>CM042686.1:596357007-596957007 GCA_023614405.1 Avena insularis | reverse complement strand
ATGTTCAGATGTATATGCGAATTTTTTGTTCAACTTTTGAATTTTTTTTGCATTTTTCATAATAGGTTCGTTTGCGCTCGTGAGCCAAAACACCACCTCTCTAAACTAACCACATAGTTTTTAATATGTCACATATGCCACCGACCGTGACAGTATGGCCCTAAGATCAGGGCGATCGAAGAACAGCCCAAGCATCGCTCCATCGTCAAGAAAAAACTGAATCACGGAAATCCTTTATTTCAGCTGACACCAAATTAGTTATTAGTTTATTGTTGTGGAAAATGAACAAACCAAACACAGTTAAACTTCACATGAGAGATTATAAGTCCTTATAAATATTTCTCTTGCCGTCTTATCAGTTGTGTAAGGTGATGGGAACCGGCGAAGATTGAATAGTAGATGACCAACCTTATTTTTATGATATTAAGAGCTTAAACGATCAACAATGACTTAAAAATCCTTATAAAATTGCAATGCTAATAAAAAAATTAAACTATGAAAGTATATTTCGCCCATATCAAGCGTTTGGTCCATATAGCCACGTACACAACATCAACGATATTCTTATAGAAAATATTAACCTCCCAAGTTAATATAGCATAATCTACCATATGTCCAAGTATATATATACAAAAATTCAATAAAAAGCGAGATGCACAGAATATGTTACCAATTAAGTAGTAAAAGTATTGTTCGGTCATATGAAGCGCTACATACACACCACATTTATTATTTTTATATAAAAGAACTAAAATTATCACGCTAATCCACCACAACTAAGAAATGCTTGCATTTGGATCAATGATATAATAAAATCATAATGTAGTAAAAGAGTATGATGTACTTGAAATTCTCACAAAATCAAAAAACCCTACAATCATTCTGATGGATATATTTCTGTTAGTGGACCACAACCGATAAATATTTGTAAGTGAAATTAAGTTAAGTTGATACATCATAATTGTAATGATCCATAACACTAAAAGAAGTGTATTCTGAAACTGCAAATTGACATAGAAAAGACAAAAATGGCATACGATTAAAACATCTAATTATCGTTTTGGGGGATTCTATCTTTTATTTATAAAGCGCAAAAAATGGATGATCATAGCTATGCACAAACAAGATCGAAACCAATATACAAGTTCAATTGTATACAAACTATTCAAAATCAATAGATATTGATGGTTCTACTTAAGAAATGATAATCGATGTATCATTATAGTTGTAATATAAAGATATATCACAACCTGTTGATCTTCATAAACCAAATCAAGTTCAAAAATATTAATAATAGGAGGTAAACACATCACAACAGAAAGATTTCAGAAGTGTAAACCATTCAACTATTTCACACCAGGTACCGTTACTCTTTCACTTCAAACAATATAAATGTTATAATTATTTAAGCATGTTATACTCGAAGATAGACACACCAATTTACCCTAGCGCATGGGTACATGAATTTACTGATATAGATAATATATTGTAATCTTATGTTCTATTGATGTGGTTGATGAGGCACAAACGTGACAAATGGAGGAGGGGTATACAATGAGCAATGCTTACTAAAACTAAAGTATTGAAGGTGAACATGAATTTAATTAGTTAATTTTATTACATGGTCCCTTATATATGGACAAAGAAGTGTCAATGTAGTAAAATGCAATATCTTACGAAGATACTATGGAAGATGGATTGCCCTCTATATCCTTTTGTATTCATCAAATGGTGAACAAGATTACTGGTTTTAATTGGTTTTTGAGATTGGTGAAACTTTCATCCCTAAGCTGTTGGTACAAATGAAAGCAATGGAACAAAAGAAAGTACATAGTGGTGGAGGATCAATTATGTTATTAGGCTTGGGTTTTCATATGAGATGATGATGATAATGATACTACTATATAAATCAAGACTGAAAATGTGTCAGTAGAAATGATTGATAATATCTCAATAAAACTATAGTAATCATTGTAAATCTTTTAATCTTATCAATTCCCTATTTAGATTATTAATATCGATTATAGATTTTAAAAAGTTTTTTCGCTTATCTCACTAAGTTGGAAAGAAAAAAGTTCTTTGAGAATAACCTTTTGGGAAAAATTATGTTGATGTGTTTGTATCATTCTAATATGATTTGATCAAACACATTTTTATATTTTTGATTTAAATTAATATTATTATCTATCACATCTTATGAATATTCATGAATTTGTAAACCTATATCTTGGTCAATTTCGGTGCCCTAAAGATGATTCTCCCGTCTTAAAAACTGAAGACGATGCCCTCGCATTTGCGAGGGCCACCATGCTAGTTAATGCAAAAGGAGAGCTCCTCCTGGCTCGAGTCAAAAAACACTAGAATCCACATGCATTTTAGCAATGGATTCAGACCTTAGCTTAGGGAAGACATGACTTGAACTAGCTAGATCTATATATGCATTGAAGTCTTACTCCTACGTTTGTACTACCATTAGCTTCGTAAGACTTGACAGAGTCTACACTACATACGACGAGGAGACCCAGAACGATTCCCTCAATAAACTGGAGTCCGCCAAATAACAGCTAGATATTCTTTGATAGAGAGACCTCAATTAAGTGACCTGGTTTTCAACGAGTGTGTCATTGTATTGTACAGTGGGCCTTGCCTGCGTGGTGTTGGCGCCCCTGCCTTCCGCCGCGAGCAGTCCCTGCTTGAGAGGTGACGACTGGCGGCGGTGCTCCTAGGTCGACGATGGTTCCGGCGGTGGCATAGCTCCGGGTGGTGATGAGGCGAGGGCGCGACTGCTTGGCTGCGGGGTGGCGCGGTGGCTTTGCTGCGGGATGGCGGTGCAGCCCTCCCGACCAGGGCGGGCTAGGCCCGGGCTTGCCTATGCTGTCTCCGGCGGTCCAAGGAGCGGCTCGTGCTGGAGGTGGTAGAGATGGTAGCACGCTTTATGCAGCGTGGACACGGGAGATTCATTTGGACTCGGCTGGGCCTCGTTTGCTCCTGATGCTGTGTCCGGACGGTTACTGCCATTGGCGGTGGAGGATGTACCCTCTCGCGTGGCTGCTATTCTGCTGCTCCTCGTTCCCGGTGTTGTTTCTTCTCGATCCCATCGGTCTCGCAATGTTGGACATGGTGAGAAGGAGATGGTGATTGCAAGACCATGGTGGCCATGTTGGTGGGCGGCATGTTTGGTGGAACACGATGGAGCGTCAGGGGTCGTGGTTTTTTAGGGGTTGGGAGAAATCTCTACCGGTTAGCCGGCACTGATGCGGTGATGCCCAAGGGCGCCGCCCTTCCATTTCGAAGGCGTCGGGTGTACCCCTTTCCCATACCCCTCTGTGTATCGAGGGGCAACCCTAGGACCAGTCCGGGCATGAGCGTTGTCGTCGTATTCCTTGTTGGTGGTGTTGCTTGGTATGCGCGCTTAAGAGTGCTAGTAGCATGGTGAAAATTCTCTGGAGGGTGCAACGGTTGCGGATCATCATCGTTTTTCATCCAACATGGTTGACATTTGTTTCTCTGTTCTTTCTTTTTTTTTCTTTGTTTCGGCTTGCTTGTCCTGAGACCCAGCAATACTATCGTGTGGTTCTATATTATTATAGTGGGGCGAAAGCCTGTTTCAAAAAAAAAAAGGGCTTAATAAATTAAGAAGAAAAGATGCAGCCAAGTTCCCTCACGAGAAACAATCAATCAATTAGATGGTGATTCTAGATTCGTACCCTCAACAACGGACCACTTAGTGCTATGGGCATCTCTCCACCAACTGACCCATTTCGAACACGGGAGGTGTCCGAATCGGTCTATTTGAGTCAGCTCACGGACACAAAAACATACCATTTTGGTCTCTATCCGTTTGGGTCGGGGGTGCCCCAACAGACGTGACCCATTCTTGCATAATTCTTTGGAGCTAAATACACTTCTAGTCCCACAACTTGCACCTGGGGTGCAAATTAGTCCCACACAAATTAGACAAAACTAGTCCCACAACTTGCACCGGTGCAAATTAGTCCATTTTGACGAAATTTGTGTTCTGACCGAAACCGAGCGAATTCGAACACGGTTGACGTGTCCCTACCAGATGTTTTTGTAAAAAAGCCCAAAAGTTCCCTCCTTTCGTTCCTGCCTCTTCCCACGCCGCGTTCCAGCGTTCTTCTTTGCAAGGAGGACCTGCAGCCTCTAGCGTTGGTCTGCGTCCGGGATTTGATTCGTGTAGAAATCTCCCTTGCTCTTTTTTGAGTTCAGCACCACGATCGCCGACACTTGCAGCCTCTGCCTCTGAGCGCCTCTTTCCTGGCAAGTTTTTGTGCACGACCTTGCAAGATGAGTACTAACCCCCGGCTGTCGGAGTTCACTACGACGATCCCGTGACACCCTCAGGCATACCGATCAGTAGGGTTGGAATAGGCAGTATATAGGATGCACGATCAGCTGGGAGTTTTAGCGAAATTCATCAAGTTCAGATATACGTGCATGAGGTTCAGTTAACTGTCGGCGAGACTTCACATATCAACATATCTGTTTATGCAAACTGTAAAACTTTTCAATCATGGGTAGATAATGCCATTCTTTAGTAGACTACAAAATGGATAGTATCTTGTTGCTTTTTATTTTTAGATGGTTGATATTTGTCTCAACCTTATCTGTTCCATGATTGTGATATTTTAAGTACCATTCAAACTTTGCAATAAAAATGGCTGATGCAGAGGCCAGGGCTTTGCTCCCATTTCGAAAAAAAAGATAATGCCATTCTCCGTAAAACTGGTAACACCGTAAAGGCAATAAAAAATTGTCACCTTTTACAATCCTTATGCAGTTTCCGAATGTTGGATTTCATCTTTCAGTCATAAACATGGAAACATTGACTAAAACTCCAAATATTGGAGTCAGACCTCCGCCCGGAGACCTCCCGCAAATCCTGTACCGGCCTCCACCGGGAGCTCTCCTGCAGTTCCTCTATTCCACTGCCACCGGGAGCCCTCCTCCAGCTCCTGAATCAACCGCCTCTGCCTCCAGGACCAGCGACGACGCACGAAAAGAGGCACGGAATAATCCGCGGTGGGGATCAATTTGTTACGATCCCACTTAATATGGCAACAAGTGCACAAAAGATTACAGGATTTGGAGATAGTTCTAGGGACTGGAATATAGTAGGAGAGTTTAGGATACAATAGAGATAGAGTTCAAGGAGAAAGAAAGAGTAGTCCTCGCCCTTGCCAGGGTTCTCCGTCCAGGTTCCAGTTCTTCGACCCTTGATCTGTTCGCCCTCTCCCTTTTAAGTACATTTGATGGCTTTGTTCTGTCTCTAGGTCTTGGGCTGGTAGCCCCCTTCTAGCAACAGCCCATACAACCCAGTGAAGCAGCCCACACGGTCCGTGACACAATTCCTGCAGTTCCCCGCCACCGGGATCCCTCCTCCAGCTCTGGGACCAGCGACCGCCTCCGCCTCCGGGACCAGCGAGGCAGGAGGCACGAAATAACGGCGGTGGGGATCGATTCCTCCGGTGGGGTTCGATTCTTTGTGGGCTTTTCGTAGGAGGAGGAGGCACGAACGAAAAGAGGGAATTTTTGGGCTTTTCTGCAAAAAACGCGTGGTCGGGACACGTCAATCGTGCTCGAATTCGCTCGGTTTCGGTCAGATTTACACAAATTTCGTTAAAATAGACCAATTTGTAAATAAGGTGCAAGTTGTGGGACTAGTTTTATCCAATTTGCAAGATGTGGGACTAATTTGCACCCCGACGCAACATGTGGGACTAAAAGTGTATTAGCTTTTTTTTAAATACGAACATAAAAAAATGGCATAACTTACACAAGCAGGCTTACTTTACATATAGAAAATAGATACTAACATAATTAAAATAATCACAAATCGGCCAGCCACCGCCGCCTCTGCGCAGCCTGGAGCTGGGACGAACAATGAGCTCTCATCGCCGCGCGCGTGCGCGTGCGTGGACTCGCCCATCTGGGCAAGGAAGAAACGGCGGGCCTCAAAACGCAACCACAAGCACAGCTTTATTTGAACAAACATTTAGTGTTTGTTTAAGTTTGACCAGTCTATTAATTAATTATTAATCATCAAAACAACGGTACAAAGACCGTCAAAAGTAATAAAATTATAAATAGATTTTTGGATTACCTAATGACGAATATAAACGCTATAACGAATCGAACACACGCCGTTGTATTTTTTTAAAACGAAGGAAAAAGCTTTGACTATTCCCATTAGTTAAGAAAATGATGTCCGGTTAATTAGATAGAAACTTCGCGAAAACCAATACAAATGGGGCCAAACCCAGCCAAAAACCAACATAACAAGGTCGTATCCACCCATACCGACGACACGTCAAAGACCCCAAAAGGACGACAACAAAACTTACACAACCAACGGGTTACCCACTCCGCCGAGCTAGCCGAGTTCCCACCACTGCCGAAGAGAAGAAGTCGTGCATGCTATGGAAGGATCATACTGGGGACACTCTCATAGAGGTGAAGAAGCATGCATCCACAAGACCATGTGCCAGAAGTGGTGTCCGACATGCTGACAGCCAACATCAAGAGCCACCTCGTTGCCCGCACAAAACAAAGATCAAGCACCCTCAAAGTTGTCGAAGACTCGAAGCCACCACTCTGACTTCCGCAGGTCCGCAAAGCCCTGCATGTAACCAAGACTACCACCTTCAAGAGACCATGTTTTACTATTTTTTCTTTAAAACTTATGCCCAATTGGACGTGTTGGGGACGTACCAACGTACTAGTTTGTAATAATTTCCATTTGATTTGATTTCTAATTGATTTTTATGGTATGATTTCTTTGGAAGTTTAGCTTCTAAAGTTATGGTTTTGGTTTCATATGGTCATGTGATCGTGCTCTATGCATCTTGTGATATCTTATAGATTGTATGTAATGAATTGTGCTAAAAAGTTCAACATATAGCCAAAGTCATGTCAAATTTTCAATTACTCAAACATTGTTCAAAACAGTCAATCAATTAGTCAAAAAATGTATGGAAACTACATAAACGTCGCCTACTTCAACTTCTTAACAAAATGTTTTATTTTTTTTGCTTTTTAGATGCATGAGATGCAATTCTGCACCATCAACTTTCCTAAAACGATTTACCTTGTGCTAATAGACCTCAGGATGTTACATGCTTATTAGAGCTTTAGGAAATAGCTTATTGTATATTACCAAAACAATTGTCATTGTTAACCTTTTGTTGTATCCAACACAACTAATTTTGATAAATTCTCTTACTTACAAGATTTTGTTTATTCAAATCCAAATTTCAGGTGATGGTTACCTATGTGTGCTAGAGCGCATAAACCTCGGCCACTGCATGACATTCATATCGTTGAGTTCACATGCAACCATTGTTGTGCTTTCTTCTCTGGATTAGGTAAGTCTTTGGTTTAACCTCTTCTCTTCCTTTGTTACTTGGTTGATAGGTCATCAGACACCGCCAACCCCATGGAAACTAGGGTCCCATGTGGCCGGCAAGAACGGGCCACATTGGTGGTGCTGGTCCTCGCAAAGACACAGCGAGTCCAGTGCCACGGGCTCCCTCCCTGCCAAGGAGATCTCGTCATGACCCAAGGAGACACGGATAGCCGGCGTGCCCCTTGCCTCAGTGGAAGGTCACATGCGTTTGGAGGAAGAGAGAAAGAGGGAGAGTTGTCGGCATGGACGATCTAGATGGAGCTCTCCCTTGACTCGCCTATGCAAGGCCCGACAGATGAGTTAAAGGTGGCACGAGCCACATGGCGTGGCATCCATGCTAGGGAGGTAAGAGACTAACATGTAGCCCTCCTTACGCAATGTATGTGACACGTGTGTTGCCACATGCCTTCACCTCCGGGCGTGCATTGCCTCTGGACGTGCATCGTCTCCTTGCCCAACAGGCCCCGACCCTAGAAAAAGGAGGGCGCTTCCCCACATGGTAAAGGTAGATTCTCACATGCACAACCACAAACAGAAAGCATCCTTGATTAGTCAAAAGGGAGGAATTATCGCATTCCCGGGCCCATGTAGGTTGGAGTACCATCCTTTCACTTTCATCGAGTATATAGACAGGGAGGAGTAGGGTGTTACGCCTCTGAGCGGCTTGAACCTGGGTAAACATGAGTGTCTCCTTCCCACTTTTTTCATCTCCAGCGAAGGGGTTTCAGAATGATCTTGCGCCCAGTACTGAATACTAAACGAGGGCAACATATCCCCTAATATCCGATTTCACACATTTGACACTCGAGCAGGACGGTGGATGACACGGAGCGGATGAGTAGGGGAATAGTGGAGTGGAGAGTGGTATGGATGTTTCTGAAACGATGTGGTGTGGCACACTCGGAACCGTCAACGACTGGATCATCACTGTTGCACCAGGACCCTCAACAACCGGACTAGCAATGATTTGTTGCCACGTGACTGATTCTTTTCTTCTTAGAAGAATTATGCTCACAATTTTTTCAAAATTTACTGAAATTTTTGAAAGAAATTATGTTTTCTCGCCCCTTAGCTAGATTTGTAAATTTTACAAAATTTTGATAATTTTTTTTCCTTGGATGGTGCTGGTCCAGTGCGTGTTGATCTGGATTATCATTTTCTAGTTGTTTTCGCATTCTCGTTCAGCTCATTCTCTCTAAGTGCATGGACATCTGCTTGTCTTCATTATCTTCGTAACCATTACTTTTTTTTTGAAATGCATGAAGTTCTTCTTATTACACTTTTCGGTTGTGCCTAGAATATTTATAGTTGCAACAGTAGTTTAATTAAGGGAAAATCTAATGAAAGGCGCCACACGCCTCGCTCTTCTGGACGGAGGCGCATCGCGATTCACGAAAGCGCATCGCGCTCCAACCATATCTGCACCCCTCCTTCTTTTCCCCTTGTTCCCTCGTGGACGCCTCTAGTCCACTCGTTCCCTCTCTGGAATCGTCTTAGGAAAACACAGTTCCATCACCGACGAAAGTGAGGAGGATGCACGTTGCAGGGTAGGCTCCGTCAGGCCGCCGACGACGAGCAGGGAAGGAGGGGGCTATCGTCCCTCACGCGAGGAGGAGGCGCACCCCAGGAAGGCCTCCTCCAGACCCTGACGACGAGTATGCGCGACACATGGAGGGCTCTCCAGGCCGCGACGAGGTCGATGAGAAGCTCGGTGGCCGCCACCACCGACGAGCATGAGGGGAACCAAGGGCCGCCTCCACCGACGAGCGCGCGCGAGGAGGAGTAAGGGCCGCCTCCGCCGACGAGCGCGTGGAGAGATCTGCAAGATGAGGAGCTCGGGGACGCCTCCGCCGACGAGCATGCTGCGAGGAGACCATGGAAGACAAGCACATGGAGGCGTCTTACGCGGTCATATTTTTTCCGGCGATCGGCGTGGTGATTGGCTGAGTTCTTCAGACGGTAGGCTCGAGTGGCTGAGTTCTTCTACCCCTATGTCGATTTGTTTTGTAAGTTATCTGTGGTTAATATGGCATTTGTGGCTAATTAATCTGGTATTTTGTGGCTAGTTAATCTGGCAATTGTCTTTATCAAAGGGCATGGTAATTCCACTTCTTTTTTCATAGATAATGAATCTGGCAATTAAGGATAATGAATCTGGCATTTTGTGGCTAATTAATCTGGCAATTTCCTTATCAAAGAGCATGCTAATCTAGTTCTTTTTACATATATAATTAATCTGGAAATCATGCCCAACTAATATGGCATTTTGTGGCTAATTAATCTGACAATTGCTTTATCAAATAACATGGTAATTACAATTGTTTTATATAGAAAATTAGCCAGGCAGTCGTGGCTAATTAATCTGGTGTTTGTGGCTAATTAATATGGCAATTTTCTTTATGAAAGAGCACAATAATTTTTAAAGCAGACGGTAGAAATCCTTTATATTCGTACTCTTTTTTTGGTTGTACTCAGACTTGAGAGGATGGAATCTATTAAGCTAGCGCAAAAGCGTGCTTTGTACAATATAGTTGGATGAACTTTTTCTGAGCCAAAAGTTGCAGGTAAGAGGGCGTGCTTCGCGGTAATAGTCAAAAGCTATTTTAACAGTTCAACTCACAAAAGGTGTGGACAAAAGGTGTGGGTGGGACCAGATTAGAGCTGTGTAGATAGGGCCCCCGCATGCCTATTTACCTTTTGGTTAGCCGCCGCAGCTGCTCGTGACGTCGCTTTCCGTGAGCTGGCAGCCGCCGCTCGGTAGATGATTACGCACGGCGCCGCGCGTTAGCACGGTCCTTTAATTAATGCATCACTTGGATCATTTGATATACAGATTGGGAGATAAATCAACATAAGCGGAACTACATCACAACGGATTTGACATAAAGACTATCTAGTGCCTCCTGAAGTTGTGTGCCAAATGTGTATCCCTCTTTGTTCCTACCATAGAATAATGATGTTCCGGCAGCAAAGTTTACAACGATCTTCAAAAAACCTGGTGCATCATCTTCTAAGCGAGCTTGGTTTATAGTTTTCCATTCATCTTGCATAAAGGAATCAATCCAGGCCAAGGCGACCTCACTGTTGACCTCGTGCTCATGCATGTAACATTCCACGGTGGTTGCCACATCCCCTTTGTTCCTTCCAAGCTGCATGTGTGCACATACATAGTTAGGATATGTAAATTATTAGCGTGTGCTTAATGGTAATAGAGAAAACAAGTCTTCAGAATTGAAGCCAAAAGGCTATACATCAGTTGCTCCCATGTCATTCAATAAACGTACGATCTTCCCGCATGATATGACTATAGGGCCATCAACAACCCACTCCATTGTTCCTTTCATCACGGCATCGCCCATGCCGACCACACTAGCCACACATAGCAGTGGCACGCCTATGGACTTGGCGGTCACACTTAGTTGAGTTTCAAAGCTTGGCTTGTAATTCTGGTGTGTCCATTCGGCTTCTTGGAGATAGTAACTTGACAGCCTTTGGAACTGTGCACAGACAACTATAATTAATTTAGAAATATAACCATTCTATGATATGGAGAAGTAATATATGAATGTACTACTGTACCTCTTTCTTGACATAAACAACCTGATTTCTATGGTTAAGTCCAAGTTGATCCTCAAACTCCTGGAAGGTTGTGAGTAGTAATTTGTAGAACATCTTCAAGTAGTCTGGTAGAAGAGATTCAGCGTTGTGATCCCATCTACATACAAACCAATAGGGGAAGGGGGGCATTAGTTCAGTGCTAATAGAATGGCACGTTTTTTCTCAATATATAAATAGAAAATGTGACGCCAAAGTAATCAAACCTCTGTATGGCCGTGTTTAGTTGCCGAGATTCTTCTATGGTGGCATGAGCATCATAGGTGTCATTCATCACGGTAAGTAGTGCCGTTATTTTGGTAACCATCATACGTGCCATCTCAAAATCTTTCTCGTAGTACAAAATATAGGACCAAGTGTAAGCCTCCACCAGACGATCTCGGGCATAGCTTAATCCGATGTACCCATAAGCATCTTTCCACCACCTGAATAATGCCATCCGTAATCATGCTTTTAGGTACAAAAGGAGCTAGGTGTCGACGCAATGTAGGAGGGGTGGTGGGGGGTAGTTTTATCCAACATAGATCATAACATGATCTACGGATTGAGATTATAGCAACATATGTGCTCCACAAGCTCATGGCGCTCTTGTATTTTGCATTTGTAAAGTTTCATTTTTGTTTGTACGGCTGTGTGCATCTTAACTCAGTGGCCGAGTGTAAGCTCTTATATATTATTTGAATCTCTCTAATGCTATATTTGATTAATAAGGTGCCCTTCATTGAGAGAAAGGTAAAGAAATACATACCTAGACATAGATTTGAGCTCCTTTGAATGGACATATTGCAAAAGGGTAAACTCCAGCTTTGCGAGCTCGAGTAGAATTGGGTTATACCCTTCCTCCTGTTCGTACTCTGAGAAATAATGCAATGTCTCTAATCTTTCGTAGGTCCTTGGGAGTGGAATGTGAAGGGCTCGTTTGACTTGCTCTGCTAAATGTGACTTCAAGTTGCCCTTGATTGACTCAAGATGATACCTTGCGAAAGACATGGCTTCTTCGAGGCGTGGCTCACCATGAACCGAAAGGAATGTAGCGTTGTACATGGCTAACAATCCCTTTGGGTCATTGGTGGTTATCTCCTCACTGAAGCTCCCACGCTCGTCCATGAATTTGTCAAATACATCTACGTACAATTCAAGATGTAATCAACAGTAGTATTGGCCAGTTTAGAATGTGATGGGAATATTATTGCATGCAAAGCAGAAAAGATACCTGAAGATACCCAGAGGCCATGCTCTCTCAGCAAGCGGAAACGAAGAGCCACCTCGTAGAGGCAGGCGCTATTGAAGTGATGCTGGTGGACATAGCGCAGCGCCATGTCTATCTGCTCTTTGAATAGGTGATCGATTCCGAGAATCTGCACCGCGTCCACAAGGAGGAGTGTCCCAGTCACGTTGGTGCATGCCTCAAAAAATAACATGCACACGTCCTGCTTCAGTTTATCCACTCTCTGCCTCATCCAGTCCTGCACCGTTAATTGCCGGGTCGATGGGAGTACATGTAAGAATAATGCAGATCGAGTTTACTAGTATACGTAGAAAGCAAAGCAAAAAGATATTAGTAGCCCCAAAAGGCGGTAAACTACAACATATATATACTTCTGGATGGATTTGTTGAAATTCGCACTAACGACTAGATACATGCGAATCTAGATAAATCTAAGTTATTTATTTTTAAACAGAGAGAGTAACTCCAAGCCGAGGCTGCGAATCTAGATACACGTACCTGCGGAGGTTGCGGCTCATACTCGATGAAAAAGTTACCCCAAGCCGATGGCTCGTAGCCGGACATCGTTTTCGCGGTGACAGGCGTTGTAGCTAGTGATGCTTGGGTAGGTCTACTTAGGTCGCCGCCGCGAGGCCTCACTGCTGATAGTATACTTGTAATGGGACGCCGAGGAGCCATCAAGGTAGGGGGAGCCCTCACCGCGATGCTGAAAACCATGATTCCCAAGCTAGTTGTGAAGAACCGAGGACTCTCTTATGGCAGCTATCATTTATAGATAGAGGACATCGATCAACAACTCTGCAAAACAAAACAACTGCTTGCGTAGATTCTACTCAGTGTCCCATTATTTTCTTTTTTGATATGCCGCGTACATGATCCCGGTTGAAAATAGAAAGAAATGTTTATGTATATAAATAGAACGAGTACCATATATTATATATATATATGTATATCCAAAAGGAAAGAGCCTCCCGCGGCTGCCAGCCAACACCGGTGACTGCTACAGCTGCAAGAGATGCTTAATTCTCACCTGATTCGGAACTAGCGATCGAGATGACCTAGGGACTTGATTTCTGTCCCGTGTGTGTTCATGCGCTGCTGCTCTAATCTCTACAGTAAAGTGACCACCGAAAGGGAATATCTCATGTGCTTGCTTCCGAGGCGCAGTGTGTCCCCATGCACCCCTGCTCCCTAAACTGTCCATCATAGTGACCACCGAAATTGATATTGGCTCCAAGCCACCATGACCGTATCCTAAGTCAACTGGTTTCCTTTTAATATAGTAGGGGTGTAGTATAGCAGCTTTCTCATACTCACCTCCTTTTTTTTGACAGGGAACCTTGAGCTTTATTAATTAGGCAACAACTTACAATCGTTTGCAATTAGCTCCTTAACACAGTCTGGAGCATCATTGCTAAGAGTACCATTATACCCAGCTTTACCTAATTGCGCTAATACATGCGCTATGATATTGTTCACGCGCTCCACTTTGGAGACATCTAAATCTCGATAAACTCTCGGTAATTCTCGTCCTTCAAAAACTAGAACCCAGCTTCGTGAATGTTCAGGGGGCTTGTCCGTCGAGAGGGACTGGACAGCCCTTAGACAATCGCTCTCCACCGTAGCCGTCCACTGTCAGAGATCAATCAGGTGCTTTAGGCCCTCTAGACATGCCAGGATCTCGGCCTCTTCCGCACTGCCACAGTTTGGGATGAATTTCCATTCAGTTAGCATCACACTGCCCGGGCTATCTTGGATAATAACTCTGAGGCCAACATCTCTCGAGTGGGCATCTCACCCCACGTATACATTTTCCTTCAGAGATCCCACAACGGGAGCAGTCCATTGAAGAGTGTTATCACATGTAGCACCCAGCTTGGATATTGCAGTAGAGAATGAAGATAGGTAGTTCTCCAAGTAATTCACCGAAGCCGAAATTGAGGCTTTACCATCACCATGAACAATATTGTTCATGTGGTGCCATGCACGCCACAGGGCCTCATATCATTTGTAGCACTGCTGAGCAGGTGAAGAAGCCATTCTTTTCCTTCTACTTTGAAGATCTCCTCATCAGGTAATGACGAGATGCTCCTCAACTCATGTCGCAATGCTTTTGCAAGGGTGCAGTCTACCAATGCATGGTGATCACCCTCACACTCATTCCACAGATTACACACATAGGATCAACAGAGGGTAACCGACCATGCAGCCCAAGGCAAACTGACAGAGTGCTAGTCGCAGCACGCCATGCGAAAATACAGATTTTTTGTGGTACTTTAGCTTTCCATATAAGTTACCAAATTCGGGGATCTCCAGATGGTTCCGAGCTACACTTTCCCTGGTCAACAACGGCCCGGTTCAAAGTCAAGCCAATACGGTACACCGAACATACGCTGAACATGTCGTTGCTTTCTCCACTCCATGTCAGAAAGTCCTCAGTGACCCACTCTGATAGTCTGATTCCGAGGATGGTCTCCGTGTCCCTAGGGAAGCAACAACCACACACAACCTCCTCATTCCAAGAACGAGAGTCCTGTAATATCAGCTCAGACACCCAGCGCTTCCAAGGGTGACCCCTTCTTCCTTCCACCTTAAGTGCATCTTGTCTCTGCAGCCAGTTATCCCGGAAGATTTTTACTTTAGACCCATCACCAATCCTCCATATGATGCTTTTCTTCAGTAGGTAAAGCATGTGTAACACCCCTGCCACATCTGTGATTTTTGTTGGATGAAGGAAGTGTCCAGGAGATGCCCAGAGGGGTAGTACCTAGCTTTTAGGAGACGTGCACACAGGATGTCAGGGAACTACAATAGGTGCCAAGCTTGGCGGGCGAGTAGGACCTGGTTAAAAACCCACAAATCACGAAAACCGATACCTCCATGTGACTTTGGTCTGGCCATCTTTTCCCAAGACATCCAATGTATACGCTCTTCTATTCTCCTCATCACCCCACCAAAAATTCCGTATTATTTGTTGGAGATCATCAATCATCCCAAACAGAAACTTAAATACACCAATTGCATAGGTCGAGATTGCTTGTAGGATAGACTATATAAGGGTTTCCTTTGCTCTAGAGGACATATATTTCTCAGACCAATCGCTTGCATGCTTGGTAAACTTTCCTTTTGTCATTCTTCCTTTAGGAACATGAACACCAAGATATTTCTCTTCGGAAGCATTCAGGTTCGTATTGTAGAATATCCTTTAACTACACCTGGGAGTGAGATGAACACTTATCGCCATACATAATCGAGCATTTCTCTAGACTAACCAACTTCCCAGTGCCCTCCTCATAACGATCAAGAATGGATTTGACCACGGTAGCTTGCTCCACTGACGCTTCAAAGAATAGAAGGCTGTCATCGGCAAACAGGAGATGCAAAATGCCTGGGGCTCTGCGACAAATATGGAACTCGTAGCGAGTTGTTTTCAATCTCCCTTCTGATGAGGCAAGACAAACCATCAGCAACAAATAGAAAGAGGTATGGTGAAAGAGGATCACCTTGGAAAATGCCGCGGGATGGAGCGAAGGAGTCCAACATATGACCGTCAAAGCGAATTGAGTATCGCACAGTGGTGACGCACGCCATCACCCATTGAATCCATTGACTATGAAAGCCCAACTTCGGTAAAACTCCCTCTAGAAAATGTCAACCCACGCGATCGTGCGCCTTAGCCATATCCATCTTGTACGCACAAAACTTCGTACGAGCAGCAGATCCCGTTTGTATTGCATGTATACACTTAAAAGCAATTAGAGCATTATCCGTAATGAGACGGCCTGGAATAAACGCACTTCGTATAGGGGAAATGATATCATGCAAGAGCGGCCGCAAACGATTTACCAAACACTTTGAAACAACCTTGAATATGACATTACATAGGCTGATAGGTCTGAAATATGTTAGTTCTGTGGGATCATTCTTCTTCGCTATTAGCACAATTGTCGTGTCATTGACACCGTTTGGCATCACCTCATTTGCAAAGAATCTTTGAACCGCAAGTACCACCTCATCCTTCAAGAGATCAGGGCAGAGGCACCCAAGCACTCGATTGCTTTTCTTTTTTTTAGTGCTAGGGTTTTTTCTAATATACAGGGCCCTTATCTTAGTGCGAGTGTTGCTAGGGTCTGTCGTGCAAAATTATACCCGCCATGTGATGTGATGATAATATGGCACCTTCGTGGTCCTTCGTGACCCCTTCCCGTTAAAAAAAAACCATAACACTCTTCTAACTAGAAAATTCTCGGATCACAAATTCAATGAAATGGCTCATGCACATGCATGGATATTTGACCTGATCCTTGTGCGATAGCATGTGATCCACGAACGCTTATACAAGGAGATAAGTTGTGGCGTGCGTTTGTAAATTAAAACGCAAATTACACAGCAGATTATGAAATAGGACGCGCCTTGCATGCCTCAGCTTTGTCAACTAGAGTTGACTAAACACATCAAGCTGACCCACGCTCGATCCCCATTATATAGCACGCAATTGTAGCTTCCATGTTTACAAGAAGCAATAAGCTTAATCATATACAGTCGTTGGTGCTACCTACCGGCCATGGTGACCTTCAGGGCGTGCCGGAGCAAGGCCGAGGTGGTGGTGCCTGCACGGGCGACGTCGCGCGAGGTCAAGTCGCTCTCCGACATGGACAACCAGCCGGATCTGCGTGTATACGCGAGTGTCATCCACTTCTTCAGGCGTCGCGTCCCAGGCGTGCCGGAGCAAGCGGCCGCTGGCCGCATGTTCCGTCATCAAGGCTGCCCTAGCGGAGGCGCTGGTGTACTACTACCCTGTCGCCGGCCGCCTGCGGGAGCTCCCTGGAGAAGGGAACAAACTGGTGGTTGACTGCACGGCGGAAGGTGTGGTTTTCGCGGCGGCCAACGCTGATGTGCGGCTGGAGGAGTTGGGGGTGCTAGTGCCAGCCTACCCCTGCGTGGACGAGCTCATGTGCGACGTGGGCGACCACAGAGCTGTCGTCGGGAAGCCGCTGCTCTACTTGCAGGTATCCATTCTTAGGCTTATGTGTCTCCAACGAGTCCTGCTCCGGTGCTCCACCCCTGGTGAAGTTGAGGGGTTATTATCTTTTTTTCCCTTTTTTCTATCTTAGGCCCGCCTAAACCCATATCCAGCCCGCGTATACCCTTATGTATAGATACGTACCTATATAGCGCGTTTGAAAAAAAAAGTCACGTGCCCAGATCGATCCTATCTTGCTAGCCCACATCGTGCATGCGGTGTTAGTCGCCGCTTGTCCCGCATCTAATTAGGTTAGGCGACGGAGCGCCGCCGGCGGACGGACGGCGGACAGACCGTGCGACTGCCATCTCTGCCATCTCCGGTGAGTTCGTGGCCGCATAAGGTTTCCAGAATCACGGAGGGTACCCTCTCTTCCCTGTGAAGCTTGCGTTAGGGGCAACCTAGGGTTAGGGGTTCCGCCCCACCGATCGATCGTATCGAGGGGCAACCTAGGGTTAGGGGCTCCGGCCACGGTCAGGTTCTCCCGACGTGCGTGTGGGGCGGTTCTTCATCCACTTCATCTGGCGCATCGACCAGTGCGGTGGGGTGGGCTTCATCCGCCGGCACATCTACCAGCGTGGTAGATTGATTCGTTCTTCTTTAAGTTCATGATATGGGCAGAAATATGATTAATATATCGTTTGTTTGTATTCTTTGTTGATGTACTGAAGTAATATACTGTTGTAGGAAATGGCGGAGTCTAGATCAGGTATTTTTGAGGTAGAGAAGGAACCTGGGTTGGAGTTTCCTGCAGATGGGTCAGATGATTCTAGTGAAGATGTTGGCGATTGGGTAGATGAATCTATGTCAGCTAGTGAAGAATTATCTGTAGATTCAAAGTCAAATGCTGGTGATAGCTCTGAGCATGTGAGCACAGATGTTATTAATGTAAGTTATTTTATTTGATTCAATTATTAGGGATAGCAAAATAATTATGTTAACGTTAAAATTACAACATTATTCATGATACCAATTTATGTAGATGAACATATACAATGATAAGGAGGAAAGCAATTCCGAGTCTCTATTCGAGGAATACATTAATGAGGTACATAGAGTGTACTAATTATTTGTGAAACAACGAAGTAAATGACCATTAGTGGATGAGTAATTGTATTATTATTTTGTGCAGGAAATAGCTGGTCTTCAAAACATGTACGACTACTATGGTGAGTCGGACATGGAGAGTGATATTTTTGATGGAACAGATTCTGGGGAGTCAAAGGAGGTGAACATTATGGAGGTAATATTTATGGATATATTTGTTGTGAAAAACAAAATGTCTGATGAATAGAAAATTATGTAGGTTTTCATTGCTTTTCTCTACATGTGCAGGCCCCGGTTGATGATGGGAGCTGGAATGTCAATAATGTTTGCAAGGCTGAGGATAAGATGGACATGTTGATAAAGATAAAGAAGATGACTTTTCCTTGCGAAGCAGCTGCTTTTGTATTCTACAACAGCTACGCTAAAGATAATGGATTTAGCATCAGAAAGGACAAGGTCAGATATAGTAAGAAGCGTACGAAACATTTGGTTTATAGACGTTATTTGTGTTCGAGGGAAGGTGAGCGTGATAAGAGGTTGATGACCGGGGAGGGACGAAGTCGGAGGCTCAGAGCTTTGTCCCGATGCAAGTGTGGGGCTCACCTGACAGTGAAGCTTAATGCAAAACTTGGCGTATGGTACGTTGAAAGTTTTGAGCCCAATCACAGTCATGTGTTAGCAAGACCGGATGAAGTACCTTTTCTTTGGTCGCATAGAAAAATAAAAGAGTACCAGAAGACTGAGATATTAGCTATGGGAGCCGCAGGAATTAGAAAGCACATCATAATGGACTCCATGATCAGCAAAAGTGGATGGTACGATGGTGTTGGGTACGTCAGGAGGGATATGTATAACCTTTGCAGCAAGGCGAAGAGAAAACTACTGGCGAAAGATGATGCTGCCACGACCATTGGCATTATGGCTAACAGAACAGAGAGGGACCCTAGCTTTTATTTTGACTATGACTTAGATGAAGAAGGACAGCTGAAAAGAATGTTCTGATGTGATTCCCAGTCTATATAGGACTATGAGGACTATGGGGATGTCCTTGTGTTTGACAGCACGTACAAGATGAATCGATATGGTATGCCATTCATACCTTTTGTCGGTTTGAACAATCACCGTAGGACTACTGTTTTTGGTTGTGCCATAGTTTCGGATGAGACAGAAGAAACATATGTGTGGCTATTGCAAACATTTCTCAAGGCAATGTGTCAGAAGATGCCTCAGAGTGTAATCACGGATGCTGACTCGGCGATGATTAGGGCAATACGCAGAGTATTTCCAGATGTCTGGCACCGAATATGTACTTGGCATATTGAGAAAAATATGAAGGTCCATCTTAGTAGTAAGTCCTTGGGAGAGTTTCGCTCTATGTTGTACTACACTATATCGAAAGCCGTATTTGAGCAGAGATGGCAAGCGTTCTTAAGAAATGGTAGTCGGCGAAAATCAAAACTTGGTTGAGAAGGATGTATAGGAAGAGGGGCATGTGGGCTGCAGCATATCTGGCTGATGGTTTTTGGCTTGGTATGAAAAGCAACCAGCAAAGTGAAAGTCTAAATTCCTGCCTTTACCTGCACCTTGATGGAGAGATGACTTTAGTGGATATGATATTGCATTATGAGAATTGCATCAACCGTATCCGTGAGAACGAGGCGTGAGATGACTGCACGGCCTCACAGACTATACCGGTGCCCGTAACTAGATGTAGGGAACTGGAGGTAGCTGCTTCGCACAAGTTTACCCCGGCTAACTTCTATATGTTGCAGGATGATCTGAAAAAAGTTGGTGGCATACTGACTGTTGAAAAAAGCTAGGATCTGGATCAGAAATATTTGTCGTCGTATGGCATGATAACCGAAAGAGGCAGTTCACCGTGGAATATACATCGGAAAATCCAAAAGAATCTATAAAGTGCAGCTACAGAAGAATGATTAGAAAAGGTCTACCGTGCAAGCCTATATTCCAAGTTCTGAACGAATTGCATATATATAAAATTCCAGATTGTTGTGTTCTTCGTTGGTTGACAAAAGACGCAAGGCACGGTCTTCCTGCAAGGCACACTAGTGATTTGTTCGGAGTAGGATGGTCAGGGGCTGGGGAAAGATTGAAATATAGCCAGGTTAGTGTGCTAGCTTCAGAAGCTATGCATGCGGCATGCAAACACCCCTCCCTTTGGGATCAATTGCAGGGAAGTTTGAAGGCTATGATATCTAAGACTATTGAGTACGATCAGAAGGAGGAGTTGGCAATTGTTCCTATTTGTCTAAACTCGTTAGCGGTTGAACACGTAGAGAATCATGAAGGATAAATTGTTAAGGTTCAGGACACTTTGAAAGTATCGAGCAAAGGTGCACAGAAGCATAGCTCGAAAGATGAGGAATACGATTATCGTCTAAAGTCTAAAAATGGGAGACCATTATCATTTGACGAACATAGAATCAAGTGCGGCGCTTGCAAAGAACGAGGACACATCAAACACAGCAAGCATTGCAAAATTAACTAGAAGTAAGTGTTACCAAACTAAATTGAATATATAAATAATGAACTTGTCAAACTTATTGAAATTTTGTGTTTTCATGTGCAGGAAGGTGGTATAGGAACATCACTAGAGGAGATATTTAAGTTAATATTGTTAGAAAATCAATATATTTGGTGGCACAGTTTTTAAATTTGTAATACGGTTTTGACGTACACAATTATTTTGGTTACGCCGTTGTTGTGTTGTACTATGTCATTGTCTTACCACGTCTTCGTTAATTTTGGTTTATGATGAAATATGTGCCATGTCAATTTTTTGACGATGATATGAATATATTTCAAGTTCGACCCGATGTAATAAGTTTTATGATGTAAAAAAATAAAAAGAATAACGCTAAAAATCTAGATGTTTGCATAAAATTGCAACGATTTTTATCTGTGGCTGGCCCACGAAGTAGTTGATTGTTTCCCCTTAATTTGGGCTGTAATGCTACCCGGCCCATGGACTAGTCATGGTCCTGGTAGACGGGCCTAGGGTTTGAAAAAATTTATACTATATAAATGTGCATACCCTCAGTCTCATCTATGGTTCGTCTGGGCTATGTCATCTCGTCGTGTGACTGATCGGCGGCTGCAGGCGCGCGCAAACTCGTCGGCTAGGATGTATCCGACGGACGGCGCTGAGGGATGGGCAAAGCTTATATCTGTTTTCCATTACAACTGCGGGAAGATCAAGAAAGGCGCACCACCAACCCTAGATGAGACGGTTAGTTCTTGAAAATCTTTCTTTCTGTTTCATTTCTACGCAATCTACATAGTATCTGATATTTTGCAATTTAGGATGTTAATGAGATCCTATTGCCCCACTTTGTTGATGCTTTGCCGCAATATGAGTATGATCCTACGTACAATGGTATTGAGCGCAAAACCAAAAATAGGTGCGGCCACTCGGTGTTCCCTGCTCGTCGTGTCTGCAAAGATGGTTGTGATGCTGGTAGACGGTTTCTAGGTTATCCATATGAGGTTTTATCCTATATCCTTGTGTTATGTACATTATTAATAATATATTAAGATATCACACAAAAAATATAACTATTTTTATTATTTCAGGGATTACATAAGTGCGGACATGTCGAATGGGTAGAAGATGAATGAAAAGGAAGATAAAGATATGTGATTGGGCAACTAGCCGAAAAGAACAACAAGATACTGATGGCAAAAGAAGAGGCTGAGAAAAAACTGAAGACACATTTAAAAATGCAAAATAAACTATTAAAATGTAAGGACAACATTATTTGTTTCCTTGCGACAGTGTGTGTTGCAATGTTTGGACTTTTAGTAGCCATCATGTACAGGTGGCAAGATGCAAAGTAGCAAGTTGTTACAAAAGAGGAGTTTTTTTACACTCTAATAATAAACAAGTGACGCATTTCGTACCAGCTGTGTCTTTTTTGTCACGCTGTTAGTACAACTCGATTTGTATAAACGTTGTACAAAACATGAACTTCTGATTAATAAATTCGTCATATAACAATATATGAGAAGCCTTAAGTGCATATAATAAAACAAATAGTTGAGGTCATTATGTTACATAGTTGATCGACAAAAACAAGTTATAATAGCTACGAACCCTTCTTCGGGACTAAAACCTAACTACTCTAACTTAAAAATTCTAATCATCTATGCTTTCATAACTTGTTCATCTTTGAAGCGATCTCGTGAACTCTTTTTTTCACGGCATCTAATTTGTTGGACGGCGACAACATCATTTCTGCGACGACACGTCTCCTCCTTGCGTTAACCGTGGCCTACAAATTAGTAGAAATCACGGTGAGTTGAAATTTAGTTAAGATAGAACATTTAGTTCGTAATCATATCTGGGAAAATTCTCCTGTCATCCGTTCACCATCCCAATGCTCCATGCATTCGATGACAAATAATCCACAAGAGTTTCTGTTGAAAAGGTATAAGAATAGAAAGATTAATACAGTGCTCATGTTCATTCCGTCGTACAGAATATGATGTAACATTTACTCACCCATCCCGCTGATGCGGCATCTCATACTCTTTAATTGGCCACTTTGAAACATCCGGATATCGACCATATGTAGTTGCATTTGCCACTTGCATGTCTTGTCCAATTTGGTGACGCTGTAAAAATATCATGGTTAAATGCACAACACATTTTGACAAAAAAATAAGGATAATATATTCTCCACATACTAGTGCCTCGACGGTCTCCAAAGTTAAGTCCAGAGGATATAGCGAGTCTAGAACTTGGAACTCTTGCTTTGGCATGTGCATGACCACCGTCATCCAGTGTGTATTGCCGATATTCAAGGGAAAATAAGTCTAAAAAAACTAATATTATTAAATAGCCGATGGATTTTTAGATGTTTAATCATAACATATAATAATTAATCTTAAACATAATATAACATACCTTTTTATGAACTGTATATTCTTCCAACACTCTACCAACTGTTTCAGATTTTAGCATCTCATTATCCATGTTCATGGTGGACTCTTCTACTTTATCTCCAGCAATTGCATGGTCTACTAGAAATTTAGATCTCCATGCTAGACATAATAAACGGTCATGCCCAACCTGGAGGGCTAAATATCCATTGTACCCATCTATTACCTGTAACATACATCATTGAATTAAGTGTTTGCAACACACAAAACATAAAATTAATGTATTGGCATAATATTAAAGTATTGCCAGTAAGTGCAGTTATCACTTACATCATCAGATAATCATTTACGATCTAGAACGACACGTAGTCTTTCTGCACTAACTTCATCTCCACGGGAGTTCTTGTATAAGCTTTTTTTCTTGTGCTGATCTGACCGAGATACGAGCTCAAGAAATACGACGGCAGCATCTATTTGTTGTGAAGTCAAATTAGTACACGAATCAGTGTTGCAATTTGCATCTGGGCCAGGTTTATCATCGAAATCGAGAACTGCATATATAAATGAAAAACTGAATTAGTATATTTGAATGCAAGACATGTTTACAAGTTTTATTAAACAATTAAAATATGAACTTTACCTTTTGCAGTAGATCCGCGGACTAAACGCTTGATGGGTTTGTCAAGAGCATAAGGAGATTGAAACTTTTTTGGGACTGTACGCTTCTGTTTCCCAGTTAACTCATCTTCCTTTCGGCTATCAGCTGCTTGACAGTCATTTGATACACCTTTATTTAATTGTGCCATAGACATAAACTTATTAATAGAAACCGTAGAAATATCAATATCAGATTCTTGTTTTACTGATTCTGCATTATCAATAATAAAAGGGTTATCCGGTGTGCTGCCAAGTGCACCAATCCTCTTGTCTGGTATACGATCATTCACACCATTCGTCTTGCTAAGTGGTGTATGGCCATTTACGCCATTCTGTGCAGGCGCTTTCTCATGTGTGCCATGGTCAGCAACTTCGGCAGGCGCTGTCGCACCAATGCACTCGACCTCTTCTTCGGAATCACTATCCTTCTTGTACACGAACTCTTTTTTTTCACGAGGTCCATTCTGAAAAGAACCAGCATCTTCTTCCTCTTCCATGTCTGCTGAAGCCGCTGCATCCATAGGTTTGTACATCACGCCTTCCTTGTTGAACAGTTTCAATGTTCTATACAAGACACGGAAATGTAAGAGCACAACCAAATGTTCATCTAGAATGACCTGAACTATGTAGTTTAGTATCTCACCTGAGCACATAAATCAGCTATAGGAGTCAAAAATTTATGCAATTGTGTGTCCAAGTGATCTGTCACCCACTTAAACAAAAGCTCCAACACTAACCGGCTTGGCCTTTTGCACATAAATCATTACCAATTTGTTGTGTACCATTGATCTTCTTATGCGGAACGCTAACCGACTTGGCCTTTTGCTTATGAGCGGGCATAGGATCTGCTATCAATGGCTCTTGCATACGATATTCTCCAGTGGTATTATCTTCTATCTACATGATGGTACAAATGATACAAGCTGTAAGTCCTGCGTACTTTATTTACATGAGTCATAATGTAAAAAAGGCAATATACGAGGGAAGCCAAAAAATATTACCTTGACGTTACCACGACCACGCCCATTCTCATAGTCAAAATTGTCTCTCTTTGTGGCAGTGGCTTTGTTCCAATTCCTAATGAGGGGGCGTATGGACATTTTAGGATTAAATGCACATTCGCCTTCCTGAGGCAGCACTTTCTCCCAGTACAAGTACTATATTTTAAGAAATATAAGTAAATTAGCTATAGCACAGATATCATAGAGTATATATGCGAAAACAAATGAGTATGAAAATAAAACCTGCAATAGTCCAAGATTTCCTTTCGGCCATTGACGGATTATTTTTCCTTTTTTCCCAATCCTGAAGCTGTCCATTAGAACCCTCCTCGTTAAAGCATTCCAATTAATCTTGGACATTCTGTTAACATCATCAACTAATGTATAGTACTGCTTCAGAACAACCTTTGTCACCATAGGCGCAATAACTGTTCCAAGTAGCACTAGCACCACCTTTCGCGGAAAGTTGTCATCGGCAACTTTATTTTTAATGATGTCAGCGATTAAATCATCAATTACGATGTTTACAGTAGATTTTCTCAGAAAGTGTGTGGGGACGCGATCCTTCACGTCCTCTCCTTAAGTAAGTATGTCCGCTGCTGAAAAATCTTCATTCTCGAGACCAAGGATACACTCTACGTCGATAGGTCCAATAGAGATTGCCCCATTTGTCTCTTCTATGGCGAATGTACCTGTTGTAGGGTCAAAAGCCTCGAGCATGAACCTTCAACAACAATTACCATAAATCAGAATATAGGAAAAAAACATATGTACAATGGTAGAACAGAAATATTTGCATTAGTACCTTATTAAGATTGTGCGCATCTTCGTAGATGGCATCATCATCATACTACGCAGATTCGTTTGGGCTAGTCTAGCCCGTTGAGCGATGGAAAGACCTGCCACTAACTTACACCATTTTTCGATGTTGCAACAAATATCCCCCTTAAGATCGTCCATCCTAAAAACAAAAAACATAATTAATATATTGGTGGGACAGTAATATGTAGACTGTATTGCTGCATGCGATGTGAGTAACTCACTACACACATAAAATGACGATACTATTTTCTATAGACATGTCTGGTCATATCTAAATGAACTAGTGGATCTAGAGGGCCTAAAAATATTGATAACAGTCGTCCTAGTTGGATTGTGTCTTGACCGGCAAGCGTCCGCTCTACCATAAACGACAAACAACAATGGACAGAATTTCCGCGCGATTCAATAGAATTTGAAAATGAGAAATCACTACAACCGCACAAGGATACAATTAAACATAAATGTAAGGGAAAGTAGTATCGGATCTTAGAGCTCTAAGTCATGAACCGACTAGCCTACCACTTTCGAGGATCAGAGGAAGATGTACCTAAAATAAAACTACTGATGCGCATGATCAGAGGTTTACCTGAACGACCTCTGTAGAGGAGGAACGACCATTGTAGGGAGGAACAAGGCCGTCGAAGCTGCGCCACGGAATTAGGTGCACACGAGGTCAAAGGGGTTGCGAGTCGACTAGCGGACTATGACGGAGTTTAGGGCTAGCAGGAGGAAGCGATCGTGAGGTTTAATATTCGGTTTGGTCAGAAATATTTCCACTTGGCCGGTCCTTCTTGGGCCAATAAAGGGCTCTGGACTCATCCCGTCCGAGATATTACATGAAACAGGGCCTGCGCTATATCAAGGGCCGGGCGAAGTTTTTTTTCGTCAGACCTAAGTTTTTTGTTATCTTTTTCGATATAAATTTTACGAAATGCTTAAATTTTGAACTTTCAATTAAAGGAAAATAACTATATATTTCACATCAGTGCTTGACATGTAACATGTATACAAAGTTTGAAAAAATTTATAGAAGGTCGGAAAATATGATAACTTAGAAACAAGTCGTTTCGTCTACTTGAACCATCTTTTCTAAGCATGTGATTTTTTCAACCTTCATTAAATTTTCTAATATTTTTTACACATGGTTACACAACCAATCTAAGACACATGGGCAAGGTTTTACAATTTTTTGAATTTTTTTAAATTTCTATTGCCCCGGTCAAATTTAGGTCAAATAATCTAAGACATTCGAACAAATATAATGCCTTATGATGTGCAAGCTCTCTTTCAAAGTTCTATCAATGTACAAAACGCATGTTATACCTCTATATTAACAACATATAAAAATATGGTATCAAAATTTGAAAGTTAACTTGCTCAAAATTCAAATTTGATTTGGAAGTGATTTAGTATTTTCAAATTTGTACATGCACCAAGTTTTGAATCTGAAAAAACTCTAAAAATGAAAAATGTGTATCCTAGAGTCCTTCAAATAATTGTGAAAACCTCATGGAATTCAGACATACACACCTCCTAAAATCAAATCTGAATTTTTAGGTCAAAATCGCGTCGAACGCAGAGGACGCATATGTATGAACCAAGCTGACCTAACAATATATCCATGATTAAACCACATCTTGTGGACCTAAAAATGATTTTTGCCAAAAAAAATAGGTTCCAATGATGTAGATGTAGATCAATATTTCAATGTTTTGACCATATTGACCAAAGTTTGACTTAAGGTAAAATTTGAGCAAACAATCATTTGACAATGAACAAAGTGGTCACATTCCAACTAAATGACCCCAAATACCATACCATTTGGTGAAATACAAATTTTATTCAAATTTTTGAACTACCTTTACAAAATGTAGTTGAATTTGAATTAGTAAAATGAAAAATGGTATTTGAAATCATAGTTGGACAAAAAACCCAAAAGATGAAATGTGTGCTATGCCAAGATACATCTACTTGCCAAATCTTAGCCTATTCTGAGAATGTATGCCATGGAGTTGGCCATCTTCTAGGTAATTTGGGTACTTACCCATGAGACTCACACTTGAAACCAAGTGTGAGAGAGCAACATCAACTTTCATTCAACAAACTCAAGGTTTATTATTTTTGTGCAAACTAGGGTACAATCTAAGACACATGGCCAAGGTTTTACTTTTTTTTGATTTTTTTTGAATTTCTAGTGCCCTGCCAAAGTTTGGTCAAAATCGCATCAAACAAATATAATGCATTATGATGTGCAAGCTCTCTTTAAAAGTTCTACCAATGTACAAAATACATGCTATATCTCCATATTAATAACATATAAAATATGGTATCAAAATTTAAAAGTTAACTTGCTCAAAATTCAAATTTTATTTGGAGGTGATTTAGTATTTTCAAATTTCTACATGCACCAAGTTTTGAAACTGAAAATACTTGGCTCCTACAGTCCTTCAAACAATGGTCAAAACTTCATACAATTCAGACAAACACAGCTCCTGCAATCCAAAATTGAATTTTTCTGAAAAATCATGTCAAAACCACCTATTTGTTGTGTTTAACTGAATTTTCAAATTTCTACATGCACCAAGTTTTGATTCTGAAAAAACTCTACAAATGAATAATGTGGCCCCTAGAGTCCTTCAAACAATGGTCAAAACCTCATGCAATTCAGACAAATATAGCTTCTGCAATCTAAAACTGAATTTTTCTGAAAATCCATGACAAAACCACCTATTTTTTGTGTTTAACTGAATTTTCAAATTTCTACATGCACTAAGTTTTGAATCTGAAAAAACTCTACAAATGAATAATGTGGCCCCTATAGCCCTTCAAACAATGGTCAAAACCTCATGAAATTCAGACAAACACAGCTCGTCAAATCCAAATCTGAATTTTTATCAATAAATTGTCAAAACTATTTGGAATCTGCAAAAACTTTAAACATGATAATAACAGTATAAAAAACCAACGTACATCAAAATATTAAAATTATTTTACATACAGTTATCCAATCTTTATTACAAGGAATGTTACAACTTACAAGTAATATTGAAAGAATAACAAATTTTTTAAAAAAGGGACGCAGCCCAGCCAGGCCATCTGCCGGACAAGCTACCTACGACCGAACTGAGCCTCTTTCAGCCCATTATATCCCCACCGCCGCACGACGTCAGTCGGGTCGGACGGCTGGGAGTTTAGTCCCACCTCGCCAATTGGAGAGGAGTCCGACCAGCTTAAATAGACGCGCGTTCGGCTGCTATCAACAGCCTTTCTGTTCTATGTTTCTTGCGATCAGTCATAGATCCTACTATGGCCCGTTGGGCCTACTGGCAGGTCACGGGCCTGCATCCTGGCCATTCATTTGGTTTCTAGTCGTATGAAGGCCGTGATTCTCTTGATGAATATCCTGCCAGTGGGTGGCCTTTTTTTTTGCTTTATTTGAACTTTTTTCTCCTATATTTTAACATAAATTCATACATTTTTAATACAAATTTACATGGCATAATGCATATACAGCACTATCTCTGCACTTTAATGACCCAAACCATTTCAAATTTTGAAACACTACTACAATTTGCTACACCTATCAAAACCTTCCAATTTAGAATTGACGCAATGACAGCACAACTATCATGCCACAACACAGATACATATATAAGAAACAAGCAATTAAGAGCATGTAACCATAACCTTACTAGCAGCATAATAACATAATAGTCTTACGGGAACTTCACCCTACCATCACAAGGTTACCACTTATAACCACAGTACCAAAAGAACATAGTTCTCAACCACTTCTACCTAGTTAACTAGTTCGACATATTAACCATATATACATAAACATCATCGCTATACTGATGATGTGACCATACATACTAGCAGCTGATATCAATATTCACTCCTCTTCAGTCTCGGAGTCGCTAAACACAAACTCATCTGGCTGGAGGACCCTGAGGAGAGCTTCGTGCCTGCCACGATCACGCAGGTCACCCTGAAAGTAGTCCTCACCCAGATGTACTCGAGTGGCTACCTCTCGGACATGCTGGACAAGCCCCACCCTTAGGCCCCCATGTGGCTTGAAGTGGTGGAATGGGGACCTGTAGAACTCCGTGCTGAATGGCAGGTATGTAGAAATCCCCCTACGCCTAAGCTTCTTCTCTTCTTTCCTCACAAAGGACTTGTATGTCCATTGCTCCACTTCAACATCTGAACCAGAGAAGTACTGCACAATAAAGAAAACAAGAAAAGAGTTAGTACGGCCTACTAAATATAAAAACCTACTACTTTTGTGCATGTCTAAATGCACTACAGCTGCATGGAATAACAAACCTCCTTATCGGGCCACTGGGAGAGTAAATCATAGGCATCACCTGGGGTTGGTGCCTGCCAGACAATTAAGATAAATGAACACTAGCATTTAAGGTAATTACTAAAAGCATTCAATATTAATAAATGAAAAACACTAGTAAAAATTAATAGCACAATAATTAGACTTGACAAATCTGATCATAAAAACAAAAATGATTCAAGTAACAAATCATTAAACTACATCAATGCTTTTTATACTACATTTCATTAAATTACAATGATTATTTGGAGGTTGGAATTGAAGGTAAAGAAACTAGACTAAACATTCAAACAAAAAATATCAAGGATCAACCAGTTTAGTATCAGGTTGCATCAATAAGCTCCGGCAAGTCAAAATAGAGTAGTACAAAGTTTGTAAACTAATTAGACTACACAAATCTGTTCATATAAGCATAAGCATCTAAAGAAATGTGTCTTAAAATTAATTGCTACAAGTAAAGGAAAACAAAAGTAAGTACACAGATCACAACTGTGCACACTATTATGAGGCACCACTACAATCAATCATTAACATACATGCCATATGGTTATAACCAGATTGTTCAAATCTAATGCTACAAGTAAATAAAATTCTATAAGTAATTTTAACACATTTCCCCTAAAAGCAATTAAAGCAAAAAAAAAAGGAAACTACACAAGTATACTGAAGCTAGATAACCACATTATATCACAGCAGCTAATTCAGACTAGTTGAATAGTTGTAGCCAGCTAACCACATTATACCACATGTACCAAAAAAAGCCATACTGTTAACTAGTTGAAACTAACTAACCACATTATATCACAACAGCTCAAATGAGAATTATGTAAACCATGTTCCTTCAACATAATACGAATTAACTACAAATTGAACTCTGTCAATTTAACAAGAAATAAACCATCTTCTTACTAATTGGAAAAACTTCACCAATAGACTATCAGCATTGGTCATCTATACAAAATTACACAACAAATCTATAGAACCAGCCTTCCATCCAATAAATCCCTAAGGCCTCGGTCGTTTTACTTTGGATTGTCCTGATTTGACATGGATTGATGTGGTTTAAATCCTATCTAAGTCAAAATATACTCTAATCCAGTCCAATCTAACCTAGAGGTGGGTTAACCGAACATAGCCCAAAGGATATGAATCCCAAACACTGATAGAGCCAAATCTACAAAACACATCTTACTTCCAAATAATCTGAAGGGATTGAACGGAAATTAGAAGAAAATAAAACTAACCTGCATCGCGGCGACCTGCGGAGACTGCACCGGCGCCAGATCCTCCGCGCCGCCGACCGACACGTTCAGATCCAGCATTTCCACCTCGCCGAGGTCCGCATGCACCAACTCCTCTCCGAGCGCTGCATCAACCAAAGCGTCCAACGCGGACCGACGACCTCCGCTACCGCCATGGCCCTCCACCACCTCGACCGCATCTGGGCGGGTCACGGCTCCAAACCCCGCCCTTGCAGAACCGCCTGCATCGCCACCGGACCCCACTCTCGCCATAGTCGGCGTCGAAATCTCGCGGTATGGGAGAGCTCGAAGGCCTCAGGCGGAGGAGGCGATGAGGAGAGATAGGGTTTTCTCCTGCGCTCTTCTTTCCGTTTCTGGTGAGGCAAAAGGGGCAAATGGTGGGGATGAGGCCAGGCGAAGCGGCTGAGGGAGCTCTTATACGTCGCGTCGGTTTGTTTCAGCTGTCGTCACCCGCGCACGTGACACCCACCCGTACAAAACTGATTTTTTTCTGAAGATTATTGTCAGAACTACTTGTATTTTCTAGCTAACTGAATTTTCAAATTTCTACATGCACCAAGTTTTAAATCTGAAAAAACTCTACAAACGAAAAATGTGGCCCCTAGAGTCCTTCAAATAATGGTGAAAACCTCATGGAATTCAAACATACACACCTCCTGAAATCCAAATCTGATTTTTTAGGTCAAAATCGCGTCGAACGCAGAGGACACATATGTATGAACCAAGCTGACCTAACAATATATCCATGATTAAACCACATCTTGTGGACCTAAAAATGATTTTTGCCAAAAAAAATTAGGTTCCAATGATGTTGATGTAGATCAATATTTCAATGTTTTGAACATATTGACCAAAGTTTGACTTGAGGTAAAATTTGAGCAAACAATCATTTGACAATGAACAAAGTGGTCACATTCCAACTAAATGACCCCAAATACCATACCATGTTGGTAAAATACAAATTTTATTCAAATTTTTGAACTACCTTTACAAAATGTAGTTGAATTTGAATTAGTAAAATGGAAAATGGTATTTGAAATCATAGTTGGACAAAAAACCCAAAAGATGAAATGTGTGCTATGCCAAGATACACCTACCTGCCAAATCTTAGCCCATTCTGAGAAAGTATGCCATGGAGTTGGCCATCTCCTAGGTAATTTGGGTACTTACACATGAGACTCACACTTGAAACCAAGTGTGAGAGAGAATCCTCAACTTTCATTCAACAAACTCAAGGTTTATTATTTTTTGTGCAAACTAGGGTACAATATAAGACACATGGCCAAGGTTTTACTTTATTTTGATTTTTTTTGAATTTCTAGTGCCCTGCCAAAGTTTGGTCAAAATCGCATCAAACAAATATAATGCATTATGATGTGCAAGCTCTCTTTAAAAGTTCTACCAATGAACAAACTACATGCTATACCTCCATATTAACAATATATAAAAATATGGTATCAAATTTTAAAAGTTAACTTGCTCAAAATTCAAATTTTATTTGGAGGTGATTTAGTATTTTTAAAATTCTACATGTACCAAGTTTTGGATATGAAAAAACTCTTCAAATGAATAATGTGGCCCCTACAGTCCTTCAAACAATGGGCAAAACCTCATGCAATTCAGATAAACATAGCCCCTGCAATCCAAAATTGAATTTTTCTGAAAAATCATGTCAAAACCACATATTTGTTGTGTTTAACTGAATTTTCAAATTTCTACATGCACCAAGTTTTGATTCTGAAAAAACTCTACAAATAAATAATGTGGCCCGTAGAGTCCTTCAAACAATGGTCAAAACCTCATGCAATTCAGACAAATACTGCTCCTGAATTCTAAAACTGAATTTTCTGCAAAAAATTGTCAATTTTTTTCCTAGCTAACTGAAATTTCGAAATCCTAGATGCACCAAGTTTGGAATCTGAAAAAACTTTATATATAAAAAATGTGCCCCTAGGGTCCTTCAAACAATGGTAAAAACCTCATGCAATACAGACTAACACAGCTCGAGAATTCAAAAACTGAATGTTCTATACAAAAACTGTCAAAAGTACTATTATTCTTGTATTACTGAGAACCATTATAAACTAAAAAAACATCTAGTCGCTGCAGGCCCAGCTTCGTGTGTCAAATAGGATGCCCAGCCCAGCTACTGCCTCGGAGCCTGGACTAGTGCCTCGGAGCTGATGGGCCTTTTCCGGACCAATGGAGAGTCGCAACTGGCAAATCTGACGTGGGTGGGAGTTTAGTCCCAGCTCGCAAAGCTAAGATCAAGCCGACCAGCTTATATACCCCGCTATGACACCTTTCGTACGAGCTTCTCTCAAAGAAACAATGTGTCACATATCTCATCTCTCTGCCATGTGGGGCCTGCCAGCGGGCCAACACCATGCCTCACGGGCCTGTGTCCTGGGCCGTGTAGTTAGCTTTCTAGTCGTACGCAGGCCGTGAGTGTGTGATGCCCTGTTAGTTGGATGGCTATTTTTTTAATTTTCATGTACAACAAGAATTCATATTTGAATAAGTTTGCACTACTTGTTCAAAAAATTTGTACTATCAACGATTTATATATGACATAGTGATTATTTGTTGAGAAGAGACTATAGACGTGGACTAATACTTTTCAAATAAAAAATTAACACTTTGCATATATTGTAACTAATCTTCTTTTATCACATAGAACACTAAGGTTTACATTTTTTACAAGTATACACTCACTGGATTAACACTTTGAAATGTCGAAGATAACCATTTTCTACTAGAGCATACATTTTTCAAACAATTGCACTAATGTATAATAACAAATAAAAAGAACATAGTTGTCATATTTTCTACCTTGAACTAGTTTAGCTTCTCCTATATGATTACTGTCATCTTATATTCTATAAAAAACACAATATGACAGCATGCAAATATAGATTCAAGATAAATATACATAATTAACTTATAAAAGTGCAATGCAAGCAAACATAAATAGCACATAGCCCAGTACCATACTAGTAGAGTTCATCCATACATAGCAAAATTACTTAGTAGAGTACTACATGTTCTTAACACGAAACATTCAGAAGTTCACATAACATCAGAACCCTTATATAAACCAGCCCAGGGACTTGCCCTTCACATCAACTTCAACAACTACTAGTCTAATTCTTCAGAACCCTAAGGAGGGCAACATGGTTTGCCTTGTCGCGCAGTGACTTGCCCTTCACATGTCTGGCATGATGCACTAGTGCTGCCCTAGATCCATCAGCTGGAACTTGCTTGTTAGGGTGGAACTGGCAGTAATACTTGCCATTTGGTCGCATGTAAGCAGCCAGACCCTGATCCCAGATCTTCTGCTCAGCCTTCCTCTTGTACGAAGCAAGGTTGCACTCATCAACAACAGCTTCCTCAGAGTTATCAGAGTCAGCAGATGCATACTAATAAGAACAAAGGAAATTGTAGAAACAAATAATTACTATCCACTCATCCATCAATCAGTTACACAAATAAGCATGCAAAATGTGGAACTCACCGAGGCGGCATAGTCGGAGGAGTGGTCCGAGGGGTAGTAGTCGTCATAGTCCTGCCCTATTTTCCTCTTCTGACCATCAACAGACCCAGATGGCTGGCCAGAACAATAATGCAACATGAAATAACATAAGTACTTCAGTTTACAAATTAAAACAAACTAGCTATGCTACAGGACATTCATTAATGTAATATGATCTGGGATATGGAGTAATACAAGGCCATTCTAAAAAATCATCTATGTACAGGTTAAAATTTGAAGTTTAAATCACTAATAGCATTTACCAGATCCTACAAAGAAAGATTTAAAAGATAAACAGATAAAAATAATAGCTACACTATAACAACAGGCAAATATATATGACTAGGCATGTCAAAAAGAAGTAAATCCATCACATATGCTACAGACCATTACTCATAAGCACATTAATTAAATCCATTAAATATGCTAATACATACCATTAAGGAATTGCATATAATCTGGGATATAGGAACATTGGCATTCTGGGTAAGATTGTGTGTGCATGGGTAAATTGCATGTTTTAATTACTACTACTTTTTAGCAGATCCTACACAGAAACACTAAAACACAATAAACAGATAAAATTAACAGGTACATAGTAACAAATGGCAACTATATATTGTTAAGCTTGTCACAATAACACCACATCCATAAATCTGATACATTTCCACAGTTTAAATATTACAAAATAAAAACATAAATGGACAAACATATTATGAAAAATAACAAAGGGCAAATGACTAATGCATATAATGTTGGTTAATGCAGCACATTCATATTATAGAACATGCATTATATATTAATTACAAGATCATCTTATGTTTTTGCAAACACAAACATTATTCTGATTTTCATTAACTAAACTTCATTAAGTAAATCATCCTGTAATGATTCAAACTACACATAGACATAGATTACACAATGACAAGCATTAATTTATCTGAGCCATTAATATTATGAAAATTGTTTCACTCCAATTATATTTTACATGTCTCAAACATGCTCCAGAATCATAGCACTGACTACTATACTAATCTAATTTTATATCTACCAAAGATTACGGATTAATTGCACATTACAAGTACACTCTAAAAATATGACTAATAACTGAGTAATTATCAGAATCATCAAACAAATTGTGCATACCTGCACAACAATTAAATCTAACTAATCAATCACGCTACACATCAGATTACTCTAACTGAATTACTAGTAAATGCACAATTGAAGATTCTATCTACATCATGCTAACCCTGAAATCATTTGCATTTGAACCTACACAGCAAATACTTGAACCCTAGCAACCTAAACTAACAACTATTACAGACGAGATAGTGAAATTAGGAGAGAGCGAAAAAATACTAACTGCTCCGGCTACCTGCTCCGGCTGCCCTTCCGGAGCCTCGACGGAGGCGTTATGCACCCACGCCGCCCAACGCAGCCGGCCCCCCTCCTCCTTCGCCATGGCGGACGACAACCACCTCGATCGCTTCCGCGCCGACGACGGCGCCGCTCTCTACCGTTGCAGTAGTGGCCGCATCCACGTCCTCCTCCCGCTCCGGCGACGGCATGATCAAGCCGCGAAGCCCGGCCGTCGCCCCGCCACCACTGCCATGGAGCTCGCCCTCCTCAACCACTACTGGCGCGGTCAAGGCTATCGTCTCCTCCAGAGCAGCAGCGGCCACTGCAGCCACGAAGCCCAGTCCGTCCATCGCCGGAGTTCGACGGCGATTGATCTACAGTTGGTGTAGCGGATGAGCCCTGCCGAGTAGGGTTTTCTTCTTCCCAATCTGGTGAGACAAAAGGGGGGAAATGAGGGGGATAACAACGGCGAAACTGCCCGAGAAGCTATATATACGCCTGTCCTTTCGTTTCCGATGACGCCAACAAACACGTCACCAGGCCCGTATAAAAGTATACACATCATCGTACTAAACACCGTGGGCCGTACGGGCCTATACCGGGCTCTACGAACCTGTCAGATTTTTTTGTTTTTACGATCGTGTCCCTGCTAACGAAGGGGTATGGGAAAATCTGCACCGTCCTTGTGTTTACGGAGACCAAACTTTTGCCAAGGGAGGAGCACCGGAGCAGAAGTGGTCTCCAACGCGGCGATTCTAGCGTCTAGATCGCGTGCTTTTAGATTTGTGTAGTGATACATCATCAAGTTTTATTGTTCGGTAAAATATAAACTGATTGAAACTGATGAAAACATGTTAAAACCACTTGCACGTTAAGAAGACATTTCACCATGTGTCTTTCTAGATAAACATTGCTTTTGATTACTACAACGATAAATATATATTAACCGGCGCCAGTATATCTATCTATTAAACTTACTCTTATGATTTATCATAGATGATGGAATTCAGATGCGGGGGATTCGCCTTGGCATTGACTATGTGCCACACCGTCGCTGATGTCTTCGGCTGCATCCAGCTCTTCAAATTCATAATTGAGATAGCACAAGGTCAACAACGTCCTACCCTGTTACCTACTTGGGAGAGACACCTCCTGGTGTCCTCATCATCAGCGCGATCTGGCTCTGGTGGCCATGGCTCTGCTGCTGATGCCATGGCGCAAGCGCCAACCATGCCGCCGCTCGACGGAATGGTGACCCGCTCCTTCCCCTTCGGCACAAGGGAGATAGCTGTGCTGCGGACCTCCGTTCCAGCACGCCTTGCCAGTCCGCCACCGTGTTCGACCTTATCACGGCAGCCGTCTGGCGATGCAGGACGCGGCAGCGCTAGAGCACGCACCGGACGACAAGGCATACGTCTTGTTCGTTTCCAACGCCCGCGGGACCTGGAAGCTGCATGCCCCCAGCTTTCTACGGAAACGCACTCTTCGGCACAACAGCAGAGGCATCGGCGGGCGTCCACTGGCACACGCGGTGGAGCTCGTTCGTCAGGCCAAGATCCGCATGACAGATCAGCATCTCCGGTCGGCGCTCGACATGATAGCAAGAGACGAGCGTTACGTGGAGGTGCCGCTGGACAGGACCTTCATGGTCTCGGACATATAACTCGCTGCAGAGACCACCTGTGCTGGACCTAGGCTGGGCAGAGCGCGTCGGTGGAGGTTCTCCGATGGCCGGTGATTTCATCACAAGGCTCATGCCTGTTTACATGACCTGCAAGGACGCCAACGGCGACGACTGTGTCATGGTACCTATGGTCTTGCCGAAGCCTGCCATGGGTAGCGAGGTTCGCGTCGCACATCGCCCAGGCGACCAAAGACCTTGCACTCAGCTTGCTCTAGGAAGGGAAGGAAGAATATACTTGATAGTTTCAACTTCAACCTTATACTTGAACTCGATTTGTCAGCTTTCTCTATCTAAATCTTGTATTTGTAATTTTCCAATGTTCTTGTCTACATTGATGAACAACGACCAGTGAATCCTGAATGGCTATCTCTACATTGACCCAACCCAACCATGTTGCGGACGCAACAAGGCTCCAAATCAAGGCCACCTGCCCCACCGATCCGGGGTCGCACAGCAACATGCAGCTCCTCGCGGATCTCCCGAGCCTGTTGTCGGTGTTGCCATGCCACCCAACCGCCCCGTTTGGGTGATCTTATTAGTGAGGGATATAAAGCAAGAATAACTTCACCTCTAACATTATATTGACTAATCAACTATTTCGATAAGTGATAACTTATTACTTAAAAAAGATTTAAACATCAGACCCCGATCTCTACAGAACTAGAATGCACACAACGACAATAAGTTCAAAACAAAAAATCAAGTAATCATCAAAAAAACTGCATTAACGCTGAAGAAGATGGAGTGTGAAGATGGAGGACCACTCTGAGATCATGCTGTCATTCAAGTTGGATAAAAAACCATGTTCTCCAACCGTGTATACACCTAAGCAAATATGTCACGGTTCTCCACACATCGTCCAGATGACTACAAACGGAGCGTACTAGTGCACCCATAGATTACCCACATGAAAGAACTTTTATCATTAAACATTGTCATTTCTACATAATCAAACTTATCAAATAACGATAAGTGTTTCTTCCCCTAAAGACCTGTTTCTTGTGAGAGCGGATTTAGATGTTTCTCTCCCTTAAAAATGAATGAAAAAAGGCAAATGCGGGATGTATAGAGAGATGATTTACCACACTACTTTGGCACCGCGACACTATCTAGGCTATAGATTGATCTGAGATCCGTGCAAACTTAACTCGGTCATCGTCTGAGGCACATTGGCATTTAAGCCATCCTATTATTTTGGATTTAATCCACTGTCCAAGTGAGAGTATGACCACCCCATCCCCAACCCACCTACCTAACCCTAATCCACATTTAATACATGTGGTATGTCATGTCTTATCACAGTGTAGTACTTATATTCTCTTTATATTGGTATAATAACAATTTTTTGTTCGTTTCTGAGAGCAGCAACCACCAGGGCAGAAGAAAGATAGAAGCTGCTCGTAGGGAGGCGGCAATTCGGCTCATAGGTGCAAATACACCCATTGTGAGAAAACATATATTGAAATGTCAAAAAATTGGGAAAAAATTCTACATATACATTTGAATATTTTATGTTGGTTCACAAGTTTTCGAAACGAAAGAATATTTTATGTGTCATGTATAAAAAAGACAAAAATGACAAAAATATGTCACGTGAATAGTCGTATTCCTGTTACATATTTTGTCTTTTTAATACACGACACATAAAATATTTTTTCATCCCGAAAACTTGTGAACCAACATAAAATGTTCGAATATATATGCGAAATTGTTTTCAAATTTTTTGACATTTCGAATAATATTTTCTCACAGCGGGTGCATTTGCACCTACGAGCCAAAGTGAATATCCGCTGCTAGTAGTGGCTTTGTTTCTAGAAGCTTGCTATTTCTATGGTTTTCTTTCAAAACGGGAAAACATATGATTGAGACAGAATAGCTAAAGATGCTTACAACCTTTAACTATCATATCCAGTCAGCTATGTGTCATTGATTACATCAATGCGCCCATGCACCAGGATGTTGAATAATTAATGTGTAATGTATTCTATATAGTTGTAGATAAGAAAAGGAAAGTAAAGTGGACTTTTAACTGATACACGAGATCCTAGCTATGGATCTGGCCAATTTGATTAAAAAAATCTGCTCACGCACCACGAAGTCGAATAGTTAATGTGCAATGCATTCTATATAATTGTAATGGAGAATAAAAAGAAAGGAAAGTGGACTTTAAACTCATACAAGATATTCTAGTCATGGATCCGGCCAAGTTAATTAAAACAAATGTGCTGATGCACCAGGATGCGGAATAATTAATGAGCAATGTATTCTATATAGTTGTAGATAAGAAAAGGAAAGGAAAGTGGACTTTAAACTAATACAAGAGATTGTCGCTATGGATCTGGACAATTTGAATAAAACAAATGTGCTTATGTAGCAGGATATGGAATAACTAATGTGCAACGTTCTATATAGTTGTAGATAAAAAAGATATGACAGTGGACTTTAAACTGATACACGAGATTTTAGCTATGAATCTAGCCATTTTGAATAAAACAAATGTGATTATGCACTAGGATGCGGGATAGCTAATGTGCAACATATTCCATATAGTTGTAGATAAGAAAAAACAAATGAAAGTGGACTTTAAATTGATATAAGAGATTCTAGCTATGGATCTGACCAATTTGATTAAAACAAAGGAATGGCAGTCTTGCAGCTTGCGATACCTCAGATCTCTTTAAGTCCGCCCGGTTTTTCTTCCCCCGTTTAAGGTTGGCTAAGCTGCTCATTTTATTCCCAATGGCTGGTCTCGCTCCGGCTAATAGATTCATCCTGCTCATAACCTCCTCCTTCTCGTATTCTGCATCCGGGTAAGTGGCATCTGCCATATATACTTACATTTTCTCTATTTTCAGATGTGATAATTAGGTATTAGAAGGTTGATATGAAAAGTGTCATCGCAGTTCTAGCATGAATATTCACCAAGTTACTCTGTTCTATAGTATTTAATCCAACACAACACTAGTTAACTCACCAAAACATCCTGCAAGTCATGCCTACATGTCCTCCAAAAATTTATAGTCATTATTTTTGTACCACCATAACTGCAACCTAAATCTTGAGAGGTCGAGTAGCATGGGACAAAATAGGTGAAAGCAGGTAGATCTTAATTAACTTCCTTTTTGAAAGATTGCTATTTTTTGTGAGAGAAGAAGAAAAACGTATGAATATTCTTACGAAAATGAATTTCCTTTTTTGACGGCCAGAAGAAATATCATGAAGAACAAGACACATCATGAGCCAAGCAAGCTATCAGTACTAGGAAAAGAGTTATAGGTAAGTCGCATACCCATGACACACGGGTAAATAGTCGTGGCTTATCAGTATGAGGTGCCCCACAGTTAGATCACTTACTCGTGGTGCATTCCCTAAGTGGTGCGCCATGGGTATGTGAGGGCCATGCTGCTAGGGGCGCACCCCCTTACCCGTGAGGCACCACATAGTGGTGCGCCACGCCCCCCTTGGATCGATGTTTTAATTTTGCAAAAAATAAAAGAAAATGATAAATGTTTAAAAAAATTAAAATCCTTTAAGATAAATGTAGATCATGTGACCTAGTTTTTAGGAAAATTAACAAATGTGAATTTTGACTTTTTTTTTACAAAAACAAAGTTTATGGGGCGGTAGAACGTCTATAACTTATGCACACTATGTCAGAAAAATCTTTAATATATCAAAACGATGAGCACAAAAATCTACATCCGATGCCAACGATTCTTGATCAATTACTGGTCTTTTAGAATCTCAAAATTTGAAATGGAAAAATATATTTTAAAAATAAGATTTTTTTGCTACAGTGGGCCACGGGTAAGTTTGGGAGGGATTCAAATTCGAATACGAGCCAGCTACCTACGCCTTTACGATTTCCTTCTCCTACTCTTGTCCTCCATCTTCCCCTCCCATTCTCACTCTCATATTTCTCCTATTCTCTCCTCCTCTTCTCCCCCTTCTCCTTCTCCTCCTCTTCTCCTTCTCCTTCTCCTTCTCCTATCTCCGTACTCTATGCTCCAGCCTCCTCCTCCTTCAACTCCGGCCGTGGCGATGATGGTGACGATGATGCTGGTGACGGTGAATGCTCCGATGAGGTGACGGCAGGGACCGCTCCGACAAGGCGACTCTGGTCGCGGTGATGACAATCGCTCCGACGAGGCGATGGATACCGCGCTGACGACGAATACCGCATTTAATGTAATCTTTCTATAGGCACATTTACATACTATTTTTTTTCGAAGTTGTCTTAAAGTTAACACATAAGTGCTAGTGGAAAGTGTTATACATGCAAACCTCCATTAATCTGAGGAGTTCTTTATGCAAGATGGATCCGAACCTCACAATGTGTCATTATAGTATTTGAAAGACATCACAAACAACTTATGCAATGAGCAAATTCTTGGTAGAGGTGGCTTCGGTGTGGTATATAAGGTATGCTTTACAGAATATATTTTTTCATCTTATCAAATATATATCCACACTTGACCTGAAAACCCATGTATATCTGTATAAAGAAGAGAGACTTTATGCAGGGAGTACTACAAAATGGGAAAACAATTGCCGTTAAGAAGCTTGAGCAGTCAGCGTCCAGATCACTTGAGCAATCTGAGAAGGAGGTTGAGCTTCTTATGAAACTTAATCACCCAAATATAGTGCAGCTGGTAGGCTACTGCTACGAAATGCAGCATTTGCGTATGCCTCACGAAGGAAAATCGCTTTTTGTTGGGAGCACTGAAGCTTTGATTTGCTTTGAATATCTACCGAATGGAAATCTTGATAAGTATATTTTAGGTATGACATCTAGATATGGGGCATTGCATGTTTCTCTATTTCTCATCTTTCATTGAAATTATAATTTTATTTTTTTAGTCATATTTACTTCCTTAACAATGTGTTCACTTATGAATAAAAAGTAAAATATACAACGAATTTTAGAAGTCCTTCTGCATATAGAGCATAACAGTAATAAATTTGAAGACAATATCTATGACTACTCTTTTCAAATTTTAAGATGCAGATGCTCAATCTAGACTTGATTGGCACACACACTACAAAATAATCAAGGAAATTTCATGTGGTCTGCATCACCTACACGAGCAATCTAGTGGTCTCATTATTCACATCATCCTCTCCCATATATTTCATATCAAAACTCTTTAACAGGAAACACTTGATCTCACTTATCACTTTCATGTTTATACGAAAGATCAGAATGTCATCCATGTACAAATATAATATAACACTGTCGCCCCAACCATGGTGATAGTAAACACACCTATCAACCTCATTAATGATAAAACCAGCAGAAAGTAGAGTTATGTCAAGCTTAGCTTAGGTGCTTATTTTAGGTTATGTAAAGATTTTAACAACTTACACACTTTTTCTCTTCACCTTTACCACAAACCTATCCGGCGGATCTATATAGATCTCCTCTTCCAACTCTCCATTAAAAAAAGTTGTCTTCACGTCTATTTAACGAGAAGAGCATAAGAGGTAGCTAGGAAAAGTAGTACTCGAATGATGGTCAGTCTAGCGACGGTGAAATATGTGTCAAAGCAATCTTCGCCTTCTTTCTGTGTGTAGCCCTTTGCTACCAGTCGTGCCTTGTACTTCTCAAGCCGTAGAACGCGCTACGACAAATTGGAGGAACAACAAACAAGTGGTACGACAAACACACCCCCTTCAAAATATTTGTGAAAACTTGAAGCGCCGTAGGCGCCATGATTTGAGACGAAGCCGAGTCGTGATATAATTAATTTATATTTATTCAGTTAAAAGTTGCTACCTCCCTCTCATTAATTCCCCAGAAAACTCTTTGCCGGGAAATTTAAAGTGAAAAATTATATGGAAAAAACATGGACACTGGTCACAACTACAACTCACGGCGTGAAAAGGGAAAACAGGAAAAAAAAAGTATTACAATTTCGAAGATGCTCGCCACGATTCGAATTCTCGCGGCACGAAAAAAGAAAAAAGGAAAATAGGATTGTCTATCGGGTAGCGGGTTCATCCACGAGAAAAGGGAAAAACTGAACCCGGTAATGTTTTGCGGGGATGTTCTCCGTGCGCGACACGTGTCGACGTGAGAGTGCACGAGCAGGTGGTCTTTTTTCCCTCCGAGAACGTCGATCTTTTTCTAGAGCCACCACAATGGGTCGGCATCCCGTATATATTTATATTAGAGTTAACTTGTACACATCGATGTTACAAATAATGTCGATTGATAGTACACAAATGATATCACGTCTCTAGCTACAAGGTAGCAACAACCCCCAAAACCACACTCCAGCCTACAAAACTTGCCATTGCCAAGAGACGAGCGCATCATCAAATATAATGGAGGTGTCTAGCTTTTGCTTCGTATTTACCACCACGGTGCTCGTCCTTTGGCTTGTAAAGATTGCATCAGCATCCTCCGGCTCCCAATACCAGAAGCGGCTTCCACCGGGGCCATGGACGCTCCCCATCATCGGCAGCCTGCACCACGTGGTCAGCGTCCTCCCGCACCGCAGGCTCATGGAGATGGCTCGCCGGCATGGGCCCCTGATGCACCTGATGCTAGGAGAGATCCCCACCGTGGTGGTCTCCGACGCCGCGGCGGCGGCCCTGGTGATGAAGACCAACGACCTGTCGTTCGCGAGCCGGCCGAGCAGCACGACGATGGACATCGTGAGCTGCGGGGGCAAGGACATCGCCTTCGCCCCCTACGGGGAGCACTGGCGCCAGATGCGCAAGCTCTGCATCGTGGAGCTCCTCAGCTCCATGCAGGTGAGGCGCATGGAGGGCATCAGGGCCGAGATGGTGGCCGACCTTCTCCGCTCCATCGGCGCCGCCGCCGCCTCACCCTTCGGCGCCGTGAACGTCAGCGCCAAGGTGGCTGCACTCACTAACGACATCGGTTCGCGGGTGGTGTTCGGCGGCCGGTGCGCGCGGCAGGCTGAGTACCTCCGCGAGTTGGACAAGGTCGTCACGCTGCTGGGCGGCTTCTGCCTCGTCGACCTGTTCCCGTCGTCGCGGCTGGTGCGGTGGCTCAGCAGCAGCGAGCGCAACATGAGGCGGAGCTACGGTCGTATCCAGTGCATCATCGGCGACATCATCGACGGGCGCAGGGCGGCGCGAGCTGCCGGCGACCGTGCCTGCAGCACCGATGAGGAGGAGGACCTCCTGGACGTGTTGCTCAGGCTGCAGGAGGAGGACTCGCTGGCGTTCCCGCTAACGACGGAGGTTATCGGCGTAGCCATCTTCGTGAGTAAACAAATCCTTTATCTTAAACAACTTCCTTCTTACTCCTTGCAATTGGTTAATCCAAGGTCATTATTGTTGAGTCTGAATACTAAATCAGAGTCTGATAATCCAAGGTCATTATCAGATGTACATCAAGACTTGGTTCGCCAAGGAAAAAGCCAAGCGCCTTTGCACAAGCCAATAGACTTGTTCAACTTCTTAACATATTCAACAATAATTGAGAGGTTGCTACATTGTGGAGGCCGATTCCAAAAGGCACACATCGGTAGTAATACTAGTTGCCCTCGGTCTCAAAATAGATGTCACAGATTTATCAAAATTTAGATAAATATATACACTATTTAATCATAACTAATAGCTAATACTACACTCACTTCACGTCATATTGCAATTCCCTATACAACTCAACCCGGCCTGATGCAGCGGGAATTTGAGCAAAAAATGCTTTTTTCAAATAGCCAATGAAAGTGAACGAATTGTATAAGGGAAAGAATACGATACCGCCGGGTCCCTATCGCGAGAGAAAGCCGCAGGCGCACGTCAAGTCAGTAGAGTCTGATTAATCCAAGGTCGATCATTATCAGATGTATAGCAAGCTAGTTACTTGGTCCACCAGGAAAGCCAAGCGCCTTTGCACAAGCCAATAGATTCCAAAAGACACACATCGGTAGTAATAGTAGTTGTAATACTCCCTCCGTCTTAAAATAGATGTCGCAAATTTATCGAAATTTAGATGAATTTAGACACTATTTAATCATAACTAATGGTTAACACTACACTCACTTCACGTCATATTGCAATTCCCTATACAACTCAACTAGCAGATGCCCGGCCTGATGCAGCGGGATTTGAGCAAAAAAAATGTTTTTTTTCAAATAGCCAATGAAAGTAAACAAATTGTATCATCGGAAATGATGCGTATACGACAATTCTATGCACCATCAGATGGTCGAACAAAACCAAAGCACCCACGGCTTGATTTCACTATCGTGCAGGAATCGGATGGAAAACCATTGTGTGCTATGCAGTTCTCTTCTACCATCCATGCAATGCAATGGAAAAATTAACTGAAACAGATAGAAAATATACAAATTATTATATTTAAACAGTTGTGCAATGCAAACGGGTATGTCAAAAGGAGTTCCAAAAGTAGCTAAAATAAGTTGATGACAACTTATGGTAATTTGCATAACGAGACATGTCATCTATGTTTTGCATGTGCACATTTGCCAGTAAATAAATATTACTCTTGAATCATTGTCCTATTTGATCACTTTTTGCTACCTCCATTGTTTACCACAACCATTGTTTATAGGATTTGTTTGGAGCTGCTACTGAGACCACGTCAACTGCTTTGGAGTGGACTATGTCAGAGCTCATCAATAACCCTGAAGTTATGGCTAAGGTACAAAAGGAGGTCCGAGAAGTGCTAGGCAAAGATCAAGTTGTCATCACAAATAGCGACCTTGGCGAGCTCCATTACATGCGGATGGTAATCAAGGAGGTATTGAGATTGCATCCTCCTTTCCCCCTACTCCTTCCAAGAGAGACAAGAGAAGATTGTGAAATTATGGGCTACAACATCCCTAAAGGCACCAATATTTATATTAATGCCTTTGCGATTTCTCGTGATCCTGTATTTTGGGACAACCCAACAGAGTTTAATCCAGAGAGGTTTGAGAATAACAACGTGAACTATGATGGGACACATTTCAAATTCACCCCCTTCGGCTCTGGGCGACGGATATGTCCGGGGATATTCTTCGCCACGTCAACCATTGAAATCGCTTTGGCAAATCTTCTCTACCACTTTGACTGGAAGCTTCCTGATGGGGAGCGTGTTGACATGTTAGAGAAATTTGGGATCACCGTACGCAGAAAGTTTGACTTGCAGCTAGTAGCAATTCCACATCAAAGCAAAAAAGTTATGGCGATATAGACATGGATATGTCTGTCGATGTATCTGCACCTTTGTTTATACCTTGTATTGTATCTTTTGTCACTATAATAATAAAAACACTAATGTGATTTATTTTGTATTATTCTTACTCAACTGACGCAAAGTCAGTTGCATGAGCTATTTGGTACGGTCTAGCGAGGAATCTCCATAATAATGGCTCATATGTTTTTTTAGAATCGTCTTGTCTCTTTATTCAATAATCAAAAAAAGGGGAATGCACACGACCCTCAGGAGGATCAATCAACCACACATAACGACCTGGTTGAAATCCTAACACGAGACGATCAAGATCATGAGGCTCCGCATTGGACTTACCATTCTCGTGTATGCAGGAAGCCTCGCCAAAGTCCTTCGCAGAGTTTGATATTTCTTGTAAGATGTGAATGCAGCTTCCCAGTCTATATTATATGTGAAGACATCTCTGCATAACACTCACTTATCAAAATGTCTATGCATATCGTTGAAAATGCAAAGTCGACGTTCTATAGGGTACATCCATCCATTATGTACTATACCTCTAAGTACTTCCTCGTCAGGTACATCAACAACCTAATGTTCCATCGTATCAAAGATGGATGGGGAATATATCAGTTTAAAAGCTTGCACGGGATTTCTGTCAAGTCCTTTTTAAGATGTTTTACAACTCAATTTTACTATAGATTTACCTAAAGAACGTACTTCCCCAAATTCGCAAGCACTATGTAAATTTACATGGTCAGAAGATTTAACTATTTTTAGAAGAGGTGGAGTAAAAACCAAATCCAAGAAGAATGTCAAGTGCTTGAAGCTTACAAGTTTACATAAATCTCATTGATGCTCTCTCGTGTCTCATTGCCTTTTTGTTGGAATGGCATTGGTTGACTTCTTCTGCTTTAAGAAACTGGCATTGCTGATCAACATGATACAACTGATATTTTGCACCCTACGTAGGATGATTGTCATATTGATTATGCTATTGTGATGAACTGGTTGAGCAGTGGCCGGTAGCTTCATGTGCACAATCGTCATTATGTTCTATGTCTCTAGGTAAGTGCATTTACAATGCATGTGGCCTAGTTTTAGGTATTATTTAGCAACTCGTTGCGTAAGTTTTGGATGAAAGATCTAAAAGGCTTGCCTGGCTGCTGTGTTTAATTAGCGCAAATATTCATTGCGTAACTCCGTTCAACACTATCTGGAGCACTAATTAGCTCAGCAAATATATACTGCATGTGGCATGTCATGTGTGATCAGTGTAGTACTCATATTCTCTTTATATTGGTATAATAACAATGTTTGTTCAACGGTATCTGCAAAAGCTCGAGAGGTCTAGCAGCAGCCACCAGGGCACAAGAAAGAGAGTAGTTGCTAGTAGTGGCTTCGTTTCTAGAAGCTTGCCATTTCTATGGTTTTCTTTTAGAACGTAAAAACATATGATTAGGATAGAATAGCTAAATATGCTTACACTCTAGAACTATCATATCCAGTCAGCTATGTGTCATTGATTATATCAATGTGCTCATGCACCAGGATGTGGAATAATTGATGTTCAATGTATTCTATATAGTTGTAGTTAAGAAAAAGAAAGGAAAGTGTACTTTAAACTAATACAGAAGATTCTAGCTATGGATCAGGCCAATTTGATTAAAAAAATCTTCTCGTGCACCACGATGTGGAATAATTAATGTGCAATGCATTCTATATAGTTGTAGTGGAGAATAAAAAGAAAGAAAAGTGGACTTTAAACTGATACAAGATATTCTAGTCATGGATACGGTCAATTTAATTAAAACAAATGTGCTCATGCACCAGGATGGGAATAATTAATGAGCAATGTATTCTATATAGTTGTAGATAAGAAAAAGAAAGAAAAGTTGACTTTAAACTAATACAAGATATTCTAGTCATGGATACGGTCAATTTAATTAAAACAAATGTGCTCGTGCACTAGGATGCGGAATAATTAATGAGAAATGTATTCTATATAGTTGTAGATAAGAAAAGGACAGGAAAGTGGACTTAAAACTGATACAAGAGATTGTAGCTATGGATATGGCCATTTTGAATAAAACAAATGTGCTTATGAACCAAGATGCGGAATAACTAATATGCAACATATTATATATAGTTGTAGATATGAAAAAGAAATGAAAGTGGATTTGAACTGATACAAGAGATTCTAGCATGGATCCGGCCAATTTGATTAAAACAAATGTGCTCATGCACTAGAATGCAGAATAATTAATGTGCAACGTATTCTATATAGTTATAGATAAAAAAAGAAATGAAAGTGGACTTTAAACTGATATAAGAGATTCTAGTGATGGATATGGCCAATTTGAGTAAAATAAAGAAATGACAGTCTTGCAGCTTCGATACCTCATATCTCTTTAACTCTGCCCGGTTTTTATTCCCCCATTTAAGCATTCGCTAAGCTGCTCATTCCATTCCTACTAGCCGGTCTAGCTCCGGCTAATAGATTCATCCTGCTCATAACCTCCTCCTTCTTGTGTTCTGCATCTGGCTAAGTGGAATCTGTCATATATACTTACATTTTCTCTATTTTTCTGATGTGATAATTAAGTATCAGAACGTTGATATGAAAATTTTCATCGCAGTTCTAGCATGTATATTCACCAAGTTACTCTGTTCTATAGTATTAGATCCAGCACAACATTAGTTAACTTACCAAAATCAACCTGCATGTCATACCTACATGTACTCAAAAATTTATAGTCATTATTTTTGTACCACCATAGTTGCAACCTAAATCTCGAGAGGTCGAGTAGCGGGACAAAAAATATGAAAGCATCTAGATCTTAATTAATTTCGTTTTTGAAAGATTGCTATTTTTTGTGAGAGAAGAAAAACGTATGATTATTCTTACGAAAATGAATTTCCTTTTTTGACGACCGGAAGTAATATCATGGAGAACAAGGCACATCATGAGCCAAGCAAGCTGTCATACCAATTCTTAAAGAAAACTACAAATGGTTTTCACGAGGATCATGTACTTGGGAGTGGCGCATTTGGAAAAGTTACAAGGTATGAACAAGACAATGTTTGGCTTTAGTACATATCCCATGCCGAATGTGCAAGTGTGGAGTGTCGCATGAATCCAGTACATCATATATTAATACATATTTCATACAAAAAGTACACCCACATTGTTTTTGTTATTAGGAAAAATCGTCGTCACTTTGGCATGTACAAGAAAGAAGATGCACGTACGTCCAAGAGGACTAGATAGAAGAAATAATATTATCTGTAGTTTCTACATTCCTATACCTCATCATCACGACTATAGCACAAGAAACATTACGAGTATTAATAAGAGATGCCCGATAGGGTGTCCGTGGAAATGGTCGAGACATTGCAGTGAAGGTACCACATAACATTTCAGGACCAGATGACAAGAAATTTCACAAAGAGTTTCACAATGATAGGGGCCTCCGGCATTCAAATATTGTGTAGTTAGTGGTCTTGTGCAATGAATCTGACAACCCTCTATTTTAGATACAAATCCTCCCGCCCCCACGCGGCGTGCCGCGCCGCGCCGGACGGACCCCCCTCCCCAGCCTAGTTCTCCCTCCCTTGATCTCTCCTCCCATCGCCGCCGCCCGGATCGTCGCCGGACAAAGATCTGGCGGCGTGGCGGCAGCGACGGTGTCCCTGCCCATGATCTGGCGGAAAAGGCGGCGGCATCCGCATCGGCTGGTTCGGCGGTGGTGTTGTGGTGGGCGACGGCCGGTGATCCTCTGCCTAGATGGAGGCAAGCGGCGGCGGGTATTCGGGTCTTGGCAGGCCGCGATCTGCCCCCGTCCATTGTCCTCGACGCCGGTGCCCAGGCTACCCGGGCCTTGTTCGCGACACTAGGGCGCTTGGGGCTTCTGCCCCCGGCGTGGTGGTGGTGACCTCCTTCTTCGTCGGAGTGGTCGGCCATGTGGTCTTGCCGTCGTGCGGTGGATCCTGCTAGTTTCCAGCGGGTGGCATGGGGGCTGCTGGCTTGGTTTCAATAAAGGAGGTGGTCCTGGATCCCTCTCAAACCAAGACGAAGATCTGACGGATGTTGGTCCCCATTGATCTTGTTTCTGTGTCGCGTTCTGGAAGGATCCACCGGCAAACTCTATAGTGCGCTCATGCCATGAGTTTGCTGGATTGGATTGGATTCGGTTGTGCGCACCCATGTTTTACTCTGACCAATTGGTTTCAGAGGGTGCGCTTCGAAGCTCTGTTGGCTATTATTATCATGAGGAATGTTCTCGTTCCATGGTGCTGATGGAGAAAGTCATAGAGACCGAGATCTGAGGACTAACAATGGTGGTTTGAGTCTAGGTGGTGATGAGGAATTGGCTAGGTGACTTGTGAACTGGAGCAGTGGCATGCAAGTGGGGGCGATTGCACAAGAGAGGTTTATGGTCCTACCTTTTAGAGTGAAAACCCAGTGTCTGGCCTTAATTGGTTGTGCCTGGCAATGACATTGTTGAAGGTATTGTTTTGAGAGCATGGACTTTCTTCAGGGTGAAACCTAGATCTTTGATCAGGCGATGACGGTGTTTGTGCACTGTTTCCTTCTTGGAGGCGTCGTTTTTGGAGAAGTTGGACTTCTGATGCTGTCTTGGTGGTGGTAGTACTGTTGTTTCAATGAATGAGTCGCTGTAGCGGGACTTTTTTTAATTCTTCTTTCTTTTTTAGCTGTGTGCATCCATATGGCCTCTAGAGAAATGCGTTGTTGCAGAGGCTGGGTGTAATTGGTATTCTCTGATATTAATATACGCTCCTTTCCAAAAAATAGAACTTGTAGTGTTTGAAGGGACGCTACTTCCTTCTGAACTTGTATGTTGCTCTGCTTTGAGTGTGTACACAATAGTAGCCTTCAAAAGCGCATTTATGGTAATTAAGTATGTGCATTAAACCACATATGCATTAATATTTATACAGCAAGTGAACTTTTTTCCTTTAGATTGCATTATCTGACCATACTCATTCCTTTTGCTTAGTTCTATATGCAGATACGGGATTAATTGGCAGACATGTTACAAAATAATGAAAGGGACAAGTGAGGGTTTAAAGCATCTTCATGAGGGACTGGAGAATCCCTTAATGCATTTTGACTTAAAACCTGATAATATATTACTAGACAAAAATATGGTACCAAAAATAGCGGATTTTGGTTTAGCATAGCTCTTCGGTGAGGAAAACACAAAAAGGGCGATGAATTTTGTAGGTTCATGGTAAGCATTCTATGTGGCATATGGCTTTAGGTAAATTATAAGTTTCCCTAAGATTCTATATGTGTTTCGGTTTTGCCATTTTCTAAATGATTACATTATATCAAAAAAATATTAGAATGGACCTAGATCATATAACTTGCCTTTAAAATATGTCAACCACTATCAAACCCCAGGGGGTGTAAATGAGATAGAGACTCTAGGGTGTAGCCCAACTAGCCAGTTATGTTTGGATTTGTTATATTCCCTTGGTAAAATAGGATGATCTTAATTAAGATACATTGTTTCTTCCCACCAAATATCCAACTGCATCAAAAATCTTCAATTTGATTTATTATGCATGTTTCTTTAACATTTGTATTTGTTTCTATAAGATATTATTGAGAAGTGAATTCTGCACTTGTGTAGCTTCATTAAGTTTGAAGTCATTGATTCAATTTTCTCTTGAGAACTCGTTGCTTTTAGCCAAAACATAATATACAATATCCTGGATGCATTTACTTGTGTTCAATATTTGTGTGATTGAATAATAAATGATACCATACATGATGGCATGGAGTGGATATTGACTGCCGGAATACATAAAGCATCAAATATTATCAAGAGAGTTTGACATATTTAGTTTGGGTGTTATCATCATAAAGATAATGACTGGACATGAAGGCTACGCTCGTGTTGTCGACATGACAACTAGCAAATTCGTTAAGCATGTATATCTCTTTATGTTAATTTCAACCATTCATATCCAGAAAAATCATGTTATGTTTTACCTTTTTGTACCATATCATTCTTACTTCATTTCCCATATTGGAGGTACTTGAAATTCCGGGGGGGGGGGGGAGAGGTATCAAAAATTTAGTCATACATCACTTGAAGTATTCTACAATCAAGTAAAGATATGCATTGAGTTAGCATTAGATTCCTTAAAGTCAAATAGACAAGAAAGGCCTACTATACAAGATACCCCCTCCTTGCCAAAATGTAGTGCATATAAGATTTTTGAAAATTCAAACGATGTCAAGTTTGACCAAGTTTGTAGGAGAGAATAGTAACATCTAAAATAAAAAATCATTACCATTAATTCATCATGATGTATATTTTCATATGGTATATACTTGGTAGCATAGATATATGTAATTTTCTCATTAAATTTGTACAAAGTTGATGTTGTTTGACTTTTCAAAAGTATTATATGCACTCTATTATGGCAGGAGGGAGTATTGTTTCTAGATTGAAGGAAAAAAATCAATGATAGTTTAAAGGGAAACGGATGTCGCCTAGAGGGAGGTGAATAGGTGTTTTAAAATTATTACGGTTTATGCTCTAATAAATGCGGAATAAAACTTAATGTTTAATTTATCAAGCCAAAACCTATATCCACTAGGTTCACTAAATACACCAACATCCTATGCTAGGAAAGATAAGCAACAAGGTAATAGCAAGATATAATACTTCAAGCACGATGGCTATCACAACATATATTACATAAGTAAAGGGATCGGTTGATAGATAAGCGATGGACACGGATATGATGATTTGTTATCTCAAATTTCACTTCCAAAGAAGCTACATCTTTTTTGGAGAGGTGCGGTGGCGCAATGTACTTCAAATGCTAAAAATGGCTCACCTCGAGGTGTGGTGGCTCGATGCTCACCCAACGCCACACAAGGCCTCACCCCAAGATGCGAATGCACGCAACTTACCAACGCTATAAAAGGCTCACCCTATTCTCCCGTGGGCTCGCCACAAAGTCCTACTCACGATCCACTATGGGACACTTGAGGACGGACACCGAACCCGTATAAGACTTGGGGCAATCTCCACAACTCAATTGGAGGGCTCCCAAGAAATGCCACAAAGGCTACAAGATTGAGGAAACTCCACAACAATTGGAGCCCCAAGAACAATGCCACAATAGGCCACAAGCTCGAGGAATCTCCATAACTCAAATGGAGGCCCCAAGAACACACCACAACTCCACACAACCATCTAGGGTTCCAAGAACCCAAGAGAAACAAGCCCAAGAGCTTGAACTCGTTGAACCTCCATGGAGAACTCAAACCTATGCACCAAATGCAAGAGGCAAGCCTTCACTCTCAAATTCCACCAAAGCTACAAAATCTATTAGGATAATAAGAGAGGAACAACACAAGAGGAGAACACAAAACTCTCCAAGATCTAGATCCCAAGGATTCCTTCAAAAGAAGGCATTTGGTTTGGTGGGGGTGTAGATCTAGATCTCCTCTCTCAAATCCCTGAAAAAGACACAAGAATCATAAGAGGGGGAGGGAGAGGACAAGCTTTTCAAGGTCAACAATAAAGAAGAGAGAGAAAGCCAAGAACCAAGAAAAAGCTAGCGACCCACGAAGGGGAAGTGGAGCTCCTTTTAAAGGGCTCCCTGATCTGCCCATTATGCACAGAATCATGCACTGCCGGTAGTACCAGTGGGGGGGGCGGTACTACCGGTGGCACCTAGCCAACGGTCACAAACAGTGGTGCGAGAGAGAAATAACGAGCTTGGCCGGTACTACCGGCAGAAGTTCCGTCCCAAGTTCCGACAAATACGACCCTTCAACACAGAAGTGTTTTGAATCGAATTTGGGTACCGGCGGAACTTGGATCAGAACTAGCGCCGGAAATGCGAGGTCCTAACAGGAACTACTGGGGCCTAGCGATAGTACCGCTCAAGGCATGTGGCCTGGCAGTGCTGGCCGGAAGTTCCAGTTCGGGATGACCGAAACTTCCGACCGGTACTACCAGACCAGATTCTGGTGTTAATTCCGTCAAATAGAGCACTCTCAACAGAGAGTCACTGAACGTGAGAGGAACTACCACCGGACCTTGCGCCAGAACTACAGCCAGGCCAGCCCCACAAAAAACTATGGGTGGAACTACCGATGATTGGCCGGTACTTCCGATTAGGGAAACTTCAGAACCAAAACTGCAATAACTTCCGCATCTAAACTTCAAACGAGATGAAACCAATTTTGTTGCAAAGATAATGACATGTAGAATCCCAAAAAAGGGTATCTCCAAGGAGAAAATACCATATATATATGTGAGATATATCCTAGTGTGTGGAGCCAGAAAATCCGCAAGATCAAAAACGCAATAAGATAAGCAACAGAAATCTGTTTTTGATGAACTAGAGCTTGTTATGAAGATAACCACAAGGTCAGGATCCTCACATGGACAAAAACTAAATAACAACCAAGAAAGATGATGTTATATATGCAAATGTTTGAGATCTCTCTGAAAGATATGATCGAGCTACTCACTCGAGATCCCCTCTTGATAGTACGACTATCGATTCTAAACCCGGTCTCCCAATACTACAAGAGACCGTTAAAATAGAAAACCTATCAAGATCATACCTTTTCCTTGAGCATTCCGCTTGAGCTTGATGTAGATAATCTTGTCACCTTCAAGATGGAACACCTTTCTTGATTGATGTTGCTCGCGCTTTGTTTGTCGAAGGCTTGCGACTTGCTCCCCCATACTCCATGGGGAAACTTCTTCATCATGTCTTGCACTTCTTCATTCCTTCTTCATCTTGTCTTGATCAACCTTCAAGCTTCCTCTTTTTCACCCTTGAGACCAACACATGGTCCAAAGAGATCCCAATGGACAAACCTACAAGTGAAACTCAATTTACACATTAGTCCATACGGATTGTCATTAATTACCAAAACCACACATGGGGGCATACATTCCCTTTCAATAATTGACCGAGGACTGCAGACTATACAAGTGCCATCCCTTTGTGAAAAGACCTATCTATCAAAAATTATGTTACTTTTTATTACATTGTATAGTGTTATATGTGTTAGTCATTGACGCTGTCTAGAAAAAACTCACCTTTAATTTATCATGGAAATCAGTGAAATAAATTGGCCAAAAATAATGATCAAAATGAGGTATTTTATAATCATCCTTTTTGCGAATTTTAATACAGATTGGAATGATAAGCTCTCACGAAGGATTGGTCAATCGTCTCACAAATGATCTTGTCAGACATATGACATGTTTGTCCAGAAATGTAACGTGTGTTTATTTTCACATTCTCCTATGCATAACTTTAGGTACAATTTTGTTGTACTATTCAGAAGAAATAATGAAAGAAGTGAGGCTAACTCACTTTGTTAAGGGAGTGGATGTACAATGACTCGATCTCCCATGTTCTTTGTCATCACGGGTGTTGTGGAGGCACCCTTATCCCATTTCCTTGTACAAATACTTTTACACATGCTAGTGGTCAAAGTTTTATACCATGCACCATACAACTTATATTTCTAAACATATAGAGTATATGATAATTGCAAGAATCTGATGATCTCAGATATTATTGTTAATTATATCATTGTGTTTCTACATATAAATTTTTATAAAGTATATGATGGAGAACCAACCCTTTGTTCCAAGAGCCACATTAACAAAACCACCATCAACACCATGCCTGCCTCTTCATGTTAGTGCTGCTTATAGCAAATGCTTGCAACAATAGTGGTCCATTCTAAACCGCAAACTATGGTACTCCCTCCGATGCATATTAAGTGTCGGTGAATTGTTATGTTTGTTTGGCTATGAATTAGCTTCGGGGGAAGTTCGCATAAGAAATTAAACTCTGCAGGGGCATAGAATCTATAGTTGGTTGTCAAGCAGGTTGTAACTTCTTGGAGCAGGTAGGATGCATTTTCCATAGTTCAGCAGCATAATCTGCTACAAACCCCCGTAGGGTGCGTCAAGAGATCAACGGGAAGGTTGCTCCACCAGGTCAGGTCTTGACACAATTGCTTGGTTAACTGTGTTTAAAAGTTGAGGGGCTTGACTTATACCAAGGAAGAATATATGGAACAAAGGAAGTCCCAAGTAAGAAAGTTTATATAGGAAGTAGGCATAATAGAAAGCTGGGCCAGGTGAGATCGTATTCGTCTAGATGGAGCTTCTCAATTCCCCAAAATATCTCTTAAGGAAGAAATAATGAGAATCATTTCAGTCCACTGGGTTCTAGCTCGATGTGCAGCTGAAGTTAGAGATTCTAGGTATAGCCCTTGTGTATGAGATGTTGAAGTTTCAGTGATCGACTAATAGTCCGGTCCTGAAGGGGGATTAGAGACAAAGCCAACGAGGAGCCGAAGGCAGCCTTGTAGGAAGACAAGCTGCAAGAATCTAAATATTTGAAGTAGCTCTAGTTGATGCTTCCCTGAAGCTGATCGAATTTTTCTTCATTATTACACCAACTCCAAAGTAAATTTTGTTATTTTTATTCATTATTCTCATTCTCTGATCGAATTTATATTTGGATTTAGGTGAGACAGATCAATACCCAAACGGTCAGTCTCCTCATAAATATTATTTCTCAAAACAAAGATTCCCCCTTATATACACAAATGCGCTTCAGCTAGGAGAGTGTTGGCGCTAACCTTGTTGTTTAGAGTTTCATCTTGTTTTGATTTTGTCAGTCAACCATGTAATCAGAGCTGCATCAGTGTGTGCATGTAGAGTTGTGTTCACATGCACAATGCAAAGTTGATCATGTTGTACCTGTATGCGCCCGTAGACTGCGGAGTTAGAGTAGCCAAGTCGCGTAGCAGATAACATGGAGGAAGAATTGGAGCCAACAGTTTAGTCCTAGCCTGAACGTGATTATCCATGTTTCTGCAGACTCATTATATACGTGGATAGCTAGCTAGTGGAGTAGAAATAGGATCAAGTAGTTCGTGTGTGTTGCATGTTAGGAAGTGGTGTTAGCGCGTGCTAGCTGTGTGTCTAGCTATTTAGAGCATCTGCACTCTTTCAGCGTTACCAGGCCCAAATCTGGCGCTATTTAGTGCCGGATTGATGTAATTATCGGTATGGGAACGGCCAGTTTTCTAGTCACGTTCTCAGAAGTGGTTCCTAGATAAGGCAAAATCGGCGATATTTCACCAAAATCCACTAGATGCTTCTGCTCGTCCTCAATGATCATGTTATACAAGATCACACAACAGTTCATCACTTTCTACATCTGATCTTTCGACCAGGTCATAACAGAGAATCAGACAACTGCAATCCTCTGTTGGAGCACACCAAATGGTCGCTCCATGTCCTTCCTGCAATATTCTTGTTCCTTGGCAAACTGAGCATGCTTGGGGAGCATGGGGCTTGAGATAGTCTTCACAAATGTTGGCCATCTTAGATAGATGTCATCTGCAAGATAGTATCCCTTGTTGTAGTGATGCATGTTGATCTCAAAGTCCATCGGGGGAGGATGACCCTCAACAAGCTTGGCAAAGACATTTGCGGACTGGAGGACGTTGATATCGTTGTTCGATCCTGCCATGCTAAAGAAGGAGTGCCAAATCCAAAGATCATATGTAGCAACTGCCTTGAGTATCATAGTGCAACCTCTTTTATGGCCTTTGTATATTCCCTGCCAAGCAAATGGACAGTTCTTTCAGTGCCAATGCATGCAGTCGATACTTCCAAGCATCCCAGGAAATCCTCTAATTTCATTGACTGCGAGGATCCGAGTAGTGTCTTCACTAGTCGGTGTTCTCCAGTATTGTCACACAAACACTTCAATCACTGCCCTGCCGAACCTGTACAAGCAATCAATGGCGTTGGACTCGTCCATGCGGATATAGTCGTCGTCACTATCAGCCAGATCTCCGTAAGCAAGCAACCTCGTTGCCACCGTACACTTATGCAGTGAGGAAAACCCTACCATGCCGGTGCATTCCTTCTTGGATATGAAATAGGCGCCGTACTCCCGAATGACATGTGAAATGGATCGTATGGGCACCTAGAGGGGGGGAGGGGTGAATAGGTGCTACTTCAAATTTTAATGCTTTTTCAATTTTAGGCTTGACACAAAAGGTAAATTCTTTAGATATGCAATTACGAAGAATTTCCCTATATGCAAACCTAACTACAAGCGAGTAAAGTCGAGTAAGAGTGAGGAACGAGGAAACCATAGTGGAGCACGTGGAGACACGGCATTTGTTTTACCGCAGTTCCTTCCTTGTTAAGGGAAGTACATCTGCGTTGGAGGGGTGAGCGGTACTAAGACCATCACGCCACAATAGGCCTCACCCTGTTCTCCAATGGATCTCGCCATCAAAGGCATGATCCACCTTTCCACTATTGGTACCCTTCGAGGCAGGAACCGATGCATTTATACAACTAGCGGGGCACAACTCCACAACCAAATTGGAGGCTCCCATAATGACAACAAGCTGCCACAAGAACAAATATTATCAAACCCGAAACAAGATCTAGATATCAAAAAAAATACTAGATCGAGAGATCTCCAAGTGAATGGAGAGGACGTGAAGCGCTTGATTCGTGATGTCGATGGATGAAGTCTCCTCCTTCGATTCCTCAAAGATCGAAGCCTTTGGGTGGTTGAAGTGGGAGACCTTGAATGAGAGCTTTTGCAACAGACTAGTACTTTTTCGAATGAATCAAGAGATCTGACAGGAGGGGTGATTAGGGCTTTTATACCCCCTGTCCAAACAGAGTCATTGGTGAAGTCTGGGGCCGGATTATCTGGCCCAACTGAAGGCCATATTATCCGGCCGAGGGTAAAACTCCGCCCTAGCCTCGGATTATACGGGGGATATTCCGCCCCTCACACAGAAGGTTGCGCCATGGCTCCCTTAGCAACTTCTCCCGAGGCCGGATTATCCGGCCCCCTTTTTGGGGCGGATTATCTGGCCCGGGCAAAAACACCAGCCCTGGCTGAACAATCCGAAGGAAAGTCTGCCCCCTCTCTGAGCGACGCACTTGCCAACTTCTTGGGGCGGGGCAGATTATTTGGCCCTGGCCGGATAATCCGATAGATTATCCGCCCCCCACACAGAGACTCACGCCGCTGATACATTGCAAATGTATCTATAATTTTTGATGTTCCATGCTTAGTTTTATCCACTTTATTGTGTTTTGTTCCAACTTTGGAGTACTTTTCATATGATTTCTTATACTAACCTATTAACAAGAGCCACAGTGCCAGCTACCTGTTTTCTGCTGTTTTTGGTTCCAGGAAAGTCAGAAAATGAATATTCTCGGAATTGGACGGGACAAAAGCCAAAGTGCCTATTTTTTCGGAAGGGATCAAGTGCGAATTGAGACGGAGGCGGGCGGGGGCAGCCACACACCACCTGGCCACGCGGCCAGGCCTGGCCCACGCCAGGGGGTGGTGTGGTGGCTCCCGGCACCCCCTCGGCCTCTCCTTCTGCCTATATATTGCCCTCGGGACGAAAACCCTAAGTACCCAATCAAAAATCCACGAAAGAGTCTGTAGCCACCGTCATCTCCATCCCTAGATCGGGAGGGATCTGAAGCTCTTCCAAGACCACGGAGAGGGAATTCACCCTGGAGGCCTTCTTCATCACCATGCAAGCCTCCGGTGTGATGCGTGAGTTGTTCATCCTTGGACTACGGATCCACGTAGTAGCTAGATGGCTGGTTTCTCCTCCTTTGTGCTTTCATGTTTAGATCTTGTGAGCTCCATTCATGATCAAGATCATCTATTTGTAATTCATACATGTTGTGTTTGCGGGGATCCGATGGATATTGAGATGCTATTTCAGATTGATTATTGATTCTATCATGTCTTTGTTATTTGAGATCTTGCATGCTTTCCGTTGTTAGTAGCTATCTTGGCCAAGTAGATGCTAGCGACTCCAAGAGTTAGTATTTATGCTCGATAGTGGGTTCATGCCTCCGTAACTGGGAAGTGACAGAAATCTCTAAGGTACTAGATGTGTTGTTGCTACTAGGGAGAAAACAACAATCCTTTGTTCATAGAACAATCGTATTGTTTACTTTACACGCAGTTCGTAAAGCAATAATATGTTGCTTGCAACTTAATACTGGAGGGGGTTCGAATGATAACCTGAAGGTGGATTATTAGTCATAGATGCAGTTGGATGGCGGTCTATGTATTATGTTGTAATGCCCAATCAAGTCTCAAAGAAGTCAAGATGATTAGTATATGCATGTATTGCTTTCTCGGTGTTTGTCAATTGCCCCGCTGTAATTTGTTCACCCAGCATGTTATCTATCTAAGGAGAGCCACCTCTAGTGAACTATGGATCCCGGTCCTTGTCTTTTACATACAATCTACAATCCTTTACTGCTTTGTCTTTCTGCAAACTTTTACTTCTTTCCATTCGATACGTTTAATCCTTTGTTTTCCACAAAACACGGTGAGATTGACAACCTCATCACAAGTTGGGGACAAAGTTTTGTGGTTGTGTTGTGCAGGTCTCCACGTTGCTACTAGCACCGGTAGTGCGCCCTGCCAAAGCTCAGCTAGTAACATCTTTGGGGTGTTTCCTTTCTCCTACTGGTTCGATTAAACCTTGGTTTCATAACTGAGGGAAAACTTACTGCTGTGCTCATCGTACCTTCCTCTTGGGGTTCCCAACGAGCTCTACATTGAAAGTCGAGCGCATCAAGATTTTCTGGCGCCGTTGCCTGGGAGTCAAGGACATCTTCACAAGGGGAGTCCCTCATAACCAATCTCTTTACTTTGTTGTTTTTGTTTTGCTTAGTTCCTTTTTGCTTTGTTTGCTTGTTTTGCTCTTCAAAAAACACACAAAAAATAGTTTTACTTGTTTGCTTTCTTATTTGAAAACCCCCAAAAAATGACTACTCTTGAAAATACTAAGTTGTGTGACTTCACTAGAACCAACAACAATGATTTTATGAGCACACCTATTGCTCCACCTATGGCTGAAAATACTTTCTTTGAGATAAAACCTGCTTTGCTCAATCTTGTTATGAGAGCACAATTTTTTGGTATTGGCAATGAAGATGCTGCTTCCCATCTAAATAACTTTGTTAAACTTTGTGAGATGCAAAAGCATAGGGATATAGATGGTGATATTATTAAGCTGAAATTGTTTCCTTTCTCTTTGAGAGGAAAAGCGAAAGAGTGGTTGAATTCCTTAACTAGGAGTAGTATTGATTCTTGGACTAAGTACAAAGATGTTTTTATTGGAAAATAATATCCTCCTGCTAAGATTATATCCATGAGAAGTGAAATAATGAAGTTTAAACAACTTGATAGTGAGCATGTTGCTCAAGCTTGGGAAAGAATGAAATCTTTGGTAAAGAATTGTCCCACTCATGGACTGACTGCTTGGATGATCATCCAAACTTTTTATGCAGGATTGAAATATTCTTCAAGGAACCTATTAGATTCTGCTGCTGGAGGTACCTTTATGACCATCACTTTGGGTGCTGCAACAAAACTTCTGGACAATATGATGGTTAATTATTCTGAATGGCATACTGAGAGAGCTCCACAAGGTAAGAAGGTAAATTCTGTTGAGGAAACTTCCTCCTTGAGTGATAAGATTGATATTATTATGTCTATGCTTGCTAATGGGAAAGCCCATATTGATCCAAATAATGTTCCTCTAGCTTCTTTGGTTGCTCAAGAAGAGCAAGTTGATGTGAACTTCATAAGAAATAACAACTTTGGCAACAATGCTTATGGTAATAATGCTTATAGGAACAATTTTGGTAACAACAATTATAAGCCATATCCTGCCAACAATGGTAATGCTTATGGAAATTCTTACAACAATAATAAGAGTGCTCCCTCTGAACTTGAAGTTATGCTTAAAGAGTTTATTAGTAAACAAACTGCTTTCAATAAAACTATTGAGGAAAAACTCTCTAATGCTGAAAGGAATATAGCATCTTTAGCTGAAGCTCAAACTACTTTGAATAAAATGGTTGCTAAACCTGAAACTAATGAGAATCCCTTTGTAGCTACTAATGCTATACAAGTAAGAATTGATGAAAATGTTAGACTATTAGCTGAATTACATGCTAAGTGGGAAAGAGAAGATGAAATTGCTAGAAATATTAGTGTTTCTACTATTACCACCACTAGTGTTGAGGCTAGTAATAGCTCTACTACTTTAGATGATAAAGTTGATTTTGATCTTGATGGTTGCAATATCTCTGAAGTTATTAAGTTCCTACAAAAGCTTGCTAAAAGTCCTAATGCTAGTGCTATGAACATGGCTTTTACAAAACACATTACCGATGCTCTCATAAAGATTAAAGAAGAAAAGATGAAACATAAAGCTTCTATTCCTATAAAGCAAGAAGATGGTTGGGACCCCATCATTAATATGAAAGTGAATGACTTTGATTTCAAAGCTTTGTGTGATCTTGATGTAGTGTTTATATTATGCCTAGAAGGATTTATGATATGCTTGATTTGCCTCCTCTTGAAGATTGCTATTTGAATGACCCACTTGATGCTAATGTTAAAAAGAAACTCATGGGGAGTCTTAATGATGTTCTCATTATGGTTAACAATTCTTATGTCCCTGTTGATTTCTATGTTTTGGATGTTGAATACAATGCTTCTTGTCCTATTACTTTGGGAAGACCTTTTCTTAGAACTGTTGGTGCCATCATTGATATGAAAGAAGGCACCATTAAATATCAACTCCCACTCAAGAAAGGTATAGAACACTTCCCTAAAAATAGAGAAAAGATTTCTTTTGCTTCTCCTATGAAAACAAAATTTGGTCTTAATGCTTCTTCATTTGAGAACACTTGATTCTTTCTTTGCTTCTTATGCCTAACTTAAATGCGTTAAAGAAAAGTACTTGTTAGGAGATAACCCAAGAGTTTTAGATGAGTCTTGGAAGTTATTACCTATGTAATAACCTCTCCTTATCCTTTTTATTTGCTTTTTGTGCCAAGAGTAACCTCTAATGAGAGTGAAGTAATGATTGGGAAAGTTGCTGTCCCGAAACAGATTTCTGTGCTTCACTGTAAAAATTCCTGAGAGAGCTCTGTACGTCGGATTGAGCTGTAAGTTTTTGCCGTTCTGCCCCACGTAGTTATCTAAATTTCGTTAGTTCAACACATTTTGATTTGAGCAACAGAAATTCTTTGAAAAAATTCGTATTTACCTGCTGGTCTGTTTTGATAGATTTCTGCCATTTTCTGCATTTGCTTCTTGTTAGTTCCTTCTTGAGTTCCTTTGGGGAATTGAGCTTTTTGAGGGAAGTGCTACAGTATCTAGTGTTCTAATGGAAGTTTATTTGGTGTTACAACTAAACCTTGAGACTTATTTATCTTAAGTGCACTAATGTTGCTAATGAGATTGTATGAAGTTTTGTATGAAGGAAAAATTTTAGGTGTATGGAAGGAATGAGTAACGAGATGAAGGATGGACTAAAGCTCAAGCTTGGGGATGCCACGTGCGTCACCCCATGAAATATCCAAGAAGTACAAGTGTCAAATCTTGGGGATGCCAAGGCATCCCCTTCTTCATCAATAAAAATTCCAGGTTTCTTCCAAACGCTTCATTTTTATTGTTTTGTGCACAGTTGTGTTTCTCTTGGAGCGTCTTCTTTTTCGTTTTCATTTTGCTTTTCAGTTTGCTTGGTTTGTTTAGTTTTCTGAATAAGTTGGTTGGACCCCCTCTTTCACACTTTGGTTTGCAAATAGTTTGGTTTGGTTTGGAAAAGAGTAGGAAAGTTCATACTTATGTGGTAAAAAGAGATCGTTTTTGACTGTGGCTATGCTTTGTCATGCCATGCTTGATATTGTTTTGGCTTTATGCTTAGTATTCTTTGTTGTAGCATGACTTGTTATAAAAAATTGAGATTGCTTAATGTGCCTTGGATGAATCATGGGTTGTTTTAGCATATTAAAGCATAGTATAGTGGTATTCTCCTTTGATGCTTTATTTGGGTTGACTTGGCACATGCTCACACCATGTTATGACTGTCACAAGTCACCATAGCCTTTATGATCCTTTAGTTTTCAACTTTTAGTACCACTTTATGCTTTGATCAATGATGTTTTGTCGCTCTGCATGATTATGGCCATTATTGCTCTCTTAGTTTGTCGCTCCCAGTCTTTTGCTAGCCTCCACAACCAAGTATGAGTTCCACTCATGCATCCAACTCCCTAAACCAAGTTATTCCAAAGAGTCCACCATACCTACCTACTAGCTTATACTATTCCAAGTATATTCATGCTTTTGTTTACCTTCCACTTATTATGAGAAAACTAGTGATTAAAGCTCTCACGAACTTGATGGCACACTTTACTTTCTTGCCCTTAATAAACTTGAACCATTGTGTCGTGTATGTTGTATATGCTTGCACTTATTTGTTGGGAATTAGCAGAACCATGCTTTCATGGGGAACGCTTTCAACATTGCACTTGGTACTTGTACCTAGTTGATATCATGCTCTTTTGTATATGGATGTCGTCGGTGTGAAATGAAAGGGGAGCTTGTAAGTCCATGGAGTTATGTATATGTGTTAGAGAAACGCCTGGCATTGGTCTAATCCATGCTGACATGGTGGAAACCTGCAGCGTAACCATAATGAGCTATCTATGAAGCATTCTTCTTATAAAAAAAGAGTCCTATATTGAGAAAAAAGAGAAAAGAGAAAAAAAAGAGATACTATGAAAAGAGGAAAGAGAGAAAAAAGCACCATATTCCCATGGTAAATAAGAAGAATGCTGAGATGCTCGTTGTCTGCTTGCCTTGTCATTTTGATATGGGGATTCTTCCGTATCATCGGGCAAGGGGTACCCCGTTGGCGGTTCTCTATGATACACATGTACTTACGATGACAAGAACTTACCGGTGACTAAACTTGAGTAGCATGAGGTGCGTCCCTCGTATACAAGGGACATGAGATTTCTGACTTATACTTCATCAAGAATGTACACCATAGTTTGTTCACTTTAACCTTATTGACCATAGTTTTGGGGTTCTAGGGCAATTTATTACGAGCGTTAGACTCGATACAATGCTTGAGAGTTATAACCAAAAACTTGTCGTTTTCACTCTTTATGTCCGTTTTCATGACCAATAGCCCGCAGTTTTGGGTTCGAGGGCGATTTACAACGACCATAAGACCCGATACATGTTTGAGATTTATGACCAAAAACTTGTTGTTTTCGCGCTTTATGGCCATGTTCATGAGGTATTGCCCATAGTTTTGGGTTCTAGGGAGATAAAAAACGACCGTAAGCCTAGATACATGTTTGAGAGTTATGATAAAAAAATCGTCGTTTTCACGCTTTATGGCCATTTTCATGAGCTATTACCCTTAGTTTTGGGCTTCTTGGTTGACACGATAATAAGACCCAATACATGTTTGAAATTTATGACCAAAAACTCGTTGTTTTGGCAATCTATGGCCATTTTCATGAGCTATTGACCATAGTTTTGGGGTTCTAGAGCGGTTTAAAACGAGCGTAAAACCAGATACAATGCTTGAGAGTCATGACCAAAAACTCATCGTTTTCGCTCTTTATGGACGTTTTCATGAGATATTACACATAGTTTTGGGGTTCGAGGGCGATTTACAACGACCATAAGACCCGATGCATGTTTGAGATTTATGACAATAACTCGTCGTTTTCGCGCTTTATGGCCATGTTCACGAGCTATTGCCCATAGTTTTGGGGTTCTAGGGCGATTTACAACGACCGTAAGACTAGATACGTGTTTGAGAGTTTTGACCAAAAATTCGTTGTTTTCATGCTTTATGGCCGTTTTCATGAGCTATTGCCCATAGTTTTGGGCTTCTTGGGCGATTTACAACGACCGTAAGACCAAATACATGTTTTAGATTTATGACCAAACACTTGCTGTTTTTGCATTTTATGGCCATTTTCGTGAGCTATTGACCATAGTTTTGGGGTTCTAGGGCGATTTATTACGAGCGTTAGACTCGATACAATGCTTGAGAGTTATAACCAAAAACTTGTTGTTTTCACACTTTATGTCCGTTTTCATGACCAATAGCCCACAGTTTTGGGGTTCGAGGGCGATTTACGACGACCATCAGACCCGAAACATGTTTGATATTTATGACCAAAAACTAGTTGTTTTCGCGCTTAATGGCCATGTTCATGAGCTATTGCCCATAGTTTTGGGTTCTAGGGAGATAAAAAACGACCGTAAGACTAGATACATGTTTGAGAGTTATGACAAAAACTTCGTTGTTTTCGCGCTTTATGGCCATTTTTATGAGCTTTTTCCCATAGTTTTGGGCTTCTTGGTTGACTTACAATGACCGTAAGACCTAATACATGTTTGAGATTTATGACCAAAAACTCGTCGTTTTCGCGTTTTATGGCCATGTTCATGAGTTATTAACCATAATTTTGGGGTTCTTCGGTGATTTACAACGACCATAAGACTAGATACGTGTTTGAGAGTTATGACCAAAAATTCGTTGTTTTTGTGCTTTATGGCCAATTTCATGATCTATTGCCCATAGTTTTGGGGTTCTAGGGCGATTTACAAGAACCGTAAGACCACATACATGTTTGAGATTTATGACCAAACACTCGCTGTTTTTGTACTTTATGGCCATTTTCGTGAGCTATTGACCATAGTTTTGGGGTTCTAGGGCGATTTATTACGAGCGTAAGACCCGATACAATGCTTGAGATTTATGACCAAAAACTTGTCGTTTTCGCTCTTTATGTCCATTTTCATGAGCAATAGCCCATACTTTTGGGGTTCGAGGGCGATTTACAACGACCGTAAGACCTAATACATGTTTGAGATTTATGACCAAAAACTAGTTGTTTTCGCGCTTTATGGCCATGTTCATGAGCTATTGCCCATAGTATTGGGTTCTAGGGAGATAAAAAAAACCGTAAGACTAGATACATGTTTGAGAGTTATGACAAAAACTTCGTTGTTTTCGCGCTTTATGGCTATTTTCATGAGCTTTTTCCCATAGTTTTGGGCTTCTTGGTTGACTTACAACGACCGTTAGACCCAATACATGTTTGAGATTTATAACCACAAACTCGTCGTTTTTGCGCTTTATGGCCATGTTCATGAGTTATTAACTATAATTTTGGGGTTCTTGGGCGATTTACAACGACCATAAGACTAGATACGTGTTTGAGAGTTATGACCAAAAATTCGTTGTTTTTGTGCTTTATGGCCAATTTCATGAGCTATTGCCCATAGTTTTGAGGTTCTAGGGCGATTTACAACGACCGTAAGACTAGATACATGTTTGAGAGTTATGACCAAAAATTCGTTGTTTTTGTTGTTTGTGGCCGATTTCATGAGCTATTGCCCATAGTTTTGGGCTTCTTAGGCGATTTACAACGACCGTAAGACCAAATACAGGTTTGAGATTTATGACCAAACACTCGCCGTTTTTGCACTTTATGGCCATTTTCGTGAGCTATTGACCATAGTTTTGGAGTTCTAGGGCGATTTATTACGAGCGTAGACTCGATACAATGCTTGAGAGTTATAACCAAAAACTTGTCGTTTTCACTCTTTATGTCTGTTTTCATGACCAATAGCCCGCAGTTTTGGGGTTCGAGGGCGATTTACAACGACCATAAGTCCCGATACATGTTTGCGATTTATGACCAAAAACTCGCTGTTTTGGCGATTTATGGCCATTTTCATGAGCTATTGACCATAGTTTTGGGGTTCTAGATCGGTTTAAAATGAGCGTAAAACCCGATAAAATGCTTGAGAGTCATGACCAAAAACTCATCGTTTTCGCTCTTTATGGACGTTTCATGAGATATTACACATAGTTTTGGGGTTCGAGGGCGATTTACAACGACCATAAGACCCGATGCATGTTTGAGATTTATGAAAATAAATCGTCGTTTTCGCGCTTTATGGCCATGTTCATGAGCTATTGCCCATAGTTTTGGGGTTCTAGGGCGATTTACAACGACCGTAAGACTAGATACATGTTTCAGAGTTATGACCAAAAATTCATTGTTTTCATGCTTTATGGCCGTTTTCATGAGCTATTGCCCATAGTTTTGGGCTTCTTGGGTGATTTACAACGACCGTAAGACCACATACATGTTTGAGATTTATGACCAAACACTCACCGTTTTTGCACTTTATGGCCATTTTCGTGAGCTATTGACCATAGTTTTGGGGTTCTAGGGCGATTTATTACGAGCGTAAGACCCGATACAATGCTTGAGAGTTATGACCAAAAACTTGTCGTTTTCGCTCTTTATGTCCATTTTCATGAGCAATAACCCATAGTTTTGGGGTTCAAGGGCGATTTACAACGACCGTAAGACCTAATACATGTTTGAGATTTATGACCAAAAACTAGTTGTTTTCGCGCTTAATGGCCATGTTCATGAGCTATTTCCCATAGTTTTGGGTTCTAGGGAGATAAAAACGATCGTAAGATTAGATACATGTTTGAGAGTTATGACAAAAACTTCGTTGTTTTCGCACTTTCTGGCCATTTTCATGAGCTTTTTCCCATAGTTTTGGGCTTCTTGGTTGACTTACAACGACCATAAGACCCAATACATGTTTGAGATTTATGACCAAAAACTCGTCGTTTTTGTGCTTTATGGCCATGTTCATGAGTTATTAACTATAATTTTGGGGTTCTTGGGTGATTTACAACGACCATAAGACCAGATACGTGTTTGAGAGTTATGACCAAAAATTCGTTGTTTTTGTGCTTTATGGCCAATTTCATGAGCTATTGCCCATAGTTTTGGGGTTCTAGGGCGATTTACAACGACCGTAAGACCACATACATGTTTGAGATTGATGACCAAACACTCGTTGTTTTGTACTTTATGGCCATTTTCGTGAGCTATTGACCATAGTTTTGGGGTTCTTGGGCGATTTATTACGAGCGTAAGACCCGATACAATGCTTGAGAGTTATGACCAAAAACTTGTCGTTTTCGCTCTTTATGTCCATTTTCATGAGCAATAGCCCATACTTTTGGGGTTCGAGGGCGATTTACAACGACCGTAAGACCTAATACATGTTTGAGATTTATGACCAAAACCTAGTTGTTTTCGCGCTTTATGGCCATGTTCATGAGCTATTGCCCATAGTATTGGGTTCTAGGGAGATAAAAACAACCGTAAGACTAGATACATGTTTGAGAGTTATGACAAAAACTTCGTTGTTTTCGCGCTTTATGGTTTTTTCATGAGCTATTGCCCATAGTTTTGGGCTTCTTGGGTGATTTACAACGACCATAAGACCACATACATGTTTGAGATTTATGACCAAACACTCGCCGTTTTTGCACTTTATGGCCATTTTCGTGAGCTATTGACCATAGTTTTGGGGTTCTAGGGCGATTTATTACGAGCGTAAGACCCGATACAATGCTTGAGAGTTATGACCAAAAACTTGTCGTTTTTGCTCTTTATGTCCATTTTCATGAGCAATAGCCCATAGTTTTGGGGTTCGAGGGCGATTTACAACGATCGTAAGACCTAATACATGTTTGAGATTTATGACCAAAAACTAGTTGTTTTCGCGCTTTATGGCCATGTTCATGAGCTATTGCCCATAGTTTTGGGTTCTAGGGAGATAAAAAATGACCGTAAGACTAGATACACCTTTGAGAGTTATGACAAAAACTTCGTTGTTTTCGCACTTTATGGCCATTTTCATGAGCTTTTTCCCATAGTTTTGGGCTTCTTGGTTGACTTACAACGACCGTAAGACCCAATACATGTTTGAGATTGATGACCAAAAACTCGTTGTTTTCGCGCTTTATGGCTATTTTCATGAGTTATTATCCATAATTTTGGGGTTCTTGGGCGATTTACAATGACCATAAGACTTGATACGTGTTTGAGAGTTATGACCAAAAATTCGTTGTTTTTGTGCTTTATGGCGAATTTCATGAGCTATTGCCCATAGTTTTGGGGTTCTAGGACGATTTACAACGACCGTAAGACTAGATACGTGTTTGAGAGTTATGACCCAAAAATCGTTGTTTTCGTTGTTTATGGCCGTTTTCATGAGCTATTGCCCCATAGTTTTGGGCTTCTTGGGCGATTTACAATGACCGTAAGACCACATACATGTTTGAGATTTATGACCAAACACTCGCCGTTTTTGCACTTTATGGCCATTTTCGTGAGCTATTGACCATAGTTTTGGAGTTGTAGGGCGATTTATTACGAGCGTAGACTCGATACAATGCTGGAGAGTTATAACCAAAAACTTGTCGTTTTCACTCTTTATGTCTGTTTTCATGACCAATAGCCCGCAGTTTTGGGGTTCGAGGGCGATTTACAACGACCATAAGACCCGATACATGTTTGCGATTTATGACCAAAAACTCGCTATTTTGGCGATTTATGGCCATTTTCATGAGCTATTGACCATAGTTTTGGGGTTCTAGATCAGTTTAAAATGAGCGTAAAACCCGATACAATGCTTGAGAGTCATGACCAAAAAATCATCGTTTTCGCTCTTTATGGACGTTTTCATGAGATATTACACATAGTTTTGGGGTTCGAGGGCGATTTACAACGACCATAAGACCCGATGCATGTTTGAGATTTATGACAATAACTCGTCGTTTTCGCGCTTGATGGCCATGTTCATGATATATTGCCCATAGTTTTGGGTTTCTAGGGCGATTTAGAACGACCGTAAGACTAGATACATGTTTGAGAGTTATGACCAAAAATTCGTTGTTTTCATGCTTTATGGCCGTTTTCATGAGCTATTGCCCATAGTTTTGGGCTTCTTGGGTGATTTACAACGACCGTAAGACCACATACATGTTTGAGATTTATGACCAAACACTCACCGTTTTTGCACTTTATGGCCATTTTCGTGAGCTATTGACCATAGTTTTGGGGTTCTAGGGCGATTTATTACGAGCGTAAGACCCGATACAATGCTTGAGAGTTATGACCAAAAACTTGTCGTTTTCGCTCTTTATGTCCATTTTCATGAGCAATAACCCATAGTTTTGGGGTTCAAGGGCGATTTACAACGACCGTAAGACCTAATACATGTTTGAGATTTATGACCAAAAACTAGTTGTTTTCGCGCTTAATGGCCATGTTCATGAGCTATTTCCCATAGTTTTGGGTTCTAGGGAGATAAAAACGATCGTAAGATTAGATACATGTTTGAGAGTTATGACAAAAACTTCGTTGTTTTCGCACTTTCTGGCCATTTTCATGAGCTTTTTCCCATAGTTTTGGGCTTCTTGGTTGACTTACAACGACCGTAAGACCCAATACATGTTTGAGATTTATGACCAAAAACTCGTCGTTTTTGTGCTTTATGGCCATGTTCATGAGTTATTAACTATAATTTTGGGGTTCTTGGGTGATTTACAACGACCATAAGACTAGATACGTGTTTGAGAGTTATGACCACAAATTCGTTGTTTTTGTGCTTTATGGCCAATTTCATGAGCTATTGCCCATAGTTTTGGTGTTCTAGGGCGATTTACAACGACCGTAAGACCACATACATGTTTGAGATTTATGACCAAACACTCGCTGTTTTTGTACTTTATGGCCATTTTCGTGAGCTATTGACCATAGTTTTGGGGTTCTTGGGCGATTTATTACGAGCGTAAGACCCGATACAATGCTTGAGAGTTATGACCAAAAACTTGTCGTTTTCGCTCTTTATGTCCATTTTCATGAGCAATAGCCCATACTTTTGGGGTTCGAGGGCGATTTACAACGACCGTAAGACCTAATACATGTTTGAGATTTATGACCAAAACCTAGTTGTTTTCGCGCTTTATGGCCATGTTCATGAGCTATTGCCCATAGTATTGGGTTCTAGGGAGATAAAAACAACCGTAAGACTAGATACATGTTTGAGAGTTATGACAAAAACTTCGTTGTTTTCGCGCTTTATGGTTTTTTCATGAGCTATTGCCCATAGTTTTGGGCTTCTTGGGTGATTTACAACGACCATAAGACCACATACATGTTTGAGATTTATGACCAAACACTCGCCGTTTTTGCACTTTATGGCCATTTTCGTGAGCTATTGACCATAGTTTTGGGGTTCTAGGGCGATTTATTACGAGCGTAAGACCCGATACAATGCTTGAGAGTTATGACCAACAACTTGTCGTTTTCGCTCTTTATGTCCATTTTCATGAGCAATAGCCCATAGTTTTGGGGTTCGAGGGCGATTTACAACGACCGTAAGACCTAATACATGTTTGAGATTTATGACCAAAAACTAGTTGTTTTCGCGCTTTATGGCCATGTTCATGAGCTATTGCCCATAGTTTTGGGTTCTAGGGAGACAAAAAAAGACCGTAAGACTAGATACACGTTTGAGAGTTATGACAAAAACTTAGTTGTTTTCGCACTTTATGGCCATTTTCATGAGCTTTTTCCCATAATTTTGGGCTTCTTGGTTGACTTACAACGACCGTAAGACCCAATACATGTTTGAGATTGATGACCAAAAACTCGTCGTTTTTGCGCTTTATGGCCATGTTCATGAGTTATTAACTATAATTTTGGGGTTCTTGGGCGATTTACAGCGACCATAAGACTAGATACGTGTTTGAGAGTTATGACCAAAAATTCGTTGTTTTTGTGCTTTATGGCCAATTTCATGAGCTATTGCCCATAGTTTTGAGGTTTTAGGGTGATTTACAACGACCGTAAGACTAGATACGTGTTTGAGAGTTATGACCAAAAATTTGTTGTTTTCGTTGTTTATGGCCGTTTTCATGAGCTATTGCCCATAGTTTTCGGCTTCTTGGGCGATTTACAACGACCAAAAGACCAAATACATGTTTGAGATTTATGACCAAACACTCGCCGTTTTTGCACTTTATGGCCATTTTCGTGAGCTATTGACCATAGTTTTGGAGTTCTAGGGCGATTTATTACGAGCGTAGACTCGATACAATGCTTGAGAGTTATAACCAAAAACTTGTCGTTTTCACTCTTTATGTCTGTTTTCATGACCAATAGCCCGCAATTTTGGGGTTCGAGGGCGATTTATTACGAACGTAAGACCCGATACATGTTTGCGATTTATGACCAAAAACTCGTTGTTTTGGCGATTTATGGCCATTTTCATGAGCTATTGACCATAGTTTTGGGGTTCTTGAGCGGTTTAAAACTAGCGTAAAACCCGATACAATGCTTGAGAGTCATGACCAAAAACTCATCGTTTTCGCTCTTTATGGACGTTTTCATGAGATATTACACATAGTTTTGGGGTTCGAGGGCGATTTACAACGACCATAAGACCCGATGCATGTTTGAGATTTATGCAATAACTCGTCGTTTTCGCGCTTTATGGCCATGTTCATGAGCTATTGCCCATAGTTTTGGGGTTCTAGGGCGATTTACAACGACCGTAAGACTAGATACATGTTTGAGAGTTATGACCAAAAACTCGTCGTTTTTGCGCTTTATGGCCATGTTCATGAGTTATTAACTATAATTTTGGGGTTCTTGGGTGATTTACAACGACCTTAAGACTAGATACGTGTTTGAGAGTTATGACCAAAAATTCGTTGTTTTTGTGCTTTATGGCCAATTTCATGAGCTATTGACCATAGTTTTGGGGTTCTAGGGCGATTTGTTACGAGCGTAAGACCCGATACAATGCTTGAGAGTTATGACCAAAAACTTGTCGTTTTCGCTCTTTATGTCCATTTTCATGAGCAATAGCCCATAGTTTTGGGGTTCGAGGGCGATTTACAACGACCGTAAGACCTAATACATGTTTGAGATTTATGACCAAAAACTAGTTGTTTTCGTGCTTAATGGCCATGTTCATGAGCTATTTCCCATAGTTTTGGGTTCTAGGGAGATAAAAACGATCGTAAGATTAGATACATGTTTGAGAGTTATGACAAAAACTTCGTTGTTTTCGCACTTTCTGGCCATTTTCATGAGCTTTTTCCCATAGTTTTGGGCTTCTTGGTTGACTTACAACGACCGTAAGACCCAATACATGTTTGAGATTTATGACCAAAAACTCGTCGTTTTTGTGCTTTATGGCCATGTTCATGAGTTATTAACTATAATTTTGGGGTTCTTGGGTGATTTACAACGACCATAAGACTAGATATGTGTTTGAGAGTTATGACCACAAATTCGTTGTTTTTGTGCTTTATGGCCAATTTCATGAGCTATTGACCATAGTTTTGGGGTTCTAGGGCGATTTACAACGACCGTAAGACCACATACATGTTTGAGATTTATGACCAAACACTCGCTGTTTTTGTACTTTATGGCCATTTTTGTGAGCTATTGACCATAGTTTTGGGGTTCTTGGGCGATTTATTACGAGCGTAAGACCCGATACAATGCTTGAGAGTTATGACCAAAAACTTGTCGTTTTCGCTCTTTATGTCCATTTTCATGAGCAATAGCCCATACTTTTGGGGTTCGAGGGCGATTTACAACGACCGTAAGACCTAATACATGTTTGAGATTTATGACCAAAACCTAGTTGTTTTCGCGCTTTATGGCCATGTTCATGAGCTATTGCCCATAGTATTGGGTTCTAGGGAGATAAAAACAACCGTAAGACTAGATACATGTTTGAGAGTTATGACAAAAACTTCGTTGTTTTCGCGCTTTATGGTTTTTTCATGAGCTATTGCCCATAGTTTCGGGCTTCTTGGGTGATTTACAACGACCATAAGACCACATACATGTTTGAGATTTATGACCAAACACTCGCTGCTTTTTGCACTTTTATGGCCATTTTCGTGAGCTATCAATTATAGTTTTGGGGTTCTAGGGCGATTTATTACGAGCGTAAGACCCGATACAATGCTTGAGAGTTATGACCAACAACTTGTCGTTTTCGCTCTTTATGTCCATTTTCATGAGCAATAGCCCATAGTTTTGGGGTTCGAGGGCGATTTACAACGACCGTAAGACCTAATACATGTTTGAGATTTATGACCAAAAACTAGTTGTTTTCGCGCTTTATGGCCATGTTCATGAGCTGTTGCCCATAGTTTTGGGTTCTAGGGAGATAAAAAAAGACCGTAAGACTAGATACACGTTTGAGAGTTATGACAAAAACTTAGTTGTTTTCGCACTTTATGGCCATTTTCATGAGCTTTTTCCCATAGTTTTGGGCTTCTTGGTTGACTTACAACGACCGTAAGACCCAATACATGTTTGAGATTGATGACCAAAAACTCGTCGTTTTTGCGCTTTATGGCCATGTTCATGAGTTATTAACTATAATTTTGGGGTTCTTGGGCGATTTACAGCGACCATAAGACTAGATACGTGTTTGAGAGTTATGACCAAAAATTCGTTGTTTTTGTGCTTTATGGCCAATTTCATGAGCTATTGCCCATAGTTTTGAGGTTTTAGGGTGATTTACAACGACCGTAAGACTAGATACGTGTTTGAGAGTTATGACCAAAAATTTGTTGTTTTCGTTGTTTATGGCCGTTTTCATGAGCTATTGCCCATAGTTTTGGGCTTCTTGGGCGATTTACAACGACCAAAAGACCAAATACATGTTTGAGATTTATGACCAAACACTCGCCGTTTTTGCACTTTATGGCCATTTTCGTGAGCTATTGACCATAGTTTTGGAGTTCTAGGGCGATTTATTACGAGCGTAGACTCGATACAATGCTTGAGAGTTATAACCAAAAACTTGTCGTTTTCACTCTTTATGTCTGTTTTCATGACCAATAGCCCGCAATTTTGGGGTTCGAGGGCGATTTATTACGAACGTAAGACCCGATACATGTTTATGATTTATGACCAAAACTCGTTGTTTTGGCGATTTATGGCCATTTTCATGAGCTATCCATAGTTTTGGGGTTCTTGAGCGGTTTAAAACTAGCGTAAACCCGATACAATGCTTGAGAGTCATGACCAAAAACTCATCGCTTTTATGGACGTTTTCATGAGATATTACACATAGTTTTGGGGTTCGAGGGCGATTTACAACGACCATAAGACCCGATGCATGTTTGAGATTTATGCAATAACTCGTCGTTTTCGCGCTTTATGGCCATGTTCATGAGCTATTGCCCATAGTTTTGGGGTTCTAGGGCGATTTACAATGACCGTAAGACTAGATACATGTTTGAGAGTTATGACCAAAAACTCGTCGTTTTTGCGCTTTATGGCCATGTTCATGAGTTATTAACTATAATTTTGGGGTTCTTGGGTGATTTACAACGACCTTAAGACTAGATACGTGTTTGAGAGTTATGACCAAAAATTCGTTGTTTTCACGCTTTATGGCCATTTTCATGAGCTATTGACCATAGTTTTGGGGTTCTAGGGCGATTTACAACGAGCGTAAGACCCGATACACTGCTTGAGAGTTATCACCAAAAACTTGTCGTTTTTGGCCTTTATGGCCGTTTTAATGAGCAATAGCCCACAGTTTTGGGGCTCGAGGGCGATTTACAACGTCCGTAAGACCTAATACATGTTTGAGATTTATGACCAAAAACTCGTCGTTTTTATGCTTTATGGCCATCTTCATGAGCTATTGCCCATAGTTTTGGGTTCTAGGTAGATAAAAAACGACCGTAAGACTAGATACATGTTTGAGAGTTATGACAAAAACTTCGTTGTTTTCGCGCTTTATGGCCATTTTCATGAGCTTTTTCCCATAGTTTTGGGCTTCTTGGTTGACTTACAACGACCGTAAGACCCAATACATGTTTGAGATTTATGACCAAAAACTCGTCGTTTTTGCGCTTTATCGCTATTTTCATGAGTTATTATCCATAATTTTGGGGTTCTTGGGCGATTTACAACGACCATAAGACTAGATACGTGTTTGAGAGTTATGACCAAAAATCGTTGTTTTTGTGCTTTATGGCGAATTTCATGAGCTATTGCCCATAGTTTTGGGGTTCTAGGACGATTTACAACGACCGTAAGACTAGATACGTGTTTGAGAGTTATGACCCAAAAATCGTTGTTTTCGTTGTTTATGGCCGTTTTCATGAGCTATTGCCCCATAGTTTTGGGCTTCTTGGGCGATTTACAACGACCGTAAGACCACATACATGTTTGAGATTTATGACCAAACACTCGCCGTTTTTGCACTTTATGGCCATTTTCGTGAGCTATTGACCATAGTTTTGGGGTTCTAGGGCGATTTATTACGAGCGTAAGACCCGATACAATGCTTGAGAGTTATGACCAAAAACTTGTCGTTTTCGCTCTTTATGTCCATTTTCATGAGCAATAGCCCATAGTTTTGGGGTTCGAGGGCGATTTACAACGACCGTAAGACCTAATACATGTTTGATATTTATGACCAAAAACTAGTTGTTTTCGCGCTTTATGGCCATGTTCATGAGCTATTGCCCATAGTTTTGGGTTCTAGGGAGATAAAAAACGACCGTAAGACTAGATACATGTTTGAGAGTTATGACAAAAACTTCGTTGTTTTCGCACTTTATGGCCATTTTCATGAGCTTTTTCCCATAGTTTTGGGCTTCTTGGTTGACTTACAACGACTGTAAGACCCAATACATGTTTGAGATTTATGACCAAAAACTCGTTGTTTTCGCGCTTTATGGCTATTTTCATGAGTTATTATCCATAATTTTGGGGTTCTTGGGCGATTTACAACGACCATAAGACTAGATACGTGTTTGAGAGTTATGACCAAAAATTCGTTGTTTTTGTGCTTTATGGCGAATTTCATGAGCTATTCCCATAGTTTTGGGGTTCTAGGACGATTTACAACGACCGTAAGACTAGATACGTGTTTGAGAGTTATGACCCAAAAATCGTTGTTTTCGTTGTTTATGGCCGTTTTCATGAGCTATTGCCCCATAGTTTTGGGCTTCTTGGGCGATTTACAATGACCGTAAGACTACATACATGTTTGAGATTTATGACCAAACACTCGCCTTTTTTGCACTTTATGGCCATTTTCGTGTCTATTGACCATAGTTTTGGGGTTCTAGGGCGATTTATTACGAGGGTTAGACTCGATACAATGCTTGAGAGTTATAACTAAAAACTTGTCGTTTTCACTCTTTATGTCTGTTTTCATGACCAATAGCCCGCAGTTTTGGGGTTCGAGGGCGATTTACAACGACCATAAGATCCGATACATGTTTGCGATTTATGAGCAAAAACTCGCTGTTTTGGCGATTTATGGCCATTTTCATGAGCTATTGACCATAGTTTTGGGGTTCTAGATCAGTTTAAAATGAGCGTAAAACCCGATACAATGCTTGAGAGTCATGACCAAAAACTCATCGTTTTCGCTCTTTATGGACGTTTTCATGAGATATTACACATAGTTTTGGGGCTCGAGGGCGATTTACAACGACCATAAGACCCGATGCATGTTTGAGATTTATGACAATAACTCGTCGTTTTCGCGCTTTATGGCCATGTTCATGAGCTATTGCCCATAGTTTTGGGGTTCTAGGGCGATTTACAACGACCGTAAGACTAGACACATGTTTGAGAGTTATGACCAAAAATTCGTTGTTTTCATGCTTTATGGCCGTTTTCATGAGCTATTGCCCATAGTTTTGGGCTTCTTGGGTGATTTACAACGACCGTAAGACCACATACATGTTTGAGATTTATGACCAAACACTCGCCGTTTTTGCACTTTATGGCCATTTTCGTGAGCTATTGACCATAGTTTTGGGGTTCTAGGGCGATTTATTACGAGCCTAAGACCCGATACAATGCTTGAGAGTTATGAACAAAAACTTGTCGTTTTCGCTCTTTATGTCCATTTTCATGAGCAAGAGCCCATAGTTTTGGGGTTCGAGGGCGATTTACAACGACCGTAAGACCTAATACATGTTTGAGATTTATGACCAAAAACTAGTTGTTTTCGCGCTTAATGGCCATGTTCATGAGCTATTGCCCATAGTTTTGGGTTCTGGGGAGATAAAAAACGATCGTAAGACTAGATACATGTTTGAGAGTTATGACAAAAACTTCGTTGTTTTCGCCCTTTCTGGCCATTTTCATGAGCTTTTTCCCATAGTTTTGGGCTTCTTGGTTGACTTACAACGACCGAAAGACCCAATACATGTTTGAGATTTATGACCAAAAACTCGTCGTTTTTGCGCTTTATGGCCATGTTCATGAGTTATTAACTATAATTTTGGGGTTCTTGGATGATTTACAACGACCTTAAGACTAGATACGTGTTTGAGAGTTATGACCAAAAATTCGTTGTTTTTGTGCTTTATGGCCAATTTCATGAGCTATTGCCCATAGTTTTGGGGTTCTAGGGCGATTTACAACGACCGTAAGACCACATACATGTTTGAGATTTATGACAAAAACTTCGTTGTTTTCAGGCTTTATGGTTATTTTCATGAGCTTTTTCCCATAGTTTTGGGCTTCTTGGTTGACTTACAACGACCGTAAGACCCAATACACGTTTGAGATTTATGACCAAAAACTCGTCGTTTTTGCGCTTTATGGCCATGTTCATGAGTTATGACCCAAAAATCGTTGTTTTCGTTGTTTATGGCCGTTTTCATGCGCTATTGCCCCATAGTTTTGGGCTTCTTGGGCGATTTACAATGACCGTAAGACCACATACATGTTTGAGAGATATGACCAAACACTCGCCTTTTTTGCACTTTATGGCCATTTTCGTGTCTATTGACCATAGTTTTGGGGTTCTAGGGCGATTTATTACGAGGGTTAGACTCGATACAATGCTTGAGAGTTATAACTAAAAACTTGTCGTTTTCACTCTTTATGTCTGTTTTCATGACCAATAGCCCGCAGTTTTGGGGTTCGAGGGCGATTTACAACGACCATAAGACCCGATACATGTTTGAGAGTTATGACTAAAAACTCGCTGTTTTGGCGATTTATGGCCATTTTCACGAGCTATTGACCATAGTTTTGGGGTTCTTGAGCGGTTTAAAACTAGCGTAAAACCCGATACAATGCTTGAGTGTCATGACCAAAAACTCATTGTTTTCGCACTTTATGGACGTTTTCATGAGATATTACCCATAGTTTTGGGGTTCGAGGGGGATTTACAACGACCATAAGACCCGATGCATGTTTGAGATTTATGACAATAAATCGTCGTTTTCGCGCTTTATGGCCATGTTCATGAGCTATTTCCCATAGTTTTGGGGTTCTAGGGCGATTTACAACGACCGTAAGACTAGATACATGTTTGAGAGTTATGACCAAAAATTCGTTGTTTTCATGCTTTATGGCCGTTTTCATGAGCTATTGCCCATAGTTTTGGGCTTCTTGGGTGATTTACAACGACCGTAAGACCACATACATGTTTGAGATTTATGACCAAACACTCACCGTTTTTGCACTTTATGGCCATTTTCGTGAGCTATTGACCATAGTTTTGGAGTTCTAGGGCGATTTATTACGAGCGTAGACTCGATACAATGCTTGAGAGTTATAACCAAAAACTTGTCGTTTTCACTCTTTATGTCTGTTTTCATGACCAATAACCCGCGGTTTTGGGGTTCGAGGGCGATTTACAACGACCATAAGACCCGATACATGTTTGCGATTTATGACCAAAAACTCGCTGTTTTGGCGATTTATGGCCATTTTCATGAGCTATTGACCATAGTTTTGGGTGCTAGGTAGATAAAAAACGAACGTAAGACTAGATACCAGTTTGAGAGTTATGACAAAAACTTCGTTGTTTTCGCGCTTGATGGCCATTTTTATGAGCTTTTTCCCATAGTTTTGGGCTTCTTGGTTGACTTACAACGACCGTAAGACACAATACATGTTTGAGATTTATGACCAAAAACTCGTCGTTTTCGCGCTTTATGGCCATGTTCATGAAGTATTAACCATAATTTTAGGGTTCTAGAGAGGTTTAAAACGAGCGTAAAACCCGATACAATGCTTGAGAGTCATGACCAAAAACTCATCATTTTCGCTCTTTATGGACATTTTCATGAGATATTACACATAGTTTTCGGGTTCGAGGGCGATTTACAACGACCATAAGACCCGATGCATGTTTAAGATTTATGACAATAACTCGTCGTTTTCGCGCTTTATGGCCTTGTTCATGACCTATTGCCCGTATTTTTGGGGTTCTAGGGCGATTTACAACGACCGTAAGACTAGATACATGTTTGAGAGTTATGACCAAAAGTTCGTTGTTTTCATGCTTTATGGCCGTTTTCATGAGCTATTGCCCCATAGTTTTGGGCTTCTTGGGCGATTTACAATGACCGTAAGACCACATACATGTTTGAGATTTATGACCAAACACTCGCTGTTTTTGCACTTTATGGCCATTTTCGTGAGCTATTGACCATAGTTTTGGGGTTCTAGGGAGATTTATTACGAGCGTAGACTCGATACAATGCTTGAGAGTTATAACCAAAAACTTGTCGTTTTCACTCTTTATGTCTGTTTTCATGACCAATAACCCGCGGTTTTGGGGTTCGAGGGTGATTTACAACGACCGTAAGACCACATACATGTTTGAGATTTATGACCAAACACTCGCCGTTTTTGCACTTTATGGCCATTTTCATGAGCTATTGACCATAGTTTTGGGGTTCTAGGGCGATTTGTTACGAGCGTAAGACCCGATACAATGCTTGAGTGTCATGACCAAAAACTTGTCGTTTTCGCTCTTTATGTCCATTTTCATGAGCAATAGCCCATAGTTTTGGGTTCGAGGGCGATTTACAACGACCGTAAGACCTAATACATGTTTGAGATTTATGACCAAAAACTAGTTGTTTTCGCGCTTTATGGCCATGTTCACGAGCTATTGCCCATAGTTTTGGGTTCTAGGGAGATAAAAAACGATCGTAAGACTAGATACATGTTTGAGAGTTATGACAAAAACTTCGTTGTTTTCGCGCTTTATGGCCATTTTCATGAGCTTCTTCCCATAGTTTTGGGCTTCTTGGTTGACTTACAACGACCGTAAGACCCAATACATGTTTGCGATTTATGACAAAAACTCGTCGTTTTCGCGCTTTATGGCCATGTTCATGAGTTATTAACCAAAATTTTGGGGTTCTTGGGCAATTTACAACGACCATAACACTAGATACGTGTTTGAGAGTTATGACCAAAAATTCGTTGTTTTTGTGCTTTATGGCCAATTTCATGAGCCATTGCCCATAGTTTTGGGGTTCTATGGCGATTTACAACGACCGTAAGACTAGATACGTGTTTGAGAGTTTTGACCAAAAATTCGTTGTTTTCCTTGTTTATGGCCGTTTTCATGAGTTATTGCCCATAGTTTTGGGCTTCTTGGGCGATTTACAATGACCGTAAGACCAAATTCATGTTGTCGATTTATGACCAAACACTTGCTGTTTTTGCACTTTATGGCCATTTTCGTGAGCTATTGACCATAGTTTTGGGGTTCTAGGGCGATTTATTACGAGCGTTAGACTCGATACAGTGCTTGAGAGTTATAACCAAAAACTTGTTTTCATGAGATATTACCCATAGTTTTGGGGTTTGAGGACGATTTACAACGACCATAAGACCCGATGCATGTCTGAGATTTGTGACAATAACTCGTCGTTTTCACGCTTTATGGCCATGTTCATGAGCTATTGCCCATAGTTTCTGAAGGAAATATGCCCTGAGAGGCAATAATAAATTTGTTATTATATATTCCTTATACATGATAGATGTTTATTTTACATGATAGAAATGTATTGATTCGGAAACATCAATACATGTGTGTTTAATAAACAAAAAGGGTTCCTAGTCATGCCTCTCTTTTAGACTAGCTTGTTGATTAAAAGGATGATCAAGGTTTCCTGATCATGGACATTGGATGTTGTTAATAACAAGGTCACACCATTGGTGGAATGATGTGATGAACATTCATCCGAAGTATAGCATTACGATCAAGTCATTATGTTTATATTGCTATAACATCATACGAAGTAATCTTTATCCTTAGACCATGAGATCATGTTAATTGCTAACACCGGAAGAGTATCTTGATAACATCAAACGTCACACCGTAACAGGGTGACTATAAAGATGGGTTCAGTACTACAAAGGTGTTATGTTGAGGCTCATGGATCAAGAGTGGAATTTGTCAATCTAGATGACGGATAAATATACTCTGGGCCCTCTCGATGATATCACATTAGGATAGCGTGCAAGCAAGTGATGTGATCACTAGAATGTTATATCACGGGAACAAGAAAAGAGTGCATGTCAGTAACGAGATCAAACTAGGTATGGAGATATCGATGATCGAATCTCGGACATGTAATATATCGAGAGACAAAGGGATTTAGTTACAAGCGTTAAAGGTTCTCACGATCACAGGAGTCATCGTTGAATGTGTAGGAGTAAGTACGGATCTCCAGGTCCCGTTGCTAATTCTTGATCGGAGAAGGTCTCGATCATGTCTGCATTATTCGCCAACCGTAGGGTAGCACACTTATGAGTTACTGGACACCATTTTGGAGCACATATGTTTCAGACGAAAGAATTGCAAAGCGCAGGAATTGTTTCAATAGAAACCGGAAATTGTTTTGGGTGAAATTGCAGAAGGTGGTTCTGCATGTGATATTGAAATATTGCAAGGGGCTATATGTGAATGTTTGTTAATTAAAGTAATTAACAAAATTCTGAATAAATTTAATAAAAAGAGTTTTATTAAATGAGAGAGCATTAAATTTGGAGAAATTTAATGCATTTAAAGCGGAGAGTTTAAAAGGGAATGTGAAGAGGCATTTTAATGTGGAGGGGTTACCACCACATGAATGGGGGAGGTGAGGGGTCACCCCCTATGCGCCGGCCATGGAGAGAGGGGCACCCCCCTCTTCCTATAAAAGGCCACCCATTCCCTCCTTCATCCTCACAACTCCTTGTGAAGGATCTCTCTCCCCCTCTAGAATTATTTCCCCATGGTCTCGGATTAGCGAGATACATGTTCCCGGTGGCATTTCGTCTGGAAGGAGTTGCCGCTTCCGCTGGATCGCTGGAGCGAGGAGGTGGAGGTTGTCCGGTGGCTTGAACGTAAAGGAAAAGTGATGCGCTGCTGAGTTGCGGCGCTCGGACTTCCTCACGATCTTGAGATCGGCCAGTGTACGACTACATCAACCACGAGTTCCTACTCGTTAACAAAGCTCGTTTTCTACGAGGGTAAGTTCTCGTTGGATGTATGTCCACTCGTTGCTTTGTACCTAGTAGATAGATCTTGGCATGTAGTTCACAAAGTAGGAATTTTTTTGTTTTCTATGCTGCGGACCCAACAGTGGTATCAGAGCCTGATCTATGCGTAGGTGCTTAGCACGGGTAGTACACATATGGTTGATATGTGGGCGATGATGATCATGTTATTGCATCTTCTATGTATTTTGGTTATTGGTGGCATAGTGGGATGAAGCGGCCCGGACCAACCTTACATGTCATCGTACATGAGACCGGTTCCACGACTGACATGCAACTAGTTTTGCATAAGTGCCTAGCGGGTGTCTGTCTCTCCTACTATAGTCAATATCTGATTTACATCGAGTTGCTAATAACTTAGTTATCCTTGTTGTGGTTCATGTTCGTAGGTAAGAACGGTTCTATCTCCGAAAGCCCTAAGCCACGTAAAACTTGCAATTGATAAATTAGAGGCGTCTAGTTTAGATCGTTGCTGGGCTAGTGTGTTGATATGGTATTGTTGTAAGTAGATGTATGGTGGATACTCTTACAACACACTCAACGTGTAAGTTCCATAGACCTTGGCCTTACACACAAAGGAATGATAGAGATCATACCACGATGCAAGTGATAGAGATCAAATGCATGGACCATATCATCTCACTTTACACATTAGATGTTAGCATCTTATACTGCTAGTTTGGCGTGTTTGATAGCATTAGAAGATGATCCCTTTTTTAGATATCAAGATAAAAATGTGTTCTTCCTTGAGTATGCACCGTTCTATGGATCGTGTTTCGAGACATCACGTGATGATCGGGTGTACTCGAATCTACGCTTTCATAGCAATGGGTGTAAGACAGTTTTACACACGCGAATACTAAGGTTCTTACTTGGCGAGCCTAGCATGTACAGACATGGCCTCAGAACACGGACCGAAAGGTTAAGCATGAGTCATATGGTTGATATGATGCCCATATAGATGCTCGCCTTTGAATCTATATCAACTCACGTGATGATCGGACTTGGTATAGTGGATTTGGTTCATGTAATCACCAAAAGGACACGAGGGATGTCGTTTTTGAGTGGGAGTTCATTAGTAATTTGGATTACTTGAACTCAATCTATCATAAACTTAGTCTAAATAAACTTTACAAATTCTGTTGTAGATGGCACCACCTGCTTTTAATTTCAATGTGTTCATGGAGAAAGAGAAACTTGCTACGAATGGTAGCAACTTCACCAACTGGGCTATCCTCACTGCTGCGCAAAAGAAATATGTGCTAGATGCGCTGCTAGCCCCCCCACCAGCTCCTGATGCCCCTGACGAGGAAAATAATGTCTATGTGACTCATCAGGAGGACCACAACTTAGTTCATTGCGGCATACTATATGGGCTAGAGCTAGAACTTCGAAAGCGTTTCGAAAATGGCAATGCCTTTGATACCATGGGAGAATTGAAAATGTTTTCGATACCCATGCTTCCGTAGAGAGTTATAATGCTATGAAAATGGCAACAGCTCCGTTAGTGAGCACGTACTCAAAATTTCTGGGTACGTCGATAAGCTTGTGTCCTTGGGAATAACGATTCCCATTGACTTAGGCATACATCGTGTTCTCCAATCTCTGCCACCTAGCTACCAGAGCTTCGTGATGAACTATAATATGCAGGGCATGAAGAAGTCTCTTCCCGAGCTTCTATCAATGCTTAAGACTGCAGAAGTGGAGAGTAGGAAAGAACATCAAGTGTTGATGATCAATAGGACCACCGGTTTCAAGAAGGACAAGAAAGGCAAGCACAAGGGAAAGAAGGGTGGCAAGTCTATTGCCACGCCTAAAAAGAAACCCCGGGCTGGCCCTAAGTCTGACACCGAGTGCTACTATTGCAAGGATCGCCATTGAAGCTTAATCGCCTAAGTATTTGGCGGACAAGAAGTCCAGCAAGGCAAACAAAGGTATATGTGATATACATGTTATTGATGTGTACTTGACTAGTACTCGCAGTAGCACCTGGGTATTTGATACCGGATCGGTTGCTAATATATATATCTCGGTTCAGGGGCTACGGAACAAGCGACAACTGGCAAGGGATGAGGTCAGGATGCGGGTCGACAATGGATCAAGAGTTGATGTGATCGCCGTCGGGATGCTACCTCTCCATTTGCCATCGGGGTTAGTTATAAACCTAAATAATTGTTATTTTGTGCCTGCACTGAGCATGAACATTGTATCTGGATCGTGTTTGATGCAAAGTGGTCATTCCTTTAAATCTAAGAACAATGGTTGTTCGATTTATAAGAATGATATCTTTTATGGTCATGCACCTATGTTGAATGGTTTATTTCTATTTGATCTCGATAGTAATATTAGGCACATTCATAATGTTAATGCTAAAAAGATTAAACTTGATGATGATATGTCTACATATATGTGGCACGGCCATCTAGGTCATATTGGCGTTAAATGCATGAAGAAACTCCATTCTGATGGACTTTTGGAATCACTTGATTTCGAATCATTTGATACATGTGATCCATGCCTTATGGGCAAGATGACTAGAACGCCGTTTTCCGGTTCAATGGAACGGGCGACAAATCTGTTGGAGCTCATACATACTGATGTGTGTGCACCAATGAGTGTGTCGGCGCGAGGTGGATATCATTATGTTGCAACTTTCACGGATGATTTGAGTAGATACGGGTATATCTATTTGATGAAACACAAGTCTGAAACTTTTGAAAAGTTTATGGAATTTCAGAATGAAGTGGAAAATCATCGTAATAGAAAGATCAAGTTTCTACGGTCTGACCGTGGAGGAGAGTATCTAAGTTACGAGTTTAGCACACACATGAAAGAGTGTGGAATAGTTTCACAACTCATGCCTGCCTGAACACCACAACGTAATGGTGTGTCGGAACATTGTAATCGTACCTTATTGGATATGGTTCGATCTATGATGTCTCTGACTGACTTACCTCTGTCATTTTGGGGTTATGCACTAGAAACAGCTGCATTCACTTTAAATTGGGCACCATCTAAATCCGTTGAAACGACACCGTATGAATTATCGTTTGGAAACAAACCTAAGCTGTCATTTCTCAAGGTTTGGGGATGCGATGTTTATGTGAAGAAACTTCAACCGGATAAACTCAAACCCAATGCGGAAAAATGCGTCTTCATAGGATACCCTAAGGAAACAATTGGGTATACCTTCTATCACAGATCAGAGGGCAAGGTTTTTGTTGTCAAGAATGGATCCTTTCTTGAGAAGGAGTTTCTCGCGAAAGGTATGAGTAGTCGGAAGGTAGAACACGAAGAGGTTATTGAACCTTCTCTTCATGGAATGGCGAGTGGTGCAACACCAGAAGTTGTTTCGGAGTTGACTTCACCTGATGAAGAGAGAGCTAATGATAATGATCATGAAACTCCGAAAGAGGACACTACCGATCCTCGCAGGTCAAGCAGGACACGTGCAGCTCCGAATCAGACGGCAATCCTGTTGTGAATTTCATGGTTGATGAAATGGATGACCCTGCGACGTATGAAGAAGCGATGATGAGCCTAGATTCCAACAAATGGCTAGAAGCCATGAAATCCGAGATGGAATCCATGTACGAGAACAAAGTTTGTAACTTGGTGGACTTACCTCATGACCAAAAGGCCGTTGAGAATAAATGGATTTTCAAAAAGAAAACTAATGCTGATGGTAATGTGACCATATATAAGGCTCGACTTGTCACAAAGGGGTTTCGACAAATTCAAGGAGTTGACTACGATGAGACATTCTCTCCCGTAGCGATGCTTAAATCGGTTAGGATTATGTTAGCAATTGCTGCATATTTCGATTATGAAATATGGCAGATGGATGTCAAAACTGCGTTCCTCAATGGTAAGATTGAAGAAGAGTTGTATATGATATAACCTAAGGGTTTTGTCGATCCTAAGGATGCTAATAAGGTGTGCAAACTTCCGCGATCCATCTATGGACTGAAGCAAGCATCACGAAGTTGGAATCTCCGCTTTGATGAGGTGATCAAAGAGTTTGGATTTGTCCAAACTTATGGGGAGGCTTGTATTTACAAGAAAGTGAGTGGGAGCAATGTGGCATTTCTGATATTATATGTGGATGACATATTACTGATTGGAAATGATATAGATCTTTTAAACAGTCTTAAAAGATATCTAAACAGCAAATTTTTGATGAAAGACCTTGGTGAAGCGTCATATATATTAGGCATTAAAATCTATACAGATGGATCAAGGCACCTAATTGGGCTATTGCAGAGTACATACCTTGATAAGATATTAAAGAAGTTTAATATGGAAGAAAGTAAGAAGGGGTTCTTACCTATGTTGCAAGGCAAGACATTGAGTAAGACTCAAAGTCCGGCTACGGCGGAAGAAAGAGAGATGATGGATAAAATCCCCTATGCCTCGGCCATGTGCTCTATTATGTATGCCATGCTATGTACAAGACCGGATGTGGCACATGCTATTAGTTTGACTAGTAGGTACAAATCTGATCTAGGTTCGGAACACTGGATAGCGGTAAAGAACATCCTCAAGTACTTGAGAAGAACTAAGGACATGTTTCTCATATACGGAGGTGAAGAAGAGAGCTAGTCGCTAAGTGTTATGTCGATGCTAGCTTTGACACCGATCCGGATGACTCTAAGTCTGAATCCGGATACGTATTTCTCTTGAACGGAGCAGCAGTTAGTTGGAGGAGTTCCAAACAACCTGTGGTGGCTGGATCAACAACGGAGGCGGAATATGTTGCTGCTTCAGAAGCGGCGCAGGAGGCAGTTTGGATGAAAGAGTTCATTACGGAACTGGGTGTGATTCCCAGTGCGTTGGACCCGATGGTGATCTATTGTGACAACAATGGAGCCATAGCCAATGCAAAGGAACCAAGGTCTCACCAGAATTCCAAACATATTAAGCGTCGGTTTTACTCCATCCGCGAGCATGTCAAGGATGGAGATATAAAGATTTGTAAAGTACACAAGGACCTAAATGTAGCAGATTCCTTGACTAAAGTTCTCCCTAGGGCAAAACATGATCAACACTAGAACTCCATGGGTGTTAGATTTATCACTATGTGAACTAGATTATTGTCTCTAGTGCAAGTGGGAGACTGAAGGAAATATGCCCTGAGAGGCAATAATAAAGTTGTTATTATATATTCCTTATACATGATAGATGTTTATTTTACATGCTAGAAATGTATTGATTCGGAAACATCAATACATGTGTGTTTAATAAACAAAAAGGGTTCCTAGTCATGCCTCTCTTATAGACTAGCTTGTTGATTAACATGATGATCAAGGTTTCCTGATCATGGACATTGGATGTTGTTAATAACAAGGTCACACCATTGGTGGAATGATGTGATGAACATTCATCCGAAGTATAGCGTTACGATCAAGTCATTATGTTTATATTGCTATAACATCATACGATGTAATCTTTATCCTTAGACCATGAGATCATGTTAATTGCTAACACCGGAAGAGTATCTTGATAACATCAAACGTCACACCGTAACAGGGTGACTATAAAGATGGGTTCAGTACTACGAAGGTGTTATGTTGAGGCTCATGGATCAAGAGTGGAATTTTTCAATATAGATGATGGATAGATATACTCTGGGCCCTCTCGGTGATATCACATTAGGATAGCTTGCAAGCAAGTGATGTGATCACTAGAATGTTATATCACGGGAATGAGAAAAGAGTGCATGTCGGTAACGAGATCAAACTAGTTATGGAGATACCGATGATCGAATCTCGGACATGTAATATGTCGAGAGACAAAGGGATTTAGTTACAAGCGTTAAAGGTTATCACGATCACAGGAGTCATCGTTGAATGTGTAGGAGTCAGTACGGATCTCCAGGTCCCGCTGCTGATTATTGATCGGAGAAGGGTGTCGATCATGTCTGCATTATTCGCCAACCGTAGGGTAGCACACTTAAGAGTTACCGGACACCATTTTGGAGCACATATGTTTCAGACGAAAGAATTGCAAAGCGCAGGAATTGTTTCAATAGAAACCGGAAATTGTTTCGGGTGAAATTGCAGAAGGTGGTTATGCATGTGATATTGAAATATTGCAAGGGGCTATTTGTGAATGTTTGTTAATTAAAGTAATTAACAAAATTCTGAATAAATTTAATAAAAAGAGTTTTATTAAATGAGAGAGCGTTAAATTTGGATAAATTTAATTCATTTAAAGTGGAGACTTTAAAAGGGAATGTGAAGAGGCATTTTAATGTGGAGGGGTTACCACCATATGAATGGGGGAGGTGAGGGGTCACCCCCCATGCGCCGGCCATGGAGAGAGGGGGCACCCCCCTCTTCCTATAAAAGGCCACCCATTCCCTCCTTCATTCTCACACCTCCTTGTGAAGGATATCTCTCCCCGTCTAGAATTATTTCTCCATGGTCTCGGATTAGCGAGATACATGTTCCCGGTGGCATTTCGTCTGGAAGGAGTTGCTGCTTCCGCTGGATCGCTAGAGCGAGGAGGTGGAGGTTGTCCGGTGGCTTGAACGTGTGTGTGAGTGCGGATGCGCTGCTGAGTTGCGCCGCTCGAACTTCCTCATGATCTTGAGATCGGCAAGTGTACGACTACATCAACCACGAGTTCCTACTCGTTAACAAAGCTCGTTGTTTACGAGGGTAAGTTCTTGTTGGATGTATGTCAACCCGTTGCTTTGTACCTAGTAGATAGATCTTAGCGTGTAGTTCACACCGTAGGAAATTTTTTGTTTCTAGGGCGATTTACAACGACCGTAAGACTAGATACATGTTTGAGAGTTATGACCAAAAATTCATTATTTTCATGCTTTATGGCCGTTTTCATGAGCTATGGCCCATAGTTTTGGGCTTCTAGGGCGATTTACAACGACCGTAAGACCAAATACATGTTTGAGATTTATTACCAAATACTCGCCGTTTTTGCACTTTATGGCCATTTTCATGAGCTATTGACCATAGTTTTAGGGTTCTCGGCGATTTATTACGAGCGTAAGACCAGATACAATGCTTGAGAGTTATGACCAAAAACTTGTCGGTTTTGCTCTTTATGTCCATTTTCATGAGCTATTGCCCACTATTTTGGGGTTCGAGGGCGACTTACAACGACCGTAAGACCTAATACATGTTTGAGATTTATGACCCAAAACTAATTGTTTTCGCGCTCTATGGCCATTTTCATGAGGTATTGCCCATAATTTTGGGGTTCTACGGCGATTTAGAACGACCGTAAGACTAGATACGTGTTTGAGAGTTATGACCAAAAATTCGTTGTTTTCATTGTTTATGGCTGTTTTCATGAGCTATTGCCCATAGTTTTGGGCTTCTTGGGCGATTTACAACGACCGTAAGACCAAATAGATGTTTGAGATTTATGACCAAACACTCGCCATTTTTGCACTTTATGGCCATTTTCGTGAGTTATTGACCATAGTTTTGGGGTTCTAGGGCGATTTATTATGAGCGTAAGACCCGATACAATGCTTGAGAGTTATAACCAAAAGCTTGTCGTTTTCACTCTTGATGTCCATTTTCATGACCAATGGCCCGCATTTCTGGGGTTCGAGGGCGATTTACAACGACCATAAGACCTAATACATGGTTGACATTTATGACCAAAAACTCGTTGTTTTCACGCTTTATGGCCATGTTCATGAGATATTGCCCATAGCTTTGGGTTCTAGGGAGATAAAAAAACGAACGTAAGCCTATATACATGTTTGAGAGTTATGACAAAAAAATCGTCGTTTTCGCGTTTTATGGCCATTTTCATGAGCTATTGCCCTTAGTTTATGGCTTCTTGGTTGACTTACAACGACCATAATACCCAATACATGTTTGAGATGTATGACCAAAAACTCGCTGTTTTGGCGATTTATGGCCATTTTCATAAGCTATTGACCATAGTTTTGGGGTTCTAGGGCGATTTAAAACGAGCGTAAAACCCGATACAATGCTTGAGAGTCATGACCAAAAACTCATCGTTTTCGCTCTTTATGGACGTTTTCATGAGCTATTACCCATAGTTTTGGGGTTCGAGGGCGATTTACAACGACCATAAAACCCGATACATGTTTGAGATTTATGACAAAAACTCATCGTTTTCGCGCTTTATGGCCATGTTCATGAGCTATTAACCATAGTTTTGGGGTTCTAGGGCGATCTACAACGACCGTAAGACTAGATACATGTTTGAGAGATATGACCAAAAATTCATTATTTTCGTGCTTTATGGCCGTTTTCATGAGCTATTGACCATAGTTTTGGGCTTCTTGGGCGATTTACAATGACCGTAAGAACAAATACATGTTTGAGATTTATGACCAAACACTCGCCGTTTTTCCACTTTATGGCCAATTTCGTGAGCTATTGACCATAGTTTTGGGGTTCTAGGGCGATTTATTACAAGCGTTAGACTCGATACAATGCTTGAGAGTTATAACCAAAAACTTGTCGTTTTCACTCTTTAAGTCCGTTTTCATGACCAATAGACCACAGTTTTGGGGTTCGAGGGCGATTTACAATGACCGTAAGACCTAATACATGTTTGATATTTATGTCCAAAAACTCGTTGTTTTCGCGCTTTATGGCCATGTTCATGAGATATTGCCCATAGCTTTGGGTTCTAGGGAGATAAAGAAGGAACGTAAGCCTAGATACATGTTTGAGAGTTATGACAAAAAATCGTCGTTTTCGCGCTTTATGGCCATTTTCATGAGCTATTGCACTTAGTTTATGGCTCCTTGGTTGACTTACAACGACCATAATACCCAATGCATGTTTGAGATTTATGACCAAAAACTCGCTGTTTTGGCGATTTATGGCCATTTTCATAAGCTAATGACCATAGTTTTAGGGTTCTAGGGCGATTTAAAACGAGCATAAAACCCGATACAATGCTTGAGAGTCATGACCAAAAACTCATCGTTTTCGCTCTTTATGGACGTTTTCCTGAGCTATTACCCATAGTTTTGGGGTTCGAGGGTGATTTACAACGACCATAAAACCCGATACATGTTTGAGATTTATGACAAAAACTCATCGTTTTCGCGCTTTATGGCCATGTTCATGTGGGTATTAACCATAGTTTGGTGGTTATAGGGCGATCTACAACGACCGTAAGACTAGATACATGTTTGAGAGTTATGACCAAAAATTCATTGTTTTCGTGCTATATGGCCGTTTTCATGAGTTATTGCCCATAGTTTTGGGCTTCTTGGGCGATTTACAATTACTGTAAACCAAATACATGTTTGAGATTTATGACCAAACACTCGCAGTTTTTACACTTTATAGCCATTTTCGTGAGCTATTGACCATTGTTTTGGGGTTCTAGGGCGATTTATTACAAGCGTTAGACTCGATACAATGCTTGAGAGTTATAACCAAAAACTTGTCGTTTTCACTCTTTAAGTCCGTTTTCATGACCAATAGACCACAATTTTAGGGTTCGAGGGCGATTTACAACGACCATAAGACCCGATACATGTTTGACATTTATGACCAAAAACTCGTTGTTTTCGCGCTTTATGGCCATGTTCATGAGATATTGCCCATAGCTTTGGGTTCTAGGGAGATAAAAAACGAACGTAAGCCAAGATACATGTTTGAGAGTTATGACAAAAAAATCGTCGTTTTCGCGCTTTATGGCCATTTTAATGAGCTATTGCCCTTAGTTTATGGCTTCTTGGTTGACTTACAACGACCATAATACCCAATACATTTTTGAGATTTATGACCAAAAACTCGCTGTGTTGGCGATTTAAGGCCATTTTCATGAGCTATTGACCATAGTTTTGGGGTTCTAGGGCGATTTAAAACGAGCGTAAAACCCGATACAATGCTTGAGAGTCATGACCAAAAACTCATCGTTTTCGCTCTTTATGGACGTTTTCATGAGCTATTACCCATAGTTTTGGGGTTCTTGGGCGATTTACAACGACCATAAGACTAGATACATGTTTGAGAGTTATGACAAAAACTCTTCGTTTTCTTGCTTTATGGCCATGTTCATGAGCTATTGCCCATAGTTTTGGGGTTCTAGGGCCATCTACAACGACCGTAAGACTAGATACATGTTTGATAGTTATGACCAAAAATTCATTGTTTTCGTGCTTTATGGCCGTTTTCATGAGCTATTGCCCATAGTTTTGGGCTTCTTGGGCAATTTACAATGACCGTAAGACCAAATACATGTTTGAGATTTATGACCAAACACTTGCCGTTTTTGCACTTTATGGCCATTTTCGTGAGCTATTGACCATAGTTTTGGGGTTCTAGAGCAATTTATTATGAGCGTAAGACCCGATACAATGCTTGAGAGTTATAACCAAAACTTGTCGTTTTCGCTCTTTATGTCCATTTTGATGACAAATGGCCTACAGTTTTGGGGTTCGAGGGCGACTTACAACGACGGTAAGACCTAATACATGTTTGAGATTTATGACCAAAAACTAGTTGTTTTCGCGATTTATGGCCATGTCCATGAGCTATTGCCCATAGTTTTGGGTTCTTGGGAGATAAAAAACGACCGTAAGAATAGATACATGTTTGAGAGTTTTGACAAAAAAACTTTGTCGTTTTCGCGCTTTATGGCCGTTTTCATGAGATTTTTCCCATAGTTTTGGGCTTCTTGGTTGACTTACAATGACCGTAAGACCTAATACATATTTGAGATTTATGACCAAAAACTCGTCGTTTTCGCGCTTTATGGCCATGTTCAGGAGCTATTAACCATAATTTTGGGGTTCTTGGGCGATTTACAACGACCATAAGACTAGATACGTGTTTGAGAGTTATGACCAAAAATTCGTTGTTTTTGTGCATTATGGCCATTTTCATGAGCTATTGCCCATAGTTTTGAGGTTCTACGGCGATTTACAACGACCGTAAGACTAGATACGTGTTTGAGAATTATGACCAAAAATTCGTTGTTTTCGTTGTTTATGGCAGTTTTCATGAGCTATTGCCCATAGTTTTGGGCTTCTTGGGCGATTTACAACGACCGTAAGACCAAATACATGTTTGAGATTTATGACCAAACACTTGCCGTTTTTGCACTTTATGGCCATTTTCGTGAGCTATTGACCATAGTTTTGGGGTTCTAGGGCGATTTATTACGAGCATAAGACCCGATACAATGAGTTATAACCAAAAACTTGTCGTTTTCACTCTTTATGTCCGTTTAAATGACCAATGGCATGCAGTTTTGGGGTTCGAGGGCGATTTACATGACCGTAAGACCTAATACATGTTTGACATTTATGACCAAAAACTCGTTGTTTTCGCGCTTTATGGCCATGTTCATGAGATATTGCCCATAGCTTTGGGTTCTAGGGAGATAAAAAACGAACGTAAGCCTAGATACATGTTTGAGAGTTATGACAAAAAAAATCGTCGTTTTCGCGCTTTATGGCCATTTTAATGAGCTATTGCCCTTAGTTTATGGCTTCTTGGTTGACTAACAACGACCATAATACCCAATACATTTTTGAGATTTATGACCAAAAACTCGCTGTGTTGGCGATTTATGGCCATTTTCATAAGCTATTGACCATAGTTTTGGGGTTCTAGGGCGATTTAAAACGAGCATAAAACCCGATACAATGCTTGAGAGTCATGACCAAAAACTCATCGTTTTCGCTCTTTATGGACGTTTTCTTGAGCTATTACCCATAGTTTTGGGGTTCTTGGGCGATTTACAACGACCATAAGACTAGATACATGTTTGAGAGTTATGACAAAAACTCTTCGTTTTCGTGCTTTATGGCCATGTTCATGAGCTATTGCCCATAGTTTTGGGGTTCTAGGGCGATCTACAACGACCGTAAGACTAGATACATGTTTGATAGTTATGACCAAAAATTCATTGTTTTCGTGCTTTATGGCCGTTTTCATGAGCTATTGCCCATAGTTTTGGGCTTCTTGGGCAATTTACAATGACCATAAGACCAAATACATGTTTGAGATTTATGACCAAACACTTGCCGTTTTTGCACTTTATGGCCATTTTCGTGAGCTATTGACCATAGTTTTGGGGTTCTAGAGCAATTTATTATGAGCGTAAGACCCGATACAATGCTTGAGAGTTATAACCAAAAACTTGTCGTTTTCGCTCTTTATGTCCATTTTGATGACCAATGGCCTATAGTTTTGGGGTTCGAGGGCGACTTACAACGACGGTAAGACCTAATACATGTTTGAGATTTATGACCAAAAACTAGTTGTTTTCGCGATTTATGGCCATGTCCATGAGCTATTGTCCATAGTTTTGGGTTCTTGGGAGATAAAAAACGACAATAAGACTAGATACATGTTTGAGAGTTTTGACAAAAACTTCGTCGTTTTCGCGCTTTATGGCCATTTTCATGAGATTTTTCCCGTAGTTTTGGGCTTCTTGGTTGACTTACAACGACCGTAAGACCTAATACATATTTGAGATTTATGACCAAAAACTCGTCGTTTTCGCGCTTTATGGCCATGTTCAGGAGCTATTAACCATAATTTTGGGGTTCTTGGGCGATTTACAACGACCATAAGACTAGATACGTGTTTGAGAGTTATGACCAAAAATTCGTTGTTTTTGTGCATTATGGCCATTTTCATGAGCTATTGCCCATAGTTTTGGGGTTCTATGGCGATTTACAACGACCGTAAGACTAGATACGTGTTTGAGAATTATGACCAAAAATTCGTTGTTTTCGTTGTTTATGACCGTTTTCATGAGCTATTGCCCATAGTTTTGGGCTTCTTGGGCGATTTACAACGACCGTAAGACCAAATACATGTTTGAGATTTATGACGAAACACTCGCCGTTTTTGCACTTTATGGCCATTTTCGTGAGCTATTGACCATAGTTTTGGGGTTCTAGGGCGATTTATTATGAGCATAAGACCCGTTACAATGCTTGAGAGTTATAACCAAAAACTTGTCGTTTTCACTCTTTATGTCCGTTTAAATGACCAATGGCCCGCAGTTTTGGGGTTCAAGGGCGATTTACATGACCGTAAGACCTAATACATGTTTGACATTTATGACCAAAAACTCGTTGTTTTCGCGCTTTATGGCCATGTTCATGAGATATTGCCCATAGCTTTAGGTTCTAGGGAGATAAAAAACGAACGTAAGCCTAGATACATGTTTGAGAGTTATGACAAAAAAATCGTCGTTTTCGCGCTTTATGGCCATTTTAATGAGCTATTGCCCTTAGTTTATGGCTTCTTGGTTGACTTACAATGACCATAATACCTAATACATTTTTGAGATTTATGACCAAAAACTCGCTGTGTTGGCGATTTATGGCCATTTTCATAAGCTATTGACCATAGTTTTGGGGTTCTAGGGCGATTTAAAACGAGCGTAAAACCCGATACAATGCTTGAGAGTCATGACCAAAAACTCATCGTTTTCGCTCTTTATGGACGTTTTCATGAGCTATTACCCATAGTTTTGGGGTTCTTGGGCGATTTACAACGACCATAAGACTAGATACATGTTTGAGAGTTATGACAAAAACTCTTCGTTTTCGTGCTTTATGGCCATGTTCATGAGCTATTGCCCATAGTTTTGGAGTTCTAGGGCGATCTACAACGACCGTAAGACTAGATACATGTTTGAGAGTTATGACCAAAAATTCATTGTTTTCGTGCTTTATGGCCGTTTTCATGAGCTATTGCCCATGGTTTTGGGCTTCTTGGGCAATTTACAATGACCATAAGACCAAATACATGTTTGAGATTTATGACCAAACACTTGCCGTTTTTGCACTTTATGGCCATTTTCGTGAGCTATTGACCATAGTTTTGGGGTTCTAGAGCAATTTATTATGAGCGTAAGACCCGATACAATGCTTGAGAGTTATAACCAAAACTTGTCGTTTTCACTCTTTATGTCCGTTTTCATGACCAATGGCCCGCAGTTTTGGGGTTCGAGGATGATTTACAACGACCATAAGACGTAATACATGTTTGACATTTATGACCAAAAACTCGTTGTTTTCGCGCTTTATGGCCATGTTCACGAGATATTGCCCATAGCTTTGGGTTCTAGGGAGATAAAAAACGACCCTAATCCTAGATACATGTTTGAGAGTTATGATAAAAAAATCGCCGTTATCACGCTTTATGGCCATTTTCATGAGCTATTGCCCATAGTTTTGGGCTTCTTGGTTGACTTACAACGACCATAAGACCCAATACATGTTTGAGATTTATGACCAAAAACTCGTTGCTTTGGCGATTAATGGCCATTTTCATGAGCTATTGACCATAGTTTTAGGAAATGAGAGAGCGTTAAATTTGGATAAATTTAATGCATTTAAAGTGGAGACTTTAAAAGGGAATGTGAAGAGGCATTTTAATGTGGAGGGGTTACCACCATATGAATGGGGGAGGTGAGGGGTCACCCCCCATGCGCCGGCCATGGAGAGAGGGGGCACCCCCCCTCTTCCTATAAAAGGCCACCCATTCCCTCCTTCATTCTCACACCTCCTTGTGAAGGATCTCTTTCCCCCTCTAGAATTATTTCCCCATGGTCTCGGATTAGCGAGATACATGTTCCCGGTGGCATTTCGTCTGGAAGGAGTTGCTGCTTCCGCTGGATCGCTAGAGCGAGGAGGTGGAGGTTGTCCGGTGGCTTGAACGTGTGTGTGAGTGCGGATGCGCTGCTGAGTTGCGCCGCTCGAACTTCCTCATGATCTTGAGATCGGCAAGTGTACGACTACATCAACCACGAGTTCCTACTCGTTAACAAAGCTCGTTGTTTACGAGGGTAAGTTCTTGTTGGATGTATGTCAACCCGTTGCTTTGTACCTAGTAGATAGATCTTGGCGTGTAGTTCACACCGTAGGAAATTTTTTGTTTCTAGGGCGATTTACAACGACCGTAAGACTAGATACATGTTTGAGAGTTATGACCAAAAATTCATTATTTTCATGCTTTATGGCCGTTTTCATGAGCTATGGCCCATAGTTTTGGGCTTCTAGGGCGATTTACAACGACCGTAAGACCAAATACATGTTTGAGATTTATTACCAAATACTCGCCGTTTTTGCACTTTATGGCCATTTTCGTGAGCTATTGACCATAGTTTTAGGGTTCTCGGCGATTTATTACGAGCGTAAGACCAGATACAATGCTTGAGAGTTATGACCAAAAACTTGTCGGTTTTGCTCTTTATGTCCATTTTCATGAGCTATTGCCCACTATTTTGGGGTTCGAGGGCGACTTACAACGACCGTAAGACCTAATACATGTTTGAGATTTATGACCCAAAACTAATTGTTTTCGCTCTCTATGGCCATGTTCATGAGCTATTGCCCATAGTTTTGGGTTCTTGGAAGATAAAAAACAACCATAAGACTAGATACATGTTTGAGAGTTATGACAAAAACTTCGTCGTTTTCGCGCTTTATGGCCATTTTGATGAGATTTTTCCCATAGTTTTGGGCTTCTTGGTTGACTTACAACGACCGTAAGACCCTATACATATTTGAGATTTATGACCAAAAACTCGTCGTTTTCGCGCTTTCTGGCCATGTTCATGAGCTATTAACCATAATTTTGGGGTTCTTGGGCGATTTACAACAACCATAAGACTAGATACGTGTTTGAGAGTTATGACCAAAAATTTGTTGTTTTTGTGCTTTATGGCCGTTTTCATGAGGTATTGCCCATAGTTTTGGGGTTCTACGGCGATTTAGAACGACCGTAAGACTAGATACGTGTTTGAGAGTTATGACCAAAAATTCGTTGTTTTCATTGTTTATGGCTGTTTTCATGAGCTATTGCCCATAGTTTTGGGCTTCTTGGGCGATTTACAACGACCGTAAGACCAAATAGATGTTTGAGATTTATGACCAAACACTCGCAGTTTTTGCACTGTATGGCCATTTTCGTGAGATATTGACCATAGTTTTGGGGTTCTAGGGCGATTTATTATGAGCGTAAGACCCGATACAATGCTTGAGAGTTATAACCAAAAGCTTGTCGTTTTCACTCTTGATGTCCATTTTCATGACCAATGGCCCGCAGTTTTGGGGTTCGAGGCCGATTTACAACGACCGTAAGACCTAATACATGGTTGACATTTATGACCAAAAACTCGTTGTTTTCACGCTTTATGGCCATGTTCATGAGATATTGCCCATAGCTTTGGGTTCTAGGGAGATAAAAAAACGAACGTAAGCCTAGATACATGTTTGAGAGTTATGACAAAAAAATCGTCGTTTTCGCGTTTTATGGCCATTTTCATGAGCTATTGCCCTTAGTTTATGGCTTCTTGGTTGACTTACAACGACCATAATACCCAATACATGTTTGAGATGTATGACCAAAAACTCGCTGTTTTGGCGATTTATGGCCATTTTCATAAGCTATTGACCATAGTTTTGGGGTTCTAGGGCGATTTAAAACGAGCGTAAAACCCGATACAATGCTTGAGATTCATGACCAAAAACTCATCGTTTTCGCTCTTTATGGACGTTTTCATGAGCTATTACCCATAGTTTTGGGGTTCGAGGGAGATTTACAACGACCATAAAACCCGATACATGTTTGGGATTTATGACAAAAACTCATCGTTTTCGCGCTTTATGGCCATGTTCATTAGCTATTAACCATAGTTTTGGGGTTCTATGGCGATCTACAACGACCGTAAGACTAGATACATGGTTGAGAGATATGACCAAAAATTCATTGTTTTCGTGCTTTATGGCCGTTTTCATGAGCTATTGACCATAGTTTTGGGCTTCTTGGGCGATTTACAATGACCGTAAGAACAAATACATGTTTGAGATTTATGACCAAACACTCGCCGTTTTTGCACTTTATGGCCAATTTCGTGAGCTATTGACCATAGTTTTGGGGTTCTAGGGCGATTTATTACAAGCATAAGACCCGATACAATGCTTGAGAGTTATAACCAAAAACTTGTCGATTTCACTCTTTATGTCCGTTTAAATGACCAATGGCCCGCAGTTTTGGGGTTCGAGGGCGATTTACATGACCGTAAGACATAATACATGTTTGACATTTATGACCAAAAACTCGTTGTTTTCGCGCTTTATGGCCATGTTCATGAGATATTGCCCATAGCTTTGGGTTCTAGGGAGATAAAAAACGAACGTAAGCCTAGATACATGTTTGAGAGTTATGACAAAAAAATCGTCGTTTTCGCGCTTTATGGCCATTTTAATGAGCAATTGGCCTTAGTTTATGGCTTCTTGGTTGACTTACAACGACCATAATACCCAATACATTTTTGAGATTTATGACCAAAAACTCGCTGTGTTGGCGATTTATGGCCATTTTCATAAGCTATTGACCATAGTTTTGGGGTTCTAGGGCGATTTAAAACGAGCGTAAAACCCGATACAATGCTTGAGAGTCATGACCAAAAACTCATCGTTTTCACTCTTTATGGACGTTTTCATGAGCTATTACCCATAGTTTTGGGGTTCTTGGGCGTTTTACAACGACCATAAGACTAGATAAAGCGCGAAAACGACGAGATTTATGACAAAAACTCATCGTTTTCGCGCTTTATGGCCATGTTCATGAGGGTATTAACCATAGTTTGGTGGTTCTAGGGCGATCTACAACGACCGTAAGACTAGATACATGTTTGATAGTTATGACCAAAAATTCATTGTTTTCGTGCTATATGGCCGTTTTCATGAGTTATTGCCCATAGTTTTGGGCTTCTTTATGTCCGTTTTCATGACCAATGGCCCGCAGTTTTGGGGTTCGAGGACGATTTACAACGACCGTAAGACCTAATACATGTTTGACATTTATGACCAAAAACTCGTTGTTTTCGCGCTTTATGGCCATGTTCACGAGATATTGCCCATAGCTTTGGGCCTAGATACATGTTTGAGAGTTATGACAAAAAAATCATCGTTTTCGCGCTTTATGGCCATTTTCATGAGCTATTGCCCTTAGTTTATGGCTTCTTGGTTGACTTACAACGACCATAATACCCAATACATGTTTGAGATTTATTACCAAAAACTTGCTGTGTTGGCGATTTATGGCCATTTTCATAAGCTATTGACCATAGTTTTGGGGTTCTAGGGCGATTTAAAACGAGCGTAAAACCCGATACAAGGCTTGAGAGTCATGACCAAAATCTCATCGTTTTCGCTCTTTATGGACGTTTTCATGAGCTATTACCCATAGTTTTGGGGTTCGAGGGTAATTTACAACGACCATAAAACCCGATACGTGTTTGAGAGTTATGACCAAAAACTCGTCGTTTTCGCGCTTTATGGCCATGTTCATGATCTATTAACCATAGTTTTGGGGTTCTAGGGCGATCTACAACGACCGTAAGACTAGATACATGTTTGAGAGTTATGACCAAAAATTCATTGTTTTCGTGCTTTATGGCCGTTTCCATGAGCTATTGCCCATAGTTTTGGCTTCTTTGCCGATTTACAATGAGCGCAAGACCAAATACATGTTTGAGATTTATGACCAAACACTCGTCGTTTTTGCACTTTATGGCCATTTTCGTGAGCTATTGACCATAGTTTTGGGGTTCAAGAGCGATTTATTACGAGCGTAAGACCCGATACAATGCTTGAGAGTTATAACCAAAAACTTGTCGTTTTCACTCTTTATGTCTGTTTCCATGACCAATGGCCCGCAGTTTTGTGGTTCGAGGGCGATTTACAACGACCGTAAGACCCGATACATGTTTGAGATTTATGACCCAAAACTCGTTGTTTTCCTGCTTTATGGCCATGTTCATGAGCTCTTGCCCATAGTTTTGGGTTCTAGGGAGATAAAAAACGACCCTAATCCTAGATACATGTTTGAGAGTTATGATAAAAAATCGCCGTTTTCACGCTTTATGGCCATTTTCATATCTATTGCCCATAGTTTTGGGCTTCTTGGTTGACTTACAACGACCATAAGACCCAATACATGTTTGAGATTTATGACCAAAAACTCGCTGTTTTGGCGATTAATGGCCATTTTCATGAGCTATTGACCATAGTTTTGGGGTTCTAGGGCGGTTTAAAACGAGCGTAAAACCCGATACAATGCTTGAGAGTCATGACCATAGTATTGCCCATAGTTTTGGGCTTCTTGGGCGATTTACAACGGCCGTAAGACCAAATACATGTTTGAGATTTATGACCAAATACTCACCGTTTTTGCACTTTATGGCCATTTTCGTGAGCTATTGACCATAGTTTTGGGGTTCTTGGGCGATTTATTAGGAGCGTAAGACCCGATACAATGCTTGAGATTATGACCAAAAACTTGTCGTTTTCGCTCTTATTGCCATTTTCATGAGCAATTGCTTACAGTTTTGGGGTTCGAGGGCGACTTACAACGATGGTAAGACCTAATACATGTTTGAGATTTATGACCAAAAACTAGTTGTTTTCGTGATTTATGGCCATGTCCATGAGCTATTGTCCATAGTTTTGGGTTCTTGGGAGATAAGAAACGACTGTAAGACTAGATACATGTTTGAGAGTTATGACAAAAACTTCGTCGTTTTCACGCTTTATGGCCATTTTCATGAGATTTTTCCCGTAGTTTTGAGCTTCTTGGTTGACTTACAACGACCGTAAGACCCAATACATGTTTGAGATTTATGACCAAAAACTCGTCGTTTTCGCGCTTTATGGCCATGTTCATGAGCTATTAACCATAACTTTGGGTGTCTTGGGCGATTTACAACGACCATAAGACTAGATACGTGTTTGATAGTTATGACCAAAAATTCATTGTTTTTGTGCTTGATGGCCATTTTCATGAGTTATTGCCCATAGTTTTGGGGTTCTAGGGCGATTTGCAACGACCGTAAGACTAGATACGTGTTTGAGAGTTATGACCAAAAATTCGTTGTTCTCGTTGTTTATGGCCGTTTTCATGAGCTATTGCCCATAGTTTTGGGATTCTTCGGCGATTTACAACGACCGTAAGACCAAATACATGTTTGAGATTTATGACCAAACACTCGCCATTTTTGCACTTTATGGCCATTTCGTGAGATGTTGACCATAGTTTTGGGGTTCTAGGGCGATTTATTACGAGCGTAAGACCCGATACAATGCTTGAGAGTTATAACCAAAAACTTGTCGTTTTCACTCTTTATGTCCGTTTACATGACCAATGGCCCGCAGTTTTGGGGTTCGAGGGTGATTTACAACGACCGTAAGACCCGAAACATGTTTGATATTTATTACCAAAAATTCGTTGTTTTCGCGCTTTATGGCCATGTTCATGAGCTATTGCCCATAGTTTTGGGTTCGAGGGAGATAAAAAACGACCGTAAGCCTAGATACATGTTTGAGAGTTATGATAAAAATCGTCGTTTTAACGCTTTATGGCCATTTTCATGAGCTATTGCCCTTAGTTTTGGGCTTCTTGGTTGACTTACAACGACCATAAGACCCAATACATGTTTCAGATTTTTGACCAAAAACTCACTGTTTTGGCGATTTATGGCCATTTTCATGAGCTATTGACCATAGTTTTGGGGTTCTAGAGCGGTTTAAAACGAGCGTAAAACCCGATACAATGTTGAGAGTCATGACCAAAAACTCATCGTTTTCGCTCTTCATGGACGTTCTCTTGAGATATTACCCATAGTTTTGGAATTCGAGGGCGATTTACAACGACCATAAGACCCGATGCATGTTTGAGATTTATGACAATAACTCGTTGTTTTCGCGCTTTATGGCCATGTTCATGAGCTATTGCCCATAGTTTTGGGGTCCTAGGGCGAATTATAACAATCGTAAGACTACATACATGTTTGAGACTTATGACCAAAAATTCGTTGTTTTCATGCTTTATGGCCGTTTTCATGAGTTATTTCCCAGAGTTTTGGGCTTCTTGGGCGATTTACAATGACCGTAAGACCAAATACATGTTTGAGATTTATGACCAAACACTCGCCGTTTTTGCACTTTATGGCCATATTCGTGAGCTATTGACCATAGTTTTGGGTTTCTAGGGCGATTTATTACGAGCGTTAGACCAGATACAATGCTTGAGAGTTATATCCAAAAACTTGTCGTTTTCACTCTTTATGGCCGTTTTATGACTAATAGCCCGCAGTTTTGGGGTTCGAGGGCGATTTACAACGACCATAAGACCCGATACATGTTTGAGATTTATGACCAAAAACTCGTGTTTTCGCGCTTTATGGACATGTTCATGAGCTATTGCCCATAGTTTTGGCGTTCTAGTGAGATTTACAACAACCGTAAGACTAGATACATGTTTGAGATTTATGACCAAAAATTCGTTGTTTTCATGCTTTATGGCCGTTTTTATGAGCTATTTCCCATAGTTTTGGGCTTCTTGGGCGATTTACAATGACCGTAAGACCAAATACATGTTTGAGATTTATGACCAAACACTCGACGTTTTTGCACTTTATGGCCATTTTCGTGAGCTATTGACCATAGTTTTGGGGTTCTAGGGCGATTTATTACGAGCGTAAGACCCGATACAAGGCTTGAGAGTTATAACCAAAAACTTGTTGTTTTCACTCTTTATGTCTGTTTTCATGACCACTGTCCCGCAGTTTTGGGGTTTGAGGGCGATTTACAACGACCGTAAGACCTAATACATATTTGACATTTATGACCAAAAACTCGTTGTTTTCGCGCTTTATGGCCATATTCATGAGATATTGCCCATAGCTTTGGGTTCTAGGGAGATAAAAAATGACCGTAAGCCTAGATACATGTTTGAGAGTTATGACAAAAAAATCGTCGTTTTCGCGCTTTATGGCCATTTTCATGAGCTATTGCCCTTAGTTTATGGCTTATTGGTTGACTTACAATGACCATAAGACCCAATACATGTTTGAGATTTATGACCAAAAACTCGTTGTTTTGGCGATTTATGGCCATTTTCATGAGTTATTGACCATAGTTTTAGGGTTCTAGGGCGATTTAAAACGAGCGTAAAACCCGATACAATGCTTGAGAGTCATGACCAAAAACTCATCGTTTTCGCTCTTTATGGACGTTTTCATGAGCTATTACCCATAGTTTTGGGGTTCGAGGGTGATTTACAACGACCATAAAACCCAATACGTGTTTGAGAGTTATGACCAAAAACTCGTCGTTTTCGTGCTTTATGGCCATGTTCATGAGCTATTAACCATAGTTTGGGGTTCTAGGGAGATCTACAACGACCGTAAGACTAGATATGTGTTTGAGAGTTATGACCAAAAATTCGTTGTTTTCGTTGTTTATGGCCATTTTCATGAGCTATTGCCCATAGTGTTGGGCTTCTTGGGCGATTTACAACGACCGTAAGACCAAATACAGGTTTGAGATTTATGACCAAACACTCGCCATTTTTGCACTTTATGGCCATTTTCATGAGCTATTGACCATAGTTTTAGGGTTTTAGGGCGATTTATTACGAGCGTTAGACCCGATAATGCTTGAGAGTTATAACCAAAAACTTGTCGTTTTCACTCTTTATGTCCGTTTTCATGACCAATAGCCCGCAGTTTTGGGGTTCGAGGGCGATTTACAACGACTATAAGACCCGATACCTGTTTGAGATTTATGACCCAAAACTCGTTGTTTTCGCGCTTTATGGCCATGTTCATGAGCTATTGCCCATAGTTTTGGGTTCTAGGGAGATAAAAAACGACCGTAAGCCTAGATACATGTTTGAGAGTTATGACAAAAAATCGTCGTTTTCGCGCTTTATGGCCATTTTCATGAGCTATTGCACTTAGTTTATGGCTTCTTGGTTGACTTACAACGACCATAATACCCAATACTTGTTTGAGATTTATGACCAAAAACTCGCTGTTTTGGCGATTTATGGCCATTTTCATAAGCTAATGACCATAGTTTTGGGGTTCTAGGGCGACTTAAAACGAGCGTAAAACCCGATACAATGCTTGAGAGTCATGACCTAAAACTCATCGTTTTTGCTCTTTATGGACGTTTTCATGAGCTATTACCCATAATTTTGGGGTTCGAGGGCGATTTACAACGACCATAAAACCCGATACATGTTTGAGATTTATGACAAAAACTCATCGTTTTCGCGCTTTATGGCCATGTTCATGAGCTATTAACCATAGTTTTGGGGTTCTAGGGCGATCTACAACGACCATAAGACTAGATACATGTTTGAGAGATATGACCAAAAATTCATTGTTTTCGTGCTTTATGGCCGTTTTCATGAGCTATTGCCCATAGTTTTGGGGTTCTAGGGCGATTTACAACGACCGTAAGACTAGATACATGTTTGAGAGTTTTGACCAAAAATTCGTTGTTTTCATGCTTTATGGCCGTTTTCATGAGCTATTGCCCATAGTTTTGGGCTTCTTGGGCGATTTACAATGACCGTAAGACCAAATACATGTTTGAGATTTATGACCAAACACTCGCCGTTTTTGCACTTTATGGCCATTTTCGTGAGTTATTGACCATAGTTTTGGGGTTCTAGGGCGATTTATTACGAGCGTTAGACCCGATACAATGCTTGAGAGTTATAACCAAAAACTTGTCGTTTAAACTCTTTATGTCCGTTTTCATGACCAATAGCCCGCAGTTTTGGGGTTCGAGGGCGATTTACAACGACCATAAGACCCGATACATGTTTGAGATTTATGACCAAAAACTCGTTGTTTTCGCGCTTTATGGCCATGTTCATGAGATATTGCCCATAGTTTTGGGTTCTAGGGAGATAAAAAACAACCGTAAGCCTAGATACATGTTTGAGAGTTATGATAAAAAATCATCGTTTTCACGCTTTATGGCCATTTTCATGAGCTATTGCCCTTAATTTTGGGCTTCTTGGTTGACTTACAACGACCATAAGACGCAATACATGTTTGAGATTTATGACCAAAAACTTGCTGTTTGGCGATTTATGGCCATTTTCATGAGCTATTAACCATAGTTTTGGGGTTCTAGGGCGATTTAAAATGAGCGTAAAACCCGATACAATTCTTGAGAGTCGTGACCAAAAACTCATTGTTTTCGCTCTTTATGGACGTTTTCATGAGATATTGCCCATAGTTTTGGGGTTCTAGAGCGATTTACAACGACCGTAAGACTAGATACATGTTTGAGAGTTATGACCAAAAATTCATTGTTTTCATGCTTTATGGCCGTTTCCATGAGCTATTGCCCATAGTTTTGGGCTTCTTGGGCGATTTACAACGACCATAAGACCAAATACATGTTTGAGATTTATGACCAAATACTCGACGTTTTTGCACTTTATGGCCATTTTCGTGAGCTATTGGCCATAATTTTGGGGTTCTTGGGCGATTTATTACGAGCGTAAGACCCGATACAATGCTTGAGAGTTATGACCAAAAACTTGTCGTTTTCGCTCTTTATGTCCATTTTCATGAGCAATTGCCCACAGTTTTGGGGTTCGAGGGCGACTTACAACGACGGTAAGACCTAATACAGGTTTGAGATTTATGACCAAAAACTAGTTGTTTTCGCGATTTATGGCCATGTCCATGAGCTATTGCATATAGTTTTGGGTTCTTGGGAGATAAAAAATGACCATAAGACTAGATACATGTTTGAGAGTTATGACAAAAACTTCGTCGTTTTCGCGCTTTATGGCCATTTTTATGAGCTTTTTCCCGTAGTTTTGGGCTTCTTGGTTGACTTACAACGACCGTGAGACCCAATACATGTTTAAGATTTATGATAAAAAACTCGTCGTTTTCGCGCTTTATGGCCATGTTCATCAGCTATTAACCATAATTTTTGGGGTTCTTGGGCGATTTACAACGACCATAAGACTAGATACGTGTTTGAGAGTTATGACCAAAAATTCGTTGTTTTTGTGCTTTATGGCGATTTTCATGAGCTATTGCCCATAGTTTTGGGGTTCTAGGGCGATTTACAACGACCGTAAGACTAGATACGTGTTTGAGAGTTATGACCAAAAATTCTTTGTTTTCGTTGTTTATGGCCGTTTTCATGAGCTATTGCCCATAGTTTTGGGCTTCTTAGGCGATTTACAACCACCATAAGACCAAATACATGTTTGAGATTTATGACCAAACACTCGCCATTTTTGCACTTTATGGCCATTTTCGTGAGCTATTGACCATAGTTTTGGGGTTCTAGAGCAATTTATTATGAGCGTAAGACCCGATACAATGCTTGAGAGTTATAACCAAAAACTTGTCGTTTTCACTCTTTATGTCCGTTTTCATGACCAATGGCCCGCAGTTTTGGGGTTCGAGGACGATTTACAACGATCGTAAGACCTAATACATGTTTGACATTTATGACCAAAAACTCGTTGTTTTCGCGCTTTATGGCCATGTTCATGAGATATTGCCCATAGTTTTGGGGTTCTAGGGCGATTTACAACGATCGTAAGACTAGATACGTGTTTGAGAGTTATGACATAATATTCATTGTTTTCGTGCTTTATGGCCGTTTTCATGAGCTATTAACTATATTTTTGGGCTTCTTGGTCGATTTACAATGACTATAATACCAAATACATGTTTGAGATTTATGACCAAACACTCGTTGTTTTGAACTTGATGGCCATTTTCACGAGCTATTGACCATAGTTTTGGGGTTCTAGGGCGATTTTTTATGAGTGTAAGACCCGATACAATGCTTGAGAGTTATGACCAAAAACATGTTGTTTTCGGCCTTTATGTCCGTTTCATGAGCAATAGCCAACAGTTTTAGGGTTCGAGGGCGATTTACAACGACCATAAGACTTAATACATGTTTGAGATTTCTGACCAAAAACTTGTTGTTTTCGCGCTTTCTGGCCATGTTCATGAGCTATTGCCCATAGTTTTGGGTTCTAGGGAGATACAAAACGACCGTAAGACTAGATACATGTTTGAGAGTTATGACAAAAAATTCGTCGTTTTCGCGATTTATGGCCATTTTCATGAGCTATTGCCCTTAATTTTGGGCATCTTGGTTGACTTACAACGACCATAAGACCCAATACATATTTGAGATTTATGACCAAAAACTCGCTGTTTTGGTGATTTATGGCCATTTTCATGAGCTATTGACCAGAGTTTTGTAGTTCTAGAGTGATTTAAAATGAGCGTAAAACTCGGTACAATGCTTGAGAGTCATGACCAAAAACTCATCATTTTCGCTCTTTATGGACGGTTTCATGAGCTATTACCCACAGTTTTGGGGTTCGAGGGCGATTTACAACCACCATAAGAACCGATACATGTTTGACATTTATGACCAAAAACTCGTCGTTTTCGCGCTTTATAGCCATGTTCATGAGCTATTAACCCTAGTTTGGGGTTCTAGGGCGATCTACAATGAACATAAGACTAGATACATGTTTGAGAGTTATGACCAAAAATTCGTTGTTTTCGTGCTTTATGGTCGTTTTCATGAGCTATTGCCCATAGTTTTTGAAGGAGATATGCCCTGAGAGGCAATAATAAAGTTGTTATTATATATTCCTTATACATGATAGATGTTTATTTTACATGCTAGAAATATATTGATTCGGAAACATCAATACATGTGTGTTTAATTAACAAAAAGGGTTCCTAGTCATGCCTCTCTTATAGACTAGCTTGTTGATTAACAAGATGATCAAGGTTTCCTGATCATGGACATTGGATATAGTTAATAACAAGGTCACACCATTGGTGGAATGATGTGATGAACATTCATCCGAAATATAGCATTACTATCAAGTCATTATGTTTATATTGCTATAACATCATACGAAGTAATCTTTATCCTTAGACCATGAGATCATGTTAATTGCTGACACCGGAAGAGTATCTTGATAACATCAAACGTCACACCGTAACATGGTGAATATAAAGATGGGTTCAGTACTACGAAGGTGCTATGTTGAGGCTGATGGATCAAGAGTGGAATTTGTCAATCCAGATGACGGATAGATCTACTCTGGGCCCTCTCGGTGATATCACATTAGGATAGCTTGCAAGCAAGTGATGTGATCACTAGAATGTTATATCACGGGAACGAGAAAAGACTGCATGTCGGTAACGAGATCAAACTAGGTATGGAGATACCGATGATCGAATCTCGGACATGTAATATATCGAGAGACAAAGGGATTTAGTTACAAGCATTAAAGGTTCTCACGATCACAGAAGTCATCATTGAATGTGTAGGAGTCAGTACGGATCTCCAGGTCCCGCTGCTGATTATTGATCGGAGAAGGGTCTCGATCATGTCTGCATTATTCGCGAACCGTAGGGTGGCACACTTAAGAGTTACCGGACACCATTTTGGAGCACATATCTTTCAGACGAAAGAATTGCAAAGCACAGGAATTGTTTCAATAGAAACCGGAAATTGTTTCGGGTGAAATTGCAGAAGGTGGTTCTGCATGTGATATTGAAATATTGCAAGGGGCTATATGTGAATGTTTGTTAATTAAAGTAATTAACAAAATTCTGAATAAATTTAATAAAAAGAGTTTTATTAAATGAGAGAGCATTAAATTTGGAGAAATTTAATGCATTTAAAGTGGAGACTTTAAAAGGGAATGTGAAGAGGCATTTTAATGTGGAGGTGTTACCACCACATGAATGGGGGAGGTGAGGGGTCACCCCCCCATGCGCCGGCCATGGAGAGAGGGGGCACCCCCCCTCCTCCTATAAAAGGCCACCCATTCCCTCCTTCATCCTTCTTCCACACACCTCCTTGTGAAGGATCTCTCTCCCCCTCTAGAATTATTCCCCCATGGTCTCGGATTAGCGAGATACATGTTCCCGGTGGCATTTAAATGCGGAAGGAGTTCTTTGCTTCACTGGATCGCTGGAGCGAGGAGGTGGAGGTTGTCCGTGGCTTGAACGTGTGTGCGAGTGCGGATCTGCTGAGTTGCTTGGCTCGGACTTCCTCACGATCTTGAGATCGGCAAGTGTACGACTACATCAACCACGAGTTCCTACTCGTTAACAAAGCTCATTGTCTACGAGGTAAGTTCTTGTTGGATGTATGTCCACCCGTTGCTTTGTACCTAGTAGATAGATCTTGGCGTGTAGTTCACACCGTAGGAAAATTTTTGTTTTCTATGTTGCAGACCCAACAGTGGTATCAGAGCCAGGTTTATGCGTAGGTGCTTTGCACGAGTAGTACACATATGTTTATATGTGGGCGATGATGATCATGTTATTGCATCTTCTATGTACTTTGGATATTGGTGGCATAGTGGGATGAAGCGGCCCGGACCAACCTTACATGTCATCGTACATGAGACCGGTTCCACGACTGACATGCAACTTGTTTTGGATAAGTGGCTGGCGGGTGTCTGTCTCTCCTACTATAGTCAATATCTGATTTACAATGAGTTGCTAATAACTTAGTTATCCTCATTGTGGTTCATGTTCGTAGGTAAGAACGGTTCTATCTCCGAAAGCCCTAAGCCACGTAAAACTTGCAATTGATAAATTAGAGGCGTCTAGTTTAGATCGTTGCTGGGCTAGTGTGTTGATATGGTATTGTTGTAAGTAGATGTATGGTGGATACTCTTACAACACACTCAACGTGTAACTTCCATAGACCTTGGCCTTACACACGAAGGAATGATAGAGATCATACCCAGATGCAAGTGATAGGGATAAAATGCATGGACCATATCATCTCACTTTACACATTAGATGTTAGCATCTTATACTGCTAGTTTGGCGTGTTTGATAGCATTATAAGATGATCCCTCTTTTAGATATCAAGATAAAAATGGGTTCTTCCTTGAGTATGCACCGTTCTATGGATCGTGTTTCGAGACATCACGTGATGATCGGGTGTACTCGAATCTACGCTTTCATAGGAACGGGTGTAAGACAGTTTTACACACGCGAATACTAAGGTTCTTACTTGGCGAGCCTAGCATGTACAGACATGGCCTCGGAACACGGACCGAAAGGTTAAGCATGAGTCATATGGTTGATATGATGCCCATATAGATGATCGCCTTTGAAGCTATACCAACTCACGTGATGATCGGACTTGGTATAGTGGATTTCGTTCATGTAATCACCAAAAGGACACGAGGGATGTCGTTTTTGAGTGGGAGTTCATTAGTAATTTGGATTAGTTGAACTCAATCTATCATAAACTTAGTCCAAATAAACTTTACAAATTCTGTTGTTGATGGCACCACCTGCTTTTAATTTCAATGTGTTCATGGAGAAAGAGAAACTTGCTGCGAATGGTAGCAACTTCACCAACTGGGCTATGAATTTGAGGATTCTCCTCACTGCTGCACAAAAGCAATATGTGCTAGATGCGCCGCTAGGACCCCCACCAGCTCCTGATGCCCCTGACGAGGAAAAGAATGTCTATGTGACTCGTCAGGAGGACCACAACTTAGTTCATTGCGGCATACTGTATGGGCTAAAGCCAGAACTTCGAAAGCGTTTCGAAAATGGCAATGCCTTTGATACCATGGGAGAATTGAAAATGATTTTCGATACCCGTGCTGCCGTAGAGAGTTATAATGCTACAGAAAAGTTCTTTAGCTGCATGAGGGAGGAAAACAGCTCCGTTAGTGAGCACATACTCAAAATGTCTGGGTACGCCGATAAGCTTGTGTCCTTGGGAATAACAATTCCCATTGACTTAGGCATACATCATGTTCTCCAATCTCTGCCACCTAGCTACAAGAGCTTCGTGATGAACTATAATATGCAGGGCATGAAGAAGTCTCTTCCCGAGCTTCTGTCAATGCTTAAGACTGCAGAAGTGGAGATTAGGAAAGGACATCAAGTGTTGATGATCAATAGGACTACTGGTTTCAAGAAGGACAAGAAAGGCAAGCACAAGGGAAAGAAGGGTGGCAAGTCTGTTACCACGCCTGAAAAGAAACCCCGGGCTGGCCCTAAGTCGATAAAAGTGCTACTATTGCAAGGGATCGCCATTGAAGAATCGCCCAAGTATTTGCCAGACAAGAAGTCCAGCAAGGCAAACAAAGGTATATGTGATATACATGTTATTGATGTGTACTTGACTAGTACTCGCAGTAGATCCTGGGTATTTGATACCAGATCGGTTCCTAATATATGTAACTCGGTTCAGGGGCTAAGGAACAAGCGACAACTAGCAAGGGATGAGGTCAGGATGCTAGTCGGCAATGGATCAAGAGTTGATGTGATCATCGTCGGGACGCTACCTCTCCATTTGCCATTGGGATTAGTTATAAACCTAAATAATTGTTATTTGGTGCCTGCACTGAGTATGAACATTTTATCTGGATCGTGTTTGATGCAAAGTGGTCATTCCTTTAAATCTGAGAACAATGGTTGTTCGATTTATAAGAATGATATCTTTTATGGTCATGCACCTATGTTGAATGGTTTATCTCTATTGGATCTCGATAGTAATATTACGCACATTCATAATGTTAATGCTAAAAAGATTAAACTTGATGATGATATGTCTACATATATGTGGCTTTGAATCTAGGTCATATTGGCGTTAAACGCATGAAGAAACTCCATTCTGATGGACTTTTGGAATCACTTGATTTTGAATCATTTGATACATGTGAGCCATGCCTTATGGGCAAGATGACTAGAACGTCGTTTTCCGGTTCAATGGAACGGGCGATAGATCTATTGGAAATCATACATACTGATGTGTGTGGACCAATGAGTGTGTCGACGCGAGGTGGATATCGTTATTTTGTTACTTTCACGGATGATTTGAGTAGATATGGGTATATCTATTTGATGAAACACAAGTCTAAAACTTTTGAAAAGTTCAAGGAATTTCAGAATGAAGTGGAAAATCATCGTAATAGAAAGATCAAATTTCTACAGTCTGACCGTGGAGGAGAGTTTCTAAGTTACGAGTTTAGCACACACATGAAAGACTGTGGAATAGTTTCACAACTCACGCCTGCCGGAACACCACAACGTAATGGTGTGTCGGAACGTTGTAATTGTACCTTATTGGATATGGTTCGATCTATGATGTCTCTGACTGACTTACCTCTGTAATTTTGGGGTTATGCACTGGAAACAACTGCATTCACTTTAAATCGGGCACCATCTAAATCCGTTGAAACGACACCGTATGAATTATGGTTTGGAAACAAACCTAAGCTGTCATTTCTTAAGGTTTAGGGATGCGATGTTTATGTGAAGAAACTTCAACCGGATAAACTCGAACCCAAAGCAGAAAAATGCGTCTTCATAGGATACCCTAAGGAAACAATTGGGTATACCTTCTATCACAGATCCGAGGGCAAGGTTTTTGTTGCCAAGAATGGATCCTTTCTTGAGAAGGAGTTTCTCGTGAAAGGTGTGAGTAGTCGGAAGGTAGAACTCAAAGAGGTTTTTGAACCTTCTCATCATGGAATGGCGAGTGGCGCAGCACCGGAAGTTGTTTCGGAGTTGACTTCACCTGATGAAGAGAGAGCTAATGATAATGATCATGAAACTCCGAAAGAGGACACTAGCGAACCTCGCAGGTCAAGCAGGACACGTGCAGCTCCTGAACTGTACGGCAATCATGTTGTGAATTTCATGGTTGATGAAATGGATGACCCTGCGACGTATGAAGAAGCGATGATGAGCCCGGATTCCAACAAATGGCTAGAAGCCATGAAATCCGAGATGGAATCCATGTACGAGAACCAAGTGTGGAACTTGGTGGACTTACCTCACGACCGAAAGGCCGTTGAGAATAAATGGATTTTCAAAAGGAAAACTGATGCTGATGGTAATGTGACCATCTATAAGGCTCGACTTGTCGCAAAGGGGTTTCGACAAATTCAAGGAGTTGACTACGATGAGACATTCTCTCCCATAGCGATGCTTAAATCGGTTAGGATTATGTTAGCAATTGCTGCATATTTCGATTATGAAATATGGCAGATGGATGTCAAAACTACGTTCCTCAGTGGTAAGATTGAAGAAGAGTTGTATATGATACAACCTAAGGGTTTTGTCGATCCTAAGGATGCTAATAAGGTGTGCAAACTTCAGCGATCCATCTATGGACTGAAGCAAGCATCACGAAGTTGGAATCTCCGCTTTGATGAGGTGATCAAAGAGTTTGGATTTGTCCAAACTTATGGAGAGGCTTGTATTTACAAGAAAGTGAGTGGGAGCAATGTGGCATTTCTGATATTATATGTGGATGACATATTATTGATTGGAAATGATATAGATCTTTTAAACAGTGTTAAAAGTTATCTAAACAGCAAATTTTCGATGAAAGACCTTGGTGAAGCGTCATATATATTAGGCATTAAAATCTATAGAGATAGATCAAGGTGCCTAATTGGGCTATCGCAGAGTACATACCTTGATAAGATATTAAAGAAGTTTAATATGGACGAAAGTAAGAAGGGGTTCTTACCTATGTTGCAAGGCAAGACATTGAGTAAGACTCAAAGTCCGGCTACGGCAGAAGAAAGAGAGATGATGGATAAGATCCCCTATGCCTCAGCCATAGGCTCTATTATGTATGCCATGCTATGTACAAGACCGGATGTGGCACATGCTATTAGTTTGACTAGTAGGTACCAATCTGATCCAGGTTCGAAACACTGGATAGCGGTAAAGAACATCCTCAAGTACTTGAGAAGAACTAAGGATATGTTTCTCATATACGGAGGTGAAGAAGAGCTAGTCGCTAAGTGTTATGTCAATGCTAGCTTTGACACCGATCCGGATGACTCTAAGTCTCAATCCGGATACGTATTTCTCTTGAACGAACAGCGATTAGTTGGAGGAGTTCCAAACAACTGGTGGCTGGATCAACAACGGAGGGGAATATGTTGTTGCTTGAGCGCCCGCAGAGGCTTTGGATGAAAGAGTTCATTACGGCTGGGTGTGGTTCCCGGTCGTTGGACCCGATGGTGATCTATTGTGACAACAATGGAGCCATAGCCAATGCAAAGGAACCAAGGTCTCACAAGAATTCCAAACATATTAAGCGCCGGTTTCACTCCATCCGCGAGCATGTCAAGGATGGATATATAAAGATTTGTAAAGTACACACGGACCTGAATGTAGCAGATCCGTTGACTAAAGTTCTCCCTAGGGCAAAACATGGTCAACACCAGAACTCCATGGGTGTTAGATTTATCACTATGTGAACTGGATTATTGTCTCTAGTGCAAGTGGGAGACTGAAGAAAATATGCCCTCAGAGGCAATAATAAACTTGTTATTATATATTCCTTATACATGATAGATGTTTATTTTACATGCTAGAAATGTATTGATTCGGAAACATCAATACATGTGTGTTTAATAAACAAAAAGGGTTCCTAGTCATGCCTCTCTTATAGACTAGCTTGTTGATTAACAGGATGATCAAGGTTTCCTGATCATGGACATTGGATGTTGTTAATAACAAGGTCACACCATTGGTGGAATGATGTGATGAACATTCATCCGAAGTATAGCATTATGATCAAGTCATTATGTTTATATTGCTATAACATCATACGAAGTAATCTTTATCCTTAGACCATGAGATCATGTTAATTGCTAAAACTAGAAGAGTATCTTGATAACATCAAACGTCACACCGTAACAGGGTGACTATAAAGATGGGTTTAGTACTACGAAGGTGTTATGTTGAGGCTCATGGATCAAGAGTGGAATTTGTCAATCCAGATGACGGATAGATATACTCTGGGCCCTCTCGGTGATATCACATTAGGATAGCTTGCAAGCAAGTGATGTGATCACTAGAATGTTATATCACAGGAACGAGAAAAGAGTGCATGTCGGTAACGAGATCAAACTAGGTATGGAGATACCGATGATCGAATCTCGGACATGTAATATATCGAGAGACAAAGGGATTTAGTTACAAGCATTAAAGGTTCTCACGATCACAGGAGTCATCGTTGAATGTGTAGAGTCAAGACGGATCTCCGTGTCCCGCTGCTGATTATTGATCGGAGAAGAGTCTCGATCATGTACGCATTATTCATGAACTGTAGGGTGGCACACTTAAGAGTTACGACACCATTTTGGAGCACATATGTTTCTTGCAGAAAGAATTGCAAAAGCGCAGCAATTGTTTCAATAGAAACGGAAATTGTTTGGGTGAAATTGCGTAAGGTGGTTACGCATGTGATATTGAAATATTGCAAGGGCTATATGTGAATGTTTGTTAATTAAAGTAATTAAAAAATTCTGAATAAATTTAATAAAAGAGTTTTATTAAATGAGAGAATTAAATTTGGAGAAATTTAATGCATTTAAAGTGGAGACTTTAAAAGGGAATGTGAAGAGGCATTTTAATGTGGAGGGTTACCACCACATGAATGGGGAGGTGAAGGTCACCCCCTATGCGACCATGGAGAGAGGGCACCCCCTCCTCCTATAAAAGGCCACCCATTCCCTCCTTCATCCAGACACCTCCTTGTGAAGGATCTCTCTCCCCCTCTAGAATTATTCCCCCATGGTCTCGGATTAGCGAGATACATGTTCCCGGTGGCATTTCGCCTGGAAGGAGTTGCTGCTTCCGCTGGATCGCTGGAGCAAGGAGGTGGAGGTTGTCCGGTGGCTTGAACGTGTGTGCGAGTGCGGATGCGCTACTGAGTTGTGGCGCTCGGACTTCCTCACGATCTTGAGATCGGCAAGTGTACGACTACATCAACCACGAGTTCCTACTTGTTAACAAAGCTCGTTGTCTACGAGGGTAAGTTCTCGTTGGATGTATGTCCACCCGTTGCTTTGTACCTAGTAGATAGATCTTGGCGTGTAGTTCACACCGTAGGAAAAAATTTGTTTTCTATGCTGCGGACCCAACAGTTTTGGGCTTCTTGGGCAATTTAAAACGACCGTAAGACCAAATACATGTTTGAGATTTATGACCAAACACTTATCGATTTTGCACTGTATGGCCATTTTCATGAGCTATTGACCATAGTTTTGAGGTTCTAGGGGGACTTATTACGAGCGTAAGACCCGATAATGCTTGAGATTTATGACCAAAAACTTCTCGTTTTCGCTCTTTATGTCTGTTTTCATGAGCAATAGCCCATAGTTTTAGGGTTCGAGGGCAATTTACAACGACCGTAAGATCTAATACATGTCTGAGATTTATGACCAAAAACTCGTTGTTTTTGCGCTTTATGGCCATGTTCATGAGCTATTGCCCATAGTCTTGGGTTCTAGGGAGGTACCAAATGACTGTAAGACTAGATACATGTTTGAGAGTTATGACAAAAAATTCGTCGTTTTCGCGCTTTATAGCCATTTTCATGAGCTATTGCCCTTAGTTTTGGGCTTGTTCGTTGACTTACAACGACCGTAAGACCCAATACATGTTTGAGATCTATGACCAAAAACTTGCTGTTTGGCGATTTATGGCCATTTTCATGAGCTATTGACCATAGTTTTGGGGTTCTGGAGCGGTTTAAAACTAGCGTAAAACCTGATACAATGCTTGAGAGTCATGACCAAAAACTCATCGTTTTCGCTCCTTATGGACGTTTTCATAAGCTATTGCCCATAGTTTTAGGGTTCGAGGGCGATTTACAACGACCATAAGACCCAATACATGTTTGAGATTTATAATAAAAAAATAGTTGTTTTCCGCTTTATGGCCATGTTCATGAGCTATTAACCCTAGTTTTGGGGTTCTAGGGCGATTTACAACGACCGTAAGATTAGATACATGTTTGAGAGTTAATACCAAAAATTCGTTGTTTTCATGCTTTATGGCCATTTTCATAAGCTATTGCCTATAGTTTTGGGCTCCTTGGGCGATTTACAATGATCGTAAGACCAAATACATGTTTGAGATTTATGACCAAATGGCCATTTTCGTGAGCTATTAACCATAGTTTTGGGGTTCTAGAGCGATTTAAAATGAGCGTAAAACCCGATACAATTCTTGAGAGTCGTGACCAAAAACTCATCGTTTTCGCTCTTTATGGACGTTTTCATGAGATATTCCCATAGTTTTGGGGTTTGAGGGCGATTTACAACGACCATAAGACCTGATGTAAGTTTGAGATTTGTAACAATAACTCCTCGTTTTCGTGCTTTATGGCCATGTTCATGAGCTATTGCCCATAGTTTTGTGGTTCTAGGGCGATTTACAACGACCGTAAGACTAGATACATGTTTGAGAGTTATGACCAAAAATTCGTTGATTTCATGCTCTATGGTCGTTTTCATGAGCTATTGCCCATACTTTTGGGCTTCTTGGGCGATTTACAACGATCGTAAGACCAAATACATGTTTGAGATTTATGACCAAATACTCGTCGTTTTCGCTCTTTCTGGCCCATGTTCATGAGCTATTAACCCTAGTTTTGGGGTTCTAAGGCGATCTACGACGAACGTAAGACTAGATATATGTTTGAGAGTTATGACCAAAAATTCATTGTTTTCGTGCTTTATGGCTGTTTTCATGAGTTATTGCCCATAGTTTTGGGCTTCTTGGGCGATTTACAACGATCGTAAGACCAAATACATGTTTGAGATTTATGACCAAATACTCGCCGTTTTTGCACTTTATGGCCATTTTCGTGAGGTATTGACCATAGTTTTGGGGTTCTTGGGCGACTTATTACGAGCATAAGACCCGATACAATGCTTGAGAGTTATGACCAAAAACTTGTCGTTTTCGTTGTTTATGTCCATTTTCATGAGCAATTGCCCACAGTTTTGGGGTTCGAGGGCGACTTACAACGACGGTAAGACCTAATACATGTTTGAGATTTATGACCAAAAACTAGTTGTTTTCGGGATTTATGGCCATGTCCATGAGCTATTGCCCATAGTTTTGGGTTCTTGGGAGATAAAAAACGACCGTAAGACTAGATACATGTTTGAGAGTTATGACAAAAACTTCATCGTTTTCGCGCTTTATGGCCATTTTCATGAGATTTTTCCCGTAGTTTTGGTCTTCTTGGTAGACTTACAACGATCGTAAGACCCAATACATGTTGGAGATTTATAACCAAAAACTCGTCGTTTTCACGCTTTATGGCCATGTTCATGAGCTATTAACCTTAATTTTGGGGTTCTTGGGCGATTTACAACGACCATAAGACTAGATATGTGTTTGAGAGTTATGACCAAAAATTCGTTGTTTGTGTGCTTTATGGCAATTTTCATGAGCTATTGCCCATAGTTTTGGGGTTCTAGGGCGATTTACAACGACCGTAAGACTAGATACGTGTTTGAGAGTTATGACCAAAAATTCGTTGTTTTCGTTGTTTATGGCCGTTTTCATGAGCTATTGCCCATAGTTTTGGGCTTCTTAGGCGATTTACAACGACCGTAAGACCAAATACATGTTTGAGATTTATGACCAAACACTCGTCGTTTTTGCACTTTATGGCCATTTTTGTGAGCTATTGACCATAATTTTAGGGTTCTAGGGCGATTTATTACGAGCGTAAGACCCGATAATGCTTGAGAGTTATGACCAAAAACTTGTCATTTTCGCTCTTTATGTCCGATTTCATGAGCAATAACCCACAGTTTTAGGGTTCGAGGACGATTTACAACGACCGTAAGACCTAATATATGTTTGAGATTTATGACCAAAAACTCGTTGTTTTCGCGCTTTATGGCCATGTTCGTGAGCTATTGCCCATAGTCTTGGGTTCTAGGGAGGTACAAAACGACCGTAAGACTAGATACATGTTTGAGAGTTATGACAAAAAATTCATCGTTTTCGCGCTTGATGGCCATTTTCATGAGCTATTGCCCTTAGTTTTGGGCTTGTTGGTTGACTTACAATGACCGTAAGACCCAATACATGTTTGAGATCTATGACCAAAAACTCGCTGTTTGGCGATTTATGGCCATTTTCATGAGCTATTGACCATACTTTTGGGGTTCTGGAGCGGTTTAAAACTAGCTCATCATTTTCGCTCTTTAAATCGCTCTAGAACCACAAAACTATGGTCAATAGCTCATGAAAATGGCCATAAATCACCAAAACAGCGAGTTTTTGGTCATAAATCTCAAACATGTATCTAGTCTTACCGATAGATGTAACCATAAGCCCAAAACTAAGGGCAATAGCTCATGAACATGGCCATAAAGCTGAAAGCGACGAAGTTTTTGGTCATAAATCTCAAACATGTATTAGGTCTTATGGTGGTTGTAAATCTCCCTAACCCAAAACTGTGGGTAATAGCTCATGAAACCGTCCATAAAGAGCGAAAACGATGAGTTTTTGGTCATGACTCTCAAGCATTGTATCGAGTTTTACGCTCGTTTTAAATCGCTCTAGAACCACAAAACTATGGTCAATAGCTCATGAAAATGGCCATAAATCACCAAAACAGCGAGTTTTTGGTCATAAATCTCAAACATGTATTTGGTCTTACGGGTCGTTGTAAATCGCCCAAGAAGCTCAAAACTATGGGCAATAGCTCATGAAAACGTCCATAAAGCACAAAAACAACAAATTTTTGGTCATAACTCTTAAACATGTATCTAGTCTTACGTTCGTTGTAGATCGGCCTAGAACCCAAAAACTAGGGTTAATAGCTCATGAACATGGCCATAAAGCGCGAAAACAACAATTTTTTTGTCATAAATCTCAAACATGTATCGGGTCTTATGGTCGTTGTAAATCGCCCTCGAACCCTAAAACTATGGGTAATAGCTCATGAAAACATCCATAAGGAGCGAAAACGATGAGTTTTTGGTCATGACTCTCAAGCATTGTATCGGGTTTTACGCTCGTTTTAAATCGCTCCAGAACCCCAAAACTATGGTCAAAAGATCATGAAAATGGCCATAAATCGCCAAGACATCGAGTTTTTGGTCATAGATCTCAAACATGTATTGGGTCTTACGGTCATTGTAAGTCAACCAAGAAGCCCAAAACTAAGGGCAATAGCTCATGAAAATGGCCATAAAGCGCGAAAACGACTATTTTTTTGTCATAACTCTCAAACATGTATCTAGTCTTACAGTCATTTTGTATCTCCCTAGAACCCAAGTCTATGGGCAATCGCTCATGAACATGGCCATAAAGCGCGAAAACGACGAGTTTTTGGTCATAAATCTCAAACATGTATTAGGTCTTACGATCGTTGTAAATCGCCCTCGAACTCTAAAACTGTTGGCTATTACTCATGAAAACGGACATAAAGAACGAAAACGACAAGCTTTTGGTCATAACTCTCAAGCATTATCGGGTCTTACGCTCGTAATAAAACGCCATAGAACCCCAAAACTATGGTCAATAGCTCACAAAAATGGCCATAAAGTGCAAAAACGGCGAGTGTTTGGTCATAAATCTCAAAAATGTATTTGGTCTTACGGTCATTGTAAATCGCCCAAGAAGCCCAAAACTATGGGCAATAGCTCATTAAAACGGCAATAAAGCACGAAAACAACGAATTTTTGGTCATAACTCTTAAACATGTATCTAGTCTTACGTTCGTTGTAGATCGCCCTAGAACCCCAAAAGTAGGGTTAATAGCTCATGAAAATGGCCATAAATCACCAAAACAATGAGTTTTTGGTCATAAATCTCAAACATGTATTGGGTCTTATGGTCGTTGTAAGTCAACCAAGAAGCCCAAAACTAAGGGCAATAGCTCATGAAAATGGTCATAAAGCGCGAAAACGACGAATTTTTTGTCATAACTCTCAAACATGTATCTAGTCATACGGTCGTTTTGTATCTCCCTAGAACCCAAAACTATGGGCAATAGCTCATGAACATGGCCATAAAGCGCGAAAACAACGAGTTTTTGGTCATAAATCTCAAACATGTATTAGGTCTTACGGTCGTTGTAAATCGCCCTCGAACCCTAAAATTGTTGGCTATTGCTAATGAAAATGGACATAAAGAGCGAAAACGACATGTTTTTGGTCATAACTCTCAAGCATTGTATCGGGTCTTACACACGTAATAAATCGCCCTAGAACCCAAAACTATGGTCAGTAGCTCGTGAAAATGGCCATAAAGTGCAAAAACAACGACTGTTTGGTCATAAATCTCAAACATGTATTTGGTATTACAGTCATTGTAAATCGCCCAAGAGGACCAAAACTATGGGCAATAACTCATGAAAACGGCCATAAAGCACGAAAACAACAAATTTTTGGTCATAACTCTCAAACACGTATCTAGTCTTACGGTCATTGTAAATCACCCTAGAACCCCAAAACTAGGGTTAATAGCTCATGAACATGGCCATAAAGCGCGAAAACGGCGATTTTTTGTCATAAATCTCAAACATGTATCAGGTCTTATGGTCGTTGTAAATCGCCCTCGAACCCTAAATCTATGGGTAATAGCTCATGAAAACATCCATAAGGAGCGAAAACGATGAGTTTTTTGGTCATGACTCTCAAGCATTGTATCTGGTTTTACGCTCGTTTTAAATCGCTCTAGAACCCCAAAACTATGGTCAATAGCTCATGAAAATGGCCATAAATCGCCAAAACAGCAAGTTTTTGGTCATATATCTCAAACATGTATTAGGTCTTACAGTCGTTGTAAGTCAACCAAGAAGCCCAAAACTAAGGGCAATAGCTCATGAAAATGGCCATAAAGCGTGAAAACGACGAATTTTTTGTCATAACTCTCAAATATGTATCTAGTCTTACGGTCGTTTTGTATCTCCCAAGAACCCAAAACTATGGGCAATAGCTCATGAACATGGCCATAAAGCGCGAAAACAACGAGTTTTTGGTCATAAATCTCAAACATGTATTAGGTCTTACGGTCGTTGTAAATCGCCCTCGAACCCTAAAACTGTTGGCTATTGCTCATGAAAACGGACATAAAGCGCGAAAGCGACATGTTTTTGGTCATAACTCTCAAGCATTATATCGGGTCTTACGCTCGTAATAAATTGCCCTAGAACCCCAAAACTATGGTCAATAGCTCACAAAAATGGCCATAAAGTGCTAAAATGGCGAGTGTTTGGTCATAAATCTCAAACATGTATTTGGTCTTACGGTCGTTGTAAATTGCCCAAGAAGCCCAAAACTATGGGCAATAACTCATCAAACGGCCATAAAGCACGAAAACAACGAATTTTTGGTCATAACTCTCAAACATGTGTCTAGTCTTACGTTCGTTGTAGATCGCCCTAGAACCCCAAAACTAGGGTTAATAGCTCATGAACATGGCCATAAAGCGCGAAAACGATGAGTTTTTGGTCATAAATCTCAAACATGTATCGGGTCTTATGGTGGCTGTAAATCGCCCTCGAACCCCAAAACTGTGGGTAATAGCTCATGAAACCGTCCATAAAGAGCGAAAACGATGAGTTTTGGTCATGACTCTCAAGTATTGTATCGAGTTTTATGCTCGTTTTAAATCGTTCTAGAACCACAAAACTATGGTCAATAGCTCATGAAAATGGCCATAAATCGCCAAAACAGCGATTTTTTGGTCATAGATCTCAAACATGTATTGGGTCTTACGGTCATTGTAAGTCAACCAAGAAGCCCAAAACTAAGGGCAATAGCTCATGAAAATGGCCATAAAGCGTGAAAACGACGAATTTTTTGTCATAACTCTCAAACATGTATCTAGTCTTACGGTCGTTTTGTATCTCCCTAGAACCCAAAACTATGGGCAATAGCTCATGAACATGGCCATAAAGCGCGAAAACAACGAGTTTTTGGTCATAAATCTCAAACATGTATTAGGTCTTACGGTCGTTGTAAATCGCCCTCGAACCCTAAAACTGTTGGCTATTGCTAATGAAAATGGACATAAAGAGCAAAAACGACATGTTTTTGGTCATAACTCTCAAGCATTGTATCTGGTCTTACACACGTAATAAATCGCCCTAAAACCCCAAAACTATGGTCAGTAGCTCATGAAAATGGCCATAAAGTGCAAAAACAACGACTGTTTGGTCATAAATCTCAAACATGTATTTGGTATTACAGTCATTGTAAATCGCCCAAGAGGCCCAAAACTATGGGCAATAACTCATGAAAACGGCCATAAAGCACGAAAACAACGAATTTTTGGTCATAACTCTCAAACACGTATCTAGTCTTACGGTCGTTGTAACTCGCCCTAGAACCCCAAAACTAGCGTTACTAGCTCAAGAACATGGCCATAAAGAGCCAAAACGGCGATTTTTTGGTCATAAATCTCAAACATGTATCGAGTCTTATGGTCGTTGTAAATCGCCCTCGAGCCCTAAAACTATGGGTAATAGCTCATGAAAATGTCCATAAGGAGCGAAAACGATGAGTTTTTGGTCATGACTCTCAAGCATTGTATCGGGTTTTACGCTCGTTTTAAACCGCTCCAGAACCCCAAAACTATGGTCAATAGCTCATGAAAATGGCCATAAATCGCCAAAACAGCGAGTTTTTGGTCATAGATCTCAAACATGTATTGGTTCTTACGGTCATTGTAAGTCAACCAAGAAGCCCAAAACTAAGGGCAATAGCTCATCAAAATGGCCATAAAGCACGAAAACGACGAATTTTTTGTCATAACTCTCAAACATGTATCTAGTCTTACGGTCGTTTTGTATCTCCCTAGAACCCAAAACTATGGGCAATAGCTCATGAACATGGCCATAAAGCGCGAAAACAACGAGTTTTTGGTCATAAATCTCAAACATGTATTAGGTCTTACGGTCGTTGTAAATCGCCCTCGAACCCTAAAACTGTTGGCTATTGCTAATGAAAATGGACATAAAGAGCGAAAACGACATGTTTTTGGTCATAACTCTCAAGCGTTATATCGGGTCTTACGCTCGTAATAAATCGCCCTAGAACACCAAAAATATGGTCAATGGCTCGTGAAATGGCCATAAACTGCAAAAACAGCGAGTGTTTGGTCATAAATCTCAAACATGTATTTGGTATTATAGTCATTGTAAATCGCCCAAGAGGCCCAAAACTATGGGCAATAACTCATGAAAACGGCCATAAAGCACGAAAACAACGAACTTTTGGTCATAACTCTCAAACACGTATCTAGTCTTACGATCGTTGTAAATCGCCCTAGAACCCCAAAACTAGGGTTAATAGCTCATGAACATGGCCATAAAGCGTGAAAACGGCGATTTTTTGTCATAAATCTCAAACATGTATCGTGTCTTATGGTCGTTGTAAATCGCCCTCGAACCCTAAAACTATGGGTAATAGCTCATGAAAATGTCCATAAGGAGCGAAAACGATGAGTTTTTGGTCATGACTCTCAAGCATTGTATCGGGTTTTACGCTCGTTTTAAACCGCTCCAGAACCCCAAAACTATGGTCAATAGCTCATGAAAATGGCCATAAATCGCCAAAACAGCGATTTTTTGGTCATAGATCTCAAACATGTATTGGGTCTTACGGTCATTGTAAGTCAACCAAGAAGCCCAAAACTAAGGGCAATAGCTCATGAAAATGGCCATAAAGCGCGAAAACGATGAATTTTTTTTCATAACTCTCAAACATGTATCTAGTCTTACGGTCGTTTTGTATCTCCCTAGAACCCAAAACTGTGGGCAATAGCTCATGAACATGGCCATAAAGCGAGAAAACAACGAGTTTTCGGTCATAAATCTCAAACATGTATTAGGTCTTACGGTCGTTGTAAATCACCCTCGAACCCTAAAACTGTTGGCTATTGCTCATGAAAACGGACATAAAGAGCGAAAACGACATGTTTTTGGTCATAACTCTCAAGCATTATATCGGGTCTTACGCTCGTAATAAATCGCCCTAGAACACCAAAAATATGGTCAATAGCTCATGAAATGGCCATAAACTGCAAAAACAGCGAGTGTTTGGTCATAAATCTCAAACCTATATTTGGTATTACAGTCATTGTAAATCGCCCAAGAAGCCCAAAACTATGGGCAATAGCTCATGAAAACGGCCATAAAGCACGAAAACAACGAATTTTTGGTCATAACTCTCAAACACGTATCTAGTCTTACGGTCGTTGTAAATCGCCCTAGAACCCCAAAACTAGGGTTAATAGCTCATGAACATGGCCATAAAGCGCGAAAACGACGATTTTTTTGTTATAAATCTCAAACATGTATCGGGTCTTATGGTCATTGTAAATCTCCCTCGAACCCTAAAACTATGGGTAATCACTTCAAGATGCTTATGATAGGGGCAATGAGAGCTGAAAGCTATAAGTACCATAATTTTTGGAAACTCTTTATGAGACTTGAATCCCTACTTCCTTTTACAAAAGGCCTTTCTTCCACCATTATATTGAGTCTCCACCTTCTATCTTTATGCACTTACTTTGAGAGCACAGTGGCCATTCTTAGTTCTATGTGCATTGTCCCAAGACTAGTTGATTGATGCATAACTTGTTATTGATTGTTTGAAACTATTGTATCTAGTCACTCTTATGAACTTTGAAGGTGTCCTATGCATTTATATTTGCTACTCTATTGAGGGACAAGCTGAATACTATTTTCTATGTTTTCTTTATGTGAAACAAACAAACGTCTTGCAAAGCATGTTATTCATGAATCTTTTGTTTGTGCCTTTTCATGTTGCATCATAGTTTCTTTGCTTATTGCTAGAACTTTGTCTTTCATGTTATGATTGAAGTACTATGATCCCAGCTTTGAATGTTTTGCAAATACTTTGATCAAGTCTTTGATGGTGCATGTCACCTCAAAAATTATTTCTTTTTATCACTTACCTACTCGAGGACGAGCAGGAGTTAAGCTTGGGGATGTTGATGCATTTCAAATGTATATATAATTTTGATGTTCCATGCTTAGTTTTATCCACTTTCTTCTGTTTTGTTCGACCTTTGGAGTACTTTTCATATGATTTCTTGGACTAACCTATTAACAAGAGCCACAGTGCCAGCTGCCTATTTTCTGGTGTTTTTGGTTCCAGGAAAGTCCGAAAATGAATATTCTCGGAATTGGACGGGACAAAAGCCAAAGTGCCTATTTTTTCGGAAGGGATCAAGTGCCAGAATACGAGACAGAGAGGGACCAGGGGCCGGCCACACCACCTGGCCGTGCGGCTAGGCCTGGCCCGCGCCAGGGTGTGGTGTGGTGGCTCCCGGCACCCCCTCGGCCTCTCATTCCGCCTATATATTGCCCTCGGGACGAAAACCCTAAGTACCCGATCAAAAATCCACGAAAGAGTCTGTAGCCGCCGTCATCTCCATCCCTAGATCGAGAGGGGTCTGAAGCTCTTCCCGGCACCCTGCCGGAGAGGGGAATTCACCCTGGAGGCCTTCTTCATCACCATGCAAGCCTCCGGTGTGATGCGTGAGTAGTTCATCCTTGGACTACGGATCCATGTAGTAGCTAGATGGCTGGTTTCTCCTTCTTTGTGCTTTCATGTTTAGATCTTGTGAGCTCCGTTCATGATCAAGATCATCTATTTGTAATTCATACATGTTGTGTTTGCGGGGATCCGATGGATATTGAGATGCTATTTCAGATTGATTATCGATTCTATCATGTCTTTGTTATTTGAGATCTTGCATGCTTTCCGTTGTTAGTAGCTATCTTGGCCAAGTAGATGCTAGCAACTCCAAGAGTTAGTATTTATGCTCGATAGTGGGTTCATGCCTCACGGTAATCTAGGAAGTAGAAATGTCTAAAGTACTAGATGAGTTGTTGCTACTAGGAGAAAACAACAATCCTTTGTTCATAGAACAATCGTATTGTTTACTTTACACGCAGTAAAAGCAATAATCATTGCTTGCAACTTAATCTTGGAGGGGTTGGATGATAACTTTGAAGGTGGATTATTAGTCATAGATGCAGTTGGATGGCGGTCTATGTATTATGTTGTAATGCCCAATCAAGTCTCAAAGGAGTCAAGATGATTAGTATATGCATGTATTGCTTTCTCGGTGTTTGTTAATTGCCCTGCTGTAATTTTTTCACCCAGCATGTTATCAATCTAAGGAGAGCCACCTCTAGTGAACTATGGATCCCGGTCCTTGTCTTTTACATACAATCTACAATCCTTTATTGCTTTGCGTTTACTTTCTGCAAACTTTTACTTCTTTCCATTCGATATGTTTAATCCTTCGTTTTCCGCAAAACACGGTGAGATTGACAACCTCATCGCAAGTTGGGGACAAAGTTCTGTGGTTGTGTTGTGCAGGTCTCCATGTTGCTACTAGCACCAGTAGTGCGCCCTGCCAAAGCTCAGCTAGTAACACCTTTGGGGTGTTTCCTTGCTCCTACTGGTTCGATTAAACCTTGGTTTCATAACTAAGGGAAAACTTACTGCTGTGCTCATCGTACCTTCCTCTTGGGGTTCCCAACCAGCTCTACGTTGAAAGTCGAGCGCATCAGCCGCATCCACCTTTGGCAAAAGGGTCATGCCAAATTATCCGCCCCTTGATAGGGGCGGATTATTCGGCCCCCAACAATAGGTTTTCCAGCTTTTCATGTGAATACTTATCTGCAGCATGCAGAAATCTGTCTGCCGGAGAGATCTTTCTCTCTCGGTGTTTTCCACCCCGTAGAGGCGGTGGAATCTTTCTGTGGTTGCTCCCCGAGTCTTAGGGTTTCGAGAGGAGGATATCGCCCGGAGGGGAGGTGGGCAGGTGGCCACACCACCTGCTGGCGCGACCTAGGGCTGCTCGCGCCAGGGGGTGGTGTGGGCCCCCTGTGGCCCATCTCCACTCCGTCTTCTGGCATCCTTAGTCTTCTGGAAAAATAGGATTTTCTGTATATTTTCCCGAATTTTCTGATCTTCGCGAATTTGCGTCCAAACAGCACCTTTTCCATCAGAATCCTGACTGCAGCGGTCCATGCTCCAAAATTCATCAACCATGCAAAAACAGATGAAATAACCTAAGTATCACCTCTCAATACGAAATATATCAATGAATAATAGTGAATTAAGACATAGAATAGTGACGCAAAATGGACGTATCAACTCCCCCCAAGCTTAGACTTCGCTTGTCCCCAAGCGAAACTGAGCTCAATAAACATGGCCTCAGGTTTATGGAGTGAAGAGTTGATTAAAGAATACGGACAAGAAGCATCACATTCATCAAATACATAGATCATAATAGAAGACAACTCACTATTATATAACTCAACTTGTAATAGGTAAAGGAAACACAATAAAGATACATGAAGTAAATCATAATTGGTAATGGCAAACTTAGCTCTTGGTTGAAGAAATAGTTGATAATTTGTTGGAGTTCACAAATAGCTAGTTTTCAATGATAGCTTCCAAAGTAGTAAACATCAAGATAAGAGCAAAGTGCTAAGCAAGGAACATAAGAAACATGATTGAATAAATCATCATATGAATGAATGAAACACATCAACTCAAAATACTTGCTGAGATAGAGAGGAAGTAGGTTTACTGACTCAACTACAAAGTAAAAGAAAGGGCCCTTCGCAGAGGGAAGCAGGGATTGCAAGTCTCATAAAGAGCTCCCAAAAATTATGATACTTACTAGCTTTTAGCTCTCATTGCCCCTATTATAGGCATCTTTAGGTGATTAAGGTTAAAGTGATCAAATATGAGGATATGCATTGACAAGTTGTAAGTTGAGAATCTCATGTCCCTTGAATATGACAGCCGCTCCTCATGCTACTCAAGTTTAGTCGCCGGTAAGTTCTTGTCATCGTAAGCATATGTGTATCATTGAGAACCGCCAACGGGGTACCCCTTGCCCGATGATACGGAAGAATCCCCATATCAAAATGACAAGGCAAGCAGACAACAAGTATCTCAGCAATCTTCTTATTTACCATGGGAATATGGTGTTTTTTCTCTCTTTCCTCTTTTCATAATGTCTCTTTTTTCTTTTTCTCTTTTTCTCAATCTCTATCTCTTTTTTTAAAAGAAGAATGCTTCATAGATGCTCATTATGGTTACGCTGCAGGTTTCCACCATGTCAGCATGGATTAGACCAGCGGACCAGACGTTTCTCTAACACATATGCATAACTCCATGGACTTACAAGCTCCCCTTTCATTTCACACCGACAACATCCATAGACAAAAGAACATGATATCAACTTGGTACAAAGTACCAGTGCAATGTTGAAAGCATTCCCCATGATAGCATGGTTCTGCTAATTCACAACTTACAAAGCGCAAGCATATACGCAACATAGGTGAGCACAATGGTTCAAGTTTATTAAGTGCAAGAAAGTAAAGTGTGCCATCAAGTTCGTGAGAGCTTTAATCACTAATTTTCACATCACGAGTTTAATTTGGGAGGTAGACAAAACAAGAATTTACTTGGAATAGCAATAATGCTACTAGGTAGGTATGGTGGATACAGATGGCAAAGGTTTTGGTTTAAAGGAGTGGATGCACGAGAAGAATACCCTCTCAGTACAGGTTTTTGGCAGCAAGGTTAGGTAGCAAGTATAAGAGTTAAAGGAAACAAACAAACATACAAGTGATAAAGACAAACATTTAATCTTCCTTGGAAGCACAAAAGATTTTAACTAGAGAATACTAGACTTATGAGCAAATCAAGAAAGAAATATGATGAAATTATTTTTCTCTAGAGTACTCTTATCTTTTTCATTCAACTCTCAAAAATAGTGTTGCTACTAACCGAGCCAGGTTTGCCAAAACCAACTAAATTAACTCAATGATCCCAAAGTGATACCAATACTAACAACAAGATCAATCATATAACCACGAATTGAAAACTAATATAAGCTATGCAAAAGAGTGAATGAAAGAACTTCTCATTAATATTTCATAACGGCAACTCACACCAAGGGATACATATCTAACGAGAGAGGGGACACTTCCATAATGCAAACCATCCTACATAATAACTCCTCTATTCATGATATGACTCTACAAATAAGGTAATAAGATAAAAGATAGTGATGTGATACCGCGGCACTCCCCCAAGCTTGGAACAAACCAAGGGGATGCCAAACCTGATGACGAATTACTCCTTTGGTGGTGGTGGTATCCTCTCATCTTCGTCTGTCTTCTAGGGTAAGGGCTTCCCATCAACAAAGGACATCGTGGTTTCCAACATCCTGAAACTTGCAGCAGCACTTATGCGTTTAAATCTAGCCTCATACTCACAGTTTTGATTTTGAACGTCATAGAACTGTGCTTGCAGTTTGTTGGTTGTTTGGCGGAGTGAGAGGACTTCGTCTTTGAGTTCAGCAGTCTCCTTTTGGTGCTAGGTGATGAGTTCGGAACAAATCTTATGGATGATATCCACTTCGCGCTCTGCCATCTTCTTGTACCTAAAGACTGAAGGGAATATACCCGAGAGGCAATAATAAAGTGGTTATTATCTTATTCCATGTTTATGATAAATGTTTATTTTGCATGCTATAGTTGTATTGATCGGAAACGTCAATACATGTGTGTTTAATAAACAAAAAGGGTTCCTAGTTATGCCTCTCTTATAGACTAGCTTGTTGATTAACAAGATGATCAAGGTTTCCTGATCATGGACATTGGATGTTGTTAATAACAAGGTCACAACATTGGTGGAATGATGTGATGAACATTCATCCGAAGTATAGCATTACGATCAAAGTCATTATGTTTATATTGCTATAACATCATACGAAGTAACCTTTATCCTTAGACCATGACATCATGTTAATTGCTAACACCGGAAGAGTATCTTGATAACATCAAACGTCACACCGTAACAGGGTGACTATAAAGATGGGTTCAGTGCTACGAAGGTGTTATGTTGAGGCTCATGGATCAAGAGTGGAATTTGTCAATCCCGATGACGAATAGATATACTCTGGGCCCTCTCGGTGATATCACATTAAGATAGCTTGCAAGCAAGTGATGTGATCACTAGAATGTTATATCACGGGAACGAGAAAAGAGTGCATGTCGGTAACTAGATCAAACTAGGTATGGAGATACCAATGATCGAATCTCGGACATGTAATATATCGCGATACAAATGGATTTTTACTAGCGTTAAAGGTTCTCACGATCACAGAAGTCATCGTTGAATGTGTAGGAGTCAGTATGATCTCCAGGTCCCGCTTCTGATTATTGATGTGAGAGGAGTCTCAATCATGTCTGCATTATTTGTGAAACATAGGGTGACACACTTAAGAGTTGCCGTACATCATTTTCGAGCACATATGTTTCAGACGAAAGAATTGAAAAGCGCAGGAATTGTTTCGATAGAAACCGGAAATTGTTTCGGGTGAAATTGCAGAAAGTGGTTCTGCATGTGATATTGAAATATTGCAAGGGGTTATATGTGAATGTTTGTTAATTAAAGTAATTAACAAAATTCTGAATAAATTTAATAAAAGAGTTTTATTAAATGAGAGAGCATTAAACTTGGAGAATTTTAATGCATTTAAAGTAGGGACTTTAAAGGGGAATGTGAAGACGCATTTTAATGTGGAGGGGTTACCACCACATGAATGGGGGAGGTGAGGAGTCACCCCCATGCGCCGTCCATGAAGGAGGGGCACCCCATCCTCCTATAAAAGGCCACCCTCTTCCTCCTTCTTCCACACACCTCCTTGTGAAGGATCTCTCTCCCTCTCTAAAATTATTCCCCCATGGTCTCGGATTAGCGAGATACATGTTCCCGGTTGCATTTCGTCTGGAAGGAGTTGCTTCTTCCGCTGGATCGCTGGAGCGAGGAGGTGGAGGTTGTCTGGTGGCTTGAACGTGTGTGCGAGTACGGATGCGCTGCTGAGTTGCGGCGCTCGGACTTCCTCACGATCTTGAGATCGGCAAGTGTACGACTACATCAACCACGAGTACCTACTCGTTAACAAAACTCGTTGTCTTCGAGGGTAAGTTCTCGTTGGATGTATGTCCACCCGTTTCTATGTACCTAGTAGATAGATCTTGGCGTGTAGTTCTCATCGTAGGAAAAATTTTGTTTTCTATGTTGTGGACCCAACAGTGGTATCAGAGCCTGATCTATGCGTAGGTGCTTTGCACGGGTAGAACACATAAGATTATGTGGGCGGTGATGATCATGTTATTGCTTCTTATATGTACTTTGGATATTGGTGGCATAGTGGGATGAAGCGGCCCGGACCAACCTTACATGTCATCGTACATGAGACCGGTTCCACGACTGACATGCAACTAGTTTTGCATAAGTGGTTGGCGGGTGTCTGTCTCTCCTACTATAGTCAATATCTGATTTACAACAAGTTGCTAATAACTTGGTTATCCTTGTTGTGCTTCATGTTCGTATGTAAGAACGGTTCTATCTCCGAAAGCCCTAAGCCACGTAAAACTTGCAATGGATAAATTAGAGGCATCTAGTTTAGATCGTTGCTGGGCTAGTGTCATGATATGGTAATGTTGTAAGTTGATGTATAGTTGATACTCTCACAACACACTCAACGTGTAAGTTCCATAGACCTTGGCCTTACACACAAAGGAATGATAGAGATCATACCATGATGCAAATGATAGAGATCAAATGCATGTACCATATCATTTCACTTTACACATTAGATGTTAGCATCTTATACTTCTAGTTTGGCTCTTTTGGTAGCATTGTAAGATGATCCATCATTTAGATATCAAGATAAAATGTGTTCTTCCTTAAGTATGCACCATTCTATGGATCGTGTTTCGAGACATCACGTGATGATCGGGTGTACTCGACTCTACGCTTTTATACAACTGGTGTAAGACAGTTTTACACACGCGAGTACTAAGGTTCTTACTTGGTGAGCCTAGTATGTACAGACATGGCCTCGGAACACGGACCGAAAGTTTAAGCATGAGTCATATAGTTGATATGATGCTCATATTGATGCTCTCCTTTGAAGCATGAGTCATATGTTCCCGGTGGCATTTCGTCTGGAAGGAGTTGCTGCTTCCGCTGGATCGCTGGAGCGGGGAGGTGGAGGTTGTCCGGTGGCTTGAACGCAGTGCGAAAAGCGGATGCGCTGCTGAGTTGCGGCGCTCGGACTTCCTCACGATCTTGAGATCGGCAAGTGTACGACTACATCAACCACGAGTTCCTACTCGTTAACAAAGCTCATTGTCTACGAGGTAAGTTCTTGTTGGATGTATGTCCACCCGTTGCTTTGTACCTAGTAGATAGATCTTGGCGTGTAGTTCACACCGTAGGAAAATTTTTGTTTTCTATGTTGCAGACCCAACAGTGGTATCAGAGCCAGGTTTATGCGTAGGTGCTTTGCACGAGTAGTACACATATGTTTATTTGTGGGCGATGATGATCATGTTATTGCATCTTCTATGTACTTTGGATATTGGTGGCATAGTGGGATGAAGCGGCCCGGACCAACCTTACATGTCATCGTACATGAGACCGGTTCCACGACTGACATGCAACTTGTTTTGGATAAGTGGCTGGCGGGTGTCTGTCTCTCCTACTATAGTCAATATCTGATTTACAATGAGTTGCTAATAACTTAGTTATCCTCATTGTGGTTCATGTTCGTAGGTAAGAACGGTTCTATCTCCGAAAGCCCTAAGCCACGTAAAACTTGCAATTGATAAATTAGAGGCGTCTAGTTTAGATCGTTGCTGGGCTAGTGTGTTGATATGGTATTGTTGTAAGTAGATGTATGGTGGATACTCTTACAACACACTCAACGTGTAACTTCCATAGACCTTGGCCTTACACACGAAGGAATGATAGAGATCATACCCAGATGCAAGTGATAGAGATAAAATGCATGAACCATATCATCTCACTTTACACATTAGATGTTAGCATCTTATACTGCTAGTTTGGCGCGTTTGATAGCATTATAAGATGATCCCTCTTTTAGATATCAAGATAAAAATGGGTTCTTCCTTGAGTATGCACCGTTCTATGGATCGTGTTTCGAGACATCACGTGATGATCGGGTGTACTCGAATCTACGCTTTCATAGGAACGGGTGTAAGACAGTTTTACACACGCGAATACTAAGGTTCTTACTTGGCGAGCCTAGCATGTACAGACATGGCCTCGGAACACGGACCGAAAGGTTAAGCATGAGTCATATGGTTGATATGATGCCCATATAGATGATCGCCTTTGAAGCTATACCAACTCACGTGATGATCGGACTTGGTGTAGTGGATTTGGTTCATGTAATCACCAAAAAGGCACGAGGGATTTCGTTTTTGAGTGGGAGTTCATTTCTAATTTGGATTAGTCGAACTCAATTTTTCATAAACTAAATCGAAGTGAATTTGCATAATTTGTTGTAGTCATTGGCGTCTGTTCACTGCCTTATACTAAGTTTTAATTGAGATAATAGAACTATAGAATTATGGATATTTACTTTACGAAGTGTTATCGTATTGTTTTGAATGTCAATTTAAAGTTTATAAGTCCTATTGCAAACTTTCAGCAAACTCTATTTACTCCATGAAGTTTAATAAGTAGTATTAAATCAAGAGTAAGAATTCCAATGTTAGTATCTAAAGTATCATGTTTGCCTCCATGATTATTGATATTCAAAAGTTGTTTTAATATCAAGATTATATTGGAGCTGAAAATTATTTCAGAAACCACCATGTGTGAAAGATATTGTGATATCTGAAACAATGTTTTTGGTTGCATTATGATAGAGTATAATTTAGCAAAATACATGTTCTCATAATGTATGAGAATTTGTGAAGGATGGAGATGGTAGGCATCCGAATCTCCCAAAAGGTTTTGGGAACTAAAATTATACTCGTCATTCTTCCTTATAGGCTATAGTAGCTTGATCATGAAAGTTGTCATGATAAGGATGAATAGAAGATGTAAGTAAAATGTTTACTACACTAAAAGATTACTAAAGAATGGATTTTTGAAAGAATGCCAAACATTTGAGGATGGCGGTCCACTTCAAAGTGCAAGTCCAAAGGTATTAGTATTTGAATATATACAAGCTTTGTACCATGTGTCATGTGAATTATACCACTATTGATGTTGATAGATTCTTTTAAAAGGAAAAGGAATTGCTAAAAGAGAATCTATAAAATATTTGGCAGAAAAGAAAAGTTGGAAATGTCCAGCTTAGGTATATAGAAGATATACATGTTATGGTAGTATTCCTTGCTTGTTAAACAATGTGGCTCTTAGGTATTGGATATCGGTATTGGATAACGAATTGGCTGGTATGAAGTGTCATATAGGACAACGCAATTCATGAACTGCAATGGCCTAAGTAAGTGGCAAGAGAATAAGTGATGATGTTCATCGAAAACAAATAAAGTATTATTGTGTTTTTTGTTGTCGTCAAACCTAGCCTTCAAGATTTGTTTTAATAATTGTTATTTTGTTCCGGTATTATGAGAACAATGGTTGTTCAAATAATTATCGTATTCCATAATGGATGGATGAACTTTTACAAGTCTAGTGGGAGAAATCACATCCATAAACATTATTGCTAAAATGTCGCAAGACAAATGATTGAAAGATCACTTATGAAGTGACATCGTTGTTTAAATTATATTGGAAAGAAAACATGAAGAAACTCCATGTTGATGGATTTTCGGAGTCTTTGATTTTGATCAATTAACACTTGTGAAACTTTCCTCGAGATAATTGAAACTCCGTCCATAGGCCAAAGAGGAATGGATGACTAACTTATTGGATATTATGCATGTTGATGTATATAGTCCATTATGTGTAGTCACATGCGATGGATCTTTTTGCTTCATATGCTTTCTCCAGTAATTTGAGTGAATATATCTATATGTTTACTTAATAAGGAAGAAGTATGAAACATTTGAAAATTGTTCAAAGACTTTCAAGATGAAGTGGAAAATCATTGTAACAAGAAAATAAAGAGTTTATGATTCGATCATAAAGGAAGATATTTGAGTTACATGTTTAGCGAAAACACCTAAGACTTGAGGAATTGTTCCATGATTTGTGTTTCCCGATAAACCATAGGAGTATGGCATATTCGAGAGATGAAATCAAACCATGTTTGACAAGGTAAGATCAAGGGTGTCATTTATAAAACTGCCATTATGTTTTAAGGATTGAAGCTTTAGAGACTATCGCTTTTACACTAAAAAGAGCACCATCATGATCCGTTCAAATGACACCATATAAGTTATGGTTTGGGATAAAACCCGAATTGTCTTTTCTTAAAATTTGGTATGCTATGCATAAGTAAAATGTTTACAACGAAAGTCGGATAAGCACGTCTTTGTAGGTTATCCCAAAGAATTTGTTGGGAATTTCTCCATAACACCGAGGACAAAAGAGTTTGTTACTTGGAACGTCAAGTTTCTTGAGAAGGAACTTTTCACGAAAAATTAAGTGGGAGGACAATAGAACTTGGATAAGGTTGTTGAACCTTAGCTATATGTGCTAAGTAGCACGGCGCCAGAAAGTGTCCCGGTGGCGGCCACAATGCTCATGGCTCCCGTGATTACAAAGGTTGTGATCTCGGAGATTAGAGTTCATATTGAACCATGTGGGTCGGTAAGAATCTAATAGTGTGATTTGATAAGCAAGTCGTAATTGTTTTGACAATGATGAACTGACTACATGCAAAGAAGCGATGATGGGCCCTGACTCCATAAAATGACTAGAAGTCATAGAATCCGTGATAGTATCCATACACGAGAAATCAAGTTTCTGAACTTGGAAGACCCTCCGGAAAGGCATGAAGCCTATCGGTTGTGTTTGGATCTATAAAGAAATACACATGGATGTTTAACATCTATTAAATAGTCGACATGTCGGAAAGAAGTTTAGGGCAATGTTCAAGGAGTTGACTATGACAAGATTTGATCTTTCATAGCGATATTTAGTCTTGACGGATTAATGTAGCAACCACTACATATAATTTGGTATATGGTAGTTGAATAAACAAAACAGGGTTCTTCTAATAGAATGGTTACCTAGGACGTGTACATGACACGGTCCGAAGGTTTTTGTTAATTCAAAGGGTGCTAAAAGGGCATGCAAACTTCAATAGTTGAAGTAAGCAGAGCGGAGTTAGAATCTTCACCATGATGAAACTGTTAAAAGAGTTTAAATTCATCGGAGATGATGAAGATGCTTGCATTTGCAAGAAATTAAGTGGGAGCGCTGAGACATATTTCTAATACATTATGTAGAGGACATATTGTTGATTGGAAATGATGTATCTTGTATTGACACAAGTTAAGAATTTCATTAAAATAAGATTTCGATGAAAGAATTGGGCAAAACCGGAATATTAGGCATCAATATCTATATGGATAGATTGAGGCGCTAATATTGTTATGCTAGACATACATATATGAGATCTTGAAAGGGTTCAATATGGAAACAACAAGAAAGGTTCTTGCTGCATGGAAAGGATTGTATCAAAATTCAAGTGTTTCAACATTTGGTGAGTAAAATCACATGAAGGTTTTGATCGAATATACCATGATATGTATATATCCAGAATGTCCTATGCTCTAAATGTTATGAGCACATACCAGAATGATTCATAAGATGATCATTGGACAATATTAAAGATATTCTTATGAGCTTTGGAAGAACTAAGAATATATCATGTATAAGTGACAAATAGTTACAGGTAGTTCATTGTAAAGTGTTACATTGATACTAGTTTTGTCACAAGATACAAATTAAATTTATCTCAATTTAGACTATGGGTGGCACAATGTAATGGAAAGGATGTTCCATGATGGATTTGGATGAGTTCCAAAGTTGAGACATTGTGACGGATACTACAACAAAAGGCTAAGTATATAACTGCTATAGTAGCAGCAAAGGAGGGCATTTGTGTTAAGTAGTTTGTTATCAAACTAGGTGTGGTTCAAAGTGGGATAATACTATGAAGATATATTGTGTGACAATAATATCAACATATTTTAACCGGAACGAACTAAAGGTCTCACCAAAGGACCGAATTTATACAATGCCATCTCATTTGAGAATGAGTGATGCGTAGAGACGCAAAGACATGCAAATACACACGGACCTAAAACTATCAGATCTGGAGATTATGTTAACCACTAGCAATCGCGTATATGCAACAATAGAAAGCCATAGGTGTTCAATACGCAAAGTTTCTCAAACTAGATTATTAACTCTAGTGCAAGTGGGAGACTAAAGGGAATATGCCCGAGAGGCAATAATAAAGTGGTTATTATCTTATTCCATGTTTATGATAAATGTTTATTTTGCATGCTACAATTGTATTGATCGGAAACGTCAATACATATGTGTTTAATAAACAAAAAGGGTTCCTAGTTATGCCTCTCTTATAGACTAGCTTGTTGATTAACAAGATGATCAAGGTTTCCTAATCATGGACATTGGATGTTGTTAATAACAAGGTCACAATATTGGTGGAATGATGTGATGAACATTCATCTGAAGTATAGCATTACGATCAAAGTCATTATGTTTATATTGCTATAACATCATACGAAGTAATCTTTATCCTTAGACCATGAGATCATGTTAATTGCTAACACAGGAAGAGTATCTTGATAACATCAAACATCACACCGTAATAGGGTGACTATAAAGATGGGTTCAGTGCTACGAAGGTGTTATGTTGAGGCTCATGGATCAAGAGTGGAATTTGTCAATCCCGATGATGGATAGATATACTCTGGGCCCTCTCGGTGATATCACATTAAGATAGCTTGCAAGCAAGTGATGTGATCACTAGAATGTTATATCACGGGAACGAGAAAAGAGTGCATGTAGGTAACGAGATCAAACTAGGTATGGAGATACCAATGATCGAATCTAGGACATGTAATATATCACGAGACAAAGGGATTTAGTTACTAGCGTTAAAGGTTCTCACGATTACAGAAGTCATCGTTAATGTGTAGGAGTCAGTATGGATCTCCAGGTCCCGCTTCTGATTATTGATGTGAGAGGAGTCTCAATCATGTCTGCATTATTTGTGATCCGTAGGGTGACACACTTAAGAGTTACCGGACATCATTTTGGAGCACATATGTTTCAGACGAAATAATTGAAAGCGCAGGAATTGTTTCGATAGAGACCGGAAATTGTTTCGGGTGAAATTGCAGAAAGTGGTTATGCATGTGATATTGAAATATTGCAAGGGTTATATGTGAATGTTTGTTAATTAAAGTAATTAACAAAATTCTGAATAAATTTAATAAAAGAGTTTTATTAAATGAGAGAGCATTAAACTTGGAGAATTTTAATGCATTTAAAGTAGGGACTTTAAAGGGGAATGTGAAGAGGCATTTTAATGTGGAGGGGTTACCACCACATGAATGGGGGAGGTGAGGAGTCACCCCCCATGCGCCGGCCATGAAGGAGGGGCACCCCCTCCTACTATAAAAGGCCACCCTCTTCCTCCTTCTTCCACACACCTCCTTGTGAAGGATCTCTCTCCACCTCTAGAATTATTCCCCCATGGTCTCGGATTAGCGAGATACATGTTCCCGGTGGCATTTCGTCTGGAAGGAGTTGCTGCTTCCGCTGGAGCGAGGAGGTGGAGGTTGTCCGGTGGCTTGAACGTGTGTGCGAGTACGGATGCGCTGCTGAGTTGCGGCGCTCGGACTTCCTCACGATCTTGAGATCGGCAAGTGTACGACTACATCAACCACGAGTTCCTACTTGTTAACAAAACTTGTTGTCTTCGAGGGTAAGTTCTCGTTGGATGTATGTCCACCCGTTGCTATGTACCTAGTAGATAGATCTTGGCCTGTAGTTCTCATCGTAGGAAATTTTTTGTTTTCTATGCTGCGGACCCAACAAAGACTTCTTGCTCCAGTGCTTCCATCCTGTCCTCCAGACTTACTTCACCTTTAAGGCCTTGAACCTCTCTAATCCGTACCTCCCCACCTTCGAGCAACAACTCCTTGGGATGAATCTTCAACTCTCTCATGTATGGGTTGATGATATATTCTAAGGAATCTCCCTCGGCTGATCCGGTGGAAGACATTATGGCTACAAATCTGGGATTCTACCTGGCAGAAACAGATCGAAAAAAAACACGATGAAAACATGATATACAAACCTCGGGGGCTCCAGGGGATTATATATTACGAAGTTTCATAACAAGAGGAAGGTACTGAGTGAAAACGGGTCGGAGACGGAGTCCGGGGTGGACTCACCACCTGGTGGTGCGGCCAGGGGAGGGCCCGCGCCACAGGGTGGTGTGGGCCACCCTAGCTCCGATTCCGTCCCTTTTCCGCTTCATAACTTTCCATATTGACTGAAAACTGCAAAAGTATAGTTGGATTGTATTTTCGCGGAACTTTTCTTACCAGAATTGTTACCTATTTGAAAACAGACTCTGCAGGTCTCTGAATTTGGTATCTAGTAGATTCTTCCGGAGTCATTACTTGAATATCATCGATATATTCATCTTCATACACTTATTACTTGAGTCATAAAACCCTTCTCTTCCTTATTACACCATTATCTCCACTTCCTGGAAATTTCTTTCACACAAAACTTCACACAGTTCTCATTAGCAACATTAGTATATATGAAGTGATAAAACCTTTTGAGTTCAACTTCAACTGAAAACCATCAAAACATAATCTACTGTAGCAACTCCTTTCGAAAACCCAAAAAGAATTCAAAAAGGAAATCGAATAAAGAAGCAAATGCAAGAGTGGCAAAATCTATCAAAACAGACCAGCAGGTAAAGATCAATTTTTTCGAAAATCTTCTGTTGCTCAAATCAAAAAGTGCAAAACTAACGAAAGTTAAATAACAACCCGGGGCAGAAACACAAAACATTACAGCTCAGTCTGACATACAGAGATCTCTCACGAATTTTTACGGTGAAGCACAAAAATCTATTTCGGGACAGCAACTTCCCCAAATATTACTTCTCTCTCATTAGAGGTTGATCTTGACACAAAAACCAAACAAAAAGGATAAGGAGCAGTTATTACTGAAGTAATAACTTCCAAGACTCAAAGAAACAAACACAAACTGAAAGCAAAAACAAATTGGGTTGTCTCCCAAGAAGTTCTTTCTTTATAGCCATTAAGATGGGCATGATAATTTCAAAGATGCTCACATAGGAATATGAATTGAAGTGAAAGAGAGCATTAAGAAGCAAAAACACACATGTTTAAGTCTAACCCACTTCCTATGCAAGGGAATTTTTTAAACAAACAAGTTGTCGAAACCAGAGGCTACTTGCATAAGAAGGCAAAACAAGTGTAACATAAAAACTTTCAGCATAAAACGAGGAAACTTGATATTATTGAGATGCATACGAACACTTTTCCCTATCTCATAATAACTTTTGGTATCATGCATAAACTTAACAATATAGCTATCACAAGTACCATCATAGCAATGATCACTTATTCTAACAGAAAACACAGGAATACTAGCTCTCATAACACTACTTTGTGAAACAATATTAGAGGTATCCTTACAAAGGATAGTGTGTCCCTCTTCTTCATACTTAGTGACAAAGTCTTTCACATTTGCTATTATAGGTTCATCAACCATTTGATTATTAGGTTCAACAGCCTTATTTGTACTTTCATTAACCATACTAGCTATCATAGAATGTTCGTTTACCTTAACTGGAAAAGGCATTTTCTCAATATAAGGTTCAGGTAAAACATGATTAGTAGTATAAACTTCAGTATTTCTTGCAGGAACACTCTTAGCAATATCTTTATAAGGTTCACGATACTTATTCCACTTCTTTTTAGGCACTTCAATGTAAGAAGCAAAAGCCTTAAAATAAGAAGCAATAGCTTGAGAGTCTAAACCATAAGCATTTTTAATATTTTGAAAGTCATCACTTCCCATAAAAGATTCAATGCATTCATAATCATAATTTATACCTGACTTTCTACCTTTGTCATTCTCCCAAGCTTCAGCATTGTCTTGAATACGGTCTAGAAGATCCCATTTAGCTTCTTCTTCCATACGAGTGAATGATCCATCACAAGAAGCATCCAATAAATCCTTGTCATGTAGAGGGAGCCTTGCATAAAAGTTATTGATAATAATATTGTTGGGGAGCTCATGAATGGGACATTTGAGCATAAGTAACTTCAATCTCCCCCAAGCTTGAGCTGTACTCTCTCCATCAAGAGGCCAAAAGTTGTATATTTGATTCTGATCTTTATGAATCTCACTAGGAGGATAAAACTTTGAGTAAAAGAGAGGCACTATTTCCTCCCATTCCAGAGCTTGACCATTCTTCAGCAGCTTATACCATTCCTCAGCTCTTCCTTTCAGCGATAATGAGAATAACTTCTTCTTAACTAGATTTGTAGTAATACCTGCACACTTGAACAACCCGCATAATTCATGTATAAAGAGTAAATGATAACCGGGATGGACAGTTCCATCCCCAACATAGTACTTTTCCATAACACGGTCAATAATTCTTGTAGGTATTTTGAAAACATCATTCTCAGCAGGTGGTGGCTTATCTACTACCTTAGCAGTGGTAGTAGCATTACCAAATAAGAAACTCAGCGAATTTCCATAACAAAAATAAAGCAACTAGCAAAAGTAAACAATACTCACTATAGAAGTTTCCTTTACCAGTTCCACTCTCCAATAGCGCTTCACTCCCCGGCAATGGCACCAGAAAATAGGCGTTTGCCATGGGAGGTTCTTCTTCTTTAATCCTCGGGTGTGAATACCTTTTACCTTACCTCCCCGGCAATGGTGCCAGAAAATAGTCTTGATGACCCACAAGTATAGGGGGTGTATCGCAGTATTTTCGATAAGTAAGAGTGTTGAACCCAACGAGGAGCAGAAGGTGCTGGCTAGTGGTATGGATCAGGAATTCTCTGCAAATACTTAGCAAATGGATTTTTAGGGGTTTTTGATAAAGCAAGTAAACAAAGTATGAGTAAATGAAAGACAGTAGGAATAAATGCAGCAAGTGGCCCAATCCTTTATGCAGCAAAGGACAAGCCGGTTGTATTACTTAAGATGACCAAACGTTCTCGAGGACACATGGGAAGACTGTCAAGTGCTTTCGCTTCATGTAGTTGATTAATCTTCTCTAGCTTGCTAAGTGTTGTGTGGGTGAACCTGTGCTAATGTACCGCCCCATCCAAGACTAATACATACTTGTGATTATACCCCTTGCAAACATCCATAAGTACAAGAAAGTAATTAAGGTAGAGACCTAACCACAGCTTTAGACTCTAAGACCCTTACGTCCCTTGTGCAATGGCTTCCTAACGGGGGTTCAGGTTTCTGTCACTCCGGCAACCCCTACGATTAGTAGCCAAATACACAATGCATTCCCCTAGGCCCATATAGGTGAAGTGTCATGTAGTCTACGTTCACATGACACCACTAGAACAAGTACACCACAACTTAAATAACAATCTATTGAATCTTTCTCAACACAACTCCACTACTAACAACATGACTTCTCCCATGTCCTCAAGAACAAAACGAACTACTCACAAGACATCATATGGATCATGATCAGAGATGGAATAATGATGTATAACAATCTGAACATAAACAATAATTCAATGGTTCACTCAATAGCATCAACTACAAAGAGTAAGCAACACCGGGAAAGTTTCTCCTATGAACTAATGCAAGATTCAACACAATTGTTACAGCAATATGGAGATGGTGATGAGGGTGCTGATGGTGATGATGGTGGTGGTGATGATGATGATGATCCCGATGAAGTCCATCTTGATGGTGGTGTTGATGGCGACGATCTCCCCTCTCCGAGAAGGAATTTCCCCGGTAGAAATCTGTCTGCCGGAGAGATCTTTCTCTCTCGGTGTTTTCCGCCCCGCAGAGGCGGCGGAATCTTTCTGTGGTCGCTCCCCGAGTCTTAGGGTTTCGGGAGGATGATATACGCCAGAGGGGGGAGGCTAGAGTGCGCCAGGGTGGCCACACCACCTGCTGGCGCGGCCAAGGGCTGCTCGCGCCAGGCGGTGGTGTGGGCCCCCTGTGGCCCATCTCCACTCCATCTTCTAGCATCCTTAGTCTTCTAGAAAAATAGGATTTTCTGTATATTTTCCCGGATTTTCTGATCTTCGTGAATTTTGCCTCCAAACAGCACATTTTCCATCAGAATCCTGACTGCAGCGGTCCATGCTCCAAAAGTCATCAACCATGCAAAAACAGATAAAATAACATAAGTATCACCTCTCAATACGAAATATATCAATGAATAATAGTGAATTAAGACATAGAATAGTGATGCAAAATGGACGTATCAGTTGTGCAGGTCTCCACGTTGCTACTAGCACCGTAGTGCGCCCTGCCAAAGCTCAGCTAGTAACACCTTTGGGGTGTTTCCTTGCTCCTACTGGTTCGATTAAACCTTGGTTTCATAACTAAGGGAAACTTGCTGTTGTGCTCATCATACCTTCCTCTTGGGGTTCCCAATGAGCTCTACATCAACCACGCTACAGCATTTTTCTGGCACCATACACAGAGCCATCAAGCATTTTCCTGGCGCCGTTGCCGGGGAGTCAAGGAGATCTTCACAAGGCTTAAACTATTCTTCAAGAAACCTATTGAATTCTGCTGCTGGAGGTACCTTTATGACCATTACTTTGGGTGATGCAACAAAGCTTCTGGACAACATGATGGTTAATTATTCTGAATGGCATACTAAGAGAGCTCCACAAGGTAGGAAGGTAAATTCTATTGAGGAAACTTCCTCCTTGAGTGATAAGATTGATATTATTATGTATATGCTTGTTAATGGGAAAGCCCATATTGATCCAAATAATGTTCCTTTAGCTTCTTTGGTTGCTCAAGAAGAGCAAGTTGATGTGAACTTCATAAGAAATAACAATTTTGGCAATAATGCTTATAGGAATAATTTTGGTAACAACAATTATAAGCCATATCCTCCCAACAATGGCAATGCTTATGGAAGTTCCTACAACAATAATAGGAGTGCTCCCTCTGAACTTGAAGTTATGCTTAAAGACTTTATTAGTAAGCAAACTGCTTTCAACAAAACTATTGACGAAAAACTCTCTAATGCTGAAAGAAATATAGCATCTTTGGCTGAAGCTCAATCTTCTTTGAATAAAATGGCTGCTAAACCTGAAACTAATGAGAATCCCTTTGCAGCTACTAATGCTATACAAGTAAGAACTGATGAAAATGTTAGACTATTAGCTGAATTACATGCTAAGTGGGAAAGAGAAGATGAAATTGCAAGAAACATTAGTGTTTCTACTATCACCACCACTAGTGTTGAGGCTAGTACTAGTTCTACTACTCTAGATGATAAATTTGATTAATAGTTCTACTACTCTAGATGATAAATTTGATTTTGATCTTGATGGTTGCAATATCTCTGAAGTTATTAAGTTCCTACAAAAGCTTGCTAAAAGTCCTAATGCTAGTGATATGAACATGGCCTTTACAAAACACATTACTGATGCTCTCATAAAGATTAAAGAAAAAAAGACGAAACATAAAGCTTCTATTCCTATTAAACAAGAAGATGGTTGGGAACCCATCATTAATATGAAAGTGAATGACTTTGATTTCAAAGCTTTATGTGATCTTGATAGTAGTGTTTCTATTATGCCTGGAAGGATTTATGATATGCTTGATTTGCCTCCACTTGAGGATTGTTATTTGAATGTCCCACTTGATGATAATGCTAAAAAGAAACTCATGGGGAGTCATAATGATGTTCTTATTATGGTTAACAATACCTATGTCTCTGTTGATTTCTATGTTTTGGATGTTGAATGCAATGCTTCTTGTCCTATTACTTTGGGAAGACCTTTTCTTAGAACTGTTGGTGCCATTATTGATATGAAAGAAGGCACCATTAAATATCAACTCCCACTCAAGAAAGGTATAGAACACTTCCCTAAGAAGAGAGAGAAGATTTATTTTTCCTCTCCTATGAAAACAAAATTTGGTTTCAATGCTTCTTCATTTGAGAACACTTGATTCTTTTTCTTGCTTCTTATGCCTAACTTAAAGGCGTTAAAGAAAAGTACTTATTGGGAGATAACCCACAAGTTTTAGATAAGTCCTAGAAGTTAAGTAATAACCGCTCCTTATCCTTTTTATTTTCTTTTTGTGCCAAGAGTAACCTCTAATGAGAGAGAAGTAATGATTGGGAAAGTTGTTGTTCCGAAACAGATTTCTGTGCTTCACCGTAAAAATTCGTGTAAAATATCTGAACGTATTTTTGAGGCGTGAATTTTTGTGCTTCTGCCCTAGGTTGTTATCTAACTTTCGTTAGTTCAACACTTTTTGATTTGAGCAACATAAGGTCTTCTAAAAAATTCGTCTTTACCTTCTGGTCTGTTTTGACAGATTTCTGCCATTTTCTGCATTTGCTTCTTGTTGGTTCCTCTTTGAGTTCTTTTAGGGAATTGAGATTTTTGAGGGAAGTGCTACAGTAGGTAGTGTTCTAATGGAAGTTTATTGGTGTTAGAACTGAACCTTAAGACTTATTTATCTTGAGTGCACTAATGTTGCTAATAAAGATTGTGTGAAGTTTTGTATGAAGGAAAAAATTCAGGTGTATGGAAGGAATGAGTAATGAGATGAAGGATGAACTAAAGCTCAAGCTTGGGGATGCCACTCTGTCACCCCAAGAAATATCCAAGAAGTACAAGCGTAAAAGCTTGGGTATGCCCAAGGCATTCCCTTCTTCATCAATAAAATTTCCAGGTTTCTTCCAAACGCTTCATTTTTATTGTTTCATGCACAATTGTGTTGTTCTTGGAGCGTCTTATTTTTTGTTTTTTTTTTAGTTTTTGTTTGCTTTTGTTTTCTTAGTTTTCTGAATAAATTGGTTGGACCCCCTCTTTCATACATTGGTTTGCAAATAGTTTGGTTTGGATTGGAAAAGAGTAGGAAAGTTCATGCTTATGTGGTAAAAAGAGCTCGTTTTTTACTGTGGCCTATGCTTTGTCATGCCATGCTTGATATTTTTTTGGATTTATGCTTAGTATTCTTTGCTGTAGCATGACTTGTTATAAACAATTGAGATTGTTTAACGTGCCTTGGATGAATCATGCGTTGTTTTAGCATATTAAAGCATAGTATAGTGGTATTCTCCTTTGATGCTTTATTTGGGTTGACTCGGCGCATGCTCACACCATGTTATGACTATCTCAAGTCACCATAGCCTTTATGATCCTTTAGTTTTCAACTTGTAGTATCACTTTATGCTTTGATCAATGATGTTTTGTCTCTCTGCATGATTATGGCCATTATTGCTCTCTTAGTTTGTCGCTCCCGGTCTTTTGCTAGCCTCCACAACCAAGTATGAGTTCCACTCATGCATCCAACTCCCTAAACCAAGTTATTCCAAAGAGTCCACCATACCTACCTACTAGCTTATGCTATTCCAAGTATATTCATGCTTTTGTTTACCTTCCAAATTAAACTTGTTATGAGAAAACTAGTGATTAAAGCTCTCACGAACTTGATGGCACACTTTACTTTTCTTGCCCTTAATAAACTTGAACCATTGTCTCGTCTATGTTGTATATGCTTGCACTTATTTGTTAGGAATTAGCAGAACCATGCTTTCATGGGGAACGCTTTCAACATTGTACTTGGTACTTGTACCTAGTTGATATCATGCTCTTTTGTATATGGACGTCGTCGGTGTGAAATGAAAGGGGAGCTTGTAAGTCCATGGAGTTATGTATATGTGTTAGAGAAACGTCTGGGCCGCTGGTCTAATCCATGTTGACATGATGGAAACCTGTAGCGTAACCATAATGAGCTGTCTATGAAGCATTCTTCTTATAAAAAAGAGTCCTATATTGAGGAAAAAAGAGAAAAGAGAAAAAAAGAGATTATGAAAAGAGGAAAGAGAGAAAAAAGCACCATATTCCCATGGTAAATAAGAAGATTGTTGAGATGCTCGTTGTCTGCTTGCCTTGTCATTTTGATATGGGGATTCTTCCGTATCATCGAGAAAGGGGTACCCCGTTGGCGGTTCTCTATGATACACATATACTTACAATGACAAGAACTTACCGGTGACTAAACTTGAGTAGCATGAGGAGCGGCCCTCGTATACAAGGGACATGAGATTTCTAACTTATACTTCGTCAAGCATGTACACCATAGTTTGTTCACTTTAACCTTAATCACTTCAAGATGCTTATGATAGGGGAAATGAGAGCTGAAAGCTATAAGTACCATAATTTTTGGAAGCTCTTTATGAGACTTGAATCCCTACTTCCATTTATGAAGGCCTTTCTTCCACCATTATATTGAGTCTCCACCCTCTACCTTTATGCACCTACTTTGAGAGCATAGTGGCCATTCTTAGTTTTATGTGCATTGTCCCAAGACTAGTTGATTGATGCATAACTTGATATTGCTTGTTGTAAACTATTTGTATCTAGTCACTCTTATGAACTTTGAAGGTGTCCTATGCATTTATATTTGCTACTCTATTGAGGGACAAGCTGAATACTATTATGCTATATTTTCTTTATGTGAAACAAACAAACGTCTTGCAAAGCATTGTTATTCATGAATCTTTTGTTTGTGCCTTTTCATGTTGCATCTTAGTTTCTTTGTCTTATTGCTAGAACTTTGTCTTTCATGTTATGATTGAAGTACTATGATCCCAGCTTTGAATGTTTTGCAAATACTTTGATCAAGTATTTGATGGTGCATGTCACCTCAAAAATTATTCTTTCTTTTTATCACTTACCTACTCGAGGAAGAGCATGAGTTAAGCTTGGGGATGTTGATACATTGCAAATGTATCTATAATTTTTGATGTTCCATGCTTGGTTTTATCCACTTTCTTGTGTTTTGTCCACACTGTGGAGTACTTTTCATATGATTTCTTGGACTAACCTATTAACAAGAGCCACACTGCCAGCTGCCTGTTTTCTGCTGTTTTTGGTTCCAGGAAAGTCAGAAAATGAATATTCTCGGAATTGGATGGGGCAAAAGCCAAAGTGCCTATTTTTTGGAAGGGATCAAGTGCCAGAATACAAGACGGAGAGGGGCCAGAGGCCGGCCACACCACCTGGCCGTGCGGCTAGGCCTGGCCCGCGCCAGGGTGTGGTGTGGTGGCTCCCGGCACCCCCTCGGCCTCTCATTCCGCCTATATATTGCCCTCGGGACGAAAACCCTAAGTACCCGATCAAAAATCCACGAAAGAGTCTCAGAGCCGCCATCTCCATCCCTAGATCGAGAGGGTCTGAAGCTCTTCCGGCACCACGGAGGGGAATTCACCCTGGAGGCCTTCTTCATCACCATGCAAGCCTCCGGTGTGATGCGTGAGTAGTTCATCCTTGGACTACGGATCCATGTAGTAGCTAGATGGCTGGTTTCTCCTTCTTTGTGCTTTCATGTTTAGATCTTGTGAGCTCCGTTCATGATCAAGATCATCTATTTGTAATTCATACATGTTGTGTTTGCGGGGATCCGATGGATATTGAGATGCTATTTCAGATTGATTATCGATTCTATCATGTCTTTGTTATTTGAGATCTTGCATGCTTTCCGTTGTTAGTAGCTATCTTGGCCAAGTAGATGCTAGCAACTCCAAGAGTTAGTATTTATGCTCGATAGTGGGTTCATGCCTCTGGTAATCTAGGGAAGTGACAGAAATGTCTAAAGTACTAGATGAGTTGTTGCTACTAGGGAGAAAACAACAATCCTTTGTTCATAGAACAATCGTATTGTTTACTTTACACGCAGTTCGTAAAGCAATAATCTGTTGCTTGCAACTTAATACTGGAGGGGGTTCGGATGATAACCTGAAGGTGGATTATTAGTCATAGATGCAGTTGGATGGCGGTCTATGTATAATGTTGTAATGCACAATAAAGTTCCAAAGGAGTCAAGATGATTAGTATATGCATGTATTGCTTTCTCGATGTTTGTCAATTGCCCCGCTATAATTTGTTCACCCAGCATGTTATCTATCTTAAGGAGAGCCACCTCTAGTGAACTATGGATCCCAGTCCTTTTCTTTACATACAATCTATAAATTGTTTACTGCTTTGTGTTTACTTTCTGCAAACTATTACTTCCTTCCATTCGATATGTTTAATCCTTTGTTTTCCGCAAAACACAGTGAGATTGCCAACCTCATCGCAAGTTGGGGACAAAGTTCTGTGGTTGTGTTGTGCAGGTCCCCACGTTGCTACTAGCACCGGTAATGCGCCCTGCCAAAGCTCATCTAGTAACACCTTTGGGGTGTTTCCTTGCTCCTACTGGTTTGATTAAACCTTGGTTTCATAACTGAGGGAAACTTGTTGTTGTGCTCATCATACCTTCCTCTTGGGGTTCCCAATGAGCTCTACATCCACCATGCTCCAGCATTTTTCTGGCGCCATACACAGAGCCATCATATGCCCATAAAGTGTCATTTAACTTGTATGACCAATCCTTTCTTGATTTGTCCACCGTCTTCTCGAGTATGGTCTTTAGTTCTCTATTTGAGAGGTCCACTTGACCACTTGTTTGGAGATGATATGGTGAAGCAACGCGGTGAGTTACTCCATACTTGCTGATAATTTTCCTGAAAGTCCCTTACATAAAATGAGAACCATCGTCAGTAATTAAAAACTAGGAACTCCAAACCTGGGGAATATGACATCCTTGATCATCTTCACTGAGGTAGCTTCATCTGCGTGATTTGTTGGGATATCTTCAACCCACTTAGTAACATAGTCAACAGCAACAAGAATATGAGTATAACTGTTTGACTCTGTAAATGGCCCCATGTTATCCGTTCCCCATACATCAAAGGGTTCAATTATTAGACTATAATTCATCGTCATTTCTTGTCTCCTACCTATATTACCTCTTCTTTGGCAAGCATCGCAGTATTCCACATACATGTGTGCATCCTTGAGCAAGGTGGGCCAATAGAATCCGGATTGAAGTACCTTTGCAGCAGTTCTTTTACCTCCATGATGCTCTCCATATGGACTGTCTTGACAAGCCTTTAATATAGCATTCATTTCGTGATTAGGAACACACTTCTGAATCATTCAGTTAAGTCCATGATGATATAAATACGAATCATCCAAAATAATACTTAAGATCATTAAATAATTTCATTCTTTGATTTCTTGTCATACCGGGAGGTAAAAAAATTGTTGCTAGATAGTTAGCATAATCTGCATACCATGGATCAGCAATATCCACCTTTGCTAAATATTCCCAAGCATTACTTCTCCCTAATTAGAGGTTACTCTTGGCACAAAAATGAAATAAAAACGATAAGGAGAGGTTATTACAGAGGTAATAACTTCCAAGACTCATCTAAAACTTTTGGGTTATCTCCCAATAAGTACTTTTCTTTAACGCCTTTAAGTTACGCATAAGAAGCTAGAAAGGCATTAAGTATTCTCAAATGAAGAAGCATTAAGAGAAAATTTTGTTTTCATAGGAGAGGCAAAAGGATTTTTCTCTAGCTTCTTAGGAAAGTGTTCTATACCTTTCTTGAGTGGGAGTTGATATTTAATGGTGCCTTCTTTCATATCAATAATGGCATCAACAGTTTTAAGAAAAGGTCTTCCCAAAGTAATAGGACAAGAAGCATTGCATTCAACATCCAAAACATAGAAATCCACGGGGACATAAGCATTGTTAACCATAATAAGAACATCATTAATACTCCCCATGAGTTTCTTTTTGACATTATCATCAAGTGGGACATTTAAATAACAATCTTCCAATGGTGGCAAATCAAGCATTTCATAAATCTTTCTAGGCATAATAGAAACACTACTATCAATATCACATAAAGCTTTGAGATCATTCACTTTCATATTAATGATGGGTTCCCAACCATCTTCTAATTTCATAGGAATAAAAGCTTTATGTTTCATCTTTTCTTCTTTAATTTTTATGAGAGCATCAGTAATGTGTTTTGTAAAGGCCATATTCATAGCACTAGCATTAAGACTTTTAGCAAGCTTTTGTAGGAACATAATAACTTCAGAGATGTTGCAACCATCAAGATCAAAATCATAATTATCATCTAAAGCAATAGAGCTATTTTTCCCATATTTCAAAGAATTTCAGCATTTTTATTAGAAAAGGTTCCATTGGGTTTACTAGCTTCAACATTAGTGGTAGTGATAGTAGAAATACTAATTTTTCTAGCAACTTCATCTTCTCTTTCCCACTTAGCATGCAATTCAGCTAATAGTGTTACATTTTCATCAATTCTAACTTGTATGGCATTAGTAGCAGCAAAGGGATTTTCAATAGTTTTAGGTTTAGCAGCCATTTTATTACAAGAAGATTGTGCTTCAGCCAATGATGCTATATTTCTTTCAGCATTAGAGAGCTTTTCCTCAATAGTTTTATTGAAAGCAGTTTGTTTACTAATAAAATATTTAAGCATAACTGCAAGTTCAGAGGGTGCACTTCTATTATTGTTGTAGGAATTTCCATAAGCATTACCATTGTTGGGAGGATATGGCCTATAATTATTATTACCAAAATTATTCCAGTAGGCATTGTTGCTAAAATTATTTCTTATAAAGTTCACATCAACTTTCTCTTCTTGAGTAACCAAAGAGGCAAAGGGAACATGATTTGGATCAATATGAGCTTTCCCATTAACAAGCATAGACATAATAACATCAATTTTATCACTCAAGGAAGAAGTCTCTTCAACATAATTTACCTTCTTACCTTGTGGAGCTCTCTCAGTATGCCATTCAGAATAGTTAACCATCATATTATCCAGAAGCTTTGTTGCAGCACCCAAAGTAATGGTCATATAGGTACCTCCAGCAGCAGAATCCAGTAGATTTCTTGAAGAATAATTCAATCATGCATAAAAGGTTTGGATAATCATCCAAGCAGTCAGTCCATGAGTGGGACAATTCTTTACCAAAGATTTCATTCTTTCCCAAGCTTGAGCAACATGTTCATTATCAGATTGTTTAAATTTCATTATTTCACTTCTCATAGATATAATCTAAGCAGGAGGATAGTATTTTCCAATGAAAGCATCTTTGCATTTAGTCTAAGAATCAATACTATTCTAGTTAGGGATTGTAACCATTCTTTAGCTTTTCCTCTCAAAGTGAAAAGAAACAATTTAAGCTTGATAATATCTCCATCTATATCCCTATGCTTTTGCATCTCACAAAGTTATTTAGATGAGCAGCAGCATCTTCAGTACCAATTCCAGAAAATTGTTCTCTCAAAACAAGATTGAGTAAAGCAGGTTTAATTTCAAAGAAAGTAGCTTTAGGAACAGGTGGAGCAATAGGTGTGCACATGAAATCGTTGTTGTTGGTGCTTGTCAAGTCACACAACTTAGTGTTTTCAAGAGTAGTCATTTTTTTGTGTTTTTAATAAAGAAAGCAAAACTAGTACAACTAATTTTTTTGTGTTTTTGATAAAGAAACAAGCAAACAAATCAAAAATAAACTAAGCAAAACGAAAATAACAAAGTAAAGAGATTGGTTATGAGGGACTCCCCTTGTGAAGATGTCCTTGAATCCCCGGCAACGGCGCCAGAAAAATAGCTTGATGGCCCAAAATATACCGAGCTCGTTGGGGAACCCCAAGAGGAAGGTATGATGAGCACAGCAGCAAGTTTTTCCTCAGTTATGAAACCAAGATAGGAGCAAGGAAACACCTCCAAGGTGTTGTTTCCAACTTGGAATCCTGCACAACACAACCATAGAACTTTGCCCCCAACTTATAGAGAGGTTGTCAATCTCACCGGTTTTGCTGAAAACAAAGGATTAAACGTATTGTGTGGAAGATAGTAATAGCTTGCAGAAAGTAAAAAAAGTAAATAGTTGATTGTAGATTGATAGTAAAAGGAAGGATCGGGGTCCATAGTTCACTAGTGGTGATTCTCCTTAAGATAGATGACATGTTGGGTGAACAAATTACAGCGGGGCAATTGACAAATATCGACAAAGCATACATGCATATACTAATCATCTTGACTCCTATGAGATTTGATTGGACATTACAACATTATACATAGACCGTAATCCAACTGCATCTATGACTAATAATCCATCTTCAGGTTATCATCCGAACCCCCTCCGGTATTAAGTTCCAAGCAACAGATAATTACATTAAGCATTGCGTGTAAAGTAAACAATACGATTGTTCTACGAACAAAGAATTGTTGTTTTCTCCCTAGTAGCAACATCACATTTAGTACCTTAGAGATATCTGTCACTTCCCCAGATTACTAGAGGCATGAACCTACTATCGACATTAAATACTCCCTCTTGGAGTTGCTAGCATCTACTCGGCCAAGATAGCTACTAACAATAGAGAGCATGCAAGATCACAAATAACAAAGACATGATAGAATCAATAATCAATCTGAAATAGCATCTCAATATCCATCGGATCCCCGCAAACACAACATGTATGATTACAAATAGATGATCTTGATCATGAACGGAGCTCACAAGATCTAAACATGGTAGCAAAAAGGAGAAGAACCAACCATCTAGCTACTATATGGACCCGTAGTCCAGGGATGAACTACTCACGCATCACACCGGAGGCTTGCATGGTGATGAAGAAGGCCTCCAGGGTAAATTCTCCCCTCCGACAGGATGCCGGGAAGAGCTTCAGATCCCTCCCGATCTAGGGATGGAGATGATGGCGGCTACAGACTCTTTTGTGGAATTTTGATCGGGGACTTAGGGTTTCTGTATCGGAGGCATCTTATAGGCGAAAGGGGAGGCCGAGGGGGTGCCCTAGGCGGTCGCACCACCCCCTGGCACGGGCCAGGCCTGGCCGTGCGGCCAGGTGGTGTGGCCGGCCCTGGCCCCTCTCCGTCTCGTATTCTGGCTCCGTGTCCCCCTCGATGAAATATTGACTTTGGCTTTTGTGCGGTCCAATTCCGAGAATATTCATTTTCTGACTTTCCTGGAACCAAAAACAGCAGAAAACAGGCAGCTGGCACTGTGGCATCTTGTTAATAGGTTAGTCCAAGAAAGTGTATAAAAATACTCCAAAGTATGGATAAAACATAAGAAAGTAGTTATAAAACAAGCATGGAACATCAAAAATTATAGATACGTTAGCAACGTATCAGACGGCTCTGCCAGGCCTCCACCGATGAGCGCGACGCGACGGGAGGGCTGCTCCAGGCCACCGTCGACAAGCGCGGTGCGAAGCAGGGAGGGGTCACTATCGTGACGTGGGAGGGCTCCGTGAGTCCTCCACCGACGAGCGTGGAGTGACGAGGTGGGCTGCTTCAGGCCGCCGCCGAGCGCGGCGTGACGCAGGGGAGGATTGCTCCAGTCCGCCGCCATGACGTGGGAGGGCTGCTCCAGGCCGCCGAGGAATGCGGCACGAAGCATGGAGTGCTTCTCTAGGCCGTCGCCGGCAAGCGTCGCACGACACAGAGAGGGCTTGGCCAGACCGCCTCCGACAACCGCGAGAAAGAGGCAGCGTGGAGGTAGTAGCATAGAGAAATCATGGAAATCATCGCGAAGCATGCATGCACCCTGATGGTGACGGGAAGTTGGCTTGACATTCCTTCAGACTTCCTCGTCGTTAGTCTTCTGGCTGAATAGGCAGGATCTGTTATTGATGAATAAAGCTCTCTAGTTAACTCGCAAAAAAAAGTGCTAGGCATCCCCGGGGGATGGAAACTTTCCATCCCTCAGGTCCCCAGCCGTCCGATCGGGTTCGATCGACGGTCAGATCTTCTTCTCGTCCCTCCATCCCGCTTTTTCTATAGATAGTCCCGATTTTGCTACAATTAGTCCCACTTTTGATATATATCGTAGAAAACGGTTCGGTCCAGAAAAAGAAGAGAAAGACTAGACCTTGCCGGAGAGTTTGCCGGAGGCCTCGCCGGAGACTTTGTAGCAAAATATTTTTACTAATGTAGCAAAACCGACTTCGCTGGAAAATATTATCAGAGCCTCGCTGGGGAAAACCTCGCCGGAGACCTCGTAGCAAAAACATTACGCTATTGTAGCAAAACCGTAAAACTGCTCTATCAACATGTTTTTTCTAATGTAGCTAATGGGGACATCATCGAAGGATCGCCAGAGACCTCGTAGCAAACAAAATATACTATTGTAGCAGACCTACAGATTGATTGTAGCAAATATAAATTTTGTTATTGTAGAAGAAAACTAACTTCGCCGGAGACATCACCGGAGACTCTCGCTTGATCCTCGTAGAAAAAACTTTGTTCTGTTGTAGCAAAATAACAAAACGATTATAGCTAAAAAAATACAAGTATGTAGCAAAAGTGAAACTAGCAAAAGCGAAATCAGCCTAGCCCCATGCCATTGGGAGCATCGCCGTCTGCCATCGTAGCATCACCATGTGCCCGTCGTAGCATCTCCGTATAACAATTGTAGCATCACCCGCAGCCCTTTGGTTGCTACCATCACCATTGGTCGCCTCAGTCACCGATAGAAGCAGCGGGGTGATGTCCCGTGAGGGAGGAACGATGAGGGTGGTCGGCCATGGCACGGAGGTGTGGTGGTGGGACCGCCACCTGCTCGCAGCACCCCACTCCGATGGAGTGTCAGCTTCATCCCTGCGGCCGTCGAGATGGGAGCACCGCGTGGAGGTGGTCGATGGCATGAGATGCAGGGCAAGGGGAGGCGCCCATGTCATCCTCGACGCCGGCACACGCAGCACGAGCAGCAGGACTGCAGCAGCGCCCGGCAGGCCCAGCCATGCGGGAAGGCAGCGGGGCCTGGTCCGGCAGCAGCTGCTCCACTGGGCTGGATCCCGCGGCGGTGGTTGCCTTCTCCAGCGACGGCGGCAGCTGCTTGCTCCGGTGGGCTAGATCCCGCGGCGATCGGTGCCTTCTTCGGCGGCGATGGCAGCTGCTTGCTCCCGGTGGGCCAGATCCGACGGGGGTGTGCTCTTCGATTCGATCCCTCCGTGTGGAAGATGCCTCTCCATCGTGCGGAAGAGGACAGGTACCCCTGGACCCACCCACGACTCACACGATGGGAGAGGGGATCGAACGGAAGGATCCCGGGGGAACCGTATCATTTTCCTTCTTTTATTAACGGCCCAAACGTGACATCATTGAACTTTGTTTGTACTAACAACTTTTGACTTAATTTTTTATCTTTAAATCGTAACCATAAATTGTATATCTAAAGGTCAATATAATTTAGGTGATGTGAACCAACCAGATGCCTCAGAAAACATTCTTATTTTGCTTTTAGTCCAACTAGATGTCTTATTTGCCCGGCAGGTGCGACCCTGGTTTGCTTTGTGCGACCCTGGCACGAGCGGCAGGACTGCAGCAGCGCCCGGTAATATTTTTAAAAGCAAACCAGGTGCAGCAGCAGCGCCGAGTGGAAAAGTTGGAAAAGTGCCGCAAATATATAGGTAATATTTTTAAAACTTTTCCAACTAGCGGTTTTAAATTTGTGTAACCGTCGCTTCTCTATCTATTCGATAGTCTTATTTGCACGAATCTCAGCTCGTGAGTACGGTTCTCTTCTACTGCTTCCGTTTCAAAATTTAGTTGTTTTATTTTTAAAGCAAATGTATGTGGATGTCTTTTGATGTGTATATTTAGAGTGAATCTACATATAAAACTGTTTAGATACATTCGGATTTCACATAAGCTATGACATCTTATATTTTAATTGAAAAAATTCTAAGAAGAGGCGTCGCACGGTTCGCTCATGGACGCGGCGATACGTCTAGATTCGTGAAAAAGCATCCAAGGCGGTGGGACCTACTCGTCCTTATCTCTTCTTTCTTACTACCCGTACGGGTTTCTGGTGACCACACGTTCTCTCACCAAATCCCCGATGAGCACGGCGGGAGGGCTCTGCCAGGGCTCCACCGACGAGCGCGGCGCGACGGGAGGGCTGCTCCAGGCCACCGCCGACAAGCGCGGCGCGAAGCAGGGAGGGCTCCGTGAGGCCTCCACCGACGAGCGTGGCGCGACGAGGTGGGCTGCTTCAGGCCGCCGCGGACGGCCGCATGCGCGCCGCCGACAACGCAACCGTGGAGGTTGCTGCTACCGAAGAGCACCGCCGCACGCCGTCAAGCTTGCAACAGGAGGCTTCCGCCGAGTACAGGGAAACATGCAAGCACAAAGGATGTATCATGGAGACATGGAGTACTTTCGATGTGTTCCCCTAATTAATCCGGCAATTAGGTGGTGTTTAATCTGGCAGTTATGTGGTACGAACCTGGTAATTAAGCTGAATTAACCTGGTTATTATTAATCCGACAAATAGGGACAAATTAATGTGGTTAAATCTGTCAATTAGTCATAATTAATCTGGCAAGCAGGAACAATTTAACATGGCAATTAGTAGCATCAATTGAACCTGAAAACTAGGCCTAATTAATCTCTTAATTAGTAGTAATTGGGTAACAGTTAATCTTGCAACTATGACTAATTAATTTGGAAATTAGTAATCTGACGCTTAGGCCTATTTATCTGGGATTTTAGCTCCTAATTAATTTGGAAATCAATACTCGTGATCTAAATGGTATATTTTTGAGGTATTAGCACTGGAGGTACAAAACGTTGTCAGGTGGGAGCAAACTCATACAAAAGGTTCTAAAAGTGCAACCCATCATACAAAACGTTTGCAAGGATAAACTTGTTGGTCCAAATCTGTTTGAAACCAGTGAGTTGGCAGCCATGTCGTTTTTGATTTTGCTAAAACCCCCTTAAAAAGAATACAACTCTATTTTTGGTCAAGAATGCACGAAATACTGATATAGGCTTAGTACTGGAGGATATTTACAGAGTTGCCACCCAGGCGGCGGCGGCCAGGTGAATATCTTATATTTATGTTGACGGTTGCATCGATCCTGGCAGAAAAGGCGCCACCTTCCTTCTCGACGCCTGGACCTCCTCGACGCACTGTTGATCGCCCTCGGCGGCCGCCATGGCGGATGATCCGATCTTCCGTCAGCACAACATGGAGCAGCCAGATTATGGTAGGCCTGTCCTCGCTTATTCCCCCTGCTTATCTCCTTTGTCGACAGTGGTTGAAGGTCGTCATTGATCACACGTCTAATAGGGTTACAATCTTGTAATCAGTTAGAACATGGTGGACAAGATCTCTCTGTAGTTAGTGCTCGATCAGGTAGTGCTAATGGTGGACAACATGTCTTAGTAAGGCGTGCTCGATGAGGTAGTGCTCATGGCAGACAAGATCTGTTTGTAGGACTAGATCAGGTAGAGAAGATTAGGTAGTGTTGTAGAGAAGATCAGGTAGTGTTGTAGAGAGATTAGCTAGTGCTGTAGAGGAGATCAGGTAGTGCTAGATAATTAGGTTGTTTGATGTATCAGCTAGATTTGTACTCCCTCTGTTCCTGTTTATCAGGTAGATTTGTTGTTCAATGTGTGCATGGATACAGTAGTTAGCTGAATTTTGTGTTCTAGTTAACTGAATTCTGCAGACTTCTAGATTCATAGGATGTGTTCCTGAATTTTCTTCACTGTAGAGATGTGTCCCTGAGTTAACTGAAAATGTGTCCCTGAACGTGTCCCTGTTTACTGAATTTTGTCATTTTATAATTTTACTGAGTACTTGATTTTGCTAATTGAATTTTTTGAATTTGGTGCAGCCAATTGTGAAGACAAGTTTACTGTAGCAATAGAGCACAATGGATTTTTTACTGGTTTGCATGATGAGCCTCTGGACTACTCTTATGGTACTATTGATTTTTTTGACAACTGCAAGTGTGACACATGGTCTTTACTATGGATTGAGGATTTTCTTAATCAGTTGGGAATTGTAGTTGATGAAAGGTTGAGTGTCTACTGGGTTTTGCCTGACAAAGGAATTAAAGATGGACTTGTTTATATGGAGAGTGAAGTTGATGTTGTTTCAAGGATAGTTGCATCAAAGAAAACCAAGATACTGAATCTTATTGTTGATCATGGTAATTTTGTCAAGGGACCGAGGCCAGATGTTATTCTAAATCCAAGGCCAGTGCAGCCACATGTTGTGAATGATGTGGCAGAAACAGAAGATGAAGATATGGAAGTGCCAAACATGCCTATAATGGAAGAAGAAGGTGGGACAAGTGGAGAAGAGGAAGAACAGCATGAAGAAGATGAGACCGATTCAGAGTTCTATGACAGTGATTTTGATGCTTTGGATGGTGATGATGACATATATGAAGCACATGTTGACAAGGATGTTAATGATCATAATGAGCCAAATGGGTACATGAAGAAGAAGATGATGTTGGGCTTGATCATGAAGATTTGAGGTTGACAAGAGAGCAAGAGCAAGAGCTAAAGTTCAAATTTAGTGTGTTCAATTCAGAAATTGATATGGAACATCCTCAATTCAAAGCAGGCATGGTGTTTGACTCTATGAAAGAGATTAGAAATGCCATCAAAGCCTACAGCATAAAGGAGAGGGTGAAGGTTGAAAAAATAAGGAATGAGTCCAAAAGAATTCATGCAGTTTGCAAGGGAAAATGCCCCACTGGTGTCTGCACTTGGTTCTTAAAAGCTGCTGAAGATAACAGGACAGAAGCTATTGTTGTCCAGGAATATCATGAGAAACATAGGTGTGAGAGAGTTTGGGAGCTGAGGGCTTTGACAGCTTCATTTTTGACAAACTACTTCATGGATGAGTTTAGAGACAACCAGAAAATGGATATTCAGACATTTGCAACAAAAATACAGAGAAAGTTCAACATGTGTCCTAACAGGTGGAAATTAAGAAGAGCAAGAAAGGAAGCATTAACCAGGATTCATGGTGATGAGGCACAACAATTCAGCTTGCTATGTGACTATGGACAAGAGTTGAGAACAAGGAATCCTGGTTCTAAGTTCTTCTTAACCACTAATCAAACTACTGTTGATGGAGTAGTAAAGGAGCACTTAGATTGTACTGGTCATATGATGCTTGCAAGAGAGGTTTTCTAGAAGGGTGCAGGCCATTAATTTGCATTGATGGGTGTCATATCAAAACAAGGTACAAAGGAGTATTGCTAACTGCAGTTGGAATTGATCCAAATGACTATATTTTCCCTATAGCAATGGGGATTGTAGAGGTGGAGTGCAGAAGTTCATGGAAGTGGTTTTTGACCACATTAAGAGATGATCTTAACATTTCAAACACATCCCATTTCACAGTTATGAGTGACAAGCAGAAGGTAATTTCTATTCCTTGCTCTCTATTCTTTTTTCCTCAAATTTTTGTTATTCCTAATCTTAACTCTATATATATTCCATTAATTAGGGACTTATTAAGGCAGTCCAGACTGTGTTTCCTGATGCTGAGCACAGATTTTGTGTTAGACACTTGTATCAGAATTTCCATAAGAAACATAAAGGGGAAACACTAAAGAATGATCTATGGGCAATAGCTAGATCAACATGCATACCTTCTTGGGAGAGAAACATGAAGAAGTTATAAGCTGACAGTGAGAAGGCATATAAGTGGGTTGAGGAGCTGCAACCAAACACATGGATAAAGGCATTCTTTAGTGATTTTCCAAAATGTGGCATGCTTCTCAATAATCATTCTTAAGTGTTCAATAGGTAAAACAATTCACATGCTTCTTTGTTTCCATGTAAATGAAAACACATCACTCCACATGATTTATTTCATTGTCATCTTCTTCATTTGCAGCTACATTCTAGATGAAAGGGAAATGCCTATGCTATCTATGCTAGAGAACATGTTCTACAAAATTATGCACAGAATTGTTGGCAAGAATAAGGAGGCAGAGAAATGGCCTGGTAGGATATGTCCAAAAATAAAGAAGAAACTAGATAAGTTCACTGAATGGAGTGCCAACATACCTGTCATGAATGTTGGTGGAGGAATTTTCAAAGTCAAATCTTCAGAATTTGAAGGAGGATATTGTGTGGATCTGAAAGCAAGGACATGTGACTGTAGGAGATGGCAATTATCTAGTATACCTTGCCACCATGCCATTGCATGCTGCAGAGAAGATAGAATTGATCCAGAGAGTCTTGTCCATTCTTGCTACTCCATTGAGACACACAATAAGGCATATGCCTACAACTTGTATCCACTGAGAGCTAGGTGCCATTGGGAGAAGCAAGATACCCCAATTATTCATCCACCACTATTCACAAAAGTTATGGGGAGGCCAAAGAAAAACAGGAGGAAAACACCAGAGGAGGTCAAGAAAAATGGTGCTACAAAGATTACCAAGGCAGGCATGAAAATGCATTGTTCAATATGTGGGCATGACAACCACAATAAAAGAGGCCATGCTAAATATATGGAACAACAGGAAATTAATTTGCCTCTCCAAGATGACCAAGTTTTAGATGAAAATGGAGATATTGATATTCCTGACATTGAGAAGGTGGCTAACAATTCTATTGTAATCATTTTCTATGTTTTATTATTGTTCAATAGCTAAAAATTAAATGTGTCTTGCAGCATATTTATTAAGTTCCTCCAAATCCTTCCATGGATCCAGGACATCAAGCTCATATGATGGTTTACAGGATGGGCCAAGAGGTTTACTTTGCTAAATTATGCAATAAAATGTACAGTATATTATTCAACTATATTTAACTCATACTGTGTATTGCATGCAGGATGCTGCAAATGTGCCACTCCCCAGATCCAATGATCCATTGCCTGAGATTAGTGATTTTGTTGTTGCTGCAAGGGATGCCATGCCTGCTCCAAGAGTTACTACAGCTCAAACCAGAGGAAACCTGAGGGGAAGAGGTAGAGGGAACATTTTTGCACCAACAAGAAACAAGGCCAAGATCACTAAGGGCACTAGAGAAACTAGAAGAGGCAGAGGAAACTATTCTGCACCAACAAGAAAGAAAGCCAAGGTTGCTTCAGAAAGTAGTGCTGCTATATAAAGAGGCCAAGGAGGAAGAGGGAACTATTCTACACAAACAAGGAATGTTGCTGTAGAAAGTAGTGCTGCTACAAGCAGAGGTGGAAGAGGAAGAAGAGGGTACAACACAGGTCTAGGCTCACTCTACCATATGTGTTTTGGTGATGACTCAGCAAGATCAGTGCTGCCAGACCTAAATGAAGCTACTCATGAACAAGAAGAAGTTCCTGTCAGTCAGAGTGCTCCACAGTGAGAAAGTTATGTGCTGAACAATTTAGCAAATAAATTCAAATAATGTCATTGCCACTCATGTTCATGTCTGAACTCATTTGTTGCTGTCACAATTAGAACCTTCTTGGATATCAACAGATTTTACTTGCTGTCATTATTCTTGTGTTGCTGTCATATCAACAGATTTTCATTGCATATTAGTTGTTGCTGTAATTAACTTGAGACAAAATTCAAATTACATGGCAACATTTTCCTTCATATTTACCAAAAGGTTGCAGGATCATACATAGTCTCCAAAATGCAACTACATCATCTCCAAAAGGCAACCAACCCCTACATACTACCAACTGCATACTGCCAACTCCTACATACTACCACTACTACAATCTAGTTTCAGTTCAGTAACTACAAGCTACAATGTACATACTGCTTGTTCAGTGAACTAACCTACAACTCCAAAAGGAATCCATCTGCTTCATGCTTCTTCTTCTGTAGCTCCATCTTCTAATTCTTCTACTTGTTGCAGCAGTACCCCATCTACAAAATGCAACCAACTGATTCATTCTTCTAGTTCCACAGCTCCACATTGCAGTGCCCCATCTTCTCCTACTTGGTGCAGCAGCAGCCAGGCATGTGAATAGGATTCACTCCTGGAATCCATGCCTTTGGCACACCAACTTTAAGAGGTGGCTTTCCTCGATATGGCTCCAACCAAATCTCAAACTCTTGCTTGGAAACAAACTCAAAATATAGCTTCTTCTCTCCAACAAACTTGGTGATCCTGATCAGCTCCGACGTGTGCTCCGAAGAGGATCTAGCCGCTGCCGCACGACGCTGGATATACTCCAATGTGCATGATTTGACCTCGAACATCAGCCTGCACTTGAACTCGGAATCCATGCGCATGACAAGCTCGCTGCCCCGGCGCCTAAACTCCGTCCCCATCAGCAGGAGCTCTTCTAGACTGCGAGGATTCTTCAAGTCCTCCTTCACTGCCCCAGCCATATCCAGCAAAGCCGTCGTCGCCTCCTCCGTACGCCGCACATTTGTCGGCGCTGGCTGCAGATACCAAATATTCTCCACCTCTTTCGAGCTGGGGAGGAGCGGAGAGGGGACGGGGAGGCGAGGAGATGAAGCACACGAGGACATGGCGGCTAGTTTCAGAGGAGGACGCGGCGGGGAGGAGGGGCGGCCCCGATTTCTATGGACGTGACGGCGGCGGGGATGGACGCGACGACGAGCCTGATTCAGTGGAGCGGGGATGGGGAGGAAGTGGTGGCAGAGTCGACGGGGGTGGAGACTGCGGGGAGGCGGAGGGATGGGGAAGCGGAGGTGGGGATGGGGACGACGGCGGCGTGGAGGGGAACGGCCGACAGGGCCAGACGGGTCTGAGCTCTGTGCTCTGGGCCGGACGGCGTGGGGTGGATAAGGTACTGTCCTAATGAGGACTTGTTCACAAATAAGAAATTTTACAGGGGGTTGACGGGAACCCAGGCGTGTGCCTTTTTGCCACCCTGGCTGCCACGTGCCGCATCGTGTGGTCATTTGGACCAAAAAGTTTATCCTTACAAACCTTTTGTATGATGGGTTGCACTTTTAGAACCTTTTGTATGAGTTTGCTCCCACCTGACAACGTTTTGTACCTCCAGTGCTAATACCTCTATATTTTTGTACACTTGATTATTGTAAATTTTGCTCACTAATAAGTACTGTACTAGTACCTTGTTTGGGATTATTATATTAGAATTAAGGGCCAAGTTGCTAAGATCAAGATGCTCATAACTCATTAATCTATACATGCACCAATAGTTTTACATACACGAGAAAAATGAAAAGAAAAAAAGAACATGCATTAGACGAGAGAGTAATAAATGAGATAGTTCTTATAATAAAAAAAAGAGCTCTCTGCCTTATAATACCAAACCGAGGTAGTACTAGTGTGACTTTAACCATGCCGGAAACATGTGGCTGAGAGAGAAGCTATGCATGTAAAGCCAAGTTTAATTATCCTTGCAATCAAGTATTTTATTCTGGTCGACTGTAATTTAAACTTGGCAACACAGTGTAATTAATCTACGCTTGCATTTTTTTTCTTCTAGAGTTTGCTGTGCGTGAGGCCGCCATGCAGCTTTATTCCGAGGTTTTTCTACACCATGGAGGGTGCATCGCTTTGTTTAATGGGTCTGGTGGGGCTGACACCTAGTAGAACGCGCCGTAAGTGTTAGCTTTGCGACAAGTAAATAACGGAGAACGAAAATAAAATCGTAGCAAGACACAGATTTAACGTGGAAAACCGTCTCAAACAAAGAGAGGGAAAAACCACGGACGCCAGCCAGCGAATCTTCACTATAATGGGGAGTGTTTACACAACGCCGGGAATTTCGCAGATGCAACTTGTCCCAGCCGGCGGCATATATAATGGTGGTAACCTAGGTCATCAACGATCCGTACGGCCCTCGCTCCGTTCCGTCAGAAGTTGGCCTCTACTTTGTAGAATTTGGATATAACAGCAAGGATACAAGCGCGGGAGTGTTGCAAGGATGAAGGATGCAAGCGCGCGACAGGATGCGGCGCGTCCAGTCCATTTTAAAAACAGAGGGAGTATATTCTCATTCCATGGTTCGCCGCAACGATTCTATTTCTTAATTTCTCCTCGTCGGTTGAGACAGAGTCGTGTGTCTTATCCTCATTTTGGAGTGGCTCTGGTGTATAAGGAGACGGAAAGAGGGGTGGCGCGCATGCACGCTTTCTTCCTCTGTCACTGGCGTGGAAGCCATGGTCGCCGACGTCGTCGAGATGGGTATGTATCTGTTTCTCATGCTTTGTTCCTTGTTTTTCTTGCGGTGGTCGGCGTCGAGTTTGGGTTCCCCTCCTACCCGAGCATAGGCATAGGCAGGTTTGGTCATGCTTTCTTCCTCTTACGATTTTGATCGCGGAGGTGCGGGTTTGTTGGGCGATGGGAGTAGCGTACGGAGTTAGAGCATCTCCAATGGAGCAGCTAGCCAGGAACCAGCTGGCCGCGCAGAAGGCTCCGGTAATGCTGCAGAACCACCAAGCGGTGGCCGACGCGTTCGTTCGTCGCGTCACAGCAAGCGCCCGCGAGCGCCGACGGTCAAAGTTCCGGCGTATTCAAGCCTCCCCGGAGCATGTCGCCGCTGGTCCGCAACTACCCACACGGTTCTCCCCGCGCAGCTCTTCCCTGGAGTGCGCCGACTCCTATGTACGTCTTTGGTGCGCCGCTGGCCATCGATCTCAACGTCACGTACTCCCCCAGAGACTCGCCGATGTTGCATAGGTTCACGACAGCTCACGGCGTCCCGGACGGTAGGAATCTCTTTGGGGATCCGGCATCTCGGACGGCAGGAACTATTTAGGTTTGATCGCTGAGTGCACTGGTCTGACGGGCTAGACTGCATGGACCTACTTAAATGGATCAAGATGGCTTAGAGCATCTCCACTCGTCCCCCATGCGGCGTCTGGCGCGGTCCGATTTTGGGCCGTATGGGAGGCGCCGGACTGGTCCACGATTTGGAGGGGCGCCGGCTCCCAGCCGTGCCCCCAAACACAAAAAATAATGATTATTCAAACACTTGAGTATATTCGTTTTCAATTTTTACATAGAAAGGAAAAGATCAACTCCTCCGGTGGCCGAAGGCGTTGCTCTCGCCAGGAGGCCACGGTGGCGGCGACGACACCCCACAAATCGAACAGTGAGTTGTATCTCGCTAGCTGTACCCCGACCTCCTCCTTTGCTCGGTCGCGTCTGGCACGCAAATCAGCATCGTCGGGCTCCCTGTGCGACGCGTAGAAGAAACGTTTGTAGACGTCGTCAAGTTCTTGCAGCCGGAGGTGCTCCGACAGGAAAACTTGGTAGAAGATGTCCCACCCGTAGGGCTCAGCAATTGTCCGGTAAGCCGGCCCGTGGGGTATCGGTGGCCGCGGAAGCTCCTCGGTCTTGGGCAGGGGACTGAACCAGCCCATCTCGTCGGTGTTGGCTCTGCTGGAGTCATCGGAGTCGACCCGCTCATTGTTGGAGCACTCAGAGTCGATGTGGTTGGGTCCAGGGAGAGGTGGAAACGGGTTCCACGGCTCTTCTGCGGGCGGTGGGAGAGGTGGAGGAGCACGGCGGCCAGGCATGGCTGTGCGCCGGCCCTACTGGCAATAGCAGCGTCGCCGGCCGCCGGCCTAGATGTAGAGGGAGAGGGTGCGAGGTCTAGCCATGATGTAGATCTGCAATGGCGATAGTCGTCGTGCCTACATATAGCGAGTAAAGGGCGGAAAGCGGTGGAAAAGACGGGATGCGGTGGAAGGGCATGGCGGGAGAACGCGTGGCTGGCGACCGGACGTCGCTCGGGAGACGAGCCTTCCATCTCACTGCCAGGGCTGGCCCGCGTCGTTTTCAGCTTCATCCGGCGCCCTCGCTAGTCTCCGTGGGTTGGGTTCGGCCTGGGGGCGCCGGATGGCAAACCGGGCCATGCCGGCGCGAAAATAAGTTTTTGGGGCAGGTTGGGCGCGATTTTCTACGCCGACACCCTCATAGCCGTTTAGGGAGTCTTTAGGGGCTCCGAGTGGAGACGCTCTTAGTGTGGACGAATTGGGTTGTTGGGCAAGTTGGTCAATGGGCTGACGTGGGATTTCACACTGGCCTCGCGGGATTGGTCGGGCCGCGTGGTAGTGCGCATACTGTCGCTCGCAATTGGCGTCCTATTAAATTCGGTCTCCAGGTCATCTGATTATTATCTAATCAAAAGTGGATGCCTGCAGGTCAAAAAAAAAATAAAGTGGACGCCTGCCGTCCATAACTTACTTGAAACTAGACTTGGTGTTTAGCGCAGCCTTATAGTTTTGTCTGGAGAACCGTACTGGATCTTAATCTCCTCCCCTGCGTCTGCATCAGCACTAGCTAGTTCGACATCAACCTACTCCTCTCTTATGTGCGTCGACCAAGAGGCTACTTCTTACTCCAGGGCTTCGGATTTTCAAGGTTAGTCCCTTTTGTATTTTCGGCATTCCTCTCAAGAAATGTTTTGTCTCGCATCCCCCTTTTGTTTTGCAACTTATATACTTCCTCCGATCCAAATTAATGGACTAAATAGACAAATCTGAATCCATTAATTTGGATCGGAAAGGTATTAAAGCTTTTTTCGTCGTTTCTTCTAGGTGCCCGGACATGAACCGTGCGACAGTGGCACCGAGACCTTTGCCGTACCACTTACTAGAAGAAATTACAGATGGTTTCTCTGAGGAGCAAAAACTAGGTGTTGGAGCGTACGGAAGTGTTTACAAGGTAAGAATCCCCAACCACGGTTCTTTTACGGAGTAGAAATCCAGTGTGTTTCTGCCACAAAAACAAAATCCAGTGCGTTTTTTCCCCCATAGTTGTACAGACTTGCAGAGGACAATACATCAACTTGTAAATGTAAAAGGATCATCCTTAGGCTAGTATTTCGAAAAGCAGATAGCATATACAATTTTACAGCATGCATTCGGCAAATGGAAGAGGAAGCAAACAAAATTGGGCTTTCGTGAGCCAAACATTTTCGGGGTCCAGTTGTCGGGAGAGTAGGTGTTTCTTTGCGGCGTTGAGCAGTTTTCTAATTAACCCTCTTGCTTCTTAATCCATGAAATACGGCAAAGCGTGTTTCAAAAGAAATTATGGGTTTGAGTAATGGGCATGGGCCGCATGGCAGCCCAATTGCTCTAGGGACCGGGATGTTGGTGCAGTAGACACATGGCAAAATGGCTAAGTACTAATGCCCCATGGTTGCGTAGCAACCGTTAAGAAAGTTCAAGTACGTCCTAATACAGGTCTTGGTGAATGTATGGCTTCACACAGTACACAGATGTGAGAGGAGTAGATTTATCGAATTTCGTTCCACCTTGGTTGGAAGAGACTCTGGTCTGGCGTGATACTTCGATTGGCGCGCATCCGACACTCCGGTCTGGCGTAGTAGCTCCAGAATTTTTAGTTGGAGTTCGGGTGGTGATCTGGGTCTCTGCAAGCGGTCACCAATGGGTTCACGAGCCTGGGCGAACTGGGCCGAATAGTTCGGGCGGTAGCAACTAATAATTCCGGTAGGGCCGGACATTCCGGTGTGATACGCCGGATATTCTGGTGCAGATTCTTTTGTTGCATGTTCATGCTCTCTTGGCCATCTTCCTTGGCACCTTGGCGATGAGCTTGTGACTCGTACATGAGGATACAAAGTGTATTTGCATGAAGTGGCAAGCCATTCAAAGCAGTATCCAAGTCACACGAGGATAGAAGCAAGTTGACCTTATCTTGGAGAAGTTTTTCTCGAGCTCGGTAATCGGTCCACTTGGGGAAATTGGTAGAGTGGATGTAGAGTCGTCGGTAGGACGGACTGCATCATCTCCTCCCTTGGGAAAGAGTCGTCGGTAGGACGGGCTGCATCATCTCCCCCTTTTGGAAAAGAGTCGTCCTCGACTCTCTTCATCATCTCCTTGAAATGGTGAAAGGTCCGCCACGTTGAAGGTATTACTCACTAGGTACTTGGACGTGAGGATATCGATGATGTAGGCGTTATTGTTGATTATCTTGAGGACCTTCAAAGGTGTCAAGCGTAATAACCTTCAATCTGAAGTCATGCGTGTCAAGCAAATACATCTACAGTCGTCTCGTTGTTGTTTTACTGGAGATTTACAAATTTGATTACATGAGGTGGACCAGATAGCTTGTTATTCTTCACAACGACACCGTCACCTACTAGTAAATGCAGCTGATCTTGATCAGCACCGGCGTCTACACGTTGCGTCAATGTTGGGACTCTCGCGCCATTTCCCTTAGCCGTCAATGGATAAAGCTTGTCGTCTCAACAATGGCGGATTGGTTAACAGCCGTCCCCGTCATTACTCACCGGACCGCGTTTTGATCTGGCACCCAAATATTCTCTGTTTATTAACTTTGCACTTACGATTTTACCCCCACGGACGAGGGTACTCCATAACATTAACGGGAGTACAGGCAAAATCTGTCCACTAAATCAGAAGAAATAGACGGCCTAAATTAATCTATGGGTCTCTTGACTCGATATTGGCTGGTCAAAGACTCATGACGCATTTTCTATTTTACCGCACGAGTAACACAATGCAAATTTACGAGCTACAATATTGTGTTAATGTACTCCCTCCGTTTCATAATATAAGATGTTTTAGCTTTGTAAAAGGAGCGTATATACAATATTGTGTTAATGTACTCCCTCCGTTTCATAATATAAGATGTTTTAGCTTTGTAAAAGGAGCGTATCTAGACTCTTTTAGTGTATAGGTTCGTAGTGAATCTACATACTAAAAAGATGTCTAGATACGCTTTTTTTCACAAAGCTAATATTTTATATTATGAAACGGAGGGAGTATAACGGTTCATGATTAGTAGGACTTACAACATCTTTATGACCAGGACCATTTTCTGCATTAAGTACACTCTATATATGTTGTTACATGTAGAAAATGAAACCGTTCATGTCATGTTCTCAACAGGGACAGCGTAAAGGTGGAGAAATTATTGCTGTGAAGAAGCTTCATTCCATGCCAGAACTCAATGATCAACAATTCCAAAAGGAATATCTTAATCTTGCAAGTCTCCAACATGAAAATATTGTGAGGTTAGTTGGCTATTGCCATGAAACTCGTGGAGAATATGTAGAGCTTAATGGTAGGACGATTTTTGCCGAAAACCAGCACATGGCATTGTGTTTCGAGTATATGTGCAACGGAAGCCTTGACAACTGTCTTCAAGGTACGAGGGTGCTCTCTCCGTGTTAAATGTCACTTGCTAAAAATAAATCAAAATTTAGACATCGAGAATACTCACATTTGTTGTTGCTACAGATGAATCTAGTGGACATGATTGGAACACCCGATACAAAATAATTAAAGGGGTTTGCAAGGGTTTGAGGTACCTTCACGAGGAACTAAATCCTCCAGTTTACCATTTGGACTTGAAGCCGGCCAATATATTGCTGGATGAGAAAATGACCCCCAAAATTGCGGATTTTGGATTGTCAAAATTATTTGAAGATGAAAGGACCCGAGTAACAGCAAGCCCCATAGGAACACTGTAAGCCGAATACTTCATCTTAACTGACATTCAGTAGCTAGAAACTTTTTATGTACTCACTCCGTCCTGAAAAGGATGTCCTAGATTTGTTAAATTTTATATGTATCTAGATATATTTTAGTATATAGATACATTTAACTTTTCACAAATCTCAGACATCCTTTTTAGGACGGAGGTAGCATCATATGAGTAATCTTACAATCTATGTGATGTTTTGTGCAGTGGGTACCTGCCGCCCGAATACTGGAGTCATAGATTGGTCTCAAATAAGTTGGATATATTTAGTTTAGGGGTAATAATCATAAAGTTAATGACGGGAAAGGTGGGCTACACCCAAAGTGCTGAAATGCCTTCAGAAGAATTCATTGATCTCGTAAGATAAATCTCTCAGTTTAATTCATCAAGATCAATTGTACCTTTTTGTGAAGACAACAACAATTGATTGTATTGCTTGATTGATATTGTGTATTACATGATTACATTAAGAGCCCTTGGGCTGTTTATATAGTACTAGAAGACTTGGGACTAAAAATCTATTACAGATAGAATCCTAAACTATTAAATATAGCAATCCGTGATCTACTCTAGTACCTAACCATGGTGCACTCTAGCACCCCTGTAGTCAGATCGGTAGTGACGCGAACAGCAGGAGCATCACCGACGGTCCGACTAGAGCATAAGCCGAATGCGCCGACTGGAGAGGTTGCCAGTGGGTGATAGCCCTTGATGCCGACGTCAATGTAGCCGAGAGTGAGGGCATCATAGTCGTGGTAGATGGTGTTGTTGGAGTGTTAGTGATGTAGTCGTCGTTGATGAAGTCGTTGTGGTTGATATAGTTGTGGTCGGTATCGCTGTTGAGCCCGAGAGAAGTCGTTAGAGTAATAAAATAGTAAAAGACGGTTCCAGCGGTAGTCAACTCGAGGTAGATGTAGGTGGAGTTGTGGTATTAGAGGTAGGCGACATGTCATGCCAAGCTTGCCAAACTCGGGAGCGCGCCGGGGACGAAAGTTGCCATACCAGACGTATGAAGACAGGGACCATCATGAATCATGCGAGTCAGAGTCGAGCAGCAGAGAAGACCTCTGTGTATAGTCGATTGCGCGTCGTATGTGCCGGAGTAGACGAAGTGGTTGCAAGAAGAAAATTGAGCTCAAGCGGTGCAAATAAAAATTAGACTGCAACTCTAGCGCATGCGGCGAGGTCATGGTAGACGAACATGGCGAGGAGGTCGTCGATGGCGCTTGAACTGTAGCGTTAGTAGATGCCGAGGATTGAACCAGTTTTTTTTTCCACATGCAGGAGCTCTTTCGAGTTTGTTGAATGATAGGTTGTAAATGTTGGGGATCAAACCCATTTTATTCATCTACATGCAGTAGCGCGGCGATGCAGAACTCGTTGGCATTGATGAAGACCTTGCTTGGCCGTGGCGGCGACGATGTGGTACGTGCGGCGAAGTTGTTGGCGTAGATTGTTGTCTGCGATGATGACCAACGATAATGCAGATGTGGCCCTTTATTGATGGCGAGACTCGTACTCAGGTACGATTGTCCCGGTTCATGTCGGCAAAGACGAGTCGGTGAGGTGGTGACATGCGGATAGAGAAGTCCGCGACGACACATGAAGGCGTCCCTTGGGGCGCCACGCACATCATCTTTGGCACGGTCATTGGAGGATTTGCCGGAGATGAATCGATGCCAAGGTTGGAGTAGAGGCACGTGAAGATAACATATGGTGGTGCGCGACGCATCCGATCTATGATAGACGAAAGAGGAGGAAACGCCAGTCAAGCGACTGGCAAGAAATTTTGACGATATCTATTGGATATAATCTACGAGTTGCGCGGTCCCAGTGGAGATTGATCTCCCTGGGGTCGGCGCGGTGGGCTAAACCGAAAGTCTAGAACCAAGAGCCCCTGATACTATGAAAGCAACAATATTTGATTGTATGGCTTGATTGATATTGCGTATTACGTGATTACATTGAGAACCCTTTAGGGATGTTTATACAGTACTAGAAGACTTGAGGATTAAAAATGCTAGTACATATAGAATCCTAAATAACCAAATATAGCAATCCATGATCTACTCTAATACCTAATCATAGTGTACTCTAACATTTTGCCCAGAATATTATCGTTCTTCTAATTAATGTACGAACATTTTTTTCCCACGCCCCAAATTACTAGGTACATGACAGGTGGAGAAATAGGCTACTAGGAACATCAACTGATGAGATTGATTCATATGCGGAACAAGTGAAGACATGCATCAAAATGGCTCTGAATTGTGTCGACAATGATAGACATAAAAGGCCAAATATAGGAGACATTATCAGTGAGCTGGATGAGACAGAGACTATGACACAATTTTCTCAGGCATTGACAATTAATAATCTAGAGACGACATCATTTGATGAGCAGGTGTGATTAATGTTTCTGATAATCTCTTCTACATTTTTTTCTTGAAATCTTCATGGTGTATCGATGGCATCCTCGACAGGAAGAGAATGGGCTCCTGGAGGTCCATCCTCGCCGGCTTCGCTTTCCCTTCTTCGAGCCAAACAAATCCATTTGCGCTCTCCGCCTCAGTAACAAGACAGATGATGATGTCGCCTTCAGGATTCTCTCGGAGAAGTACACAGACCTACTGTCAGAGTTCACTGGCATTGTGCCACCAAGGTCCGCTCAAACCTACTGTGTGCTGATAGAAAAGAAGCCACCGGCGAGCATGAAAGAGTTTGTTGTGACCCTGGAGAGCTGCATAGCACATGAGGACATCGCAGACGTCGACGACAACTTCTTACCGGAAGTCCTGGAGCTAACCGAAGGCAACATGGTGCATACGGTAACATTACTGGCAGCCATTTGTGACCCAGAACCACACAAGATAGCCTCTAAGGTTAGTGACTGGTGTTTTTAGTTACCCAACCTGAACTTGAGAAAAAACAGAATCTTGTAGTATGACGTTTCTTTCCTCGCTTTCATCTTGATCGGGCATCGCTTTTGGGCTTTCTATGTGGTCGGGAATAACCAAGTTGATCAGTTTCAATTTCTCCTCTTTACATCATGTTTTATTTTGGACAAATTAATGGATTCACCAACCATCATTTCTTTATTAGGTCATCTGCCGCTCAGATCCTTCTCGCCAATTATCACAAATAGATGTGCATCCAACTGAGCCATGGTAAGTTTTTTTTTGTTTTGACTTGAGTCATGGTAAGTTGATACTTCTAATAGTGTACTATTATCGAAAAAAGTGTACTATGCATATTAGTCGTCCACATGTAAACTCCACGAAATACAAGCTAACTGGAGGAGACCAGGTGCCATCAAAATGCTAGTCCATACAGTGGAGCACAAACGATATGTTAATTCTGCCAGAGCTGCAAATCGGCCATGAAATCTGCAGCTCTAATACCATGGAGCGAGTAACAGAAAAAGTGTTATCCATGACAATCCCAATAAAATTGTTCTTATATGCATAACACATACAAAGCTAATTACCCGAGTGTGCTAGGGAAGAAAGAGTAATAATATCAAATTTTGTTTCAAAGAAAAGAGACATGTAGAGACATTTCAAGATGTTGTATCTTGCAAATGCACACCGTGAGGATTTTGTTGTATAAAATAATCCTTCCCTATTTTACGTAAATCCAAATTTTGTTGCTTGCTTTTTTCTTCCCAAACAGAAACTGAATCAGAGGTCTCTATCTTTTTCCTTGCAATCTGCGATGAAAAATCCGTCTAATTCCAACTTGTCTTCCTTCCATGGAAACATAGGATGAATCTATCGGTGCATAATAATTTTTAGGTAATCATCTGCGGTGGGTGGGAAGTGAGATCAACCACCTCCGCCAACTATTTTTTAATACTCCCTTGGGCCCAAGTAAATTGGCAGGCTTTCCTTCCATGGAAACATAGGCTATGAGGGCCTTTAGTCATCTTAAATCTATGGATCTATCCGTGCATAATAATTTTCGGGTAATCATGGGCAGTGGGTGGGAAGTGAGATCAACCACCTCAACCAACTATTTTTCAATACTCCCTTAGGCCCAAATTAATTGGCGCAGTGAATTAATTTGGGCCAGAGGGAGTAGTTAAGATATTCACTCCTGCATAAATGCCAACAACTCTTATTGAAAGATAGATAAAAAAATTTAGCTAGATTTCAATCACATAATGATGTTTAAGATATATATTTCAATGAAAGATATATTGGGCCGGAGGGCGTGTATGGTACCTTGAGTGGTTCATTCATGTTTATAAATGGGACGGGGTACAAGTATCACCGTATTGTTTTCCGAAAAGGACAAGTACCGCCGTATGCGGGGCGCATAACCTATCCGCGTTGTAGAGATGGGTTCTTCAATAGCACAATACCCAAATCAGGAGGATCCATAGCAGTCGAGCATCTTCTGTGCCCGCCTCGTTTGTTACACTTCCGGAGACATCTCTAGCCGGTGCGCCACTGTGCTGGTTATGTGTTTCTCTACTGATAGGCCTGCCATAGCGGGTTCTCCTCTAGTGTGAATTGACCGAAAGGAAAAGAAAGAAACATATTTTACGTGGAGCGAAAGGCCACCTAACGTGCTACTCTATATGGCTGATCTCTCTATCTATCATATGACTACCGTACCTGCTACATATATATGTAGTCTATCTAAGTCTAGTACGAGTTGGTGCTCTAAAAGCCAATTACTTGTCAATTTTTTTTATAATGGACGCTTTATTACTTTAAAGGTTTAAGTGTTGCACCCATCCTCCGTATAATTAAGATACAGACAGCTGGCAATAGTTCTAAGATCAACAAAATGGTAAATATATATGTAGTCTATCTAAGTCTAGTACGAGTTGGTGCTCTAAAAGCCAATTACTTGTCAATTTTTTTATAATGGACGCTTTATTACTTTAAAGGTTTAAGTGTTGCACCCATCCTCCGTATAATTAAGATACATACAGCTGGCAATAGTTCTAAGATCAACAAAATGGTAAACCAAGGCGAAATACAAGAATCACCAGAGCCTATATAACGCCTATGTTACATCTCAAATGTCGGAAAAAATATCTCTCGACGTATCCTCCAATCGTGCATAGACCTCCGTAAATAGGTTTCTCCACTCCACATGACGTAGAGGTGACCACAAACAGAGTGTAGCGATGCATAGGTAGATAACTTGCATAAGAGAAGAAGATTTATCATTAAAAACATTTCCATTTCTATATAGCCACATTGACCAAATAACGGCAAGCGCTCCCATCCTAATAAATGTTTTTACTTATAATCAATCATATATAACCAGTTTCCAAATATGTTGGTAACACTAGTAGGGGATATAGTTCAGAAGCCGTTTGGATGACTGACCATTTTTTTTCGAAATGGGTGTGAAACACTGGCCTCTGCATCCAAAGGATGCACACAACCCTCTTTATTAATAATAAGTTCAAAGTAAAACCATTACAGTTCACGGATCAGCTAAGGTTGATACAAAAACCAACCATCTGAACACACGCGCGCACAGGCTATACATCTGTCAATCGACTAGAATGACGCCACGAAGCCTGGCTGAAAAATCCGTAGTAACCGCCACAAGACGGGTGCATCCAGAAACCATGGGTTGTCTCATATGTTCCGGGAGTAGGAAAGCCCATAATTGGATTCAATGCGCCGCCATATAGATAACCTGCAAAGAGGATGGAACGCTGGCCATGTTAAATATACAATTATTATGACACTTCCAAATGTACCAGCATAATGCCGAAATACCAATACGGATTCTGTTTTTATCCATTTTTTCCACCCCATTAAGGCAATTCCCAAACATATTAGTTATATTGATTGGGGGTGGTAAGTTATATGTGAAAAACACCATCCGCCAAAGAATTTTTGCAAAAGGACAAGAAATAAACAAATGTTCAATTGATTTGTCTTCATCACAAAAGGAACATTTTTTACATCCATTCTAATTACGCTTGGCCAGATTATCTTTGGTTAATAGAACCTTTTTATTGAGAAACCACATAAATATTTTAATCTTTAAAGGTATTTTGATTTTTCACAAGTATCGAGACGGAAAACGTGGGTGCCCATTTAAAAGATGTTCGTACATGGATTTAACCGAGAAAATCCCATTCTCAGTATGATTCCATATAAACTTATTCTTCTCATTTGTCAAGGAAACAACCATGAGCCTCTCACAAATATGCAACCATGACTCCCATTTATTTCCTGTTAAACAGCGTCTAAAACTGATGTCGATGGGAAGTCGAGATAAAAATGATTTCACTAGGACATGTTTCCTATGAACAATGTTGTAGAGGGATGGATATTGTTGGGCAAGAGACATCTCTCCTAGCCATACATCCTTCCAAAATCTAGTACCCTTCCCATCCCCGATTTTGAAAAAAACCCTGGTAAAGAACTCATCTTTTACTCCCATAAACCCTTTCCAAAAAGGTGAGTCGGTTGGCTTGGAATCAATTTGTGCTAAAGTTTTATTAGCCAGATACTTGTTGTGCAGCAACTCATGCCATACCCCTTCCTCTGACATTAGTTTATATAACCTTTTGCTAAATAAACACTTTTTCTTAAGCTCTAACACCTCAATACCCAGCCCCCCTGGTCTTTCGGTCGGCATATAATATTCCATCTAGTTAGCCTATATTTCTTCTTATGTTCATCACGTTGCCAAAAGAAACGTGAACGGTAGTAATTTAGTCTTTTCCTAACATCCTTCGGTATTTCGAGAAAAGACAATATAAACATAGGCATACAAGTTAGCACCGAGTTAATTAGAACTAATCGATTCCCGTAAGATAACAACTTTCCTTGCCAGCAGCCTAACTTAGTCTCAAATCTGTTTTCAGCGGGATTCCATTCAGAGTTCCGAAGTCTCCTGTGATGTATAGGTACCCCTAGGTACCTAAACAGTAAGGATCCAGACTCACATCCGAAAATCTGTTTATAAATTTGTTCTTGTTCAGCCGCCTGACTGAAACAAAAAATCTCACTCTTGTGAAAATTTATTTTTTGTCCTAATAGCTGTTTGAAAATACAAAGAATGAGTTTCATATTGACTGCCTTTTGAAAGTCATGTTCCATAAACAAGATAGTATCATCCACGTACTGATGTATAGACACTCCCCCTCGACTAGATGAGGTATTAGTCCAGCTACCTATCCATTTTCTCTTGCTCGAGCAATAAGAATAGCAAGCATATCAGCAACTATGTTGAAAAGCATGGGGGACAAAGGGTCACCTTGGCGGAGACCTTTCTTAGTTTGGAAATAGTGTCCTATGTCATCATTGATGCGGACAGCCACACTTCCATCCCGCACAAAACTATCAATCCATTTGCACCATAATGGATCAAAACCTTTCATACGAAGAACTTGTTGTAAAAAAGGCCATTTAACTTTGTCATATGCTTTTTCGAAATCAATCTTAAATAGTACCCCATCCATTTTTTTTCTTATGAATCTCGTGGATAGTTTCATGTAATACGACCACTCCTTCAAGTATATGTCGTCCAGGCATAAATGCTCTTTGAGTGGGTTTAATAACCTTGTGAGCAATCACAGAGATATGGTTTGTAGCAATCTTTGTAAAAATCTTGAAACTAACATTGAGGAGACGGATAGGTCTGTATTGCTGAATTTGAACTGCATTCTCTTTTTTAGGTAATAAGGTGACAACACCGAAATTCAGTTTGAACAGAGGCAGTTCGGCTGAATGCAACTGTGCAAATAAATCCATCAAGTCGTGCTTGATCACATCCCAGAAAGTTTGTTAGAATTCCACAAGGAATCCATCGGGTCCAGGCGCCTTATTATGTTCCATGGTTGAAATAGCATAAAAAACCTCTTGTTCAGTAAACTGAGAGGTTAAGATATTATTCTCCTCAGTTGACACTTGTGAGATGTTGTGAGTTATATCTTCCATAAGATTAAAACTACTGGGAGTCGGCTCCCCGAACATCTTCTTATGTAATTCACATATATATACTTTTAGGTTTTCCTCTCCCACAATGGTCCCTTCATCTTGTTCTAACTGAATTTTTTTCTTTTTTCTATGTTTGCCATTGGCAATAAGGTGGAAATAGCTAGTGTTATTGCCCCCTTCATGAATGTGTTTGACCTTAGCACGTTGTGCCCACTTAGATTCCTCATCCCGTCTTAACTTTGTGACTTGTTCATTTGCAATTCTTAGAGTTTTCTTTCTTCTTCAAACAGCGGAGTATTTTCAGCCTTTAAATCCAACTCATCAATGATGGATAAAAGTCTTTCCTTCTCCATCCTATATTTTCTACTATGATGTTTTGCCCATCCTTAGAGAAATTGGCGCAAATGTCTAATTTTGTGTTGTCAACGTTCAATAGGTGTGGTGCCACGAGATACTGATGTCCATTCAGAAGCAACCATGCTAAAGAAATCATCATGTTTTAGCCACGATAGTTCGAACAAGAATTTCGGACTATTTCCTTTATGAGCTTGGATTCCTGAGTCAATCAGGAGACGAGTATGATCAGAACCTGATCGCGTAAGTGCTTGAACAGTCATAAGAGGGAACTTTTGTTCCCATTCGACGGTGGATAGAATACGGTCCAATTTCTCGTAAGTAGGTGTATCCCTACGATTTTCCTAGGTGAATTGCCTACCAGAGAGAACTATCTCGCGTAAATTTAGGCTTTCAATAATAGCATTAAACATAAAAGGCCATCTCGTGTTAAAATTGTCATTATTTTTATCCTTTTTTCTTCTTAGAGTATTAAATTCGCCCCCAACTAGCAAAAGTAGTGCCTCGTTTTCACAAACGTGTACCATCTCTGCAAGAAATTCGTGTTTCAGATTGTCTTGAGCCGCCCCATACACTGGGACAAGTACCCAAAGAAAACCATCATGGCGGCATTTCAGATGAATTTTTACACAAAAATCCCTGGAAACAACCTTGTTAACATGAAGAGTTTCAGTATTAATCCCAACAAGAACCCCCCCTTGAACGACCATGAGGTGGTAAGCAAAACCATGCAAAGTCCAGCCCCGGCGTCAGGTGTCTTAGAAATGGAATTGTAAAATTAGACCATCCCATTTCCAACAGGGCAATAAAATCTAACTTATTTTCCCTAATAGTCTCAGAAACAAACAGGTGTTTTGCTGTATCCCGAAAACCTTCACTATTTCAAAACATTCCCCGTAAACCCTGCATCTCAAAACGTTTTCTTTATTCTCACCCTAGTACCCCGACGAACAGTGGATGGATCATATTGTTTTTTCTTGCGCCCACGTACTTGAGGAGGTTCTTTGACTAAACTCTCGTCAAGATCATCTAGACCATTAATCTCCTCCTCAACCAGATCATCACACAAGTTTGAAATCTTGGACACCACTAGACTTTCTTCCCCCTTATTATTAGGAGTTTTCTTATCAATCTTACGATCAAGTAAAGTCAAGGTTCTATTCAGTTCATTGTCTTTAATTAGATTAGCAGCAATATTTCTTTGTAACTCCGAATCCCACAAAGATACCCCAATCGATTTTGCTTTTTGAATAATATCAATATTAGAAAAAGACATGATAGAAAAGGTTGGATTGAGGTTCTTACCTTTGATGCCGTCATGGTGCTGCGCCAGGTCCACTGCCTGCTCCAACTGTGTCGCGTCAGCATTGGGTTGCGCCCTCACACGATCACTTGATCTCAACTCATAAGCAGCCGACTTGGGAATGCCACCAAAAGCAATCACTTAGGCCAAAGATGGTTTCAGTCTTGCAAGAACACCGCTAGTTGTTGCTGCTTTATGAATAAAAGAATTGGCCTCGATGCCAACAGCCCCCTTCTTGTTTTTAGGGGTGAAAGGTTCCTAGCTTAAGCTAAGAATTATCATCGCCCTTCACAACCATGTCCTCCATGACGCCTTCCGCTGTCCTTTCTGCCACGGCAGGAAAACTGCTCACGGCAGCCTGCCTGGGCACCGCGGCAGCCTGCTGGGGCTTCCTCGGCAGAGAGAATCTGTGCCGCGGCAGACGTGGCATCCAGTCCTGGCTTTTCCGCAGCAGGGGGAGTATTCGCGGCAACCTACCTAGGCCTCGCGGCCGCCTGCTGAGAATTCGTGGAAGACAAGCCCTCTGCCTCTTGAGTTACTACAACCTCATTAACAGAGACCATCGGAACCATCCCAACTTTTTTAGACTCCAAATTCTTTTGCAATACCGCCATCTGCTCCGCCTTCTCATCTTTATTTAGATTTGCCAAGTTTGCATCAATGCGAGTTGGCAGAATCAGATAAGGAAGATTCAGACCCTGTGTAATAGTAGGATCAACCGTTTCATGATTAGAAAACAAAGACACATTACAATTTTTAGAGGAAACAGTAGAAAGAACATTGTCATTTTTTACCTCATGCATTTCTAGTTGAAAGGACCCAATATTAACACATGGAGGAAGGGGCAGCCCTGCCGATTGAATTCCTCCCGGTGTAGGTGTCCTCCACCGCCAACATTAGAGTTCTCGTTATTAGGAGTAGAACGATCCATCGTTCTATCCTCTTCCATATTGCTTGAGCCCTCCTTGTTGCCGTTGTTTGCATCATCATCTCCATTGTTTCCATTATTTGTCTGATCAGTTGAACCATCCTGGACCATAGGAGTCGTTGTTTCCTCAACCAAAAACTTCGGTCTAAAGAAACCCCTTTTTAATCCAGATATCCAAATATTGTGGAATAGCAGCTTTATCCACACAAAAAACTTGCATCCTCACAATACCTCTCTGTCGGATAAACGGCATGTCTACCATTTTAGTTTTTCCAAGCAGAGACCCAAGCCCCCAAAGGGACAGAAAATCACCTCTGACATCTTTTGGTACTCCATCCACTTGTACAGAAATTTCAGGTAGAAGGAACATTGGCTCATCAATAATCCCCCACTCCTCAAACTTCATAAAAATTGGTGTATCTGGAATTTGGTACTATTTCAGTAGCTTCATTTGTTGAACCTCCTCTTTGGTGGGAAATTTCACTTTAAACACTTGAGGTTGGAATTCAATCACTTCCCAAGTGTAATTCGGTGATAGAACAAGTCTTTTGAGAATCTCAATTACCTGAGCCACCGTTAAAAAACCTCCTTCCACATACACCCTTCCCACCCTTGAATTCTCCACTCTCGGCCTATATGATTCAGTTGTTGGCAACTCTAGAAAGGTAAGCTTTTCATTTTTAAGCCCATGAACTATCACGGTAGGTTTAGGAGCATTCAACAAAGGGCAAGAAGAGGTTATGTGTTGCGGAGACTCACAATGATCACACACAATAAGAGTACAATCTTCATGAAAGTGTCCCGCTTGATTGCACCTAAAGCAACGTAACTTGTCATTCTTTCTCAGCTTTTTAGCAGGTCCATTACCTTCCAACAGTCCATCAGCATCCGTAGATGCGGCAGGTACAGGTTGCTGAACCAGCGCCCTCACCACACTCGTTGCCGTGGCAGCAAAAATACCCGCGGCGGGCTGCCGAGGCGCCGCGGCAGGCTGCCCAGTGGTCATGGCAGGATGAACTTGTGTCGTGGCAGCTTGCCCAGCAGTCACGATAGGGTGACTCGGTACTACGGCAGGTTGGACCTGTGCCACGGCGGGGGGGGCTGGCCCGACCCAATTCCGAGACCCATCATCTGGCTTCCACCAACAGCAGCCGAACCTTGAGGTAGTGTAAACGAGCCACTCTAGGCCGCAGTCGCAACAACATCTACGACCAGCTTAAGCATGTTTGGATCCAAAGAAGTATGTGTACCATTGCTATTTTGAGCAGATTTTATTGTCCACTGATTCATACGGTCTCCATGATTATCCACCCCCACGGGTAGCGCGAAATTCATAGCGTCGTCTATTCTGGTACCCTAAATCACCAGCCCCATTGTTGTTGCCGCCTCCATGGAAATTGAAACCAGTTTCTGCCTAGAACCCACCTGCTTCGCTATTCTGAAAGCTGTTTTGGCTAGCAAAATTCCCCTCAAATCTCTGTTGATCCCTTCCTCCAGTACCACTGCCTTCCCCTTGGAAAAAATTACCACCTCCATTGGGATTAGGGTTAGCTCCACGGCCTCGCCCAGAATTCGAATGGAAGAAGTTGTTCTAACCTCGTCCACCACCAGCGCCTTGACCCCGTCCCAGCCCTCCATCGCCTCCACCGACATTATTCATCTCAAACTCTAGCCGCCTCCCTGGTAGGGTTTCGGCCTCTGTCCGATGAGATAGATGACAGACGTAGGTGACAGTCCCGAAATTAGCGTCCGTAGGTATCTACATTGTGGGGCCGGGAGTTGGCTGAGCGAAATAAAAATATGGCAGAGGAACACATAAGTTACGAGGCCGAACCTGCCAAAGTACTGGGCCAGCGAAACGACATTCAACCCATGCCTGTCGAGGGCCCAGCGATTGGGAATTCAAAATTTGCATGACTTTCGAATCAACCGATCTCGCTACCGACGTGATCGACGATGGCGAACTAGCCATCTTTGATGCTCGTCACCGACAGACCTTGATCCAGCCCTCACCGCCATCATCAATAAAACTAGATGGTTCAATCGGTGGTCTTCTAACCGAGGAAGACCTACACGATCTAAAATTGACAGAATTACTTTTGGAAAAGTCCGCTTGACACGCACGTACCTCCGTCGTTGGCGACGTCCACAGCTCCATTGCCGTGAGGCATTGCTGACGTCGGCGCTCATACCTCTTGGCCGCCCTTGAGGAAGACGAGACAAGTCTCGATCCTTCTTCCTCCGGTGAGCAGAGATAACGGGCCGCGCTCTCAGGCACCCCATGGGATATAGAACAGATATCCTCGTCCTCCTCTCCGTCAGACGAGAGAACCCAAAACCTCCCCTTCTTCATCAGAAACGCATCCGCATGCAACTTCCCCGGCGTGGAGTTCTCCGATGAACCCTTCCCGGGCAAGGAAGGACTTAGTGGAGAGACACCAGAGGAGTCGTCGCCCTCCATCTCGTTCAACAATAGGTTCTATTAAACATCAATACATAGAATCTACTAAGAATTTACCACTCTCCAAAAGGTTCCAAGTGAATTTGTCGGAGCCATCAGACAACTGTATTGTGGTTAAATGTTGTAGAAAAATGTTCCACGAAGTAAGTTTGGGTCCCAATAATCTCTGTCTGAATGACACATTCAGGGGAGAAGAAACTAATACCGTGGCAATGGTATCCTCTTTGTGACAGACAATGCTCGATATTGTTCCTGGAGAGGGGCATTTGAAAGCCATTTATCCTGCAAAAAACATATCTCCGGTCCATCATTTATAGAAAATGTGCCAAAGAAAAAGAAGTGTTTCTTCATTGCCATGAGCCCGACCCAAAAATGCGAGTCTCTAGGCTTGCAGAGCACTTGAGACAATACTTTCGAGCCAACATATTTTTTAGGAGGGTTTGCCAAACACCATCCTCGGTAAGTAGCTTGAAAAGCCATTTACCTATCATCACGGTGTTTTTGACCTGTAGGTCATGGATTCCAAGACTCCCTTGATCCTTGGGCCGACAAACTAGACTCCATTTTGCCAGTTGATATTTTTTTCTCACTATCTCCTTGCCTAAATAATCTTGACCGAAAATAATCCAATCTATGTAGGACTCCTTTTGGTAGTTGGAATAAAGAGATCATATAAATTACCATATTACTTAGTACATAATTTATGAGCACCAATCTTCCCCCAGAGATAGTAATTTTCCTTTCCAACTTCTTAAATATAATTGTAGTCTTTCCTCGACGTGTTTCCACTCTGGATTTGTGAGTCTCCGATAATGAATCATGGTCCTCAAATAGTTGATTGGAAACTGGCCTTGACCATAGCCAAACAAACCGACATATAGGTGGGCCGCGCCTTGAGCTTCGCTGAAGCAAAACAATTCACTTTTATGGAAATTAATCTTTAAGACGGAAAATTACTCGAATGCTGGTAATATCAATTTTAGATTCTTAGACTTCTCCAGGTCATGTTCCATAAATAGAATCGTTGATAATATCAATTTCAGATTCTTAGCCTTTTCTAGGTCCTTGAGCTTCGATGGAGCAAAAAATCACTTTTATGAAAATTAATCTTTAAGACAGAAAGTTGCTCGAATGCTGATAATATCAATTTCAGATTTTTTGTCTTTCCATGTCATGTTCCATAAATAGAATCATATTGTCGGTGTATTCAGTATTGTCGGTGTATTCAGGGATAGATAGGCCCCCATCAACAAGATGAGGGACTACCCCTTCAATTTGGCCATCAACTTTTGGACGCTCAGTCAAGATAGCCAAGATATCTACCACTATATTGAATAGTATTGGCGATAGTGGGTCACCTTGCGTCAAACCTTTTCTTGTCTGAAAGTAACTGCCAATATCATCATTGAGTTTGATAGCAACATATTCTCGAGACATGAAACTATTAATTAGAGCACGCCACTCATCAGAGAAACCTTTCATTCTGAAAGTTTGCTGAAGAAAAGACCACTTGAATTTATCATAGGACTTTTCAAAATCAGTTTTAAACAAAACCCCCATTCAACCTTTTATTATGTAGCTCATGTACCATTTCATGCAGAATCATCACACATCCAAGATGTTTCTTCCTTGCATAAAAGCATTCTTAGAAGGACGAACTACATGGTCAGCCACCGAGTTTAGCCCAAGGGTTGCCGTTTTCGTAAAAGTATTAAAGCTAACAGTAAGAAGGAAAATAGGTCTATACTATTGTATCCTTTTTGTCTTGTTAACCTCAGGTAATAATATTATCTCACCGAAATTCAGGAAAAACGATTCTAGCTATCCAGCATGAAAAGAGCCAAACAAATCTAGAAGCTCTAACTTGACAACATCCATTTTTTTTATAAAATTCAGCTGGAAGCCATCTGGACCTAGGGCTTTGTCGTGTTCCATTTGGAAAATCTCCTTCCTGACTTTGTCTAGTATAGCTATCAGTCAGAAATTTATTTTCCTTAAGAGAAACTTGGGATATATCATCCGTCCGGGACTCATCCATCGAGAAGTTTCCTTCTTCAGGGGCTCCAAACAGACCTATGTAATAGTTTTTAATGTAGGACTTAAGTTGCTCATGGTCCCGATCGTGCCCTCATCATGTACAAGAGAGTGAATAAGTTTCTTCCGGGTGTCTGCCATTTACCACACAATGGAAGTATCTAGTTTTCGAATCATAAATTTTGTTTTAAATAGTTGATACCATTTAAGCTTCTCTTCACGTAGTAGTCGTGCGATTTTTTGCATTCGGTTGATTTTTAGATCAATTTGTTGTGCATACAATGGCTTAACTTCTGCGAGAGCTTCTAATTCATCAATGATAGATGAGAGTCAAAACTTCTCCTTTTTGAGAATCCCAGCAGTATGACGGGCCCAACCATTTAGGAAATTGTGTGTAGCACTCATTTTATTATTCCATGTATGGATTGGTGTCCTGCCCTTCATTGGGTTTTCCCAATCTTTCTTAATCATGTCATGGAAGCCTTCATGGTGCAGCCATCCAAGTTTAAATTTGAAATGGTGTCTAGACCGTGATCTTGGTGAACCAGTGGACTAGGGGAATGATCAGAATCACTTGTATCCAACTATGGTGAAGATCACACCCACCTAGCCTGTAGGACATTTGGGACAAATGATTTAGATTCTAGTTGACTCAAGTAAATTTTCAAGTACTCTATAGAAAACCACTCATTTATATCTTCTAAAACGTGTGCAATTGTGATATCACAGGATTTTGGCATGTTATCATGGTGACGGTGTCACAGTTTGGAACTATGAGACCCATGTATGTTGCTGCATACCGCCGGCCTCCGCGTGGAGCACATATATGTGATGCAACAAGAGCAAGTCTTATTAATGTTCAAATATTCATGAATTGACTTGACTACCTATGTTGGTCTGCAGGAAAGAGTGTCAGCATGTAGAAATCTCAAGGCTGCAAATAGAATTCGATGCGCTAAGTTCATCGCACGGAAGAACTGGTTTTCTGCTGGAGATTGGGACGGGTGGATCAACGTTCGTGCATGCATGACAAATGAGGAGGTCACAAGGTTCAAAGCGCACGGCAGTGTGGTTATCTCACTAGCGGTTCACCCAAGTGACCCACTGTTGCTGTCATCAGCTATTGATAACCATGTCAAGCTTTGGAACTGGGAGGCTAACTGGAAATGTATTCGAAAATTTAAGGCACACTCAGACCATGTGGAGAAAGTTGTGTTTAACCCAATGGACGGCAACCTTTTTGCAAGTGTTGGCTTAGACAACACGCTGAAGGTTAATTGGCATTTCCATCTCGTACCTGATACACACGTACACACACACATGCATGCACGCATTTGAGTACTCATTCATAGCATTTTATGTGAAATGGAGCAACTCCTAGTCATACTCCTCCGATCCGTAATAAGTGTCACTGCTTTCGTATAAAATTATACTATTAAATCGACAGCACTTATTATGAATCGGAGATAGTAGACCTAGCCGTAACACTACCTAATGCTTGGAAATTCACAGATCTGGAAGACCTCTTCACCTCTTCCTGTCACCATATTGGACTGCCATGAACATCAGCTGTCTGTTGATTATTTCCATCCGGGTGGCGACCGGCAGTACATCGTTGCCGGATCTTTGTCAGGGAAAGCACGGGTATGACATCTTTATTACTCAATGTACATGGGTTAATGCATATCCTCCATATTCGCAAAACCAAAAGTGTATATCCTTGATATTTTGTATCAGATCTGGGACGTGAAGACAAATACATGTATTCGAGAAATCAATGGACTCCAAGCTGATTATAGCCGATGTGTTGGTGTGCTAGATTCTCTCCCAGACTGTCCATTGTTAGTTACAACTTTACAGGGCAACATTGTTTCTGTGTACAACTTCGATACTGACGGGTAAAGTCGCTTCTACCCCGGTCTCATTTTAGTACGTACCGCACCAACGGAGCAATGAAAACAATGTTTAATTATACACAGACTAAATTTTATAATTTTATTTTGCAGCTTCGAGAATTTGATTGATTTCAAACTTGGAAATGTTTGCAACATCGCTTACATCAAGGCCATAAAAAGGTAAACACCATTTTCTGAACATGCTGGGAATAATATATCAATGTGGAACTCATAAAAAAATCTGATTAATTGCCAACCCATCGTGCTATGTGAACCATCGTAACAGGTATGCGGAAATCCAATTCGGCTCACGGGTTCAATGAATCACTTGTTTAAAATCATATTTCAAAATTTTAAAAAATTAGAAAAAAATATTTGCATGTAGATGCAAACATTTTATGTTCGACCACAAGTTTTCAGGAAAAAAGAACATTTTTTGTGACCTGTGTAAAAAAGATAAATTGCGATGCTCCAACATAACTATTCATAGGACTTTTTTTTGTCTTTTTTACACAGCCCACACATAAAATATTCATTTTCTCCAAAAACATGTGTACGAACATAGAATGTCTAGATGTGCATGTGAAATTTTTTTCAAACATTTAACAAAAAAAAATTACGAATTTCTCATAATAGGCTCATTTGCACTGTACCCGTGAGGTTCATTATGCATTTTTTTTATACAGTCTGACTGAACAGATGTACCCAAAAGATCTCTAGTAGGGCCTAACTGTATTTGCACAGATTACGGTACCTTGTATCTTGATACACAATTGAACAGACCACTAGCTAAATTAATAGCAATGCGAAGCTCCTTCCTTAACCGTACCTCCGCACACTATGACGCATATGGATATTTCACACTTCTTACTTTATAATGTTGCTTATGCAGTGTCGCGATCGGATTTAATGGTGGAATAGCATTGATAAAAATCAAGCATGAAGATATATAGCAAGAAAAACAGCGCACGTTAACTACGTATGCGCATGGACGAATGATCGCAGGGGTTGTGGATGCCATCGAAGACATGCCACTAGAGTCGTGTTGTTCATTTTGTCCTCGATAAGTTCGTGTTATCTCGTTCTATAACAATTGATCAAAGAAATTATTTATTCTCGTTTAATTAATTCAACACATTCATTCAACCCATAAATTCTTTATTCTTGACAAGTTCGTGTTATGTTGTGCTATAACAACTAATTCCTTATTCCCGTTGTGGACGAATGATAGCAGGATGAGTTGTGGATGCCATGGAAGAGACGACACTAGAGTCACGCTATTCATTTTGTCCTCGATCAACAAGTTCATGTTATCTTGTTTTGTAATAGTTACACAAATGATTTGTTTATTCTCTTTTCTCTAGATAACGGTGCTTTATTACAGAATATGTTCAATCATTACACTCGGCCTAGGCATAACTAGAATGCACACAGATCAAATAAACAAAGAATGTGGAATAAAAGTAACAAGAAGAAACTGTATATCGCCTAAGTAAATGGAGGACCAGTCAATAGATCACCGTCTCATCCATGTTGAATAAAACTATCACTCGCGGTGTAGTCTAACTGTATAGACACCTTCGTAAGAAGGTCGTGATTCTCCGCTCACTGTAAAGACGACTTTAAACGAAGCATATTGGTGCAACGGTAGATAACCCATATGACATGGGTAGACTTATCGGGTTTTTATAATTGGTATAACTAGTACATACTTAGACTACAGCTCAAGGCCCATAAAAAATAGAAGTTCTGGAACCATCCAAAGCCCAAGAAGCCAAGCGTGCTGATCAAGATAGCAATACCAACCAACATAGTCGAGTAGTTGTAATCAAACTTGTAACCGATCCATATTGGACTCTGAGACCCAGCCTCTCATATAAAGGCTGAAAAGAGCCAACGGAGGGGACACAATATCTTTGAGTAGACACAACTCACTGTGAGTTAGATTACATCTAGCGATTTGGCTACTTTGGAAACCGGGGTGGGCATGCAGAATTTTACAAGGTACACAATTTTTGGACTTAAATTTCAGACTATCGATCCAAATTGCTCCTCTAGTCAGAGAATTCCATGGATGACCATATGTCAAACTTATAGGGAGTCTGTGAGAATGGACAAATAATTACTGTCAGGAAACTCAGCTCAGCTAAATTTGATGAAAAGGTGTTCCACCGTTTGGTTAGATGCCTTATGGAGGTCAATCACCATAATATTGTACAATTCATTGGGTACTACGCGGATAGGCAAGCAACTATGAGCTGGCACGAGGGAAGATTTATATTGGCTGATACTGTAGCCAGGTTCATGTGCTTCGAGTATTTGCCAAATGGATCCATTGACAAACATATTTCAGGTACATAAGATAACACAAGATACATGCAACATATTATTAATATTTACGGCCTGTCATTACATCAAACAATACTTTTTCGATGAAATCTGTGTCAAACTTTACAGAAATAAACTCTGGACTCGATTGGCACGCACGCTACACAAGTATTAAGGGCACATGCGAGGGATTAAGACATCTTCACATGAAACGCATTGTGCACTTGGATGTAAGACCTTGCAATATATCGCTGGATGCGAATATGACGCCAAAAGTAACAGATTTTAGTATGTGTGTGCTTTCAAGTGGGGACGATGAACGTACCCGGGCCGGCGTGGCCAAAATTGAAGCGGTGTAAGTTAACAGGGCTCTCATCTTTTATTTGAGTTGAAGATGCATATGATTTGCGCTAACACTATTGATTCCGGTACCGCGACACAGCGAATATACGGCACCCGGATTCATTTATCACCAAGTGATCACATTCAAAAGTGGCATATATAGCTTGGGCGTCCTAATTCTCGAGATAATGACAGGAGGAAAAGCCTATTTCGACAGGGAGCTGGTAAGGAATGCTTAGCTAATGCCATGTATGATTCTCAATGTATTATTTAATTTGTGTCGAATATATGTCCGCTAGAATATCCATACTAGTTGAAATTAGATAGAGACTATTACCATGGTAGTAGATAATTTTGAAATATGCATGGTGAATTGTTTGTGGACGGACATTAGTTGCGCCAACGTTTTGTATGTACGCTGTATTTCATCCAAATCTGGTGCGCAGGTGAATGAAGCATGGAGGAAGAGGCTACAAAAGACAGTTGAGGGCAGGCTAGTGGAAGGATATTGCCGACAAGTGAAGAAATGCTTGGAAATAGCTTCCTTGTGCGTAGAGCATGACCCGAGCAAAAGGCCCATCATGGAGAACATTGTCGATATGCTGAATGAAACAGAAACCTTCGTTCAGGAACTAGCACTAGCTCACTCCCAACTTCTTGATGTCATCTTCTAGCTGCTCGCTGCAGCTAAATAACAGGCGAAACGACTGCGCTTGTGGCCAACATCCCCAACAGCTTCTTAATGAAGAAGACACTCTGCAGCTGATTCTCAGATTACAAATGCCCAGGAGGTGTCATCCGAGATGGAGGAGGCCTGAGCTGATTTGCTATACCTAGTCATGCAAGTTCGGAGCTCTTTACCTGGGCTCTGTAATTATAAAGCCTTATGTCTGTGGTGTTTTGATTCTGGTCTATTTAGAGCGTTTAACTTGGGTAGCTGAGCGCTGGTGGTGAATTTTTGATTGATCTGGGTCTGTTTGTTTGCCTGTGAATTAGCTTTTTCGGGGAGAAAATAAACTCTGCAGGGGCTTAGAACCTATGTTTGGTTGCTATTTTTGAGATTTTAGCCCTCTGCTTTTATGTTCCTCTTTTGTTTTCTGTTTGCCCTCGGGGCTGGTGGGTGACAAAACTATGTTCTGTTATCTTTCAATAGTGGAACCCGGAGCTGTTAAGCTTCATATGGAAAAACCGCAGCAGTAGCTATCGTCGTCTTCAGATGGCAGCTAATTCTTCATGCTATATAGTGTTGAGTTAGGTTGATACAACCTCTTGGAGGTTGACAAAGATCATGTGGACGTTGATTACGACAACTTCTGTAAATAAACCAGCCTGCTCCATCATAATGGGCAGCTAGCTCGCCTCTTGTTTGCTTTATCTTTCTTTAGAATCAACTAATGGCTTCCTATATTAAGGTCGCCCTCGGTGTTGCCATTTGCGCCCTTCGTCGACGGTTGTCAAGCAGGTTGTATCTTCTTGGAGCAGGTGGGCTGCATTTGCCATAGTTCAGCAGCATCATCCGCTACAAACCCACGCAGGGTGCGTTGTCAAGACCTCCGAGGAAGGTTGCTCCGCCAGGTGAGGTCTTGGCACAACAGCCTGGTTTACTGTGTTCAAGAGTACAATGGCGTTGACTTACTAAGGAACAATAGTAAGAAAGAATGAGAATCATTTCAGTCCACTGGTTCTAGCCAGGTGAAGGCCCATGTAAGAAAAATTTATATAAAAAGTAAGCATGATAGAAAGCTGGGCCAGGTGAGATGGTATCCATTTTGATGGAGCTTCTTAATTCCCTGGAATATCCCCTAAGAAAGAAAGAATGAGAATCATTTCCGTCCACTGGTTCTAGCTCGACTGTAGTAGTAAGCCTGTCAGGAAGGTTCTATTAAACAAGTTAGTGATTCCAAGTATAGCCCTGGTGTATAGAAATTGATTTTTCAGTTATCAACTAAGAATCCCATCCTGATGGGAGATTAGAGACAAAGCCAATGAGGAGCCGAAGGCAGCCTTGTAGGAGGCCAAGCTGCAAGAATCTAAATACTGAAGTAGCTGTAGTTGATGCTTCCCTGGAGCTGATCGAATTTTTCTTCATTATTACACCAACTCGAAAATCAACGTTGTTCTATTTTTTTAATTTATTCTCCAGCTCTGATCAAGTTTAGATTTCAGATTTAGGTTAGAATAAGATTAACATTGTTTCTCTACAGTCAAGGTCAATCTCCTCATAAATATTATTTCTCAAAACAAAGATTTCCCCTCTTATACTCAGATCGCGCTTCAGCTAGGAGAGCATCTGCTGCCTGGAAGAAACATGCTAGGAGCCTAGGACCAGATCTGGCCAAGGGCAAAGTCCCTTCACATCTGAGGCAAAATTTTGGGGTGCCAGAAGATCTCACAAACTCATTGCATTAATGCAGTAAACAGCCATGTCACGGTTACTACTCAAGGTCTCACCCTCGGCGGTTCCATGACACAGGTTACAGCTCACATGCTACATACACAGCAAGACCACCATAGGACGGCCTCAACACATATCACGCCGCTAGGATTATTACTGTACAGGAGCGGCACTCCCATAGTCTACACGTGCTGGCGTCCGTGAAATGTACACTGAAGATGGAGAAAATCTTACGCCTTGCTGGCCTCCAATGCCTGGAAGACATCCGTACGAGTGACAATCCCTGGTTGTCGAAAAGCACGGTCATGTATCTCACTAGGAGAACAATATTTATACGGTTATAATGGAAGGATTTCATGCAGTTCAGTGAAAACAATGCTCCCTGTTCTCACTAGGAAAATTATGTAACTGCAGTTTTGTGAACAGCCTTCTGCGGTCCCTGGGAACCCACACTACATTAGTATTACTCCTCCGTCTCAAAATAGATGTCTTAGGTTTGTCAAAATTTGGATGAATCTATATACAGTACTAAATAGTGTCTTATTTTTTTAGCCTAATATCCTAATGCAAATAGCTACATGCAACTGTTCATATAAATAGTCATGAGCCTAAAGATTACCAAAACTACATTGCATCCAGCAGCAATCATGATAACATAGATTAAGTATACCAATTAATTGGCTGCATTTACTTTTTTCAGAAGTATATGAAGTTATTTTAGAATTCTTACCTATAACTTGCAGCTGTTCATTCACGACCGGTATCCTGTGGACTTTGTGCTTGAGCATCAGTGCAGCAGCTTCTGCTCATGTAAGCCGTTCCAAAACAAGCACATTAGCATATCTTACCTAAAACACTCTACGTTTCTCTGCTAACTATGATTTAGAGGGTGTAAACTGTAGGGTAGAGGGAAGCAAACGTTTATGTTTCTCTGCAAACTATGTTTTAGAGGATGTAAGCTGTGGGGTAGTGGGAAGAAAAAGTTACCCAAGACAGTCTTCTCAAGTGTCAGAGTTATAGCAGGAGCCGACATGACTTCTCCAACGGTTGAGTCCAACTGCATCGTAAGAGCAAACAAGGGAGGATCAACATCAACAGAAACCCATATAGACTGAATATCAATAAGTTCACATAAAACACCCCACATTGTTCTCTAGTACAGCTTTGTGCACATCAGAACATGTCCTGGGCATACTAAGTTAAACAAAAGATTATTAGAAATTTGTATTTTCATTCCTTTGCCCTGTATAATTTTTTCTAGACACACTATTTATTGCTGGTTGAGCATTGTTGTCAGATACTTGCAGGAAGATTCATATATAGGTTAGTGCTTGCCATTGGATATCTGTAATATTCAGTGTGTTAGATGAAAAATTCAGGGTAGATATTTTCTTCACTAAAGGTTATTCTGAACAATGAATATTCAGGTACCAACTTTAAGGGACCTCAGCATGTTACCGGTTATCCTAATTTGATCAAATTTCTGTGCTTCAACATTGAACCTAAGCAGAAAATTCAGCTAGTGACAATCTAAATCTAACTGTGGGTGAATCGTACAGCTTAATTTTGCAAACATCCATGCCGTGTTTTAAATTAGAAATTTCCTACAACTGAATACAACATTGGTGGATACTAAACGATTGGTCTAATTTCATTAGAACTATCATTAAGGAAAAATTCAACAGAACTTCATTTCTCGTCACAGGCAAGGAGGAGCAGTGACTGACCCCATTGGAGGCCCTGGCCTTGTCCTTCTTGGAGACGACCCCGATGCACCTCCCCTCGCCATCGAGCACGGGCAAGCCGGACTGCGTGGCGAAGAGGGCGTCGATCTCGGCCAGTTTCTGGTCCGCCATGGCCACCTCCACCGGGCGCGACATCACCTCTCCTAGCTTCGCCGTGGGGCTCATCTGCCAACCCAATCCAATCCCAACTCAGTTCAATTGTGGTGTAAGAACCACTGGAGAACCATTTAGATCTAGTACAAGTCGTGTAGCTCGGAGGAAGCGACGGAGGGTGAAATGAAACCTTATCGGTGGAGACGATCTGCGACTCGAGGTACTTGCGGAGGTCCTCGTAGCTGACGAGGGAGAAGTTTTCGGGCCACTCCCCGGAGAGCACGCCCTCCGGGTTCTCGTCGATGGCCGGGCGCATGTCCCCCAGCGCCGTCGCCACCACCGCCGCGCCCCTCGTCTGCCGCTGCCGCCCCACGCTCAATAAGGAAGCGGATGCTGGCGCGCGGCGCGGCGCGGAGAGAGACGGCGACGACGGGGTTCTCGCGCAGTGGAGGGCGGCGGAAGGCGAGGAGGACGCCATGTGCGGCGGCGATGGAGAGTGAGATCTGGTGGTGGAGCGAGTGGAGTGATGGATTCCGCGGCGCGCGGCGTGTTGCACGAGCGGGAGTGAGACGGGACGGTGGGTGGCGCAGACCGGAGTGGAGTGCCGAGTGGTGCGGATGTTTCTGGAACGAAGGATGTGGCGCTGCGTGTCACCGTCACGTGTCTACACTTGGCTCCAATTCGACGCTGCCAACATGTGCTGACTCAGTTTTCGACAAAACAAAACACACGTGACGGTGGTGCACTACCGACCAAATAGATTTTTTTTGGCATGAGGAGAAAATACTTATTCTTTTTTGGACATGGCGAACCAGCCTCTTCTGGAAAATAGCAACTCCTCCCGTTATGTCTAACTCTATTTCCGTAACTCCGTCAAGATCGTTTGTGCTACTATTCCAACTAGCTCACGCCAGCTCACACAGGTGCACCACATAGTGCCCCTCCTACGCATTGCCACCACGTGCTTGCTGCATAAAAACTACTAGTTACCAAATCCATCACTTTTATAGAATCTAAAAATCATACAAAATTCAGCAGTATTTGAACTGCAAAAAAACCTAACAGTGCTATCTGGAGGACAATAGCAATACAGCAAAGGAACTAAATAGGCATCCAGGTGACTAAGTGGGGACTTGAGTCACAGGTGAAGGAACCGCTTGCTTCTTCCGTGTTAGCTTCACAACCAGCTAGATCGGCACCTAGGATATGACCTCAATTGTCATTGCAGATACGGATGATTCGGGATCCGGTCAAAGCCACGACCAGCTCAATAGGCGCCCACACAAGAAGACATGGACACCATCACAGCCACCAACAAGCATCATGGCAATGATGAAACATGATTTGGTGGTCGGGGTCGATTTCAGTGTGGTGAGATGCATCGGGATGGGAGTTTCATGATAAAAACAAACTTACTTAGATGGCAGAAACAACTTAAGCATGTTTATGGAAGCGACTTAATTAAATCACTGTGTAAACTCAAGACATTGCTTGTAAGACAGTGAAACAAACTAAGCATGTCAATAGAAGCAACTTAATTAACTCACTATACAAATTCGGGACATTGCTTGTAAAGCAACTTGGTTATACAATTAAAATAACTTACATATAGATAAAAGCAATTCAACTAAATCACAATATAAACTTAATGTTGCTTGTAGAACTTAGTAGGATTTAGAGACAATTTAAGTATGCTGAAGGAATAACTTATCCAGGATGAACAAGCAACTAATAATAAAAATCATCATTCAAACTTTAAAAACATAAATAACAAATTAGTTGAATTTAGAACCAACTTAAGCATGTTGAAGGAACAACTTAGCCATGAGGAACAATGAACTAGAAATGAAAATCGGTATCAAACTTTAAAAAATATTTAAAACAACTTTTGTTGAATTTAGAACCAACTTAATCATGCTGAAGTAATAACTTAGCCATGACAAAGAAATAACTTAATCTGGTTGAACAACTTAGGCATATTCGGTACACAACTTAGGCATATTAGGTAGACAACTTAGCCATGTTTGGTACACAATTTAGGAATATTCGGTACATAACTTAATCTGGTTGAACAAAACAACTTAACTAAATCAGCATATAAATTGGTATGTTGGTGCTTAAATCAACTAGAAATAAATATACATGCTGACAGAATTTACAACCAACTTAACCCTATTGAAGAATCAACTTAACCATGATGAAGAGGCAACTAAGTATCAAACTTAAGTGTTAAAGAAATTTCATTGAATTGAGAAACAACTTAACAATGATGAACAATCAACTAAAAAGAATTTAGTATCAAATAACTTAATGAAGTCAGTATACAACTTAGCATGTTGGTGCCTAGAAATAACAAGATAAAAATCAACTAAAACATGCGAGAAAGAATCATCCTTATTGAATTTCAGTATCCAACTTAAGCATATTGACAAGGAAACTAATTTAAACCCAATGGTTAACTTATGCATGTTGGTAAAAAAATGAAAATCCCTGGTTAGATTGTAAAATATCGAAAAACTTAAGCATGTCGGTAGAACAATTTAATTAACTCTAATAGACAACTACTCCTCGGTAAGTACATGTGATATGTTCAATTTTTCTATTACAACTAGAAATACTATGTAGTGATGAGTAAGATTTTAAGGTAAGAAAGGACAGGGTGAAAACAAAACGGTTGGTTAACACATCAGATGAGATAATTTTGGGGATATATGAAACATAATGAAAACCCCTGTTTACCTTCCCTATGCATATATAAAGCACCATCATCATGAAATACAGTAAAAAAAAGTGAAGTGCATTTAGTATGCAAACACCACCTAGTATGCCTGATGTTCTACTCCATTACCAACTTCAGATCGTTTGCCTCCTTGTCCCATTGCACGAAATTTGTGCACAAAAAAGCGTAAGGAACATGTGCATCAGAGAAACGAACGGATATGGGCACCACTAGAAGAGTTCCGCCTCGAAGAAAAGTGGAACAGACAGATTTACCAAACACGTGAAGCACACCATGATGATTTACAAGACATTTACCTCCTACTATTTTGAATTGGTACGAGCAGAGCCGAGCACACGCACAATCGTGAGGGAAATAGCAACAGAACTAAAATGACTATATGCCTAAGTACAAGCTACTTCTTCAATAGAACAAATCATGCGGACATGAGGGGTTTGACTGTTTGAGCATAGCGGATTACCTCTGTTGACTATGTAGTAATCTCCTGTTGCAGGTCCTCGTCACCGAGCACCTTACTGTCGCGTGTGGCTAGATTTCCACCGCAAAAACTCCCCGCCAACGCCGCGCTCCTCGGTCTCAGCCGTTGAGCTGGCCTCGCTACTGCGCGGGTCTAGCTCCCCACTACAGTTCTACGTGGCTCCTCAAATAACAACCACCGTATAAAATGGTTAAACCAATGATCAGGGGACGAGGGAACTACAGATGGGATCGAGGACTTCCGCGGGACGGAGGGATTGGCCGTCGAAGGAAAAAAGAAAGGGGATCAATTGCGGGTGGGTTGGAGGCGTCGGGGAGAGGGGGCACACGATAGTGGGGGCTGCAGGAGGAAAGAAGATCCTAAGATCTAGGGGATGTGCCGAATTTGGGAAAGACGAGTTGGCGGCGTGATGTCTACGCCTTCTATTCTTGTAGACAGTTGTTCGGCCTCCAAGTGCAGAGGTTTGTAGAACAACAGCAAGTTTTCCCTTAAGTGGATCACCCAAGGTTTATCGAACTCAGGGAGGAAGTGGTCAAAGGTATCCCCTCTCAAGCAACCCTGCAATCAAGATACAAGAAGTCTCTTGTGTCCCCAACACACCCAATACACTTGTTAGGTGTATAGGTGCACTAGTTCAGCGAAGAGATAATGAAATACAAGTGGTATGGATAATTATAAGTGGTAACGGTGATAGAAAATAGCTTGATGGCTTGGAAAAGACTAAAGACAAACTGAAATAAAGATGAAAGGAAGCAAACATGTAACAGATCTAATAGAAAACGGTGTTTCAATGCTTAGAAACAAGGCCTAGGGATCATACTTTCACTAGTGAACACTCTCATATAAATATCTTCTCTTCATGATACTACTCTGAACTACTCTCCGGTTGAACACTCTAATCGTTGGTAGGGCTAAAACAGCACACCTCAAAGTTCATCTTTACCATCTAGAAAACCCCACATTGTCACCTTGAGTACTAGATGAGTCCAACAAATACCACAATTTCATAAAGACATCCAACTCCAAATATAACTCATAACAAGTATTTGTAATCTCTAGCCTAAGTGCCACCATGGTGTGCACGATGTCACTTTCACACACATGGGGAGAGTAGAGATCTAATAAAGCACTTGAGTAGCAAGTTAGATCTACTTGATTACAAAGCTCCTGATCATAATATGATCACGCATAAAGAGAGATATGAACACATAGCTACCGGTACAACCCTTAGCCTTGAGAGAGATCTACTCCCTCCTCATCATGAGAATCAGCAATGGTGATGGATATGGTGGTGGAGATCGATGGAGATGGCTCCGGGGGCACTTCCCCATCCCGGCAGGGTGCCGAAACAGAGACTTTATGTCCCCCGAATCTCTCCTTCGGTGGTGGCGGTGCTGCAGAACTTTTCGTGGATTTCTGATTGACTTTGGCTTTTGTCCCGTCCAATTCCGAGAATATTCATTTTCTGACTTTCTGGAACCAAAAACAGCAGAAAACAGGCAACTAGCACTGTGGCTTCTTGTTAATAGGTTAGTCCAAGAAATCATATGAAAAGTACTCCAAAGTGTGGACAAAACATAAGAAAGTAGATAAAACCAAGCATGGAACATAAAAAATTATAGATACGTTCGCAACATATCAACATCCCCAAGCTTAACTCCTGCTCGTCCTCGAGTAGGTAAGTGATAAAAAGAAAGAATAATTTTTGAGGTGACATGCACCATCATAAACTTGATCAAAGTATTTGTAAAACATTGATAGCTGGGATCATAGTACTTCAATCATAACATGAAAGACAAAGTTCTAGCAATAAGACAAAGAAACTATGTTGCAACATGAAAAGGCATAAACAAAAGATTCATGAATAACAATGCTTTGCAAGACGTTTGTTTGTTTCACATAAAGAAAACATAGCATAATGGTATTCAGCTTATCCCTCATATAGTAGCAAATATAAATGCATAGGACACCTTCAAAGTTCATAAGAGTGACTAGATACAAATAGTTTAAAACAAGCAATATCAAAGCTATGCATCAATCAACAAGTCTTGGGACAATGCACATAGAACTAAGAATGGCCACTATGCTCTCAAAGTAGGTGCATAAAGATAGAAGGCGGATACTCAATGTTTAAGTGGAAGAAAGGCCTTCATAGAAGGAAGTAGAGATTCAAGTTTCATAAAGAGCTTCCAAAAATTATGGTACTTATAGCTTTCAGCTCTCATTGCCCCTATCATAAGCATCTTGAAGGTGATTAAGGTTAAAGTGACACAACTAAGAGGATATGCTTGACAAGTTATAAACCGAAATCTCATGCCCCTTACTTACGAAGACCGAACCTCATGCTACTCAACTTTAGTCACAAGTAAGCTCTTGTCATTGTAAGTACATATGTATCATAGAGAACCGCCAACGGGGTACCCCTTGCACATTTTATAGGAGCTATCCGATAATCAAAATGACAAGGCAAACAGACAATGAGCATCTCAGCGATCTTTTTATTTGCTATTTGCATAGGTTTTTATTGAGGATGCTTCATAGAGTGCTCATTATGGTTATGTTGCAAGTTTCCACCATGATTAGGCAGGGCTTAGGCTAGCGGCCTAGGCGTTATCTAACACATATACAAACTCCATGATCTTACAAGTTCCACTTTTATTTCACACCGCCGGGATCCATAAGCAAAAGAACATGATATCAACGGCGTACAAAGTACAGGTGCAATGTTGAAAGCGTTCCCCATAATACATGGTTCTGCTAACTTCAACTTATAAAGTGCAAGCATATACACAACAAAGAAGGACCCAATGGTTCAAGTTTATTAAGTGCAAGAACAGTAAAGTGTGCCATCAAGTTCGTTGGAGCTTTAATCACTAGTTTTCTCATAACAAGTTTAATTTGGAAGGTAGATAAAAACATGAATATACTTGGAATAGCATATGATAGTAGGTAGGTATGGTGGACTCTTTAGAATAACTTGGTTTAAGGAGTTGGATGCATGAGTGGAACTCATACTTGGTTGTGGAGGCTAGCAAAAGACTGGGAGTGATGGCTCGGTGTTGATGTAGAGCTCGTTGGGAACCCCAAGAGGAAGGTATGATGAGCACAGCAGCAAGTTTTCCTCAGTTATGAAACCAAGGTTTAATCGAACCAGTAGGAGCAAGGAAACACCCCAAAGGTGTTACTAGCTGAGCTTTGGCGATGCACCGGTGCTAGTAGCAATGTGGAGACCTGCACAACACAACCACAGAACTTTGTCCCCAACTTGCGATGAGGTTGTCAATCTCACCGTGTTTTGTGGAAAACAAAGGATTAAACGTATCGAATGGAAAGAAGTAAAAGTTTGCAGAAAGTAAACACAAAGCAGTAAAAGATTGTAGATTGTATGTAAAGTAAAGGACCGGGATCCATAGTTCACTAGAGGTGGCTCTCCTTAAGATAGATAACATGCTGGGTGAACAAATTACAGCGGGGCAATTGACAAACACCGAGAAAGCAATACATGCATATACTAATCATCTTGACTCCTTTGAGACTTGATTGGGCATTACAACATAATACATAGACCGCCAACCAACTGCATCTATGACTAATAATCCACCTTCAGGTTATCATCCAAACCCCCTCCAGTATTAAGTTACAAGCAACAGATTATTGCTTTATGAAGTGCGTGTAAAGTAAACAATACAATTGTTCTATGAACAAAGGATTGTTGTTTTCTCCCTAGTAGCAACAGCACATCCAGTACCTTAGAGATTTCTGTCACTTCCCCAGATTACCAGAGGCATGAACCCACTATCGAGCATAAATACTAACTCTTGGAGTTGCTAGCATCTACTTGGCCAAGATAGCTACTAACAACGGAAAGCATGCAAGATCTCAAATAACAAAGACATGATAGAATCAATAATCAATCTGAAATAGCATCTCAATATCCATCGGATCCCTGCAAACACAACATGTATGAATTACAAATAGATGATCTTGATCATGAACGGAGCTCACAAGACCTAAACATGAAAGCACAAAGGAGGAGAAACCAGCCATCTAGCTACTACATGGATCCTTAGTCCAAGGATGAACTACTCATGCATCACACCGGAGGCTTGCATGGTAATGAAGAAGGCCTGCAGGGTGAATTCCCTCTCCAGGCCGGAAGAGCCTCAGATCCTCCCGATCTAGGGATGGAGCTGACGTCTAGAACTCTTTCGTGGATTTTTGATCGGGTACTTAGGGTTTTCGTCCTGAGGGCAACTTATAGGCGGAAGGAGAGGCCGAGGGGGTGCTGGGAGCCACCACACCACCCTCTGGTGCGGGCCCAGCCTGGCCGCGCGGCCAGGTGGTGTGGACGGCCCCTGGCCCTTCTCCGTCTCGTATTCTGGCACTTGATCCCTTCCGAAAAAATAGGCACTTTGGCTTTTGTCCTGTCCAATTCCGAGAATATTCATTTTCTGACTTTCCTGGAACCAAAAACAGTAGAAAACAGGCAACTGGCACTGTGGCTCTTGTTAATAGGTTAGTACAAGAAATCATATGAAATGTACTCCAAAGTTGGCACAAAACACAAGAAAGTGGATAAAACCAAGCATGGAACATCAAAAATTATAGATACATTTGCAATGTATCACCAACCATCTAGCTACTACATGGATCCGTAGTCCAAGGATGAACTACTCACGCATCACACCGGAGGCTTGCATGGTGATGAAGAAGGCCTGTGGTGAATTCCCTCTCCCAGGTGCCGGAAGAGCTTCAGATCTCTCCCGATCGAGGGATGGAGATGACGGCGGCTACAGACTCTTTCGTGGATTTTTGATCGGGTACTTAGGGTTTTCGTCCCGAGGGCAATATATAGGCGGAAGGAGAGGCCGAGGGGGTGCCGGGAGCCACCACACCACCCCCTAGCACGGGCCCAGCCTGGCTGCGCGGCCAGGTGGTGTGGCTGGCCCCTAGCCCTTCTTCGTCTCGTATTCTGGCACTTGATGTCTTCCGAAAAAATAGGCACTTTGGCTTTTGTCCCGTCCAATTCCGAGAATATTCATTTTCTGACTTTCCTGGAACCAAAAACAGCAGAAAACAGGCAACTGGCATTGTGGCTCTTGTTAATAGGTTAGTCCAAGAAATCATATGAAAAGTACTCCAAAGTTGGAACAAAACACAAGAAAGTGGATAAATCCAAGCATGGAACATCAAAAATTATAGATACATTTGCAATGTATCAGGGAGTGACAAACTAAGAGAGCAATAATGGCCATAATCATGTAGAGCGACAAAACATCATTGATCAAAGCATAAAGTGATACTACAAGTTGAAAACTAAAGGATCATAAAGGCTATGGTGACTTGGGATAGTCATAACATGGTGTGAGCATGCGCGGAGTCAACCCAAATAAAGCATCAAAGGAGAATACCACTATACTACGCTTTAATATGCTAAAACAACGCATGATTCATCCAAGGCACATTAAGCAATCTCAATTGTTTATAACAAGTCATGCTACAACAAAGAATACTAAGCATAAAGCCAAAACAATATCAAGCATGGCATGACAAAGCATATGCCACAGTCAAAACAAGCTCTTTTTACCACTTAAGCATGAACTTTTCCTACTCTTTTCCAATCCAAACCAACTTATTTGAAAACTAATGTATGAATGAGGGGGTCCAACCAATTTATTCAAGCAAACTAAGCAAACAAAAACCAAAAACTAAAACAAAGACGCTCCAAGAACAACACACCTGTGCATGAAACAATAAAAATGAAGTGTTTGGAAGAAACCTGAGATTTTTATTGATGAAGAAGGGGATGCCTTGGGCATCCCCAAGCTTTGACGCTTATTGACGAGGGTTTAACTCATCAATGCCCATTGTTATGGACTTGGGTTTTGGAGAAGGAAGGAGCGCTGGAGACATCTATCGGCTAGCAAACAAGCACATAGGGGACAAAGGATTTAGCCAGGTTCAGGCCTCGTAAAGGTTCCTACTCCTGCTTGTCTGCTCGTGGAATTATTGAGGGAGTCGAAAGTTACAACGGTGCGCAGATGCAATCTGGCGAGGGTTTGTGGAAGCTAGGGTTGCGTGTGTGCTCCTCGCTGCCCCCTCCTAGCCCTTATATAGATAGGCTAGGTCTCGGGTAGCAGGTCGAGTCGGTTACAAGTTAGGGTTTTTCCCTTCAAACTTTCTATCTTTAGCTTTTTCTTGATCTTCAAGCAATTGAGAGTCCGCAGGTTACTCGAGTCCTTCTATCTGGGCCTTGGCGACACCGTGCGCCTATACGTATTTGGACCGTATATACCAGGCTCGAGTACCTATAGGGTATACCATGTCAGTAGCTCCCGAGTGTCCAGTGGAATCGCAGATTCGACTGGGAACTTTTTTGAAGTCTTCGAGTGCCTGAATGAGTACATTTTCGACTGCTTTTATTTATGTCATAGGGATTGTTGATATACGTGCCTGATATAACTGAAGTATCGGTATCAGTTAACCACCTTAGGGTGAAACAACGCAATCTACTCAAATTCGAGTCCCCGGACTCAAATCCGAAAAAGTGCTGGTGTAATTCGACTCAGGCCGCGGAGGTCTTACAGAGTAATTCGATTATATGGGTGTGAGCACTTTCGGCGTCCGTCAAGGCATGTTCATCGTGCCTGTAGGCACGGATATATTTCTGGTAGTGCGCAGTTTAAATGCGTTGCCAGGCCTTATTCAGGTCTTACCTTCACGCCATAAGCGTAGCATCCGAATTTTATCATCGCAGAGACGATTCGGGCATCCCAGGAGACGTAGTCTCTTTGTAGGGAAAATTCGTTAGGCGGTGTCGCCAAAGGTTGCGAGTGTGGATGTTATCAACACACAGTTTTTGTGCAAATAATCATAGGGTGCGCGACCAGCGCTCCCTATGGGAGTAGCCCCCGAGTGCCTGGTTGAGTCGAAGACTCAGGCAGAGAATAAAGAATTTTTGCGACTACTGTCGTCTTTGCTTTTTTGTTTCAGTCGAAAACTCAGGCAGGGACCAAAACACATTTGCGACAACTGTCGTCTTTTGCTTGCTTGTTTCAGTCGAAATTGTTTCTGGCGCTCCCTATGAGAGTAACCCATGTCCATAGTCGAATCATGATTCGAGTGGTTGGGTTTGATTGTGATTCCCTATATCCCTGCAATAAGAAAAGAAAAAATGGTAGGGTGCGCGGCCAGCGCTCCCTATGGGAGTAGCCCCCGAGTGCTTGGTGGAGTCGAAGACTCCAGCAAGGACTAAAGTAGTCGAAGTTGTCCGCTGCGTAGCTTTTGATGACGTCAGTGCTAACGCTTGCATGACCTCAGTTACCCGCGTGAGCGATTTTGACGGGACGTGACGAGCGGTGGGTCCCACCTTCTGACTTTGATTTGACTGGGCGTGCGTAATCTTATTTTTAACTGCGCCTCCTCGATTTCCGCGTGTAATGGTAGAAGTGGGGGGAGGGTTCGCGCTTCCTCTTCTCCACGTGTCTAACGCGATGCGCGCCACGCGTCTAATAGGGTTTTTGTCAACCGTTGGATTGCATCTTCCAGGGGTTAAATAGCGGCGTTGTGGTGGTAGTTTTTCATCTGCACTTTTTCGTCCTTGCTGCCATTGCCATTGCTGCTGTTCTTCTGCTTTCCTGTGCTCGTCTTCTCCAGAGCGCTGGACCACCTCCGTTCATTTGCAAGTTACTTTCTGCGCTCTCATCGCCGCTGCACAATGGGAAAGAAGAAAGGAGGTGCTGCCGTTGATTCCGTGGCCACCGTTGCCGCGACGAAGAAGAAGGGTCGCTCCGCTGCTGCGGGCACCAGCGTCGCCGCCAGCGTGAAGAAGAAGGTCGCAGGCACTCGCGTGACCAATGGTGTATGGAGCCCTCCATTATCAAGGCGTCGGATCTCCGCCTTCTTCGCCAGGATGGAGTTATCTCTACGGCAGTCGCCGATGCGCGCGTCCCCAGTGGTGAGACCATTCCTGCTCCATCCGCTGGCTTTCGAGTGATGTTTCTCGCATTCATCATTCGCGGTCTCTCCTTGCCTCTCCATCCCTTTCTTAGGGGTCTTCTTTGCTTCTACGGGCTCCAGCTCCATCAGCTGTCCCCAAATTCGATTCTCCATATCACATGTTTCATTACTCTTTGCGAGTGCTGGCTCAGAATCGAGCCGCACTTTGGCCTTTTCAAGCGCTTGTTTAAATTGAAGCGTCGGTCCGCCTCTGACTCTTTAGTTTATGACGTAGGTGGTTGCGGTATCCATGTCGACCCATCCGCCACCTACTTCGACATCAAGCTTACCAAGTCCGTTCAGGGATGGAGGGACAAATGGTTTTATGTTCGCGACCAGAAGGCCAAGGACGAGCACTTTGGACTCGCGCCTTTCGATCCCGCGACTCCCTGCAAGAAGATGCGTTCTTGGAAGAACGTGATAATGCCTTCCGAACTCACGGAGACAGACGTGCTATATCAACGCGTCTGCGACCTCAAGAGTCACATAGGCGCAGAAGAGGGAGGCTGCTCCCTTGTCAGGACTTGGCTGCGTCGTCGCGTCCAGCCTCTCCAGGCCAGGGTCCATCCCATGTTTCACTGGGGTGGCACTGATGATGCCACTCGCGTGTCTGTTGATGCCATGTCCGCGAGTGAGGTAGATAAGAGGGTGCGACTGGTCATGAAGTACACCTTCAAGGATGTGCTTCGAGCAGGCAGTCGTTCCTCCTTCGATGCTTGAATCCTCCTCCGAGTGCAGTTGTGCTCTGTGATAGCTTATTTTCTGATGCGTTTTCATTGCTTACTGTTATGTTTGCTGATCTTCCTTTGTTTGTATGCAGGATTGGGCGGTGTGTCGCCTTGTACTCCTGAGGGATTATTCCTCGTGAAGCTTTGGAAGAGGACGAGTCTCGGTCATTGTCGCCGATGTGGAAGAGGAAGCCCCGAGTCCGAGCTGGATACTGCAAGCGTTCGCGTAGCAAGGACTCGACGTCGACTCCTTCGACTCAGGAGGCGGTGTTGTTGGCACGGAGTCGCCAATTCCAGCCGTTCCTGTGAGGGCTGTGGCACCGTCTTCTCGCAAGAAGATGCGATTGCCCAAGGAGTCTTTGTCAGAATCGGCGGCTGCCACGTTTGATCTTGACAACTTTAACTGGTAAGTTTGCTAGGTCGTTCATTCTTTTCTGTTTTCTTCTTGTTGGTTTTGCCCTGGAGTTTGCCCTTTTCTCAGTGTGGACTTGGTCTTGTAGTCAAGAGGCATCGTCATCTTCTGGCGACGTCGAGTTTTTGAAAGAATCAGGAGTCGCGACTTCAAGGGTCAAGGTAGAGGTCGAGCGCGCCCCTTCTCCTCCGGCAGCGGCCCACTCCAGGCACAATTCTTCGAGCTCTCCTCACGTAGGGGAGCATCGAGTGGTTGCTCGGATGACGGTTCAGCAAACTTCTTCGGAGTCGCTAGAGGACCATGTAAGTATATCTTTCCTTCTTTTTTAATGTGGTAATCAACGCCTTCTGCTGCCCTCTTCTGACTCCTTCTTTTGTGTGACAGTTCCTTGTAAAGGAAGCCGCGCAGGTGGCAGAGCAGGTGATGACGATGGGTCGCCAGCATGCAATGCTAGAGACGCGTCACCGCGTGGTCGAAGGTGAGTGGTCTACACTTATTCTTTTCGTATTCTCTCTGTTTTGGTATGATCGACTGATAGCCAATTATTGACTGCCATGTAGCTGAGCATAACGCTTTACTGCGCAACGTCGCCACGTTGGAGAAGACATTAGCCGCAGTTGTGAAGGGGCGCGATGAGGCAATCGCGGCTCGTGATGATGCCCAGAAGCGTGAAGAGGATCTGCGCGCCTCCTTTGCGGCCAGGGAGAAGTTGTTCGAAGAGCAACTGTTCTCAGTCGCCAAGGCCCTCTCAGGTACCTTTACTGGTAAATATTTTATTGATGTTCTTCTCTGCGTCTAGAGTTTTTGCCGGTGGCACCAGAAGTTTGATCCATGTGTGTATTTTCGGTGTAGATGCTGGCGACTTGAGTTTTGATCCGCAAGCCCTTTGTCGCGATGACGCTCTGGCGGGCACGGTGTATGCGGTCGAGGATCGTAGCGCCGCTGTCCAAAATACGTTGTCCAAGGCCAAGGTTACCCTTAGTCGCCTCCGGGAGGAGTTGATGCCGAAGGCGGAGCTGGTCGACAATGTGGAAGAGCTGGTGGAGTCGCTTCGGGGTGTGCCTGCCCGCGTACAAGAACTCCTCCAGCTGGCGCGACCATGTCACTTGCCATGGTGCAAGCCCACGGAGTCGAAATAGATCCTTCTGCGATGTCGAAGACGATGCCTGTTGGCGCGGATGGTCAGCAGGTAGTATTCGCTCCCTTTGCGACTGCCTGTGCCAAATATGGCCATTCCTTGATAAATACTGTTGCCAAGTATTCGGAGGAGCTCTAGCGTGCGAAGAAGGCGGCGAAAGCTTCGGCCTCAGGGGCCGGCGGAAAGTCAGTGGCATGCGAGCGAGTGTGTTTATAAACACTTACGCTTGTGTTGAATGCGTCTGTTCTCCTTGCCTTTGTGTTAATTTGGTCGCCTTATTTGCTTTTGTCTTGACTTGTGGTAGGGCACATCGAGTGGTCCTATGGGGGGAAACCAGGATTCGCCATCTCTTGATGAGTTAGTGGCACCACCGTGCTCCAGGGTAGAGGAGCTATCCTTGCTGTCGCGACTTCGTGATCGCGTGAAGCAGCTGGAGCGTGAGTTGCCCCTGATCCGTGGTAATACAGACATGTGGAAGTCGAAGGCAGAAAAATCCGCTACCCGCGAGCAATATCTGCTTGGCAAGGTGATGCGGCTAGGCGACCAGTTTAAGTGTTAGTTTGCTTGTCCTCATCTTTTCCTTTGTAGTTAGCCGCAATGGTACGTTGTACTCATGCTGTTAGTGCTGCTTCGTGTAGTTGTTAGCGCACGCCGTCCGCAGGAGGAGAAGGATAGGATTGCCATCCGTCTTCATGATCTCACCCAGGAGCAACTTCAAGAGAGTGGATACTTCTAGGTAGATCATGATCGTGCGACTGCATTGGCGACCCTGCAGGATCGCGGCGCTTCTTGTGCTCTTCTGAAAGAAGTCGTAGTCGTGTTTGAAGAACATCTATCGGCGATGTTCTGTTGGATGACACTCCATCTAGCCTGCTGGCTCTCGGCCAAATTTCAAGATATGTCCGCGATTCGATGCGTGATGCAGCGGTTGGTGGCTGGTGCCAAGGCTGCCCTCTCGATGGTGCGATTGCGAACTGGCGTGGATGTCGCCGCCATTGCTTCCGCCATAACGCCATTGGGATCTGCTTGGAATATGGTGCCGCACTATTAGGCGGTGGACCGTCCAGCAGAGGAGATTGTCGACTTCTTCGGGGAACAAACCAATGTTCTTATGTTGCAGCAGTAGCTAGATTTGTATCCTGCACATAAGTGTACTTGTGTTGTAAAGTTCATATATATTTGTAGATAATTTATTGTTGAATGTGTACAAACAACTTTGTCAGCGTTAGGTGTGTTGCACTATGTGATTCCTTTTCGTTAGCCTAGCCATCCCTTTGTCACCCTGCCAGGCGCGTTACGGCTGGGTTGAGTTTGCGTTAAGGGGTTTGATTGATGTGCCAGCTACTCAGGATATCGCGTTTATTTGTTCGAAGAACAGATGTAGGTAGGGTGGCGTAGCCCCCGAGTATAAAATTGACAAAAGCGAAAGAAAACACAGAGTTTTGGGGCACTTAGCTTTTATTTATTTGAAGAGCAGTACGAGGTACAATGTGTGGCTGAGTAGCCTTATTTGCGATGTAAAAACTAAAACAACTAGGAGTAGAAGCGTTGTAGTTGTGCGACGTTCCAAGGGTTGGAGTATGCGACTCCTATCTCTAAATCTTGAAGGCGATAGGCGCCACCTGGGATTACTTCTGTAATCACGTACGGTCCTTCCCAGGGGGACTCGAGCTTGAGATGCCCCTGCTGCTTCAATCGCAGGACCAGGTCACCTTCGACGAAGGATCTAGGGCGAAGCCTTCTGCTGTGGTAGTTGCGCAAGTTCTGCTGGTAGATCATGGATCTTTCTGCGGCGATTTCTCTTGCCTCGTCGAGGAGGTCGACGGAGTCTTCGAGTGCAAGAGATGACTCTTGTTCGCTGTAAGCGACTACGCGTGGCGCCTTGTATCGCACTTTGGCGGGTAGTACTGCTTCTGCTCCGTGCACCATAAAGAATGGCGTGTAGTCCGTGGCGCTGTTTGGAGTTGTTCGTAGGCTCCAGAGTACGGATTCGAGCTCATCTGGCCAGCAACCCGCGGCTTGCTCGAGTGGTCGAAGGAGTCGCTTCTTGATGCCGCTGTAGACGAGCCCGTTTGCTTTTTCCACCTGACCGTTAGTCTGTGGATGCGCGACTGAGGCGTAACTGATGTTGATCCCTAGGTTTCCGCAGAATTCTTGGAACTCCTTGGATGTGAAGTTTGTCCCGTTGTCAGTGATGATACTGTGCGGCACGCCGAAGCGGTAGACAATGGATTTGAAGAACTTGACCGCGTTGTGCCCTGATTGCTTGGTCACTGGCATGGCCTCAATCCACTTGGTGAACTTGTCGACTGCGACCAAGAGGTAGACGTAGCCTCCTTGCGAGGACCTTGGGAGCTTGCCCACCATGTCAAGCCCCCATTGTGCGAAGGGCCAGGCCAATGGAATGGGCCGTAGTTCGCGCTGTGCGTGTGGCTTGTCCGCGAATCGGCTGACAAGCGTTGCACTTTGGACTATGTCCTTGGCATCGCGCATGGCCGTGGGCGGTAAAATCCAGCTCGTAGAGCTTTGTAACGAGCGACTGCCGGCGTGGTGCCCGCAGGTCCCTTCATGGATGTCGAGGAGGACTGCTCTTCCATCGGCTAGGGAGACGCATCGTTGTAACACGCCTGTGATGCTGCGTTTATACAGTTCGTCGTTGATAACGGCGAATGCCTTGGAGCGTCGCGCGATGTGTCGTGCGCCTGTCAGGTCGTCCGGTAGGCGCTTGCTGAGGAGGTACGTAATGTACGGCTGCGTCCAGGATTGTTCGATCATCATGACGCTCATTGGTCCCTCGAGTCCTGTGTCTAGCTCTAAGTCATCGAGTGCCATTGGCTCATTGGGTGGCGTAGCCCCCGAGTCCGTTGCTGCGCTTGTTTTCTTCTCTGCGGCCTTTGGCTTGATGGAGCGTTCACATATGCGCTCGAGAAATACCCCAGGTGGTATGGGGGCACAGGTGGAGCCTATGTTGGCGAGTGTGTCTGCCTCCTCGTTGCTTTCGCGACCTATGTGTCGTTGACTACCACGATTGGGTGTTCCTGGAAGTAATGGCGCAGTCGCCGGGCGGTCATGAAGACGCCGTACGCCAGCTTCTGGTAGTGCGGGTACCGCTGTTTTGTTGGCGTGAGGACCTCGCTGAGGTAGTATACCAGGCGTTGTACGCCGTGGACCTTGTTTTCCTCCCCTCGACGACGACGAGCAGCATGCTAACCACTTGGTTGGTAGCGGAGATGTCTGACGATAGTGGTTCCCTTTCTCGTGGAGTCACTAATACTGGCGAGGTGGATAGCAGGCGCTTGAGATCTTCGAATGCTTCTTGCGCTTCATTGGTCCACTCGAATTTGTCAGTTTTGCGGAGGAGATGATAGAAGGGCAGCGCCTTTTCTCCCATTCGACTGATAAATCGACTCAGGGTCGCGATTCGTCCGGCTAGTTGCTGGACGCCTCTTATGTTCTTTGGCTTCTCCATGGCCAGTATGGCCTTTATCTTTTTCGGGATTGCCTCAATCCCTCTCGTGGAGATGAGATACCCGAGCATTGCCGGATGGTACCAAGGCGCATTTGTCTGGATTGAGCTTTATCCGGTAACGATCGAGATTGGCGAAGGTTTCGCGCAAGTCGTCGATTAGAGAGGCTTCTTCCTTGGTTTTGATTACTATGTCGTCAACATAGACTTGGATGTTGCGACCTAGTTGTTCCTTGAGGCAAGTCTGCATGCACCGCTGGTATGTGGCTCCCGCATTTTTTAGCCCGAAGGGCATTGTGTTGTAGCAGAACACACCGAAGGGCGTTGTAAACACGGTCTTCTCCTGGTCTTCCTCCTTCATTCGAATTTGGTTATAGCCTGAGTAGGCATCGAGGAAGCAGAGGTGCTCGCATCCAGCGGTTGAGTCGATGATTTGATCGATCCGTGGTAGAGGGAAGTGATCTTTTGGGCAGTGCTTGTTTAAAGAAGTGAAGTCCACACATCCGTAGGATATCCGTGTCCTTTTTTGGTACCAGCACCGTATTGGCGAGCCAAGTGCTTTCCTTGATCTCGCGTATGAATTTGGCCTCGAGGAGTCTGTTGATCTCCATTCCATTACTGCGCCGTGGCTCGACGGTCGTCGATTGTTTGCTTGATCGCCTTGCGTCGGGGTTGACATTGCGTGCGTGCTCGGCGAAGTCCCTGGGAACTCCTGGCAGGTCCGCAAGACACCAGGCGTAAATTTCCCAGTGCTCACGGAGGAATTCGGACGCGAAGTTCCTATGCGGGACTCAAGTTGTTGGCGATAAGGGCCGTTTTAGCGGGATCTGATGGATGGACCTGCACCTTCTTTGTGTGCACAGATGAGTCGAAGGAGAGGTCAGGTGAGCTTGGCCTACTCACGGGAGGCAGACTGTTGTCTGTCGTTTCCTTCAATCACACAAGCTCTTCCTGCATGCCGAAGGACTGGGAGATTCTGTTGAATTCCCTGTCGCAACTGTCAGATCGCTCGAAGCTCCCGTTGATCGTGATGACGCCGTTGGGACCTGGCCTTTTCATCTGCAGGTAGGCGTAGTGGGGTACCCCATGAACCTAGCGAGCCTTCTGGCGTCCGGGATCTGATGGTATTGTGAGGGCGGTCGGCGACCTCAAAAGTCGATGCGCTCGCGCCGGAAGTTCCTTGGCGTGCCGAATATGACGTCGAGGTTGATTTTGCCCAGGGGGTATACGCCTTTCCCTGGGACGATGCCGTGGAATGTTGTGTCCGATGCCTCCAAGCAGGTTAGAGGGATCCTCATTGCTCGCAAGGTACTCGCGAATATGAGGTTGATGCCGCTTCCGCCATCCATGAAGACGCGACTCATGTCGAAGCCTCCAATTTGTGCCTCGAGTACGAGGGGGCAATGACCTAGTCGAGGTACTTGAGGCAGGTGGTCGCGTTTGTCGAAGGTAATGCACGACTCACTGCCACTGAAGTACTCAGTGGTGGATGGTGGCGAGTGCATGGCCAAGTTGACTTGGCGAGTGATGGCCTTCTGCACCCTATTGGAGGGGCGCCCCTTTTGGATCATCATGGTACCCATGGCCCGTGGGTACGGTTCGCCTCCGTGGTGCTGGTCCGGTGCAGCTCCATTCGAGGGTGGCCCAGGTGGTGGTGGTGGTGCGACATGTGCCACGGCGCCTGGAGCGGCTCCGTAGCCTCTTTCGACCGCATTGTGGTTCATCTGAACCAATCCCTCGTGTAGCTTGAGGAACTCGCGGTAGTCCTTGAGGAGGTGGCTGGACTTTCTCTTGCCATCATGCTTGTCGATGTAGAAGTGTACCGTGCATGGCCCGGACAGTTTGTCCTCGATGGAGGTCACGGGTGCTTCATCGCGAGTGCGGCGTTGCCACACTTGCGTGGTTTTCCCGGAGTTGCGGTATCCGCCGCTGCGATATCCGTTGTTGCGGTTATCGTCGCGTCTATCGGCATAGCCAGCTGCGACCATGTTGACGTCATCGCGTTCGTCGTAGACGCGCATGCGACGCTTACTCTGGCGGTCGCGTCTTTGTTCGAGTTCTGCTTCCTCGTCAGAGTGAACGCGATTCTTCACCGAATCTTCTCCATCGGCCCACCAATTCGCGATCTCCATCAGGTGGTCGATGGTCTGGGGCTTTGAGCGGCCTAGCTCCTCCCTGAGTTCCATGCGGCGGACACCACCGTTGAATGCGTCAATCGCGCGGTCTTCCGAGATGTTTTCCACGGAGTTCTTGATGATGGACCACCTTTGGATGTAAGAGCGCAGCGATTCGCCAGATCTTTGCTGGCAGCATCTCAGTTCTTCGATTGAGGCGGGCCATTTGTACGTGCCCTTAAAGTTGCGCACGAAGCTGTAGACCAGCTCATCCCAGCTGCGAATGGATCCGCGTGGAAGGTTATTGAGCCATGCCCGGGCGGCGCCTGCATTTAGCTGCAAGCATTGCATCGCAGTACTTCGACTGCCTCCATGTAGCCTGACGGAGGAGATGTGGTCCTCCAGCCAGATCTTGGGGTCCTACAGACCGTCAAATTTCGGGTTCTCTGATGGGAGTTTAAACCCTTTAGGCATTCGCTTTTGCCTGATGGATCTGCTGAAGCATCTGGTGCCGCAGAGCTCCCCATCTTCTTCTTCTGAGTCAGTCGACCGAGCACGTCGTGCCCTTGACTTGTCGATCTTGCGCTGTGTGAGTTCGTCGCGTGCATCGTAGTCGCGATCGTGTCGCCGTGGCGCGGCGACAGACAGTCATGTATCATCGCTAGACGAGGGCGAGGAGTAGCGCTTTGCTAGTGCTTTGCCCTTTTTTGGGTCTAGTACCGGTTCCTTGTCGAGGGCGGCCTCGATTAGCCCCAGGCCCATGATCGTAGATCAGTGCATGGCCGTTCGGGGATCTCCAGCTGGTGGCTGGTTATTGGGGAGATACATGGTGGCTGTTGTCACCGCAGCTTGCGGTGTTCTGGGAACCACGTTGCCTCTCGTGTCGACTGTCATAGAGCCGAAGTCGAGGACTTTCGCGGCCTCTATGCGCTCTTGCTCGGTGAGGTGAGCCATCCGCGACTGCCTCTTCTTGGCGAGGTACTCGTTGCCTCTTGAGGAGGATCCTCCGTAGGAGGAGAGCCCAGCGCGACGAAGGCTTGATTCGTCCGCTGCCTTTTTACGTGCCTCAAGTTGCGATATTACTTGTTTTTGGCGCTTGAATTCTTCTTTTACGAGCCAGTGGTAGACCATCAGCAGTTCCTGCGGGGACCCAAAGGGTAGAGGTGCACCTCGTAGGGCTTCGCGGCAGCGCTCCCACTCTTGCTCGTTGAGCCTGATTACGACACGTTCGCCGGTTTGCTCGTTGATTATGCTGGGAGGTTCGACTGCTCCTCCGTTGGCGCCATTACCGCTATTGCCACTGTTGCCACCGTTGCCGCCGTTGGGTGGATCGGTGCCGTTGCCGGTGTTACCACCGTTGCTGCGATTGGCGGAGGTGTCGCCTGCGTTGATGACGGTGCACATGAAGTGATTGGGGAAGCTATTGCTTCCACAACTTTCAGATCTGGATCCGTAGGTTCCATCTTCAGTGGCCAGATCGCTTAGATCAGAGTCGCGGCTGCTGTCGCTGACCATGTTCCCAACTGCCATCGGAGCATTGGGCTCGCTGAGGGTGCCGATCGATGGAGGGAACCATGATGCCGGGGCAATCGCCGGTGCTGTCTGCTGATCAGGCATGCGAAGCGTGCCCATCTGTCCAACTTGGAAGCGGAAGCTCCCAATCGCCAAGCTGACTCCGTCGCCCACGGATTCGAAGGCTGGGCGAGTGGCCGGTGTGTGGACGGTGAAGTCGAAGGCGCCGAAGAGCTGGCGAATCTCCGCTGTTGTGGAGTTGTAGATCACAGTTGATGGGGACGAAGAAGCCGCAACATCAGCACTCCCTGTTCCCACAGACGGCGCCAATTGACGAGGGTTTAACTCATCAATGCCCAATGTTATGGACTTGGGTTTTGGAGAAGGAGGGAGCGCTGGAGACATCTATCGGCTAGCAAACAAGCACACAAGGGACAAAGGATTTACCCAGGTTTAGGCCTCGTAAAGGTCCCTACTCCTGCTTGTCTGCTCGTGGAATTATTGAGGGAGTCGAAAGTTACAACGGTGCGCAGATGCAATCTAGCGAGGGTTTGTGGAAGCTAGGGTTGCGTGTGTGCTCCTCGCCGCCCCCTCCTAGCCCTTATATAGATAGGCTAGGTCTCGGGTAGCAGGTCGAGTCGGTTACAAGTTAGGGTGTTTCCCTTCAAACTTTCTATCTTTAGCTTTTTCTTGAACTTCAAGCAATCGAGAGTCCGCAGGTTACTTTGAGTCCTTCTATCTGGGCCTTGGCGACACCGTGGGCCTATATGTATTTGGACCGTATATACCAGGCTCGAGTACCTGTAGGGTATACCCATGTCACTTGTACTTTTTGGATATTTCTTGGGGTGACACGGGTGGCATCCCCAAGCTTGAGCTTTAGTCCATTCTTCATCTCATTACATCATTCTCTCCATACACCTGAAATTTTTCCTTCATACAAAACTTCACACAATCTTTATTAGCAACATTAGTGCACTCAAGATAATAAGTCTTTGGGTTCAGTTTCAACACCAATAAAACTTCCATTAAAACACAAGATACTGTAGCACTTCCCTTGAACAACTCAATTCCCCAAAGAGAACCCAAAAATGAACCAACAAGAAGCAAATGCAAATAATGGCAGAAATCTGTCAAAACAGACCAGCAGGTAAAAACCAATTTGTTCGAAGACCTTCTGTTGCTCAAATCGAAAAGTGTTGAACTAACGAAAGTTATATAACAACCTGGGGAAGAAGCACAAAAATTCACGCCTCAAAACGACGTATAGAGATTTTACACGAATTTTTACAGTGAAGCACAAAAATCTGTTTCGGGACAGCAACTTTCCCAAGCGTTACTTATCTCTCATTAGAGGTTACTCTTGGCATAAAAAGCAAATAAAAAGGATAAGGAGTGCTTATTACAGAGGTAATAACTTCCAAGACTCATGTAAAACTTTTGGGTTATCTCCCCATAAGTACTTTTCTTTAACGCCTTTAAGTTAGGCATGATAGTTTGAGAAGATGCTCACATAAGAAATATGAATTGAAGTAAAAGAGAGCATCAAAAAGCAAATTGAAAACACATTTAAGTCTAACCCACTTCCTATGCATAGGAATCTTGTAAAGAAACAAGTCATGAAAGCACAAAGCAACAAGCATAGTAAAGCAAAACAAGTGCAACTTCAAGACTTTCAACATAAAGAGGGGAAATCTAAGATTATTGAGATGCATAAAACCATGTTTCCCTCTCTCATAATAACTTTCAGTAGCATCATGAATAAAATTAAAAATATAACTATCATATGAAACATTCTTGTCATGAGCCACATGCATAAAAGAATTAATACTCTCCATATAAACATAGTCATTCTTATTAATTGTAGTGGGAGCAAATTCAACAAAATAGCTATCATTATTATTCTCATCACCATAATCATCAAATATAGGAGGCATATTATAGTCATTAATTTTCTCCTCAATAGTAGGTGGACTAAAAATATCATACTCATCATTCTAATCATCATATATTGGAGGTTTGTTATCATCATAAGCAATAGAATAGCTATCTTCCAAAGCTGGGGAACTAAAAAGATCATTTTCATAAAGACTAGCTTCCCCAAGCTTAGACTTTTCCATAGCATTAGCAATAATGGTGTTCAAAGAATTCATACTAATAACATTGCTATTAGCATGCAAATAAAGTTCCATAGGTTTTTTAATTTTCTCTTCAAACACTTCATGTCCTAACTCAAGATAAATACTATAAAGCTCTCTAATTTTGTTGTTGTTTTCCATTAAGCCTAACTAGTGAAAACAAGAAACAAAAAGACAAAATTACAGAATCTAAAGGAAATAACTTCGAGCACTCACACCGGAGGATGTGAGTACCTTTTACCTTACCTCCCTGGCAACAGCGCCAGAAAATAGCTTGATGTCTACGCCTTCTATTCTTGTAGACAATTGTTGGGCCTCCAAGTGCAGAGGTTTGTAGAACAGCAGCAAGTTTTCCCTTAAGTGGATCACACAAGGTTTATCGAACTCATGGAGGAAGTGGTCAAAAGTATCCCCTCTCAAGCAACCCTGCAATCAAGATACAAAAAGTCTCTTGTGTCTCCAACACACCCAATACACTTGTCAGGTGTATAGGTGCACTAGTTCGGCGAAAAGATAGTGAAATACAAGTGGTATGGATAATTATAAGTGGTAACAGTGATAGAAAATAGCTTGATGGCGTGGAAAAGACTAAAGGCAAACTGAAATAAAGATGGAAGCAAGCAAACATGTAATAGATCTAATAGAAAACGGTGTTTCAATACTTAGAAACAAGGCCTAGGGATCATACTTTCACTAGTGAACACTCTCATATAAATATCTTCTCTTCATGATACTACTCTGAACTACTCTCCGGTTGGGCACTCTAATCGTTGGTAGGGCTATAACAGCACACCTCAAAGTTCATATTTTCCATCTTGAAAACCCCACACTGTCACCTTGAGTATTAGATGAGTCCAACAAACACCACAATTTCATAAAGACATCCAACTCCAAATATAACTCATAACAAGTATTCGTAATCTCTAGGCTAAGTGCCACCATGGTGTGCACGTTGTCACTTTCACACACATGGGGAGAGTAGAGATATAATAAAGCACTTGAGTAGCAAGGTAGATCTACTTGATTACAAAGCTTATGATCACAATATGATCACGCATAAATAGAGAGATGAATACATAGCTACCGGTAGAACCCTTAGCCTCGAGAGAGATCTACTCCCTCCTCATCATGAGAATCAGCAATGGTGATGGAGATGATGGTGGAGATCGATGGAGATGGCTCCGGGGGCACTTCCCGTCGTGCAGGTGCCGAACAGACTTTTGTCCCTGAATCCCCTTGGTGGCGGCGCTCTTGGAACTTTTCTTGGATTTATGATTGACTTTGGCTTTTGTCCCGTCCAATTCCGACAATATTCATTTTCTGACTTTTTGGAACTAAAAACAGCAGAAAGCAGGCAACTGGCACTCTGGCACCTTGTTAATAGGTTAGTCCAAGAAATCATATGAAAAGTGCTCAAAAGTGTGTACAAAACACAAGAAAGTAGATAAAACCAAGCATGGAACATCAAAAATTATAGATACATTTACAATGTATCACGGCGACACAAGTGGAGGCCGGCGACAGAGGTCCTGGTGGTGGCTGTCGAGAGAGAGCTAGGGGAGACGGGGTGGAGAGATATGGATGAGGCTAGGGTTGTCTGTCCCAGTCATTGTCGGAAAGATCGAGTCATCGCGGGCACACACGCCCCATCAGACAGATTTTTTCGACATCATATGCAAAAGTTATTGTCGTTTTACCGTGTCATGATATTTTTTACAAAATACATCAAAATTCATATTTCTCAATTTTCCCTACAACTATACCCAAAATATAACTACATCTCAAAAGAATTATTTTTTTGATTCTTTTTATCATTTTCGTTTAATTTTACAAAACTTAAAAGGTGATTCGGGAGATGGGATCCGTTTTGAACTTTTTGTGGCGCATATGTCTATATACGCCATAGAATCATCACTTTCTGTGAAACATATGGGTCATCCAAATTCTATGGTGGTCCTCTTTACTTTCTGTGGCGCATATATGCGTCACATAAATACAAAATTCTATGACACATATAGCTATATGTGCCAAACTTGGTCGGCCAATCCTGGTGGAAGGTCCCACCATATTTCCGTGATGCATGGGTTTTGTATGCACCATAGAATGATGAAAAAAATTGGCGCATTATGTTGGCGTACACCAATGGAATTATTCTATGGTTCCTGGTTAGAAATATGCGCCACATAATAGCCATCTACCTATAGTTATTTTCCTAGTAGTGAATACATTGTGATTTGTGGATATTCCCCATCATAAGTACATGTAGTTTTCGATATTATCTTGTTCTTATCGATGACTGCTCATATTGTTATTGTTATTTTCCCTTACGTCAAAAGTCTTGTGCTGATTGCGTTCTATCCAACTTTTTATCTTATGCGCGCACATAATTCGGCGTCATTATACGTGCTCTCCAAACTGACAACGGCATTGAGTTTCACAACGCGTCATTATACTCCTTTACGCTTATCGTGTCCTTACACATCTCAACAAAATGGCAAAGTTGTGTGTGCTATACGTACTCTTAACGATACTATGTGCATGTTAATGTTCCATGCACACTTACCCCATACGTTTTGGGTTGAAGCTCTCGCCAAGGCCACCTATCACCTTAACCGACGTCCTAGTACCGATGTCAGCTCCCTCATCCCGTACACTCATCTGCACGATCATGCATTGCCATATGACATCCTTCGTGTTTTGAGTGTCTATGTTATCCCAACATCACATTCACCGTTGATAGCTTCGATTCGTATTTATGGATATAGTATAATAGTATTTTTCCCTAGTAGACCTAGGTTTAATCAAACTTTAGGAAACAACACTAAAAGGAAATAAAAAGAACACGTCTACAAGACTTTCTTTCTTCATTTTACCTTTGTTTACCGTACCAATCTAGTTTACTTTTATCATGGATTGATTCAATGGATAGAGATAGGCAAGGGTTGAAGATCCACCTACAACTGCACATCATATGAGATAAAATATAATAATAAGCATAGTCATGTGTAATGTTTTAATAGAGATAATCTCTTATGAAAAACACATACTAATATACTAGAGCACATGAGAGGCAACACACACATCAATAGTCTTTTGATCTAACCGAGTGCAGCACGAAGCACCCGGATACAAACGACTATTAAGTGTAAAACATAGATCAAAACATTAAGTGTTGTTGTTGCTGTGACCTGAATGGGTTGCTAAGCAAAGACGGTACATCCCTTTCTGTCACTGGGTTTTCTATGAGATCGCCACTAGGCAAGTATCTCACCTCAAGCCTTTATCAATCTCGGGGTTTTTGGGTACCTACAGTCAAAGATCGAAACAAGAGACAAAGAAACTAAAGATACAAATCTCTCTTTCAAACAATACATAATACTCCCATAGATTAGATGCATATAATCGTTGCAAGATTTCTTCCCAACCTGTATCCTGTGAGGACTACTCACTCATAACAATAAGATCAATGATAGAAGCATTATGCAAAATACTTAAATTGAAATCAAATATTCTTACAATGGTCATCGAATCATAAGATCTCAAGTACAAAGTAATGACTATGGATAATGGAGCAGATGGAAGATGGAAGGGGTGAACTATAGTGTGGATCTCCTTTGGTGGTGTTATGATGCAATTTGAGAATGGCGGCCTTCTACGCGACGACTGAGGCCTCAAAATATATAGGCGTCTTTACGAAAGTTGTAAGGTTTGACGAGATGGAGTCACCGCCACATGGTACAGGCGGACGGTATGGGCGGGCCCTGTCCGTACCAGTGGTCGTTATGGTTGCAGACGCCTAGCAATGGCTCCAGAATTACTTGGTCGTGTGGAGTTCCTCAAAACCTTCATTATACTCCAAATTTCATATTAAAAGCGTGATTTCCTGCACACAACACAAATCAAAGTAGTGGTTTGCATACCTTTACAATTATTAGTCATTAGTGGCAAGGATAGAGAGTTTTTTATTAATTATTTGACTAAAAACAATGTTTAAACACGGTGAAAGATGGCTATTTTTGGAGCCATCAACCGCCAAACACAAGCTCAACGCTCACTCGTGGCCTGTGTTTTCCTCGGCTATCCGTCAAACCATCGCAGGTATCGCTGCTATATTCCTACAACTAGGAAGATTCTAATCTCGCGTCATGTTGTTTTCGATGAGACTGTTTTCCTGTTTCTACTTGCAGCGACATCTACCATGCCGACCACTCCTCCAGCAGTAGCAACTCGGCATATGGATTTCTTGTTGGTGAATCACCAACCTCAGATGACATCAGTTGCAACAACTGGCCCATAGGCTAGTGCCTCACCCTCCTGCCCGCAGCAGGATACCATGGACTTGCCACCTCACCACTCTGCTATGGCACCTCGGCAGGCTACCATGACCCCTCGGTAGGCTGCCACACACCGTTCCTTTGCCACGACAACAACCTTTGTCGTGCCTCTTCCCACAGCTATAGCGGCCCCTCGGTAGGCTATCGCGCGTCGTTCCTCTGCCATGGCAGCGACCTCTGTTGCGCCACCTACCGTGGCTGCCTCGGTCCATGCTCCTTCCACGTTGACTACTGAGGCTGATGTGCCCACGACCACGCGCTCTGGATGTCAAGTGTGTCTCGTGGACCGGCTGAACCTCTCCGCCATGGACTCTACCGCCAACCCCGCCCGCACCTCGTTTCTTCAAGCGATGAAGGATTCTCGCTGGCGTGCTGCCATGGCAACAAAGTACCAGACTCTCGTTGACAACAATAATTGGACTCTCGTACCCCGTCCCCAACGCGCAAACATCATCACCGGCAAGTGGATCTATCGTCATAAGTTTCACTCTGATGGCACCCTCGCTCGCTACAAGGCGCGATGGGTCATTCGTGGGTACTCTCAGCGTCCGGGTATCGACTACGATAAGACTTTCAACCCTGTTGTCAAGTATGCTACGATCTGGCTCGTTCTTCATATTGTCATCTCCAGCTCTTGGCCCATAAGACAGCTAGATGTCAAGAATGCATTCCTCAATGGCTCGTTGGATGAGGTGGTCTACTATCAGCAGCCACCTGCTTTTGTTGATGAGTCTTGTCTGAATCATGTTTGTCGCTGCCACAAGTCTATGCATGGTTTGAAGCAAGCTCCTCATGCATGGTATCACCGGTTTGTTGGATACGTCGCTACTCTAGGCTTTGTTGCCTCTGCAACAGACACGTCATTGTTTGTCTTACGTTCCAGTCCTGACATGGCATATCTACTGCTCTACGTGGATGACATCATTGCCACTGCTTCTTCCACGACCTTTCTCCAGGATCTACTCAAGCGCATGTACAATGAGTTCGCTATGATCGATCTCGGGGATCTCCACTTCTTCCTGGGAATTGTAGTAAGTTGCTCCTAGGATGGTTTGTTCCTGTCACAACGCCAATATGCCATGGATCTCCTTTAGCGTGCTGGTATGGTATATTGTCACTCGTCGCCTACCCCGGTCAACACATCTTTGAAGCTTTCCACCACGGACAGCGAGCCTCTAGCAGATGCCACCGACTACAGGACTCTTGTTGGCACCCTACAATACCTTACACTGACATGCCCTGACATCTCTTACGCGGTTTAGCAGATCTGTCTTCACATGCATGCTCCACGCACGTCTCACTTGGCTCTCGTGAAGCGGTTCTACGGTACATTCATGGTACATTCATCGACCACACTAATTGCCTACTGCGACACCGACTAGGCTGGGTGTCCCGACTCCCGCTGATCCAACTCAGGCTACTGCATCTACTATAGTGACAGTCTTATCTCTTGGTCTTCGAAGCAATAGACTACAGTGTCTCGTTCCTCTGCTGAAGCCGAGTACCAAGTTGTTGCTCATGATGTTGCTGAATGCTGCTGGCTCCATCAGCTTCTCCAGGAACTGCACCGTCCTCTGAGTACGGCCACACTTGTCTAGTGCGACAATGTGTCTGCCATCTACATGTCCTCAAATCCGACGTAACTCAAGCGTACCAAGAACATTGAGATAGACATCCACTTCGTCCGCGAGAAGGTGTCCTTGGGAGAGGTATGTGTTCTCCATGTTCCTTCATCCCACCAGTTTATGAATGTTATGACAAAGGGATTATCAAGTCAGCTCTTCCTCGACTTTCGGTCCAGTATCTACGTCCAAGAAGCTCCTGCTATTACTGCATTGGGGGTGTTAGCATGCATATATTGTATATCTCTAGGAAGGTACTGTAATTGTACCTAAACCCTAACCAGCCTAGTGCCTAATATAAATACTGGAACCCTAACTCGCATTTAACACGTGTGACTTCCTCCAAACCTGTTTACAATGAGGCAGCCCAATCTCGCTCCCCGCGAGCGGCCCGGTTGCTAACCCTAGACACTGAACACTAGCCCCGCCTTCACCCCTCCTTCCCCGCCGTTGCCATCGCGCGCCGCTGGATAAAGCCCGCGCGGCGTTGGTGGTGGCGGGCCTCTCTTTCCCGATCGTGAGGTGGGCTACGCAGGTAGTCTATCTGAGCGATGGCCTGGGTGTTTCATCGTGTTGGCTTTGTGTGGGTCAGCGAGGTGAGGTGCGGCTGGACGACGCAGAGGCAGCGTGCACACAATGTCGCGGTGTTGGCCTGGGGGTGGCAACATCTGACGTGGGTTCTCCACTACAATGTCGATGGTTCTGCTTCCGTTGCAGCATGCTTGCAATCGATCGAGCAATTTTTCAGCCAATTGCTGTTGTTGCAACTTGCAACCTAGTTTTTTATGGTGCAGTTTGTACGATTCGTTGCAGCAGACTGTTTGGCATATTCCATATATTTTGGGCAGCTCCCACATGAGTGGTTACCCTCGGTTGCCATGTAGTTGCAATTGCGGGATGTTTATTGGCTATTTTGCAGCTTACACTATGTTTGGATGGACGGATTTGGACCCAGAATTGAGGAATTGGAATTAGGCAACAAATTCTACCGTTTGTTTTGTCCCAGAATTAGCTGCCGGAAACGAAGCCCCAATTCCACGGACCCCCCGCGTGCGGTACCCCCCTGTTGTATCCAATTCGGAGGGTCTGGCCTCTGAATCGGTACGGAAACCATCGCCCTCGCGCTGGACTCCTCGCCCGCGTCCCTTTCTCCTCGTATTCATCGCCGCAGGTATCTCCATCGCCATGCCCGCTCACCCCTTCCCCCTCCTTCTCCCTCCCCTACCTCTCCTCTACTGTACGAGTTTCACCGCGACGTGTGCTGCGTGCTGCTGGCGTGCCGGCACAATTTCTACCGGGACGTACGTTGATCCGGGAGCCTGATCTAGTTTCTGGTTTAATGGTGCCTGATCTGATTTTCACCGGGACGTACGTTGATCAGCGAGGACGCACTACAGATTCCCGCTACCATTTAGCTGCGTGCCTGATCTAGTTTTTGTTAATATTGATCTGGGTGCCTCGCATGGATCTCTCCATGGAAATAGCTAGCTCCAATCACAAGGACTACTAACGAAAGATCAATGAAAGTAGCTAGCTCCAATCACAAGGACTACTAACGAAAGATCACTGGCCGCCATCGTTCGCTGTGCCAGACGAAAGATCACCGGCCGCCGTCGCTGAAATCGTATAGATACGTATTTTGTTTTGTTTTAGGAATAGAAGTAGTACTAGTAATCCCGCCTTTGCAGTTAGGTCATCTTTCTGATTGAGTGGGATTAATTTGCTCTAGTAACCTAGTTGTACCTCCTGATCTAGCTTCTGGTTGATAGCTGATTTTTTTTCATAATGATCTGTTCAATTTACATGTCTAGTTCAAATTTTCAAGCCTTCCAATTTGTTTTTGAGCTCACGTAGATGGTAGTTGGTTAATATTTTTTTTGCCGACCTCTATGAATTGCAGGGCACAAGACTAGTTACACGCACCGGTTGGAGCTCTCGACCGAAGGTAAAATTCTTGTGTGCTATGTGGTTTTTGATATATATATATAGAGGACATATTCATACTACACCCGGATGTAGTTACACCCACGTGTGTTTCACATTATTTAAGCAATATCTATCATACTGGAGACTATATATGGGTAGTATGAAGTATATGCGAATATTTGGGCAGTATATATACTACTTTTTTGGTAGTATGTAATTTTTATTCACATACTCCTTTTGTACGTACAAATATGACGGTATTTTACATATATAGTGTAAACTATGGGTGTATTTGCAATTTTTTTATGTTCATATTCATCAGAAACGTAAAAAAATCGACATAAAAATACGTTTTATGAGTCATTATAGTGTTAAAAACATAGAAAATTCGCATTTTACGCCGTATTTTTTTACGGCATGTAAATAAATTTTTTACGACATGTCTAAATTTTTTTATGTTCTTGACTTTCGGGATAAGAGAAATTTTACGTGACGTAAAAATTATATACGGTTTGAAAGATAGGAGGTGGATGAAGAATAACTATTCTACACACTGGGTGTCAAATAGCGCCACTAGAGGAAGCATCTATCACCATACACGCGCTTCGCGATGCGTACTTAATGTCTATCCTTTTTCTTTTCCAATTTACATCACCTATTTGTGAAACTATTTTCTCTCACCTAGCACATCACAAGCACAAGCAAATGTGGAAACTTGTCATAGTTGGTCAGATCTATTTTAGTAATGTTCACAGCTTTTGTTTGAACATTGGTTTGAAAACCTGTCAAAAAAAGGTAATAGACAGGAGATGGGCACAGTGGGCTGACTTTATGTCAGATAGCCCACAGAACTGTCAGCCCGTGCTTTTTAAAGTGCAGGCCCAGTTTGAAATTCAAATAACCGGTACCCGAGCATGGGCTGACATACTTCCCGGTACTTAACATGGGCCAGAAACCGCTTGTGCAGATGGTACCGAAGGGCCGTGTCAGCGTCGGTACCGACAGGGTCACGACGGCATCGTTTTTTCCGTTCTTGTATGTTCGATAGGATTAAGTCCTTCTATATCCTTCTCGATGATTACCCTGTTGCGATTTGCAGGCCAACACATCTGCCATAATCAACACAGGCCAACACATCCTTCCCTAGATTTCTGCCATCACCGTCAAGTACCAAATTCGCCTCGATTCAGAACCCCTAGATTTCTGGATTGGATCGAGATATGCCTCCTGCTAGAGTCGTTCCCCAATTCCTGCCTCAACGAAGCTTTCCTCACCTGCCGCGCCGCTGTTTCCGGTGAAGATGGCGGAGCCGTGCGCCGGAGAGTCTCCCATCCCATCGGAAGGAGCTGCGAAGATCCGTTCCCCCGGTGAGTATTAATTACCGTCAACCTCCTCTATCCCCCAGCACCACCACCGCATCCACCCCCCCGCATCCCCTGTCGCAGACGGTCGCGAGATGCGAGACTGACCAGAAAGTCATGTATGCCCTGTAGATGATGGTGGAAGAGGAGTAAGCTCTCTGTCCGCTGGCGCGGCAATCTCGACGACCAGTACTGCAACTCTACCATTTGTTCCTGCTTGTAAGTATTCGACGTCTGACGGCTCAATTTACGGTTTATTTTATTTATATTATACACTCAGTTTTCTCATATCCTGAAATATGTTCACGCTGACAGTATTACGCCGGAAACAGCCGATCCCCGGGCGTTCGTCGACACGCCTATGACTGATATGTCTTCAGGCTCCCATCCTGATTCAGTTTACTGGCAGTACAAGATTGGTGTCTACAAGACTAGGAAAATAATCTGATTCAGTTTAGTGGCAGTACAAGATTAGGAAAATACTGTGAGCATTTTTCTTGCTTTATTTTCTTAGTGGAGGTAGTGTTATCTTGCTTTATTTTCTTACTCTGATTTAGTTTAGTGGCATATGTAATTCTGCATGGTCATATACCATTATAATTGTCTATTTTTATGAGCATGTTTCTCTGCTATTTCCTCCCTCTCTAATTCCCTTTCATTTAGTTTGTACGGTCTAGCATTGAATTTAAGGGGCACATCTGTACTGGCAGGTCGATTACTAGTGTAGTGCACCATTCCCAACCTGAACATCAGGTGAGCATACATCCACTAATTTATCTGCACTATATGTTTTATGTTCTTCTGACTGCAAATGATAGTCTAAACTCTAAAACTAACATGGACATGGATCAAACCATAGCCAGGGAGGTGACAACCTAGAGCCAGGATCTACGAGGACGACAACACCGAAACTTGATGATGTATATTTCAGTACCCTAGACTTGAAGGACATGGTCCAGAGGAGGAAGAAATACAACAAGTACCTATGCCGAACGCTTGAAGAAAACTCAATCTGCATTCTCTACAGCTAAGCAAGTTGATTTGACAAGGACTTGATTACAAGCTACATGAACACCCTGCGCGCATGTTTGATTTGGCAATTGTCATGGCTGAAAATGTTGCCCAGACAAAAGAAGTTTAGGGTCTCGTTATCTTCACTTAATTGTTTAGGGTCTCGTTAGTGTTCTGGCCAATCTTCTGTCAGTCAGCTGTGGTTCTCTGTTCTCTTCTGTTTACTGCTACTAGTACTGATTGTTGGTTTAATCTACACTTGTTTAGATTTGTGCAGGCTACATTCATCTGATTGTTGAAGGAAAGAGTCAAATTGTAGAAGCATAGTGAATTTGTAGAAGCACATATCAGAGGATACAAGAAAATGTATGTCTGCTCACACAATACTAATGTCTTTTTTGAACTTATTCATATGAGAGCATAGAATTTAAATGATTATTAACAAGGCACCTGCTGATCTTCTTTGAAATTATCCCCTCACACCATGCTGTGTGATGTGGGCATGTTTTACTCCTATTCACTAACCACCTGCTATCCAGTACTAGTTCAGTTGATAACAAATTCTAACAACATTTTGCTTCTTACAAGAGAATGTAGATTTCCTTTTTATCTAGATTGCTTACAACAGACAACCCTTTTGGAACGAAGGCATTGCTTTTACTTCTCCTTGTAGCTTTAGCTTTTGATTTCAGCTTCAAGGTTACTGTTTTTATGCTAGTGTCTGTTTATAAGCTAGATGGTCAAGAACCCAGAAGTCTACCTGCTATCCAGTCCTAGTGAGTCCAAGATTCTACCTATGTAGCCTACAGAGATGCTGAAAAAACTTGTACAGTGACAATGCCATGTTCAGATGTTCTTCCTAAAGATACTAATTAGATCAAACATACATGGCAATGACTTGAACTAAACTGAGACAGGTGAGGCTTCTCTTTAAATGCTACTGATTGCTTCAAGGTTACTGTTTTTATGCTAGTTTCTGTTTATAAGCTAGATGGCCAAGAACCCAGAAGTCCGGTTTTGTTCTGAATTTATTCATGCTGCAACTCCATCATGTTAAGCAGATCATGTAGCAACTCCATCTGAATTTGTTCATGCTGCAAAGGATGATCACGGATGATTATCGGCTGCTTACATTTGAATCTACATCTGCTCTTCTATGCTGATCTTGATGTGGTGGATAGTGGACAAAGGGGTTCTTCTTCTCTGCTGTTGTACTTCTCCGTGCTTATCCTTCTGCAGCTCGGCAGGAACCGGAAGGGATCCAGCCGCCGATGAGGTACTCGGGGGTGACGAGTCAGGCGCCGCCAAGGCTTTCTGCGGCAGCGCGACACAGGTGGCGGCGGTGGCCAAAGCTTGTCCTGCTTCCCTGAGGACGACGGCGGGGAGGGGCCTGCGCCTCCCCTGAGGACGGCGCCAGGAATCGAGCCTGTTCCGCCTCCGCCTCACGCGGGGGTTGTGGGGGAGGACGGGGATCGCAGGCGGACAGGAATTGTGGCCAAATTTATTAAATTTGTAACGTTTTAAATGAATTAGGATTTATTTGCAAATTTGTGTTTGAACTGACCGGCCAGTAATTCGGGCCGAAGGGAGTATGAAAAAGCTTTTATGATGGCATCATAGCATGAGAGCATCTATATATTTGAGCCAATATTGGGAACAGTTTTTGATTTTGAGGTTGAAGCCATACAGTACTATAACACCTACTCATGGGAAGTGGGTTTTGCATAAGGAAAGGAAAAATGTACGTCAATGGCGCAAAGTACATAACCATGCAAACGTTGCTATGTTCTTGTGAGGTATATACATGCATATTATTTAAGCCACCTTTTTTTCATGTTTACCAAACTTGTTTTCATATTCACACACATGATCAATACTTACGCTGCCAACTCATCGTGCGAACTAACACAGGGAACCGCTCCTGGTTGCGTGAAGGACTCACTAAGAAAGCGGTGCAAGGCTACGGTCAGGATGAAGAGAACATCAGACCATGGATGGTTCTTCGAGATGGTGGTGACACAGCACAACCATGAATTGGCCGACAATGTCAGCGAGAGGTTGGTGCGGCTGATTCGGTACTAGCATGATGGTTCGGTGCCTTGACCTTATGTGGTGTGACTGATTCAGTACTAGCATGATGGTTCGGTGCCTCGACCTTATACACTCGGTACCAGGACACACATCATCACAAGTCATGTGAGTTGAGCAAAGAAGAAAAATCGACATGCAGAAAAAGTCCAAGGTCAAAGTAAGTCATCGGCACCACATGTTAACCCATTAAGCACCCTTGTGAAAAAATGCATCCGACACCCAGTATACAATGTTAAATACCCAAAGTGGACTCACGATGTAAAAATAGTCGTGTTAGACTTCGGCACAATAGAAAAAGGAATGAAGAAAAGCAATCTACTTCAATAAATTGATGCAAGAATCTGAATCTGAAATTTTGAGCATCACATAGTTGCACAACAATGTTTCTCCTTTGAAGGGGAAAATTAAAATCTTAACCAAGGTGTATCACAGTTGGACTTTGACACAATACAAAGATAGTCGTGTTAGACTTTGGCACAATACAAAATTAAAAGATACATCACAGTTGACAAAGACATTAGTCAGCACCCCGGTTGATAATGTCAAATGCCCCAAATAAAACGAGTACATGATTATTTCAAGTTGAGTGCTGAATAAGATGTCACAATTGACTCGCACAATTGGTACTTGGAGATTAACAATCTGGTACCAGAAATCAACACCCCATGCTAACCAACTAAGTACCCTTTTAGGTCAATTTAACTGAGCACTACATCTTACCAAATATTCAGCAAGTATATCAGGGAAACGAAATTAACACACAGAGCAATTGTATTAGAGAAAGAGCTACTTCGATTAGCACAAAAATCTGTCAGGCAGCAAACACGCAAGACCCAGCTGATGCTACTTTGAGTAAAAATCACTAGGCCGGCCCGCGGTCATGCCGTCGAGGAAGCGAAGGGAGGGGAGATGAAGCTCGTGGCAGTGAGGGACATCCAGTCAGCGAACTCGGCGGCAGCGTCGGGCAGCTCCCGATCCGTTGTGGCGGCTTGAATATAGGAGGGCCTCCGGTGGTGCATGAGGACGAGGGGAACCGAGGTGGGCCGCGAGGAGGGCCTCGAGGAGGGCCTCCGGCGGTGGGTTCCTTGCCGGCGCAGGGATCCATGGCAAGCCTGGATCTGGGGGCGAAGAAGCCCACCATGGCGGGGTCGGAGACCTTGGAGGTGGGTAGTGACCGTGGACTGCCAGGAGCGACGCCCGCGGTTGGTGCATCGTCCGACAAGGACCTTGGAGGTGAGCTGTTCCGCCGGAGCTAGGGTTAGGGGTTGGAGGAGCGACTGGACCGAAAGGGGATCGAGGAGGAGATCGCGAAGGAAGAAACAATTGGGAGCGTCCTGCTCCGGGAATGGCTCCCTGCGGGCGGTGGTGTGGAACGGCGATGGATCTAGGGATGGAAACAAGCAGTGGTGACCGGATGTGAGTCGTATTGAACTGGGACGGGAGCAAGAGGTTTTGGTGGTGGTAAGGGAGCAGTGGTGGATCAATTTATTGGGGAGTGGCCTGCTCCAGCAACAGCTCCCTGCGAGGTCTACCCGTGAGCTACGCAGCTATGGGAAGAGGCTCTGTGTGGATGACAGGAGACAGACATGGCCACTGCAGAGTGGCAGGACACAGGCGGAAAGACGACCGCGGTAATACCTCTTTGGGCTATAATGGGTATGGTTTATAATGAACAAATGTGATATATTTCTCTCGGGCCACACGGATCTCAAAGCAACCAACGGCGTGAGATGCTTCCTCTAGCGAGGATGGACATACAAATAATTTTGTCTATATATATATATATATATATATATATATATATATATATGTGTGTGTGTGTGTGTGTGTGTGTGATGTTGGTAGTTGATTTAAATATTGGAACATTGACGTACATATCTGAATACATAAATATGCTACTGTGTATGGTTACGTGATAATACAAATGTTGTGTCAACTGTAGTGTCATGTCCCAACAAAAGTTGGTCGCTTACGTCACCGAAGAGAATAAACGAAGAAAAAGAAAAAGGATAGTATTGACAAAGATGTTTTTCGAGATGTCATGCCTTGCTCTATATTATGTTAGTACGCAGAGGGCACCTAGAAATCTGGGATGCTTCAATGATGATGAGGAGAAGGTTGCATATAGGAAGTATATATTGAAACAAACTTACGATGGGTCTGAGACTACTTGCTATGATAAGCTACGTCTAACTAAAAGAAACTTTCATGATCTTTGTGCTATGTTGCGTGAGAAGCGTGGCATCAAAGATAGCGTGTTTGTGTCAGTAGAAGGAAATCTTGCTATGTTCTTACACGTTGTTGGGCATGGAATTAAAATGAGAATGTTGGGTGGCACTTATCAGCGGTCTTTAGAGACTATCAGTAGGAATTTCTCATCGGTGTTATCAGCCATCCTATCTTTACATGGGAAGTTAATCAAGCTTCCTGATCCTTATATCAACCCTCCTAATGATTACAAATGGAAATGGTTTCGTAATGCACTAGATGGGTGTCATATTTCAGTGTTTGTTAATGCTGCTGACAAGGGGAGGTATAGAAACAGAAAACAAGAAATCAGCACAAACATGCTAGGTGTGGTTGATTGGAACATAAAATTTATCTATGTTCTACCTGGATGGGAGGGCTCTGCATCAGACTCGAGAGTCTTAAAAGATGCTATGAGAAATGACCGCCGGAATGCGTTTGTTGTACCACAGGGTATGGCTCTTTCTCTTGCTTTTTTTCTTTATCATATTTAATTGTTAGCTAACTTATTTACTTTATGAATAGGGAAGTACTACCTAGTTGATGCTGGCTATACAAATGGACCGGGATTTCTATCTCCATTTAGATCCACTCGGTATCATTTGAAAGAGTGGGTTGCAGGTCAACAACAGCCGTAAAATGAAAAGAAATTGTACAACTTGCACCATGCTCGTGCTAGAAACGTAGTGGAGAGAACTTTTGGCTTGTTGAAGAAGAAATGGGCCTTCCTACGTACTTGTTCTTTCTTTGGCATAGAGGATCAGGTAATACATGTCTATATGGTGTTGCAATAATTAATTCGTTGACAACAACAAATACTGATATGAAAAAATATTTGCAGATTCGAATTATCAATGCGTGTTGTGTGTTGCACAACTACGCAAGGGATAGGCAACATGTAAGGGATGATTTATTGCTACCTGAAGTCGACGCTAAATTAGCAGCTATGGCTCCTGAGCCTACCGATGATGCTACTTTAATTAGAAGTGTCCAACAAACTACTGCATGGTCCAACTTTAGACAGGAATTTGCTGATGATATGTTCGCTGACTACCTTGTTGCGCATGCTGAACTAGCGTTGGAGCACTAGATAAATATTAATTGACTAGTTTGCTAGCTCACGGTTTTCCTTTTTGTGCTAGCTTTATGATGGTGGCTTTTGTGTGGAAATTTTGTGCATTCATCATCTTGATAGTAACGTAGACATGTTTTACCTCCAACTATGTATTATGTCCTTATTTCAACTTAACTTGTAGAAGCATGGGTGAACCAAAAGGAAAGAAAGGAAGCAGGTCATACCTTGCATGGACTCCTGAGATGGACACGACATTGTTGTCCATGCTTGTTGAGCATCACAATAATGGTGACCATGCTCAAAATGGTTGGAAGCCACATGTGTACAATGCTTGTATAAAACATGTGAAGGAGAAATGTGATGTTGTTATCAACAAGGACAAAATACAAGCAAGAATTAAAACATTTGACAAGCATTACGAGGTCATTAACAAGATGCTTGCTCAGAGTGGCTTCGGATGGGATTGGGATAAGAACATGGTGATGGTTGATAGTGATGAAGTGTGGACTCGATATGTAGAGGTACGAAACACTACTATATTTTGTGCTATCATTTATAACTATGATATCATGTATGATACCATATTTGTGTATTATGTAGGCTAACAAGGAAGCAGCTTGCTATCGGAACAAGGTCGTCAGGAACTGGGATGCAATTCAGACTATCTACTCAAAAGACCATGCAACAGGTGCAGGTGCTAGGACTGCAGCTGAGTTTGTTGAAGATCATGAGAGCGGTGCAGGTGGTTCGAGCACACCAGTTCCTGAAAAGTCTCTAGAGGTGCCTCAGAAGAAGCAACGCACTGGGGAAGCCATCTTGTGCATGATGGGACAAATGAGGACATCTTTTGATGAGGCTTTGAAGACAACTGAACCACTTTCAATGCCAAAGGAGACTCCTCCAGCAGAAATCCTTGATGCACTAAAAAAGGTACCTGAGTTGGAGGATTCTGATATGATCAAGGCGTATCAAAAGTTGACCATCAATGAGCGCTTGTTTCAAGCATTCATGGCACTTCCCGAGAACTTCAGGAAGACATATCTCTTGACCTTGCCTTGATGGTTGCTATGATGTGCGGATGTTAAGCTGAGCTACTACGTACTTGGTTGATTATGAACTATCTACTCGTGATAAGTTTGTGCTATGTGTAAGAGACATAAATTACATATGTGCTTCTTGTGATCTTGTTCAGATTATTTTGAATGTTACTATGTGTGGAAAATAATATGTATACGTTGTAATATACACATGTGACAATCCGTACATTTTAAAAAGTATAAAACAACTAAACAAAAAAAACATCCAATTTCATGGTTTGAACATCCAAACAGGAATTGGAATTGGGTAGCACCTTCTGATTCCAGCAGCAAATTCCGAACCACCCAAACAACAGAATTCGAATTAGTAGCCATTTCCTTTCCAGCCCGGATTTGGAATTTCCACCTAATTCATTTCCGGGATTCAATTCAGTACATCCAAACAAAGCGTTAATGTTTTTGCTTAAGTTGTGTAGCTAAATAAAAATCAGTCCACTCGGATAGCATTATACGGCTTCCCCTCAGTATTTTGTTATTGATTTTTTGATCATACAAATACACATCTTTATTGTTTCTACTCCCTCCGTCCGAAAATAACTGACTTAGTTTTATCTAAATTCACACGTATTTAGACATATTTTATATATCGATAAATTCGAATCTAGCTTATTTCTGGATGGAGGGAGTAATAGGAATCACCGTAGGTTGTGGTGGGGCAAAAACTTGTATAATAGTACAGCCCAACCAATCGTTGTCTCATTGCACGAGGGAAACATGATGACGACTTTAGAAGGCCACACATCTATAACCAGAAAAAGCCCAATACAAAAACCTGGGACGGACCACTAAGGCACAAAATAAAGATGACCCGGAAAATAAATAGTAGGAGTAGTAAAAACATGAAAAAAAAAACATAAAGTTGAATAAAATTACTGACGAAGCCACGTAATGGCTTTGCGGAAGCAGTTTTGGAACCTCCGCATGTCATCCGGCGGCAGCGAGATGCCCACCTCTATGCCGCCGACGGTACCGCAGCTCGGACGGCTCTCCGCCACCGCCAGAGCGCCGGTCCTCGCCACAGACACGATCTCCACCTTGGCCGGCCGCCCGAACCCAAAGTCGATGTCGTAGACCTGGAACCTGGGCGACCCCGCCACGGTGAGCAACCCGCCCTCGGAGGCGACCGCCTGTCGTATCATCCCTTTCCACAGCTCCGGTGACCCGATGCCGCCGTCTCCCACCGCCTTCTCGATCGCCGCATCGACCGCCGTGCATCCCGCGACGATGCCATTGGCGTCGGCCGCCGCGAGCTGGTTCTTGGGCGCGGCGTGCATGGCAGCGCCGATGCAGTTGCCGAAGTACTCGGCCGGGATTGGGTCAGGCTTCATACGCGAGCGGTGGTCGATGGGGAGGCTGAAATATGTGGGGGTCTCGCCGCCGCTGCCAACGTTACTTGCTGCGTCGTCTTTAGCTCGCTGGTGGCACGACCAGAAGAAGCCGAAGGTGGCCACCAGCGAGGTGCACCGCGGCGGCCTGGCCCTGGCGCCGGCCGCGAGCACGACGACGTCCTTGACGCGTTGTATGTCTTGCTGAGAGAGCGTGAAGGTGGCGAGGAGAAGGTCATCGGCCATCTTGACATGGTCCCTCTTGCTGTCGTTGGTGGTGCTAGTGCTAGCCAGGCCTTTGACGAAGACGTCGTATAGGCAGCTTGGGTCCTGAACGAGGCCTCTGTTTATGACAGGGGGCGGTGGCACGAGGGCGCCGGTGCCGGCCGCCGCCCAGGTGTGGAGGAAGCGCATGCAGGACGCCCCGTCACAGGCGGCGTGGTGCAGGGCCAAGCCGACGGCAAGGCCGCGGCCGCCCCGCAGGACGGTGGCCTGTACGGCGAGCACCGCGCCGTCGGCCGGGAGCGTCGGCACGAGTGGCAAGATCTTGGCGACCTCCTTGGGCTCATCCGTGGTCAGATCGTCGACGTCGACATCGTACTCGGCGACGGCGAAGGTGACGCTGTCGCCTTGCTGGTAGTGGAGCTGGTGCCGGTCGTCGGTCCCGGGCGTGAGGCGAAGGCGACCGGCAAGCGGGTAGAAGAAGCCGAGAGCTCGCGACAGAGACGTCCTGAGGTTGGACAGGATGGCGGTGATGCCGTCTTCACCAGCAGCGTCGGAGGTGAGGCGGTAGAAGAAGACACGCTCCACCGGCGTGAAGTTGAGCCAGAAAACGTCGAAGAAGGTGAGCGGGAGGGAGGCCGTCTCCGGCGCCGGCGCTGACGGCGCTACTAGCACGCTCTCGAGGAGTCTGAGGTGCGGTGGCATCGATGATTGTTGTTGCAGTGTTGCTGTCGCCACCATTGCTCCTGCTGCGATCTTACGAAGATAGATCGTCGTGTTCGCTTCGCAGCAGTGATGAGATCGAGCTCGATAACGTGGCCAGAGGCTCCAGCCTGGAGGCATCTATCCAATAGGCTATTTTATATTTCCCATCTATACCGTCTAGTGCTCATCCGACCAGGAGCGATGCATTGACGGTTTTACGTGTTCTTTTTCATGGGCCATGGGCCTTTATTTCTGGACTAACTAGTGCTCTATTTTTGTGCTAACTCATTTTAATGATCAATCAATAATCTCTTGTCAAGTTATCTTGTGTCTCTTTGAAAAGATTTTTAACAACAAAGCGATAAAGAAAAATGAAATTATAATCTCATGCACTTTAATTAGTCGAGATACAATTTTACCACAATTATAGTCATCTTGTACATATCAACTCCCAACAATCCCAAATCACGACGCTAATCCAGTGGTCCGGAACATTTTTCCAATTTCCAACTGAAAATCACAATTGCAACCCACTTGCAACTCTCGATTGACACGGATCATAATGTCAACCAACGGTTGGAAACATTTTCCCAACTAGTTGCAACTCAACTATAACCCACCTGCAACTAAAAATCACGGTTGCAACTCATGTGCAACTTCTAGCACCCATGAACAATGACACTAATACAATGTTCCTGAACATTTTTTGCAACCCATTTGTAGTTAAAAAATAAGAGTTACTCCTATATAGCATAAATCAATGGTCGGGAACAATTTTCATCGATTGCAACCCACTTGTAACTCAAAAATCCACTTCCAAATAAAAAATCAAAGTTGCAACCCACTTGTAACTCTTAACCAACACGAATAATGACGCTAATACAAGGTTCTAACATATTTTTCCTCGGTTGCAACCCACTTGCAACTAAGAAAAACTTAGTTGCAACCCACTTGCAACTCCTAACCAACAAGAATCATGATCCTAATATAATGGTCCGAAATATTTTTACTCTGTTGCAACTCACTTGCAACTAGAAAAACTTCGTTGCAACCCACTCGTAACTAAATGACTGTAATTACAACCCACTTGCAACTCCTAGCCAGAAAGAATCATGAGATTAATATAACAGTTAGGAATATTTTATGTTATTATAACCCGCTTGCAAAACCGAAAAAATTTAGTTGCAATGTACATGCAACTTGAAAATCATAGTTGCAGCCCACTTGCAACTCATAGTTAACATGAATCATAGAATGGCTGGAAACATGTTCTCGCTTGCAATCCACTTCAAAATAATATGTAAAGAAAGTAAAAAACATATTAACACAAGAAAAATAAAATATGTAGAAGAAAATTTGTACACTTGTTTAATCAGAAATAGAAATGTGGATTGCGCAAAAAATAAAATAGTAATGTGTAAATAAAATCAGAAGAAAAACAAAAAAGTACGTGCCAAAAAAAAGATAAAATTCTAATAGTAACAAGGGTAAAGCCACTGGAACAGCGACAAAGCCCGTCCACCTCCTCTGTGTCGCGACAACAAAGCACACACAATAGCTATCTAAAAAAGAAATAGCGGCCCGACAAAACAGCCCACGTACTGTAGAAAAGAACAAGCGCGATAAGAAAACCCACCATAAGAGGCGACCGAGCGCTAGCATCCATCTCGGTCAGCCGAGCGCTAGCGATTCCGAAAAATATACTTTTGTGTACGAAACGAAGAGCGACAGGCTATGTAATTATTACTAGTGTAGTACTACCTTTAATGGAAGTATCAAATATACTCTTCGAAACGTTTTAGAGCATCTTCACTCGCGTTCCTAAGAAGGCGTTCCCAAGACCTTTTTTCGTTCGGAGGGCGAATTTTCGCCCAGTCGCGTTTCCAGGACGCTGGTTTCGTTCGGATTTGGCCCAAAATACATCCGACGTTTTCAGGCCGAACCCGCAGCACGGGGAACGGCCTGGAAACGCCGGACGAAGCGAATTCGGCGAAAAAAACAATTCAGCGCGTGGACCCATCCAGTCAGCAACTGGAGGCCGGTTATCGTCATCCTTCTACCTCGGCTCCTGGGAAGGATCGCCAGACGGACCGCCGGACATTAACTGTCCGTCTCGTCGACCACGTATCGGAGTAATGACGCACCACCGCCGCCTCGGCCTCCCGTCATTTCCCCTTTTCCCGCCACGCCGCTACACCCCTCCCGCCTTCGCCGCCCTAGCTCGGCCTATAAAACAAGGCCACACCGCCGGTTCGCAGTACACTGCCCTCTCCACCCCCACCCCACCACCACAAACTCCGGCGAAAAGAAGCACTTGACGAAGAAGGAGAGATGGCGGAGAGGTACCCGGCGACACTGCGGCGGCGAACGGCTTCGGCCGGTGGATGCTCCAGCCGTGGGAGGCGAGGATGCTCCACGACGCCGGGTACATGGCGCTGCCGGACTTTCGCTGCCCCCCGGGTGGAGGCTCAGCGCCGGCGGCATACCAGTGCCGCCAGTACCGGCGGGTGACGAGATGGTGGAGGAGATCCAGGCCGCCATCACGGCGATGCCGGATCCGGAGCTCGCCGAGGACCTCCCGCACTAGGAGCAGTTCTTCGTCGACCGCCGTCTCACCGAACTCACCGCGCACCAGGGGCCTCCAGACTCGCCGCCGAAGCGCAACAACGCGGCGAGCCGCCGCCGATGGTGGAGCATGCTGGGACGCACCCTCGAGTACGTCCTCGAGCACATCCACGCCGGCAACAACCCCCGGCTGGGCTTCCCCGCGGGCGCCAACCTCTGGCGAACTGGGCGCCCAGGAAGATGACCAGCCTCTCCTCCTCCTCCGCGTCGCGCTCGTCGGCGACCGCTCCGGCATAGTCGCCACGCAGCAGCGGCGAGTATTTTCGGCCTCCCAAACGCGAGGCAGACACGCCGAGGAGCTCGCCGCCGAGAACACGCGCGTGCGGAATCGTCATCAACGAGCCCGCCGCGAGCCGCGGCGTCGCCCGTCGGCAGGCTTCCTTCGCCGCCCGCCGAAGCGAGCCCAGGATCGGGATGTAGCGATGAGGACTCCTTCGCCATCAAAATGGCGATCGAGCGTTCTCTGCAGGACGCTGCGCCACCTTCGCCGACCTCGGAGCCGAACATCCTCGCTTGGTCCAGGGCAGACTGGGAGCAGGAGGAGGCACGGCGCGTCCAGCGCCTGCAGGAAGAGGCCGAGCATCGGGCCAGCGCGTGCCGTCAGCCCGCCTACCGGGGCGCGCCTCTTGTCGTCCTCGACGAGGACGACGACGTCGGTCGTTCGTACCAGCCGTGGAGGTACGGCGACGCAAGTCAGGGCAGCTCGCGCCCCTCGCAGACGCCAAGCGACGGCGGCGATGACGGCGGCGACGACGACGACGGCGGGACCTTTCTACCACTTTCTCTCTCATATATAGACGGCATCCACCGGCGTCGGCATCGGCATCGGCGACGGCCTTTTCTTTAGTATTTTTAAGTTTTTTTAGCCTAGGCGAAGTCAGAATTCGGGTGCCCACCTAAATTCAATGTAATATTTATGAATCACCCATCTATTAATGTAATCTGCCTATATTTATCCAAATTTCGCCGTATTTTTTATAAAATTTGTTTAAAACTGGGAGTTCGGCCTGAGAACGCGACTAGAAAACATGCCGTTACCAAACCGAAAACTAGCTCCTTCCGACACTATTTACCTCTGAAATTCGGCCTGAAAACAGCCAACGAGTAGAGATGCTCTTAGAATCAGTAGGCCAAATTCTGCCACGTTACGAAATTTTCAGCGCTTCCTCTCCCACCCTTGCACGGATGCCCTCGTTCATCCTTCATCTTGCTCACTTGCACCCGCACCCTCCCTCTCCGGCGCCCTCCCCGTTGCACGCATCGCCAGGTCCATCCCGCTCGTGCGCGTCACAACCCTCTCCCCCTTGCGCACATCGCCGTCATCTCCCCCTCGCACGCCTCTCTACCCTCCCCTTGCCACAGGTCTTGTTAAAAAAAGTGGTTTTTCCGTACTCCGACGGCCGGATCTGCAGCGTCGAGGCCGGAGTAGATCTTCTATGGTGGTGCACGATCCATTGAGCCAAGTTCAGGCTGTGGAGCAAAGGTTAGGGCGGAACCAAGGTCAAGGCAGCTCAATTGTTCAAGACGGTGCGCTAGATTTCGCCAAGCTGGAGGAGGAACGTAGCCACGCTGGGCGTTCAAACCCACGCTAATTTAAGGTACACTGCACTCACTGTAACACTGCAGTACGTTGCACTAATTTGTTACAGTACTGCCTTATTTTAATTTTGGGGATCCACTTGTTGTGTGCTTGTTCGTGTTGCTTTTGGGGAAATTACATGTTGCTAGTTGTTGGTACCATATATGCGTGACTGATTAACTTGGGGTAACTAGATGATGCTATGCATGGTTTTGTACTATAGCTGATGGAGCTGCCCACTGCTGTTGAGAAGAATCACATGCTGAGTTTAGATGATACACGCTGCATGTTTTAAATGGCTAGCTGTTGGGTGATGCTATGTGCAAGCCATGTGCTAAGCGCCTTATTTTAGTTCACAATCACCGCAGCGACATAATTGTTGCACACTTGCTATTGATGGTAAAGAGCAGCCACGAAATTAGATGTTGCACACGTATCATTGATGCACACTTGCTATTGATGGTACATAGTATTTCTTTTTACCATTAAGTTCAGACCTGAACGTAACCCTCTGAACTCCGAGGAGTATTTTTTTTATCATTAAATTTAGAAGATGAACACTATCCCTGGAGTAGATCTCTTGCTAGTATGAACTGAAACCCTTTGATTTTCCTCTGCTTCCTTCTCCCAAAGTGCTTGAGAATCTGCAATTGATTTTCCCACTTTTCTATTTTTATGGAAGAATTCTTTCATGCTTTGCTATCAAACCCTAGGTACTGAAATAATTAACATCATTGGAGTGTGTTTGCTTGATGTTGATTAAGAAACAAGCAATTCTGATTAGCAGTGTCCAATTTTAATTTGGAGTATATTGCATTTTGAGTTGGACTAGTAAAAAAATTGTGGTCTTTCTAATGCCCTAATTGCAATGAGTTGGACTGGTAAAAAAATTAAGTTGGACTGATACCCTGATTGCTGAGTTGGAGTGATGCCCTGAGTTGAATTGGTAAAAAAATTGAGTTGGACACTGTATATGTGTGGTCTTGCTGTGTATACTACTCCATCACTGTTGAATTTTTTTAGCAAGCACAGGAGATAAATTCAGAGAAACAGAGGCAAATTTATGTGTATACTACTCCATCATTGTTGATTTTTGTTCATGCATTACTTCGTCAATTAAATGGAATACTATGTAAATTCATGGTCCTTGGCAAAACTCTATTCAACTGCACTACTCCGTTAAATTTTCTTGGTCGTCTTCATTGGTGTAATCTGTGCAGCACCGGTGAACCTGAGTATTTGGAGGAAGCTCTTAGTCATGATCAGTGGAGAAGGGCTATTGTTGAGGAAATCTTATCCTTACAAGCCAATAAAACTTGGAGGACAGCAACTTTTAGTCCGGTGGTTAAGCCTGTGACAATTCGGTTAATTTATCCTTAGTTGTCTCTCAAAATTGGGAGATGCGTCAGTTAGATGTGAAGAATGCTTTTATTCATGGCGTTCTGGAAGAAGAGGTATACATAAGGCAACCTCCTGGGTATGAACATTCTCAACATCCTGGTTTTGTGTGTAAACTGGATAAAACTCTTTATGGTCTTAAACAGGCTCTCGTGCTTGGTAATCTCGACTGTCCTCCAAACTTCATACTCTTGGTTTTACTCCATCTCAGGCTGACACATCCTTGTTTTTCTATCGCGATAATGGGGTTACCATTTTTATGCTCATCTATGTTGATGACATTATTGTCATCAGTTCTTCTAAGGAGGCAGTCTCTGTTGTTCTAGCAGATTTGCGCATGGACTTTGCGCTCAAGGACTTGGAGCCGCTCCATTACTTCCTTGGTATTGAAGTTAATAAGGTTCCCCATGACATCTCTTTGTCTCAAGGAAAATATATTTTGGATGTGCTCAAGCGTGTTGGTACGGGGGACTATAAAGCTACTACCATTCCTCTTTCTACATCCGAAAAATTATCTGGTTCTGAGGGAGAGCCTCTTAGCGATGTTAATGCCACTCGGCATAGGAGTATTATTGGAGCCTTATAGTATGTTACTTTAACCAGGTCAGATATTTCCTTTTCTGTTAACAAAGTTCGTTAGTTTTTGCATGCACCCACAACTCTGCACTGGACACCCGTCAAAATAACTCTTCGATACTTGAAATTTACTATTTCTCTTGGACTGAAACTTGTAAAGTATGAGTCCACATTAGTTAGTGCATTCTCTGATGCAGATTGGGCAGGTTGACCTGATGACAGACGACCTACAGATGGTTTTGCAGTATTCTTGTGCTGCAATCTTGTTTCATGGAGTGTGCGCAAGCAAGCCACAATATCACGATTGAGTACTGAGGTTGAATACAAATCTTAAGCAAATGCTACAGCTGAAGTAATTTGGATTCAAACTTTGTTAACAAAACTAGGTGTCACTCATCATGTTAGCTTTGCAACAATCAAATAACGAAGAACGGAAATAAAATCGCAGCAAAGGGGACACAGATTTAACGTGGAAAACCCTCTCAAACAAAAAGGACACTAGCAAGAAAATAGAAAACGCAATCAAGTGCTCGGTATCCTTCGACCTCGAGGCATCAGCGATGCCGAAGATGGAGAAGCACGACCCAAGGCTCGAAACAGTCGCAATCTTCTCACCGGCAGTGGACCACCACCACCAGCCATCTCAACACACACCCGGGACAAACCACTTGGTGGTGAGGAGCGGTCAAGCTTCGGTAGCGGGGGTAAGCAGCCTCCACGTAGGAGGTCAAAAAATGGCCGCCTTTCCGGCCAGGGGCACGACGCCAACAAGCCATCGCGCAATCTTCTCTAGTTGTAAACCTTTGAGAGTGTGGCACTGGGTAGGTTGGACGACGGGAATTGATCCCCGGGAAAAGCTTTTGCGTTTTGTCATAGCTAGGGCCAGTCGGGGCTTGAGGCAGAGATCTGGAATCAAAAGTGGACCGATGGCCACAGTAGCCACGTATGAATGTACTATGGCAGTAGCCGTCCCAGTCCCGTTCGACTGTGGCAACTTTGATCACGCACCTATAATTACCTTTTGGCGTGGGTTTGCAGTAAATCTACCCCTCCATATAGTCGGCGCGTGCATGCATAAAGGCTGTCCATACAGATTGGGTCAGCGAAAAAGCTAGAAAGCCAGGCACAAAGGCTATCCGCCTGCCCACTCCATGAGTGTCCAGCTTACCGTTGACAAATATTTTCTGTGTTTGCGTGGAGAAAAAGCTCTAGAAAGATGCTTTAAGATTTTTTTTATCTTTCAATGTTTCTCGCAAAAGCACCCATCTGTTTCAAGATTTTTTCCATCATAAAGTGTTCCGGAAAAGCATCCCGATTTTGGTTTGAGGCTGGGCCACATTGTTGTAAGCGTTTGCAATGGAGAAAAGCATCACACGTATGGTTTACAAGTACATTCCGTGCGAGTGAGCCATTTTTAAGGTGTTTACCATCGGAAAAAAAATTACCGGACATGTTTTTAAGATTTTTTCCATCTGCAAATTATTTCTGTGAAAACAATTTTGCTTTGCACCTCGGCCATAATTTTTAGACTATTTTTGTGGAAAATACTTCCGGGCATATGTCTTGAACATTATTTTAATCTTGCATTGCATATGAAGAAATATTGCATCATGACAGGCAGACCCTTAGAGTTGCCTCACCGGCCAAAAAAATACAGCTGCATGCCCCAAAATGTACGAAGGCGACACTCAATCCTGGAGCTGAGGTAGGGGGCGAGCAGGGTCAGACCCCGCGATAACGATTTTGTGTAGGTATTACTAGGGTGAGATATACATCATGTCTATTACATGTTCCCATGTACAGGCACCCAAGCCCAGCCCAGTTTAAGACATGAGCCCAGTTTACTGAAAGTGTATTCGGTGTGAAACATACCTCTTCGTCCTCTGGCGGCTAGGGTTTCGCGATCTGACGGCGATCTCTGATTCCGCCGGAGTTTTTCTCTCTCCCCCGATCGGTGGTCGTTCCCCAGACGTGCGCAGGATACTCGGGCTGATCCCGGGGCCGGCGAGTCCGGCTACCCGGCCTCGGTAATCTCGCCTCGTTCTTGGGCTCACCAGATCGGATTGTGAGATGGTGACGGAGCGGGAAGGCGAGCCAAGCAGTAGGGCGGCGGGCAAGGCTGTGTCTGAGCCGTCCTTGGAGGATCTGTTGAGGAGTTTAAACCTGAAGGGGGAGGCCATTGGGGGTGTGTTTGTGGCCAAAAAGAGGTGGAGTCTCTCAAGGAGGAGTCAAAGTGGATGGCGGTGATGAGTGTGTTGACTACCAAGCCATTTAGCGCGATATCTCTAAAGAAGACGCTGCGGTTTGCGTGGGCACCGGCGAAGGAGGTTTCCTTTTGTAAAGTGGAGGAAAACGGGTTTCTGGTGCAAGCTAGCTGCCCAGGAGACTGGAAGAAGGTAACGGAGCAGGGCCCGTGGATTTTTCGGGACTGTGGCATGCTGATTGAGAAGTATGATGGAAGTAGGAGTGCGGGAGCACTTGAACTACATCGCATCCATGCATGGGCGAGGATCTACGATATGCCAGAGCTATATCGCAAGAAGAAGCTATTTTGGGAGCTGGCTAAAAACATTGGTCATGAACGAGACGAGTGTGGCACGGGTGAGCATGCCCCAGGCGAGGTGAAATTTGGGGTATGGCTGCTAGCGGATACCCCGTGGAACCGTGGGCGTCTGTATGGAGTATCCCAAAATCAGAATGAGGGAAGGGACATGCCCGGACCGAGGCAGGAGGACGGGGGTCGAGGAGCTAGACGTGGCATGGGGCGGGGGAATGGAGGCTCTGGATACCCCGGCCGTGGCATGCATGATGGTGGACGAGGGCCATGTTATATCGGTCACGGGCGCCTAGTGGTGGTTGAGACTGAGAACAGAAAGCGCACGTCCACGGATGCAAGCCTAACTGAGGTGAGCCCGGCCAAAGGTACGAATGCGGCGGGAAACTCTTCTTCTGGCCTGCTTATGCTCCAGTGGAGGGAGATGGGGGGTAGAGGAAGACAGAGATGGAAGGGCTCAACAGAAGTTGGATTTCTTGGAGGATTCGAGGAAGTGTTTTCTGCCAAGGCACGCGACCCCCCCACCCCTCCCACATCGGCGAGGGAACAAAAGCGCCCGAAGAAACAGACCCCGAAGAAAGATAAGAAATTGAACAATGATCAGGCGGCCTCAGTGGAGGAGGACCGCCCAGTGCAATGAGTATCCTTGGTGCATTGTCGTGGCCTCGGCGGAGCTGCGACAGTTTGCGAGCTTCGTGATTTAACGAAGCGCCATTCTCCTATGATTTTATGCGTTATGGAGACTCAGCTGCATAAGATAAATGTGGAGAATTTATCTCCTTCTTTAGGTTTTGATTATGGTTTTGCTGTTAGTAGCTCTGGCCGTAGCTGTGGGCTAGGTTTGTTCTGGAATAAGGAAATAAAAATCGAAGTTTTACCCTGCTCCCATTACCACATTGGTACAATTGTTACACAGTCATGGCAACATCCGCGGCACTTGACGTTGGTGTATGGTGAAGCACAGGTTAATGAGCGTCACAAGATATGGGAGATGCTCAAATTCATATATTCGTCTAACGACCTACCATGGCTATGCATGGGTGACTTCAATGAGGTCCTACATCGCTCGGAGCACATGGGGGTGAATGAATGGAGCTATAGCCAAATGGATAGATTTAGAGATACAGTCAATTTTTGTGGCTGGAGTGATCTTGGTTACAAAGGAGTTGATTGGAACTTTGAGAAGAAAGTTGCAGGGGGTTCCTTCTGCAGAACACGGCTCGATTGTGCTAGCTGCACCGCAATGGAGCGCTTGTTTTCCTATGGGAGAGGTGAGACACTTGGCGACTACGGCTACGTCGGATCATCTTCCGATACTTGTCCACAAGGTGTCTGTGGTGCTGAGGTGCGCACAAGGAAAAACAAAGCCGTTTCGATACGAGGTGGCATGGGAGAGCCACAAAGATTTTCCTGAATCGTTGAAAACTTGGTGGAGTTCAACGGGTCAGGGTTTGACAACAGGTGATCTAGAATAGAAAATGCGTACTTTAGCGACTAACATGGATTGGTGGGGGCGCGGATCATTTGGAAATATAAAAATGCAAATACACAATCTGCAGTCCGAATTGGATGCTTTGCGGCCAGCTCCAGGAAGATTGGAGCCCAATGATAAAGAAGTCGCTGTGGTGGTGCGTTTGAAGGAGCTCCTTGATCAGGAGGAGGTGATGTGGAGGCAGCGTTCTCGGATCCAGTGGTTGGCTGCGGGCGACAATAATACTAAGTTCTTCCATATGCGAGCTAGTCAGCGTAGGAAAAATAATAGGGTGACTGAACTAAAAAAAGAAGACGGTTCGGTTGAAACTCACGAGGAGGAGTTGGGAAATATGGCGACAAGCTTTTATCAGGAATTGTATACTTCAGAAGGGGTGCAAAGGATGGAGGAGGTACTCCGTCACGTGTCGGTGAAGGTAAGCATGTTAATGAACATTATGCTTGACGCCCCGTTTGACATCAATGAAGTCAAGACGGTGTTATTTGAAATGTATCCCACAAAGGCCCCGAGTCTAGACGGCTTTCCTGCTCATTTTTTCCAGAGGAATTGGGATCTTTGTGGTGAGGAGGCAACTCGCGCAGTTTTACAGGTGTTATCAGGTGAGGACAGCCCGGGAATGGTGAATAAAACTTTTATTGTGATGATTCCGAAGGTGGCAAGCCCTACGGAGATGGGTCAATTCCTCCCTATCAGCTTCTGCAACATCATCTACAAGATAGCATCAAAAGTGGCAGAAAATAGACTGAAAAAGATCTTACCAGAGGTTGTCTCAGAGGAGCAGTCCGCTTTTGTCCCCAGAAGACTGATTACGGATAATATTATTACCGCGCTTACGAGTGCTTGCATTTTATGAAGCGGAATAAGGCGAAGAAACATCGGTCATGTGCTCTCAAGCTAGATATGAGGAAGGCATATGATAGGGTGGAATGCAGTTATTTACATGCCATTATGCTGAAACTTGGGTTCAACAGAAACTGAGTTGCACTTAATATGCGCTTAGTGTCGACGGTATATTTTTCGGTTTTATTCAACGGAGTACCCCAAGGAGAGTTTTCTCCATCGAGAGGGATTCGGCAAGGAGATCCTATTTCACCTTACTTGTTTTTTTGGCAGCAGAGGCCTTTTGTGCCTCCTCAAAGTTAATGATCGATCATCCACGCTTCACCAAGTTAAAGTGGCCTCTTCCGCCACGGCAGTAAATCGCCTACTATTTGCAGATGATAGCCTGCTATTTTTTAGTGCAAGTAGTGAGGGAGCTTCTGGTATGAGAAGGGGTTTGAGTAAGTATTGCAATGCGTCAGGTCAGAGGATCAATATGGAACAATCTTCTCTCTTTTTTAGTAAGGGGTGTCCATAAGCGGTTAAAGGAGGGATCAAGAGAGAGCTCGAGGTTCGTCGGGAAACTTTGAGTGAGAAGTATCTTGGGATGCCATCGGATGTGGGCAGAACCAAGAGTGGAGCTTTCAAATACCTGAGAGATGAAGTATGGAAAAAAGTTCTTGGGTGGCTGGAATTACTCTTATCTGTGGGTGGGAAAGAGATTCTGATCAAATCTGTTGCTCAAGCTATTCCTACTTATTCAATGTCATACTTCAAACTCCCCCGTGGCCTTTGTGACCACATCAATTCGATGCTTCGCAAGTTCTGATGGGGTTGCAAGGATGGGCAGAGGAGGACGAACTGGGTTTCTTGGGAGACCATGATACAACCCAAGTTTGCTGGAGGTCTAGGTTTCCGAGATATCAAGATCTTTAATATTGCACTATTGTCTCGTTAGGCTTGGCTACTTCTAACTGCACCGGAGTCATTAAGCGCAAGGTTGCTGAAAGCAATATACCATCCTATGTGTGACATTTTAACAGGCGAGCTAGGGTCCCACCCCTCTGAGGTCTAGAGGTTGATCCTGGAAGGATGTGATGCATTGAATGTTGGGTTAATCCGAAGGATTGGAGACGGGAGCACAACAGAAGTCTAGAACCAAAATTGGCTTCCGAGGGATGAGCGTTTGTGGCCTGTGGCACTGAGGAAGGAAGAAGGTGCACCTTGGTTCGTTAGTGAACTCATCGACCAGGCTTGGCTACTTCTATGGACTGAAGCAAGCATTTCGGAGTTGGAATCTCCGATTTGATGAGGTGATCAAAGGGATTGGATTTGTCCAAACTTACAGAGAACCTTGTATTCACAAGAAAGTGAGTGTGATCTCTATGGCATTTATAATATTATATGTGGATGATATATTGTCGATTGTAAATGATACAAATCTTTTAAATAGTTTTAAAACTTATCTGAACATCAATTTTTCGATGAAGGACCTTGGTGAAGCTTCATACATACTAGGCATCAAGATCTATAGAGATAGGTCAAGACGCCTAATTGGGATATCACAAAGTACATACCTTGACAAGCAAATGGCCACAAGTACAACTATGGGTACTATCTTACCGACGACATCTACCCAAGGTGGCAAACATTTGTGAAGCCGGTTCACCGATCCAAAGGTAAGAAAGAATCCAATTTTCACAATGCACAAGCGGCGTCTAGGAAGGATGTGGAGAGAGCATTTGAGATTTGGCAAGCCCAATTTGCTATTGTGAGAGGACTGGCTAAATTTTGGGACCAAGAGTGCCTTTGGTATATCATAAACGCTTGTGTTATCATGCATAACATGTTCATAGAGAATGACCGTGGCAAAGATGTAGATCACACCCACTATGACTTGATGGGGGTACGCGTGCAAGTGGAGAGGACACAACTTAGGGTGACGTGGTTCATTGTCTCGTATCATTCCATCAGGTCCAATGACACGCATGATGAGCTTCAAAAAGATCTCATGGAGGAATGGTGGAAATGATTTGGACAACAAAAGTGACCTACTTTATTTGTATGATTGTTATATTGTTGCAAAACTATTTGTTTCATTGTTGAAGAATAACTTGTTGTATTTGTTGGTTAATGATGTGTTCTATTGCTACTATTTGTTTATGTTGTAATAAATAAACTAGACAATTTGTTGTTCAATTTTTCGGGTCTGTATGATTTTATTGAATGTATGCAACAGTTTGTTTGTTGTTTGCGCCAGATGGGCATGTTTTGGGCTCACCTGGCCGCGCTGCAAATTGGAGCATCTGGCGGAGGGCGCGGGGTCGACGCGTGCTCTGTCTTAGCGTAGCATGCTGCAAACCAGTTTTACGGCGCCGACATTTAGCGCTACTGCTGGAGATGTTCTAATTACACAACGTAAGTTCGTAGAATTAGACAAATAATTTTTAGACACTTTTAGATCTTGCCCTCGCAAATCGCGCTAGTTAATAGAAAAAACAAAGGCTTGAATTCGTGTGAAAGTTTATGTTTTGATTTTGACTATATATATGAAAACGTCGCTATGATATTATTCTTTACAAAACAAGAATTTTCCATTGTTCTTGCATTATGTGGTCCAGGCGTCCAACAGAGGAGCGAGAGTCCAGTAATTTTGGGTACAACCATTTGAACACAGTCGTTGTGGTGTCAGTCATAGGTGCTACATGTATTTTATATTGCGCTACTTGATCTTTGTATGTATTATTACGTGCATCTTGTAAGACTATATAATAACTTAGTAGACAATAGAATATGTTTTATTTATAAATCAGGACGAAAACTCGAAGATATATAATGACTTAGTAGACAATAGAATATATATGCGCATCAATTGACGCAGACGCCATGATGTCCTTTTTTTAGAAGAAGAAAAGGCTCATAATTCGTGTGCAAAAATGAAAGTTGACGCTGCAGAAAATTATTTCGAGATAAATCTTAATATCAATTTAACATATTTTGGATCAACGGTCGAACATGGACGACAATGAAAAAAAGAAATGATCTAGTAAAAAAAAGATGCAAAAAAAATAATATTAGTACTTGGAACTGGGAAGTATCTGCATTTTGGATCGAAAGGGTAGTTTGGACCGGTTGACTCGAGGAGACTTCAAGTCTTCGTCTTTGTGTCTTTTATCCCCAAAAAAAAAAGACACGCGCATTGATGTGGCCAGCTACTCAGCTACATTACCACTTACCAGTCTGCCCAGTTGCTGCCGAGTGCTTCTATCCAAATCAATCCCCTTCGCTCGACCTCGGATTCGTTCCGCGCGAGAACGAGATAGGAGTCGGTCGGCGGCGGGTGGCCGGTGGCTGGCCGCCAGATCTGGTGTCGGCGGCGGCTGCAGCGAGCGTCCAAGGCAAATCAAATCAGGCGTCCCAGTGAGCGCCGCGAATGATGTACGTGCTCTCATCCCTCCTTTGTTCCGAGAGTAGTGCATGCTTGGCTTCGATCTATAGATGGTTGGTTGCACAGGCTTGGCGACATCTTTATTTATTTAATTTGCTCTTAATGTTGGTATATTTGTGTCAAAGCTTATTGAGCATGTCAGGAGTGGGTGACACATTAATCTTCCTCTCTCAGAGCTGGCATTTGATAAATATCAGAAATTGGAGGATCTTGCTGTTATCTAAACAAGTGATTCTTGCCTGCCAAAGCTATACCACTAACAAAGTACAGTGTATAAAAAAATTCAGTGGGACACGTGTAGTTACCTGCACATTTTCTATGGTTTGAACTTTTTTAGATGGAAGCATTTCCTTCTCCCTGATTACACGTGTGGCCTTTATGGCTGTGTACAAGAACTAACGAGGAAAAATGTTTCCGGCTTTCCACGAGGGAAGAGAAGATCTTATAGTGTCCTTAATGGTTGGGTAAATAGCTTCTTTTAATTATATAGTTGGTGGCTCTGTCCAGTCCCAGGATTCTTGTGCTGCATGCGTGTGGATCTGGCTGATGCTCTTTCTAGTTGCTTTCACCATCTCTTGCAGCTCCATCAATCGGCCGCTCATTGGCTCTGTCTTCTCACGAACCTCTCTGTCTTCACTATCTTCTTAACCATTAGTTGTTTTGCTTCATCATGCGGCTTCACTAGGTAAACAGTACGAAATAGGAGGATTGCGTTGATACGTTGTGCTTATTTCAGTAATCGCTTGCGCTTGGAATGTTTTTAAATGCAGAAATAGTTTAACTAATGCATCACCTGTGATTCTTTGCACAGATTGGCATCCCGGTGATACCGAGGGCTAGTACGCAACTAAGCCACCAACCAACAGCGAGGCATTAGCAACTCTTGAGAAAGTTATGGCTGAAATAGTGCTCCTTCTAGTCATTAAAAAGATTGGAGTCGCCTTGGCAAATGGCGTGACCGATCAGGCAAGGACTCAGCTTTCCAAGTATGCGACAGAACTCACCGAGCTACAGGGCAGCATGGGTCGTGTTATGATGGAGCTTCGTGTAATCCACGATGTTCTCTGCCAAACGGACATCCGAAACCGCAGCAATCAAGTGTATGAGGGCTGGCTGGATGAGGTGCGGAAGAAAGCACATGCCATGGAGGATATTGTGGATGAGTACCTGTATCGAGTTGGTCGGGAACATGATACAGACTGCTGCTTTTACCTCAAGAAAGGGTTCAGAAAACCAAGCTCTCTGCTTTCTTTGATCCAGATAGCTTCCAAAGTGAAGGAAATAGAGAAAGACCTTACACACCTATCAGAGACAAAAAACCGTTGGGTTCCAATGATAAACAATGGAGATACAAGCAGCTCGAACTACATTGTCAAGAGGGCCCAAGATCTAGCAAACATTTCATGTTCCCTCGATGATGAAGATCTAGTTGGGGTGGACAAAAACAGAGCAAAACTTGAACAGTGGTTAAGAGGTGAAGATGGGGAATTCTCTGTGATAACGGTGCATGGAATGGGAGGGCTTGGCAAAACAGCTTTAGCTGCAAATGTCTACAGGAAGGAAAGAGAGAAATTTCAGTGCCACGCATGGGTCTCCATCTCTCAAACTTATTGTATAGAAGATGTCTTGAGGAATATAATCAAGGAACTCTTGAAAGATAAACCTGATTTTCCATCTAATATTGCTGCAATGAACATCACATGCCTTAAAGATACACTGAAGAGATTTCTGGAGGAAAAGAAGTATTTGATTGTATTGGATGATGTTTGGACTCTTATGACTTGTCTAGGGCACTTTTTTGTAATGACAAGGGCAGTAGAGTGCTAATCACAACAAGAGAAGGCGATGTTGCTGCACTTGCCTCTCAAGGACATATCTTGACACTAGAATCTTTACCAGAAGACAAGGCATGGGATCTGTTTTGTAAGAAATCATTTTCAAAGGGAAAAAATTATGAATGTCCTGAGGATCTGAAGCCTTTGTCTAAGGAAATAGTTGGTACGTGCAAAGGTTTGCCTCTTGCTATTGTGTCAGTTGGTAGCCTCTTGGATGTACGTGAGAAAACTGTGCAAGAATGGAGAAGAATAAATGACCAATTGAGTTGGGACATAATTAATAATCCAAGGCTTGACCACATAAGGAATGTTTTGCATCTGAGCTTCATCTACCTTCCAACATACTTGAAAAGTTGTTTCTTGTACTGCAGTTTATTTCCAGAAGACCATCTTTTCCGCAGAAAAATGCTTGTACGGTTATGGATAGCAGAGGGATTCATTGTTGAGAAGGGTGCAAGCACGTTAGAAGAAGTGGCAGAAGGGTATCTGAAGGAGTTGGTCAACAGAAACATGCTACAGCTTGTTGAGAGGAACTCATTTGGTAGGATAAAGAGATTCAGAATGCATGATATCGTACATGAATTGGCAATTGATTTGTGCCATAAGGATCATTTTGGTGTTCAATTTGAGGAGGGTAAATGTGGGGGATCTCTTCAGAGGGATGGACGAAGATTAGTGGTGCAGAAACTGAAAACAGATATTCAGCAGTCATTTTCTAGTACTTTCATTGCACTAGACAAAAACATGCCATCATTCAATCTACTACCTCTCTTGTCTGAGAAGTCGAGATATATGACGGTGTTAGAATTAAGTGGTCTGCCTATTGAGAAGGTTCCAGATGCTATCGGAGATCTTTTTAACCTTCGCCATTTGGGTTTGCGGGATACAAAAGTGAAGCTTCTTCCAAAATCCATCGAGAAGCTTTCAAATTTGTTGACACTGGACCTTTATAGTTCAGACATACAGGAGGTGCCTGCAGGGATTGTCAAGCTGAAAAATCTTAGGCACTTATTTGCCCAAAAATGGAATGATCAATTCGGTAGAGTACTCCATTCATGCAGCGGTGTATGCATCACCAAGGGTCTCGGTAACCTTACAAATCTGCAGACTCTACAAGCGCTGGAAGCCCAAGATGAGTCTGTCAGACAACTAGGGGATCTGAGGCAACTCAGAAGCTTGAGGATATTGAATGTGAAGGGAATTTATTGTGAACGCCTCGGGGAGTCTCTAGTTCAGATGCCGTTTTTGTCCTACCTAGAAGTGGGTGCAAGTGACGAGAATGAGGTTCTCATGTTGAACGCACTCCCACCTAACCTGCACAGCCTAAGTTTGAGAGGAAGATTAGCGGAAGGGGCATTGTTGGGAGAGTCTCCTCTGCTCCAAGCTGTGGAGCAGAACTTGCATGAACTGCGTCTACATTGGTCCCAGCTGAGAGAAGACCCACTTCCATCCCTCTCTCGGTTGGCAAATTTGACGATTCTAGGTTTTGTCGGAGCATACAACGGAGAGAAGCTGGACTTTCTCACGGGGTGTTTTCCCAAGCTGAAGGAGCTCTCTTTGTGGGACCTGCCTAATCTGAAGCAGCTGGAGATAAAGCAAGGTGCCATGGCGAATCTGGAAAGATTAGGATTAGGCAATCTCAGCAGCATGGTGGAGGTCCCACGTGGCATTGAGTTCCTCTTGCCCCTGCAGTATCTAGACTTCGGCCTAATCACACGTGACTTCTTGGCTTTGCTGCGCCAATGCCCAGGGATTGCCGGTATGCAATGGGAGCATAGTCTCCGAGATTGACCACTACTGCCCGTACCTGAATACGTATGTAATGTAAGTCACTCTCAAATGCCAGATACTGCTACTGTTTGCATCACTTCCAAAATTTCAGTACATTAACATCTTGCCGGCTATATATGTAGGTCGTCGCATGGAAAGGAGGAGACAGATAATATCGTTCCAGTCCATGCATGCCGAAGCCGGATGTGCCTTGGCTGGGTCCGACTGATCTATGATTCTCCTCTTGTCCAAGACTAAACTGCCATATTGGTTTGTTTGTGAAGTGTCATCTTCAGATGTCCTATTGTTTTCGTCTGTGGATTTTCAAAGGACAAGACGCGTGCTTGTATTTGTGCTGTGACTTCACGCTTTGTCGCTTTCTCTTCCTTTTTTGAGCTTATTGTATGTATTCTACTCGTGTGAGCTTGTTGAATAAATTGAACTATTTGTGTATAATTATTATTTTCCTAATGTGCGGCTTTCATGCAGTTAGCATCTGTCTTGGCAATGGAGGCCCATCCTTTAAGTTTTTCATTTGAATGCTCCAGAACTTAATGCTGTGGTGATATTTGAAAATAAGCATCTAAGAGCGCTCTGTCTCGGTTGCCCCCACGTGAACCTCCCTCCTTCCCGGCCACCGCTGGCGTCTACCGCCGGGCAAAGCCCGCGTGGTGCTGGCGAAGGAGGGGCCCTCTTCGGTTCCCGGGCGGGGCGGTGAGCTCATGGCGGTGGTGCTGCTTGGCGGTCGTCGACAGGGCCTAGCACGGCGAGACGCATGTCGAGGCGGCGGTGCAACTACCCAACGCGGGTTAGGGTGGCGGTGGTGCCTTGGCCCATTCAGCCCATTCTGTTGGGCGGTGTGTTGGCTACTGCCCCAGCTTTTTTCTTGTTCGTTCCAGGCTACCTTTGGTTGTACCATTTAGTTGCTATATTAATATAGCAGGGTGAAAGCCTATTTCAAGAAAGAACTGAATGCATATGACTAGCAATTTATTGATATTGATTTCTGATATAACGCAGCAGCTTCTGCTCATATTAAGTGACACAAAAGCACGAGAAATATTTTATTCCTTTTCTTTTGCATTACAAATCTGCATGCACATTAACGATGTGTGCAGACGTAATATCAAGAGGATAAATGGAAGAATTAGACTATATATATAGGCGTACGCATGAGTCCATATTTTTCTTTATTAACTTGAATATCGCATAACCAATAGGAGTAGCATTGCTTCCATTCCAAGCTTTCATCTTCTTACAAGAGATTGGTCAGGCTAGCCATCTCGATTGATCTACTCAGCTGATACTGTACTTAGCCGGCCCATCCAAAGACAGAGCAACTGAAAAGGTCTGTGTTTGTACAATTTGTGCGTCTCAAAATTCATTTCCCTTTCCCTGTAAACGGATTCTCGGTGAAAAATCAGCATATATAACTTAAATAATACTACGTGAATTTCTCCCCCCTCTCTCGTGTGCTTTCAAAATGGCAAGGTCCCAGTCAGCCGGATGTGCTCCAGGGTGCGCTTGAGGCCGTACTGGAGAACAGCCTGGTTCCCGGCTCTGAAACCGTCTCCGTAAGCCACCGAGGTATCCGACTCGATCTGGTGCTTGAAAAAATCACCGAGCTTCCGCTCAAACTGCGATCTCCCACCCTTCTTCGATGATGTGGATGAGGAAGAGGATGAGGACGTCGACGTGGCGTTGCTGCTGGAGCCTCCAATGATCTCCGACTCGATCCACATGTGGGCAAGAACTTGGCATATGCCTTCTTCTATATCTGGACTAAGCGTGCGGTATCCTGTGAATACACACATTCATTAGCATAAAAATGTCAGTCTACCATTTTCTCTACCAGATATGAGATACTAAAATGATAGTAGCAAGCTGATGTAAATTCTTCAATCCGAGAATATTTAACATAGTAGTTCAGTCGCTGTTCTTGATTCTAAAGCTACTCGTTTTGGATTACATAGCAGTCTGAGGCAGAATGTAAGATCCTAGTCCTGGCAGGAACAGTTCTCATTCCTTACAGGGATTGCTAAAGGGATTCTAACTTTGCAAGCACAGTGAGGAATGCAGCTTCTGGTAGGAATCTAGAACTCTGCTATGTAGTCTTTAGTCTTTACTGTAACCAAGTCCAAGAAGGTTTATTACTAATGTCTGTTCATATGCTAAAGTAGATTCCATGCACACACAAAGAGAGTATGCTAAAGTAAATTTCATGCAGCATCAGATAATAGAACAATTGAATGGAATTTATTCGTCCAAGTGCAACCGATTGTCACTAGTAAACTGTTTCAGTGAGAATGCAGATACTGTATTTAATAGGTTCCATTCTACTGTCTGACTTTTAGTATACTCTCTAATTGTCAACACAAGAACACAATAGTAAATACCACAGGAATTTAATACAACCTTTAAGTCGCAACCACGCATGCATCATCTCATGAGCTAAAATCGAACCTGTCAACAATCTGCAAGAACAAGAAACTCATAAGAAACCGACAAAGTCAAAGTAACGAATTCAGAGTTGCTCCAGTTATCCCTAAAGAAAAATGTTCCCCAGGTCCACATAGAAATAGCAAATCATGAAAAAATGAAGTATTTAAATAACAAGAGAAGATACGATCAAAAAATAACAAGAGAAGATACAGTGATGGACAATATTAACATTTTTGTTTATTAGCTCTCTTCAGTAAGTCCACAATTAAATATGTATTGAAATAAGACACGTATTCAGTTTTTTTGTCAACATGAAGGAATAATATTTTGAATCAGTTCAAACAGTAGTACTCCCTCCGTCTCAAAAAGGATGTCGCAAATTTATCTAGATTCGCATGTATCTATACACTAAAACACATCTAGATACAGACGAATCTACACAAATCTGTAACATCCTTTGTAGGACGGAGGGAGTTTTTTTTTTTTTTTGTAACAGTTCCTACTATTTATTAGATTGGAAGCTGCCAGTTCTGACATTGTTATTTGTTTACAGGAACAATTCAGACTTATGTAACAGAACAATGCTTTACCTCGGGAGACCATATAGAATGAGAATTGCAGTCACTTCACATCGTCGTGTCAACCTATACGGCTCTGTTATCATTTCCATAATTTTGTTTCCAGTCATCCTTGGTCTTCTCAATATCTAAATATAATATTATTACCCAGTCATAACCCAGCAGATTAACAGATTCGGTGTACTTAGACTAGATAATGAAAGAACAATTTATCTTTTGTTTGTAACAGTACTCACCGTGCTGACAGTCTGTTCTTCCGATAAGCACAAACCTCTTGTTTCAGGAAGATGGTGGTGGCCCTAGTCTCCAAAGAAAGGAAAATTACAATTATTGATATAGTAAAAAAAATGATTGTTCAGTTCAGCATAGTCACCATACAGTTTTCTCTCCTTCCATGGCTTCATTTAAAGCCTGCCTTTCAACCAGAAGCAGAGGAACTTGTTGTTCCACTTTCATATTTAGACCTTCATAAAATTCTTGTATTTCGAGATAAAGAGGCTGACACTCATTCGTATCCATCACTGCAGAGTCAAGGCACTCCAGGCAGAGCTTACGACCATCATCTAGCAATACATATCTTGATTCTCTTGGCTGATAAGCAAATGAACCATATTGGAATGAACTGGGCCAAAATTTGCAGACACCAAGTATGCCCAAGACTATACATGATAACTGCACATACCTCCATTCTTTCACAACTGCAGCATCTTGGAGTACCATCCACCTCATGTGACGGACAGTACTTTTGTAACCAAAAAGGATGTGCCCTATATTCAATAAGGCCATTCAGATTTGTAGGAATCTGAACAAGAAGAAACCATAAGACAGTTGCATGTGAAACTTAAGAGAACAACACACAGATAAGTATAATGAAGTGATTCTTACAAATTGCTTGCAGACATCACATTTTGGGTGAAAGCGCTCCTTATAGCAAGTTTTATGATACGGATGATTTCCCGACATGGAAAACTGCATAATTTTGTTGGTAATAGGTCAGTATATTAATGCAACTGTTTAATAAGTAAACAAAATAACAAAGAGCTACCTCATAGTCATATATTGGTTGACTACAAGCATGGCAACAAAAACATTCCGGGTGCCAAACAGCCCCCATGCAACTAAGAAAACGCCCATGGCCAATCTCACTGTGACATCCAGCACATGTCCTGAGTAAATAAGTGCATACCACATTAAAAAAATGTCCCAGAGTACAGATAATTCACTAAAACTCCATTCATGCTTACCATCCTAGAATGTTTAAGGCCATTACAATATCCTCCTGATATGCTTTAAAATAACAAATTATAGGAAGTTTATGTTTCTTTTCTTTTCACGGCATTGGGAGATTTCACATACCCAAGGCACTTCTTGTAAAGAATATAATCATACAATATGGAGCCTTTTTAACATTTCAACAAATATATGCCATGGTTCATACAATAACACAGCAACCTTAAAGTTTGACTAGTTATTTTTCCTTCACTTTTATGTGGGAGCTCTAAATTTCAAACCACGACTTCCAATATTTTCAGAGATATTTTGAAGTAGAATATGAAGGACTGGATGATTAGGTGTTTCAGGAAAAATCATGAGCCTTAGAAATTTCTAGTGCATATCAAATGAAAATTGGAAAGCAGCTATGTAAGTTCTCATCCAAGACACAATATAGCACTAAGCTATATGTACGAAGCTCCTAAACAAAATATCATATCCAGAGAGTGAATTACCAGCATCTACATGGCATGCCCACCAAAATAACATCAACATGACATGTGCAACCGAAGCAACAATATAGTATGTATTGGGATTTGCTTAAATATTAGCACGTTACATGCACGGCTCTGGAATTTACTTATCATATTTCCTTTCTGATGAGCTCCCACAGCAATCCAATTGTGGCACTTCATATTAACCAACTCAAAATAAAACATCCAAATAAAGTATCTTCGCATGCTAAATTGCTAATACATTAATACAAACCTGAATCCAGAAGAAAACATAAATGGTAATTGCTGAAATGCATTGCCACCGTTGGCACTGCCATTTTCACGAGCACGAGAGTGTGAGCTATTTTCACGAGCACGAGGGGGTGGGCCATTTTCACGAGCACGAGGGGGTGATTCAACATTCAAACTTTCCTGAATAGCTCTTGCAAGTTGCTCATCTTCATCTAAATGCAGCTCCTTTCCTAAAAGGGAAAAAACAAATGGAACCAGAAAGTATTTAAAACTAAATGCACTAATTCGTTTGAAATGTTCAAGGTAGAAATGTAGAACAGCTAGAAAGAGAGATCCAAATGAGCATATAATATTCTGACTATGGCATCAGCTACAATGCAAACACTTGTACATCCATACATGCAAATATTTATCCTGGGATTTTTTTTATTACATGATTACACCTAGCACGATTAAATGCACATCAAACTTCTCTCCAAACCATCTTCAAAAATAAACTTGCTTATAATGATCAAGTGCTCGCCGTAACAACAATAATAACCATACTTATGTTCATTTATTATTCCATTATCAGAAACCATAAGCGCTGCTACAAAGTGATGAAGTAGATCAACAATCCAATCCAAAGATATCTATAAGAAACTATTTATGATCAAAGTAAGGACGATTATAAGAGGACAACCACTGATGATGAAGCAGCAAAGAGTTTCAGCTTTTTCAGAAAGTGGGCAGCAGGAGTAAGAGATACAACACTAACTAACCTGTTCTCTTTGACTTCCTGTTTTCCTCTTCTGATAAAGAAAGTGCTATAGCACGGTCAATATCCTCATTGTCAAATTCTGAAATGACATCCTACATAGTCAAACGAAATGGATGTTATTCATTTTATAACCTAAATTTCAAATAGCAATATAATGGAATTAACTGAACAGAAATTGGCTGGTTTATATATTTACCAAATACATTTCAGTGGAAGCACAAAGTACCAAAGGAAGATGGCAAACATTTTTAATATCACATAGCAATATATATGGTAAGGTTACTAGCAGCAGGTAACAAATATTTTAAATAATTGTACCCATGCATCCACCAAGTATAAAAATGAATATGTACGCACGCAAAACTGCAGATACAGCCCTAAGAACAGAAGTCAGAACTCATACATATTTTCTCTCATAACCTTGGCAATTAGGGTAATAATTTTCGCATCAAATGTATTGTCGTTGATTCTTATTCTTATGTTGTGTGAGTCATCAAAATAGAGCTGCATTACACTGTGCAACTGATGTCTATTTTTTGGTAAGCCTCGGAGATTTGCAAGAGTAAATCGTGGGCATTGCATAAGGTGGGGGCCTGGTGGGGGCCTGGTGGGGTCCATTTTTCCAATCTCATGCCACGCATCTCAGGAATAACTGGTCGGTCAAGATGAGCAGCCATTAATGCCAATGCGAGCAGATCGAATTGCGCTCGTGGACACAACACCAGTTCCATTAAAGGCATGGGTGATTCTACATGTACCACGACTGCATATATTTTATAAACAGAGGAAGCAGCAAAGCAAACTATCCTTTCAGGTAACTGAATACAGTACTATATACATGGCGCAATGCCCAAGCTTCCCTGAAGCTTGTCATGTATTTATCTGATTTGCCAATTCTATTTAAATAGAATGACATTGTTTCACCTTGAACCCTTATTGCCGAGGGGGGGAAATGAATCGCACTTAAGTACTTACAGTCACAACAGTGGAACTGGAGGGTTCATTCCATCTTGCCTCTTCCGCCGGCTTACTCTGATGTTGCCCTTCGGAGATGTTGTAGGTTGAACCTCTAAAAAATTTGGTCAGCCAACCCATATTGTTCCAAATGGCAATGAAGGAACAACGTAATATCTGCAACCAACCGAATCATGTTAGAACACACACAAATTTACAGCAACAAAATTTTGAAAACAGAGTTGGCGCTGAGCAGTAAAAAAAGCTAATTAACTTAGTAGTCAGTAGATTGATTATCCTGTAAGCTATAGTACAATTAAAATGCCCTCGATCTATCTGGCCTGCAGGAATAGTTAACATGGTGGATAGGAATGGAGCAAGGATTCCCAGAGAGCAACGCAACATATGAAATGGTACTTGTAAGGCTACCGCTAGCAGCAATCTGTCAGAAGTTATGATCGGGAAAAGGTATATTTAAATGGGGACAACATATTATATTATGTGGCAGCAGCACTTAAGGATATGAAATTTACATAGATGGTGCAATTCGACGTCTGGCACTATAAGAAAATGTTAGATGAGGATTCGCTAGTTCCCCATTTTCAGCGCTTTAGCCGATTACCCTCCCCTTTCTGGCACTTTAGTCTGAGCTACCGAATCGTGAGACGAGAGAGCTACTAGAGACGCAGCAATGGCAGCCAGCGTTAACAAATAGACGAGGAACACAGGGAGACATTGCTGATAGTTTGTACGAAAGGCAAGCTGCTACAGAGGAAGTCCGCGGACATGCTGAACTATGGTAGGCTCAAGGACATGCCACCGTTAGTTATTTTTCTATTTTTCTTTCTGGGGAGAACACTATGGTAGGTAGGGTCAAGGACACGGTGAACTCCGCGGAGCATCAACGGATGCAGGTTGCTCGCTGCAGGCATGGTTGGGAGCTGCAAAAGCTATTGATCGGTGACAGCTTCCGTATCTGTCTGCACAGGACAGTAGTGCCAAAGGAGGAATAAACGGAGTTGCAGAGGTAGTTACCGCGGCTACTGAACACACACAGAGATGGTAGCAGTTTAACTAGGAGAATAGCAAGCAGACGAAGCAGAATGTAGTAGAGAGGAGAAATGTATCGAGACCAACCTAGCGCAAATAGGAGATCGAATTAGACGGCCGCGGCCGAGGAGGGACGGCAGAGGCGGCGGGCGGGGAGGGAGATGAGGGTCCGCCGGCGAGGGGCGGGGAGGACGGCGGACGGGGCGAGCGGCGCCCGGCGCACGAGGGAGGGGGGCGGCGCGGCAGGATATATACAGATCGGTACGGGCCTCGCCCCGTGCCTGCAGGGTGCTTGCCGCCGCCGCCGCGCCCCGATGAAGGAACTAATCTGCGAGGGCAGGGGAGCTCCGATCGATTGACAGATCGCTCGTCCGATCACGGGCCCTCGCCGGCGATGGGAGATCGCTGGTGGGTTGCGGTGAGGTGCGGGGTTGGGCGAACGGCGAACCGTCCCCCTCTACCAAACCACAAGGAGGAGAAGGAGAAGCGGAGAAGCCAAAGAGGGGCAAAGGGAGCTAGAGCAAGCTTTGTATCGTACGCGTATGTACGTGCAGGGCAAGGACTGTGGTTCGTTCGGACCGGAGCGTGTGCCCCATTCGTCAACGGTCAACACGTTGAAATTCCCGTGCACGCGTTTTTCTCCTTCTTTTCTTCACAAATACCAGTACCAGTCTGCAAAAAATAGCCAGCGGAACATGGGTTCACATGGACCTGGTTTTCAAAAAATCTGAAGAAGCAATGTTAGTATATAGTATTTATATATTATATAAGTTTCAGAAAACATTCAAATAAATCAAGCACATACTACATATTATTATCTTGATACTTTGTGCAAATTTTCAAAAAACCTAGTGTATGTCAACTAAAAAAAATGGAACTTTCTCTTCATTTTGCACATTAAAGACCTAGGAGCGATAGTACCGGAGCGTGTTGCTTCCTTGCCCCCACTAACTAACACATCCGCGGCGTTGAACACCTCAATGCCGCTAATACTTCTACTAGTGGCGTCAAAGTAGCACGGCGCCAAAAATTAAAAAACCCAACGGTGTACGATAAATGAAGAATCCCGGCGATTGATAGTTTTACTAGTGATGGTTGTGGAAATAGTCACATTTCTCCATGTTTAAATCGCATTTATTATCAAACAATTAACGACTAATTATTGCAAAGATATGCAATTCTTTGTTTTATATTGTGTTGTGCAGTAAATCACACTTTGTAAGCAAAATCATGAGTATTTATTGAAGATTATTACGCTACCTACAGCCAAGTCAACCAGGGTAGAAAATAAGCCTTTTGGAGGCTTAACGACTTGCGGTACAGGCAAGGTCCACTCATACGGTCCGTCCATACCATGTGACGTTGGATCTGTCAGTTCAAACCCTACAATATTCGTGAATGCGTCTATATATTTCGAGACTCCAGGCGTCGTGCAGAGAGTTGTCATTCTCAGATTGCATCACAACACCACCGAAGAAAATCCACCACTGATGACTGGATTCCTGCACCAACAACAGGGTTATTGTAGTACTTGTAGCAGCAAATATTTAAGAGTTTGTCCCGATGAGAGATCGGCGAACGGAAACAACACGACCCCACAGCCACGTTGTCAATGCGGCCACGTTTCGCACCCAAACCGTGGTTTGAAAATAGCCTATTCTATAAGTTACTAGAACAAAATAATTGAGAGAGGTTTAAAATATCTAATAACAAAGAACTTTTAACAAGAATAAAATAAACTAAGACGAAAAGTAAACAGGAATATGAACTGAATTAAAGAGATTGTAGTTATAGAATTGAATGGAATGAGCGAGGGCTTCTAGGCTTCGGTCTCACTAGTACTAGATGGGCAAATATATGTGTGATCTATAAGAGATTTCTCAGACAAATAAACATTCCCCAATTGATTACCGGGCTATCACACTATGTGCACTATGCATGGTTCTCGCGCGTCACCGCAAGGCAAAAGGCACTTTCGGACCAAAGGATCACATAAACTCATCTTAGATCACAATAAATTCTAACTTAGCGCACTAGATCATACCTCAACCTAGAATTAAATCAATCAATCACACATGGATGAACAATATCGCAACCGTGTCCAATCTTACAATTACTAAACACAAGAGAGAGAGGGAGATGGAGATGATGATGGAGATGGAGATCGATGTGTGGTGGTGGTGATGTTTTCCTTCTCCTCCCCTTCTTCTTGCTTGGATGCCTTGATGGTTATGGTGTTGAGGGAGATGTAGATCTCGAAGGTGTGGTTGAGTCAGAGCTCCGCCGCAATGGAGATCAGATGGGTGGCAGCGGCAGAGCTCCGCCCCTGAAGGGCTATGGCTTGGTGGCTCTATCTTGGGTCCTCCCTCCTTTATATAGGCCTTAGGGTGTCCTTGGGTTCCCCAATACCATCATATGACTTAGAGAAGGTTCTGAAGCTTTTAAGGAGTCAAATCCCATCGTTTGCGACCTTTTTGGCAAATATATGGGCGGAGCTATACGACCAGAAAAATAGCTCCGGACGTATAGTTGCTCGTCAAACCGTGTGCCTCTTTAGTATTTTGGTCGTCATTTCTTCATACGAACTTCGTTTTGGGTGTTCTTAGGCTCGTTGAGTTCGTATCATCAAGGGCTACAACCCCATGGTGTTGGATATTTATTTTGAGAAGTTGAAAAAATTCACTTTTTCAACCTCTCAAATGGCTAAGTCTGGTCCCTACAGCTCCTCCGTACTATGCTCTCTTTGCTCCTTTTGCCTTTGTTTTATCCATAATCATCATCAACACCTACACACATGTCATAAATAAGAAAAAGTGATAAAATTCTACCTAAACTACTAAATGTGCAAAGCTCATATGAAAGTAAATGAGAACTAGAAGTCATGCATATAAGGCATAGCTATAGCTGAAAGAAACATGATATGACAGATAAATGGCTCATTTTATATGGTTAAAAGAGGTGGTATTTCATAGCCATCGACTTCCCCAAGCTAGACCTTGCTCGTCCTCGAGCAGAAAGGGTCTGTAATAAATTAATGGTTATAAAATAGCTTATCATTGGAAATCAATGTCTTGCATCCTTATTTCTTCTACAAGCTTGAAGAGAGAAAACATGTATTCATACAAGGTAATACAAGCTCAGTTATAAAGACCACTAAAGATTCATCAAAACTTATATGCTCCATGTCAACAGTGAATCTACTTGCAGACAAACTTGTGATCCTCTTATTGCACCTTTTGTATAACTTTTCATATCATTATTTTTTATGAGGCAAAACTTAGTCACAAATAGATGTCAAGCATAAATAGGAATAAATTCTACTCGATCATGTCATCTAGTTAAGGCTCTCAAGTGCAAACATCAGTTATTGAGTTTTAGAAAGTTTATCTCTTAGTAACGAGATTTATGCCAAAAGGAAATGCGAGAACATGTCAAAAGAAGAATAGCATTAGATTGTCTCATTTGGTCATCCACATCAATGAATCATGGCTATCAAACACTCATTTTCTATTCTTTGTCTTTCTAAAACTTCAGTTCATCAGTAATGAGATCATGCCAAAACTTAGTGTTTTTAATCAGACTCTACAGCCTAAGAATGGATACTCGTGACCATTACCACGGTTTCTCTTTTCGGTATAATGATTTCTCATAACGGTCAGGGGAGTATTCCCTCTTTCGCTTTGAATGCAGGCCCATAAGAATACCAATGCATACCCAAATATAGCATTTATGCTACATATGTTGGGCCACTCATAGCCAAACTCCAAGAGTTTCCTCTTTTTGGACTGTTCAAAGGCCAGCGGAGTTGTTAGCATCCCATGTTGCGTGATAGCGGTGCAGACATGCATAAAGAAATGTCATACTTTAATCAACAGGTCAAGATTTGGCATGCATCTCAATTAGCACTAAATATTAGTTTCTTTAAACAAATCCTTTCAAAGAGTACTATCAAGTCGATCATCACATCTATGGTGTTGAGTATCTTTAAGGCTAAACTCTTAAGACAATTAATCAACACATTATTTAGCATAGAACTCAAAACTTCAAAATATCATTTCCAATTGACAACTCCTTCCGTAAGCAAACTATCAAGTCTATTGTTTTGACATTATGGGGTTAAACATAAACTATTCATTTAAGACAAAGCTATTTAGTGGCAACCAACAAATTTCAAAATATCTTGATCGAGTATTCATTCTTTTCAAGTGTAGAGATTGTGGCAATGTTTTCTAGAGGATCACAAATAGTGTCACAAGCTTGATAAACAATTTGGCAAGATGCATACAAGCTCTAAATCAACTCCTATGGTGCCTATCATGAGCAAGTGTATCCCCATATGAATATAGAACTAGACTCACTTAAACAAGCATTCAAAAACAACAGATACATGATTGTATTAAACCTTCATCGAATATGAACATTGCACAAGACTCTACACATGTAGAAGTAACCTCCCCAAGCTTAAAACTTTGCAAGAACCAAAATTAAGTATATCACCAAAAGAAAAGAGAAAATACAGTTTCCAAAAGAGAGTGTGATAAGTGGTTACCTCCCCAAGCTTAGTTGAAAACAAGGGTGACACACTTTACCGTTGAGGTACAAGTAGCCTATCTTTTGATGGATAAAGAACCTTTGCTTCAACATGTATTTTTTGATATGGCCCGGTGTGCCTTCCTTGAGGACCTGCTTAAAAGCTAAAAAGAAAACGAAATATTTTGTGTTTCTGAAGACACGGGTTTAGCTCACAAGTGATAAAAATACAAGTCCCACTAAGTCGATTCATCAACCTAAGCACCACGCTTAAGTCAACAAACTAGTTCTAAAAGATGCCTCTCCTAGATTGTGATGAGGTGCAAGTGAAACAGGATACGAGACACAAAGTGTGCAGCCCCTATGCGCTTATTAAAAAAGGTTTGAGTTGGAAGGTTTTACCAGACACTGATTGTCAAAGTGTTGAATTGAAGCAACCAAGTGGCTCATGTGAGTGTTTGCACGGTCGATACTACCGTACACGTCGTCACACAAGGTTCAAATCCCTGCAAAAAATAATACACAAAATAAAATGCATCGGTTTGGTATACGAACATAGTTTATTTACCCCACCGATAAAAGAAAAGTAAAAAAAACATGAACTTCTATAGAGAATTACAGTCTGGGAGATTTCTGAGGTAGAAATTTATTGCTTGCATATGCTCGGCTTCTCTAGATCACGGGAGAAGCTCGCAGGTGGTGTTTCGAGTTTTTTAGAAGAAGAAAGAATAAGATTTTGAGCAATAGTTATCTTCCAGTTGGCGTTTGAGAGGTTTTCTCAAATATACGGGAGCAACAATACGGCTAGACCAAAAGTGTCCCGCCGTATAGTTGGTCGTCAAACTGTCTGTCCCTAGGAAAAGAAAATATACAAAGGCATCGATATCTATACGACCAGAATTATACGGCCGGAATTTTTATTTCCGCCATATAGTTGGTCGTTAAACTGTTAGTACATTGGAAAAGAATTTGTACGGAGGCACCGATATCTATACGACGGGAGCTATACGGCCAGAATTTTTATTCCCGCCGTATAGTTGGCCGTTAAACTCTGAAAGAAAAATTGTCAATGACAAAGATATCTATATGACCGGAACTATACGGCCAAATTTTTTATTCCCGCCGTATAGTTGGTCGTTAAACTCTCTGTATGCATTAAAAAATCTATTTCTTCAAGAATTCTTTCTTCACCTGAAACTTAGCGAAACACCATGTTTTGATAGTAAAATAACAACTTAAATTTTCGACCAACATTAATATGTATAGGATGAGATTTAGGTACAACTGAGTTGTGCAACACATAGTAATAATAAATTTTACCTTTTGAAATTTTCAACAAGATTACTCTAATAGCAAGACATGCGAAGAATAATAGTGCCAATGCAACATGAATGCAACTAGACTCAAGACGCAAAGCTAAAAAAGATGCCTAATGACTTCCGAGTTGCCTCCTGGGAAGCGCTCTCTTTAAAGCCATAAAGCCTGGCTAGGATGCTCCATGCATTACCCACCTGGATCCTAAGGGATATCGACTCGAGGTGAGGTTGTACATACCAGCTTAGAGCATCTTGAAGTAGAGTTCGGTCAGAGTCGTACCCGCTTACGGTGCATTGGCATCATGTAGATGAACAAGTTTTCGCTTTCAAGCGAGTGTTGATGCACCAAGCTTGGTGAACATGCCTCTATGTATAGCTGCAATGAGAGGATTTGAGATTCATATAAAATTCTTAAATCTTTACCTTGGTTACCTGTGTAGGCGAACACTTCATAGTATTCTTCTTTCATAGCAGGGAATTCAGGACCCTGCATGTTAGTATAACAAGGTTCTATCTCTAGTTCATTATTATTAATGCTCTCCATATGAGTGTCTAGGCATAAGGCCTCCGCGGAACAATTATCAATAGTTTTAGCATCATAAAAATCATTACTAGAGTGAGAGGCATCATAAACAAAAGTTGTAGTGTGACTCTCTTTGTCAACCTCACCTTTTTGTTTCTCCTTTTCATCGACTAGTATTTTAATAGCAATGATAGAATCAAAAGTAGGAGTTGAAGGTGTGAGCGGGTGATCAATCCGTTCTTCCTCCTCTTCCTTATGCTCCTTTTTCTCTCCACTTAAATTATTTTTGCAAAAGAGGAATATGAGGTATACTAAATTAAAAACTCCATCAACTGCTTCACTTTCAACATCAATACTTCCTAGTCTAAATACCATTTCAGATGCACCTTTGAAAAGAATGTATTCTTGTACTTCCAAACTAGCATAGGATTCATCTCTATTATAATTTGCTAGAGTGGGATTGTTGGAATACTTACATTGAAAATTAAGGTGGTCATCTGTAATACAAATTGCGTAATAAGATCCATCATTAGTACGCAATCATAATGAATGCATTTCCAATAGCAACCAGGCTTGATGAACTTGAATTCTTTATCTCCTCCAATGATTCTATTATCTCTTGAACAAAATTTATCTCGGAAGACATGATTAGTAGCAACAGTTTTTATAATTTTTTGCTTTTGTATTTTTCTTATTTTTTTCAATATAAAAGAAAGTAGTAAGATAATAGCAACAAACGGAAATAAACTATGTGCGAGTATGAAGGTAATAACCGGACGCTTATCTCCCCGGCAACGGTACCAATTTGATGACTAGATTCCTGCACCAACAATAGGCTTATTGCAGTACTTGTAGCAGCAAATATTTAAGAGTTTATCCTGATGGAAGATCGGCGAACGGAAACAACACGACCATGTGATACATTGCTAACGTATCTATAATTGTTGATGTTTCATGCTTGTTTTATATATACTTTGTTATGTTTTGTCCACACTTTGGAGTATTTTTTTATACACTTTTTAAGACTAACCTATTAACAAGATGCCACAGTGCCAGTTGCCTGTTTTCTACTGTTTTTGGTTCCAGAAAAGTCGGAAAATGAATATTCTCGGAATTGGACGGGACAAAACCAAAGTTGATATTTTACCGGAAGACTCACGGAGCCAGAAGACGAGACGGAGAGGGGCCATAGGGCGGCCACAGGGCGGCCACACCATGTGGTGGCACGGGTCCACCCTGGCTGCGCCACTTGGTGGTGTGGGCCCCCTGGCCGTCCACCGACCTTGCCTCTTAGCCTATAAGATGCCTCCCGATGTAGAAACCCTAAATAGACGAGCCTCCAACCATGAAAAGTTCCACATCACCGCCGCCACCGAAGGGAAGATTCGGGGGACAAAAAGTCTCTATTCTGGCACCTTGTCGGGACAGGGAAGTGCCCCCGGAGCCATCTCCATCGATCTCCACCACCATCTCCATCGCCGTTGTTGATTCCCATGATGATGAGGGAGTAGTTCTTCCTCGAGGCTAAGGTTCTACCGGTAGCTACGTGTTCATATCTCTCTCTATGCATGATCATATTATGATCATGAGCTTTATAATCAAGTAGATCTACCTTGCTACTCAAGTGCTTTAATATATCTCTGCTCTCCCCATGTGTGTGAAAGTGACAGCGTGCACACCATGGTGGCACTTAGGCTAGAGATTACAAATACTTGTTATGAGTTATATTTGGAGTTAGATGTCTCTATGAAATTGTGGTGTTTGTTGGAACCATCTAGTGCTCAAGGTGACAGTGTGGGGTTATCTAGATGGGAAAGGCTTACTTTGAGGTGTGCTGTTATAGCCCTACCATGGATTAGGGTGTCCAACCGGAGAGTAGTTTAGAGTAGTATCATGAATATAATATATTTATATGAGAGTGTTCACTAGTGAAAGTATAATCCCTAGGCCTTGTTTCTAAGCATTGAAACACCGTTTGCAACTAGATCTGTTACATGTTTGCTTGCTGCCATCTTTATTTCAGTTTGCCTTTAGTCTCTTCCACGCCATCAAAGTATTTTCTAGCATCGTTGTCTTATATCCATACCACTTGTATTTTACTATCTCTTCATCGAACTAGTGCACCTATACACCTGACAAGTGTATTGGGTGTGTTGGGGACACAAGAGACTTCTTGTATCTTGATTGCAGGATTGCTTGAGAGGGAATACCTTTGACCACTTCCTCCCTGAGTTCGATAAACCTTGGGTAATCCACTTAAGGGAAACTTGATAATGTTCTACAAACCTCTGCACTTGGAGGCCCAACAAGTGTCTACAAGAATAGAAGTGCATAGACATCAAGCCATTTTCTGGCGACGTTGCCGGGGAGGTAAGGTAAAAGGTACTCACATCCTCCAGTGTGAGTGCTTGAAGTTATTTCCTTTAGATTCTGCAATTTTGTCTTTTTTTCTTGTTTTTATTTTCACTAGTTAGGCTTAATGGAAAACAACAACAAAATTAGAGCTTTATAGTATTTATCTTGAGTTAGGACATGAAGTGTTTGAAGAAAAAGTTAAAAACCTATGAAACTTTATTTGCATGCCAATAGCAATATTATTAGTATGAATTATTTGAACACCATTATTGCTAATGCTATGGAAAATTCTAAGCTTGGGGAAGCTGGTTTTGATGAAAATGATCTTTTTAGTCCCCCAAGCACGGAGGAGAAAATTTACTTTGATGATCCTATACCTCCAATATATGATGATTACAATGATGAATATGATATTTTGAGTCCACCTACTATTGAGGAGAAATTTCATTATGATTACAATATGCCTCCTATATTTGATGATTATGGTGATGAGGATAATAATGATAGCTATTTTGTTGAATTTTCTCCCACTATGATTAATAAGAATGACTATGCTTATAGGGAGAGTAATAATTATGTTATGCATGTGGCTCATGATAAGAATGTTTTATGTGATAGTTATATTGTTAATTTTATTCATGATGCTACTGAAAGTTATTATGAGAGAGGGAAACATGGTTTAATGTATCTCAACAATATTAAGTTTCCCCTCTTTATGTTGAAATTTTTGAAGTTGCACTTGTTTTGCTTTCCTATGCTTGTTGCTCTGTGATTTCATGACTTGTTTCTTTACAAGATTCCTATGCATAGGAAGTGGGTTAGACTTAAATGTGCTTTGAATTTGCTTCTTGATGCTCTGTTTTACTTCAATTCATATTTCTTATGTGAGCATCTTCCCAAACTATCATGCCTAACTTAAAGGCGTTAAAGAAAAGTACTTATTGGGAGATAACCCAAAAGTTTTAGATGAGTCTTGGAAGTTATTACCTCTGTAATAACCACTCCTTATCCTTTTTATTTGCTTTTTGTGCCAAGAGTAACCTCTAATGAGAGAGAAGTAATGATTGGGAAAGTTGCTGTCCCGAAACAGATTTTTGTGCTTCACTGTAAAAATTCGTGTAAAATCTCTATATGTCGTTTGGAGGCGTGATATTTTTGCTTCTGCCCCAGGTTGTCATCTAAATTCTGTTAGTTCAACACTTTTCGATTTGAGCAACAGAAGGTCTTTGAAAAAATTTGTTTTTACCTGCTGGTCTGTTTTGACAGATTTCTGCCATTATTTGCATTTGCCTCTTAATCTATTTCTCTTTAAGTTCTCTTTGATCATTTGAAATTTTTAAAGGAAGTTGCTACAGCAGCTTGTGTTTTAATGGAAGTTCTACTTGTGTTGAAACTGAACCAAAAGACTTATTATCTTGAGTGCACTAATGTTGCTAATGAAGATTGTGTGAAGTTTTGTATGAAGGAAATTTTTAGGTGTACGGAAAGAGTGATGTAATGACATGGAGAATGGACTAAAGCTCAAGCTTGGGGATGCCACGTGTGTAACCCCAAGAAATATCCAAGAAGTACAAGCATCAAAGCTTGGGGATGCCCAAGGCATCCCCTTCTTCATCAAATATCTCAGGTTTCTTCCAAACACTTCATTGTTATTGCTTCATGCACAATTGTGTTGTGCTTGTAGCGTCTTCGTTTAGTTTTTAGTTTTTGTTTGCTTAGTTTGCTTGAATAAGTTGGTTGGATCCCAACACACTTCTTTTGGAGAGAGACACACCCCAATATTCATTGCCTAGAACACTCTAGTTTTCATTCTTATTGTTTTGTGAGTGTTCTCTTTTGCTAGCACTGTGTTTAGCCTCAGTTTTCTTGTGCTCTCAGCTTAGAACGTTTTAGTTCTTCTTATTGGATTTGTGAGACAAGCTCACTGATCTTTATTTATTATTATCTTTGTGAGTTCTTTCAAATAAGTTGGTTTGGATTGGAAAAGAGTAGGAAAGTTCATGCTTACGTGGTATAAATGGAGCTTGTTTTTGACTATGACTTAGACCTTATCATGTCATGCTTGGTATTGTTTTGGCTTTATGCTTAGTGATTATTGTTGTAGCATGACTTATTATAAACAATTGAGATTGCTTAATGTGCTTTGAAAGAATCATGCGTTGTTTTAGCATATTAAAGCATAGTATTGTGGTTTTCTCCTTTGATGCTTTATTGGGGTTGACTTGGTGCATGCTCACACCATGTTATGACTATCCCAAGTCACCATAGCCTCGATGATTATTTAGTTTTCGACTTGTAATGTCACTTTATGCTTTAATCAATGATGTTTTGTCGCTTTGCAAGATTATGGCCATTATTGCTCCCTTAGTTGGTCGCTCCCAGTCTTTTGCTAGCCTCCGTAACCAAGTATGAGTTCCACTCATGCATCCAACTCCTAAAACCAAGTTATTCCAAAGAGTCCACCATACCTACCTATTAGCATTTGCTATTCCAAGTATATTCATATTTTTATCTACCTTCCGAATTAAACTTGTTATGTGAAAATTAGTGATTAAAGCTCTCACGAACTTGATGGCACACTTTACTTTTCTTGACCTTAATAAACTTGAACCATTGTGTCGTCTATGTTGTATATGCTTGCACTTATATATTGGGGATTAGCAGAACCATGATGTCATGGGGAACACTTTCAGCATTGCACTTGTACTTTGTACCTAGTTGATATCATGCTCTTTTGTCTATGGATGTCGTCGGTGTGAAATGAAAGGGGATCTTGTAGGTCCATGGAGTTATGTATATGTGTTAGAGAAACGCCTGAGCCGCCGGTCTAATCCATGCTGTCATGGTGGAAACCTGCAGCGTAACCATAATGAGCTATCTATGAAGCATTCTTCTTATAAAACAAGAGATAGAGATTGAGAAAAAGAGAAAAAGAAAAGAAAAAAAAGAGATATGAGAAAAGAGGAAAGAGAGAAAATGGCACCATTTTCCCATGGTAAATAAGAAGATTGCTGAGATGCTCATTGTCTGCTTGCCTTGTCATTTTGATATGGGGATTGTTCCGTATCATCGGGCAAGGGGTACCCCGTTGGAGGTTCTCTATGATACACATGTACTTACTATGACAAGAACTTACCGGTAACTAAACTTGAGTAGCATGAGGACCGACCCTCGTATTCAAGGGACATGAGATTTCCAACTTATACTTTGTCAAGCATATACTCCATAGTTTGTTCACTTTAACCTTAATCACTTCAAGATGCTTATGATAGGGTCAATGAGAGCTGAAAGCTCATAAGTACCATAATTTTTGGAAGCTCTTTATGAAACTTGAATCTCTGCTTCCTTCTATGAAGGCCTTTCTTCCACTTTTATATTGAGTCTCCTGTTGGGGTTCCGCGTATGAAAACAATAAATTTTATCCTACGCCCCTGAACCCCTGAAGCTATAGGACCTATCTATTAGCAATATAGTAACGGGAGGGGCTTTTCACGAACTTACCCTCAAATACCGAAAAGCGTTGTCAATGCTCAGGAGAACGTGGTTGATGTAGACGAGCCGAAGCCGACCTCAAGGTCATGATGAAGTCCTTGCGCTCCTTGGCTCCAACGACTTGAGTGCCTCAAGTGCGACACCTCACAGGAAGTTACACACGTCTGGTGCCTGACGATGACTCCCGCTTCCCCGATCCAGCAGCAGTTGCAGAAGTAGAGCTCCCGGATCCGAATCCCGCAGCACGACGGCGCTCCACGGTGAAGATGTCTCTCGCTCGCGTAGTCCAGACTTGGGACCACTGTCACGAGAGAGAGAGGGGGAGAGAGAAAATATCAATTAGAGGTCCTCCCAAAAGTGTGGAGACCTTTATTGATTATTCGTGTATCTATCTGGCCAAATACCCCCACTATATATAGGGAGAGGAGGGGGTACACCCTCCCTCAAAGTCCCGGGGTGGGCCTAAAGGAGAGGAGGGAGGGTGGCCATGGCCACCCACATGGGCCTCAGACGACGGGCTGGCCCACTAGGGGCCGCCACCCCTTGGCCCCTTCTCCTCTCTCCTTTCCCTAATGGGCCCTCTCCTCCTAAATTGGCCCATTAAGCCTTTGACCATTAAATTGATTTTTCTCTTTTATTAAATAATTATGAATAAATGATTAAATCAATATTTAACATTCATTCACATATTATTCAACCTCAGTGGCTATGGAACACCTTCCACCTCCACTCCGGACATACCGAAACCCTTCCGGTTTTCTCCCTACTCTTCTTCGGTGATTCCACCGATCCTATAAACACACTCTAAGCATCATCAAGCCCTTAAGCGTGATACCCCACGGTTCGGGAACACTCCAGACATGGTCGAGACACTCCCGCACCAATGATCGACAGAGGGACCTGGATGGCCATGTGATCCTTGTGCGTTCCACGAAGATATTTCGTCGTTTGAACCGGGACAATCGTGTCTTATTCCCTTTGTCATTCGATACTTGCATTGCCCGAGATCTGATCATTGACATCACCATGTCGTGTTCAATCTCGTTACTGAACAATTCTACTTGACTCGTTCCGACAAGTGATATCCCCGTGATCAAATCACACGTTGGCGCAGCTATTGGATATAACTTCTCCGAGTGGGCCCTTGAGTATCTTCCCGTCACATGGACAGACAAATCCCGCTCTTGACATATATTGCCTCTACAGTTTCCTCCGAGTACCTGAACACACCTTTATAACCACCGTATTACCAGATGGCGTTTGGTGCTATCTAAGCACTCTCGGAAGACAGTGATTGATATAGCCTCATGGTCTAAGGAATAGTCTACGAGGATCCATTTCTAATCATTGTAACTTGAACTTCATGACATGATCGGGTCACGATGTTTAGCTTTGGTATTGGTTCATCATCTCATTCTGAGAATGAGATGACTCCATTTCCAACTGGCATAAATGCCACATGATCAGGAAACATGATCATCTGTTGACGAATGAACCAGTGACCATAGTTTCACTAGGAACCCCTGGTTGTTTATATATCACACGTGTATTGATGTTTCCACTCAATACAGTTATAGCATGATATAAAACTTAATCATAAAGTATATGAAATATGATAATAGTCCTTACTACTATTTGACTCTAGGGCATATTTCCAACAGTCTCCCACTTGCACTAGAGTACAAATACACTAGCTGCATTTGTTCTCAATCATTGGCACCAAAATCCGGTACCCTGAACATGCTTGCTCATGGAAGAGATTGAGTCTTGGGTCTGTACTTTACAGTCCCAAATCCTTTGCAACTTACTAATGTCACCTTGATTGACATTAATATTCTATCATCACATGATAGCATATGTGTGTATGCATCGTCGCTATTGATTCCAGGAGCCTACAGTGACGTTAGATCAACCTCGAGGGCTTTCTCATGGGCACTGTGCCCTGGGACACATCATTCTACGTTAAAAGTGAACTAGCCCCGCCATAACATTATACAACACTTTAGATGGTACCCTTATCTATTATTATAAATGTAGCCATCGAAACACTAGTGCACTCTATGCAACTTTCGATGTTTTCGTTCACCTCACTTCCTACTTGACTTTAATCGGTATCTACAGGAGTTTCCAACATATTCCCTTATAACATAACCCTTTATGTTTTAAAATATGTCATCCTTTATGGATTTGGAAAACATGTCTGCAATTCTCTATTAGACACTACGGACAAACTTAGCTCAATGTTTTGTGATTCGAACTTAATCACTTTTAAACGTTCCTTATTTGGATCACATATTATGCTAAGTTAACATCATGGTTTACTAAGATAGAACCTATGTCTCAACATAGCCGATGATGATTATCCTATTCTTTCTTTCAACCATTGACGATTAACTTAATGCTATTCCTAATTTGAGTTACTAAGGACTAGTTCCTTAATTAACTTCTATTCTGAAACTCTTTTCAGAATCCCTTAAGGAATACTACATAATACACCTATTATCAACTTCTATACCTTATAAATCATTATTTATAAGTGCTTGCGCTTTTATTCTTAACACCCTTAAGAATTACTCCTATAATCTCCCACTCAAAATATGTTCCTACATATTTGAATTTGAGACTTATATTGCTCCCACTCAAAAATATGTTAATCACATATTGTTTCAGGAAGACTTTCATAGCTCCCACTCAATTTTATGCAAATTGCATATCTACTCACTATTTTGAACAACTTCAAATTCTTTGATCAAATATCAAATTTGTAGATTTACTATGAGATACTAGTACCTTTGCTAGTTTCAAATCCAATAGACATTTAAGCACACATGAATCAAATTCATTTGAATTTGTCCAATACTTGACAAATTATGCTTTTGTCATTCACCCCCTTTTCCACTATGGCTTTGCAGTCATTTGGGAAAATTCCAAGTAACTCCTTTTACTTATGAGATTCAGCAACAAATTGCTTTCTAATATCAAGTGAATTTTGCTTTTAGGATTTCTCATAATTTTAGTTTACCAATATTTCCTTTTTAGTTCGTAGGTATGTCATATTCCAATAATCATGACAAATGATTCATAAATGTCTCCATACAAGATATGGATTACATTTTGAATCCTACTTCATGTAGTGAAAACACTAGTGGGGAAAATACAATGATCAATATCGTTGATTCTTTCCTTTTGTGAAGAGAATCGTTCAGGAACGTTGTCAGTTGCGCTTCTCAACACTCTGATGCAGGGTTTTGAATCCTCATCATGTTTTACACTATTTTCCATATGCCCCATAATTGAGAAATATCACAAAAATGAACTTTCTCAAGAATGTACCAAAATCCAAGCAATACAAGTTTTGCTTCTCTTTTGGTTTAGCTATGGATTTCGTATTCAAAGTTTCCAATGAATACTCTACAAGGACTTATTCGCTATTGTCTTGGTTATATCAAATAACCCCAAAATTTTCACGAATTCAAATGGTTCACTATATTCTAATTGAGTGCTAACTATTTCTAACTAATGGTCTCTACATCTACACTACAACGATTTATTTGGTGCCTTCTATTCCCCCACTTTGATATCTAATATCACATTGTGATGCTTTTGTATTTTGACGTTTCAAAACACTTTGCATTTCACAATTTCTTTATGCCAATCCTATAAAGTTGAATTTCATTACTATTGATCAAATCATAGTAATTAGATTCTCTTTTATATTTAGACCCTTTGTTGGTGAAACACTTTGATCAAATCAAATAGTTTCATATTCATGTTTCCTTTGGTAAACTTATTTACACATTTAAACAATCATATAATGATAACTACCATTTTCGTTAAAACACAATACATCGAATATGTATTTACTTTTAACAATTCATTAAACACTTTGTATTCAAGTAATACCCGGTATTCAAGTTAATTTGCCGAACTTAGGCATGATTTATATGTGATAAGAAATCGAATTACTTTCACATATTATCACATAACTTTGAATTTAAACAATGGTTTTTCATTCATTAATGAACATATCATTAAGTTGGGTATTTCAAACAAGGCATTTTAATGTTTTACAAATGTTCATGCATTATCAATTAGTTTCAAACAACAGGGATAATTCACACATAATCAAACAAGATATGAACACAAATAGAAATCATTCATAAAAGTAGAACAACTGTTTGTTACAAACTCATATGAATAACCGTCTCATGAAGTGTGAGACAAACTAAAGAAGTTCACAATCTCTTGATTACATTAATCATCCTAAAACACAAACTAAGTGATAAATGTCGAGGAGAGTGTCGTCGGCCGTCATCATCATGCTCGCCATCAACATGTGATGACCCACAAGTATAGGGGGTGTATCGTAGTATTTTTGAGGGAAGTGAAACCCAATTTATTGATTTGACACAAGGGGAGCCAAAGAATATTTATAAGCCTTAACAACTGAGTTGTCAATTGAGCTGCACCTGGAAACAATCTTGCTCACAGCAGTTTATCAGTAGCAACAATTTTGTAGTAGCAATAACAAAGTATCAGCAGTAGTAAAAGTATAGACAATAGTAACAATAGCAGTAAACAGTAGGATTCGAGTGCGGTAGGCATAGGGATGGATGGACGGGCGTTGCATGGACAAGACAATTCACGTGGCAATCAGAACATAGGGCAATTGCAGATAAATAAGATAAAGCATCCAAGTACTAGATAATCCTAGGCATGTGTTCCATATATAGTCATACGTGCTCGCAATGAGAACTTGCACAACATCTTTTGTCCTGCCAGCCCGTTTGCAGCGAGGCCTCAAGGGAACTACTGGCAATTAAGGTACTCCTTTTAATAGAGCACCGGAGCAAAGGATTAACACTCCGTGAACACATGTGATCCTCACATCAAAGCCATTCCCTCCGGTTATCCCGATTTCTGTCACTTCGGGGCCATTGGTTCCGGACAACAATGTGTGTATACAACTTGCAGGTAAGACCAAAAACAATACTATCATAATGAATCAATAACATGTTCAGATCTGAAATCATGGCACTCGGGCCCTAGTGACAAGCATTAAGCATAACAAGTTGCAACAAAGTCAAAAAGAACTAATAATAGATACTAGGCACCATGCCCTAACAATCCGATGCCATTACATGAACGATCTCATCCAATCCCTACCATCCCCATAGCCTATAGCGGGGGATTACTCACTCGTAGATGGGGGAAACATGGATGGACGATGGAGAAGCGATGGTGATGATGATGGCGATGATCTCCTCCAATTCCCCTCGCAGGTGCCGTGAACGGAGTTTCGTGCTGTTTCGTGGAATCTGGTGGTGGCGTGAGCGAACTCCTTCGAAAAACATCGACCCCCGAGTTTTTAGGTCAAGGCATCTTATAGGCAAAGAGGCGGGGGTCTGGTGCTGCACTACCCTCGGCGGGCGCCACCGGCGCTGCCAGGCCAAGACGCACGGCCAGGTGGTGTGGCTGGGCCCCAGCCCCACTCCGTCTCGTATTCTGGCTCCATGAGTCTTCTGGTGAAATAGGATTTTTGGCATATTTTCCGGGATTTTTCCTGATAGTTGATTTTCTACACAAAAACTAGACACCAAGGCAATTTTCGGAAAACAATCCGTGTTAGTTGCATCCAAATCACACAAGTTTAGAAGAGAAACAATAGCAAAAGTGTTCGGGAAAGTAGATACGTTTTGGATGTATCAACTCCCCCCAAGCTTAGCTTATTGCTTGTCCTCAAGCAATTCAGTTGAAAACTGAGTGTGATAAAAGAAACTTTCACGAACACATTTGCTTCATATGATGTATATATTGTCAGCATGTGATCATCTACTTAGACAATTCATAATAAGGAGTATGCAACTAAGTTTACTTAATAGGCATTGCAAGCTATGAAGAGATTCCAACTCAAAAATAGTAAGTAGCATGAAACATAAACATAAGCAACATTACAATGCTCATAACAAGGTATGATAGAGTGGTATCTCGCTTGCCTTTAATTGTGAATGCCAAGGCACCTTTGAAGTTCAGGTGAAGACTAGAAGTAAAGATATTAAAGATACAAGCATCAAAGTCATAACACAAATAATCAAGTAATGAGACAAGCACAAAGAATGACAACTATGCTCTCAAGGAAGTTCTCAAAGAATAGGTGGTGACTCAACAAGGAAATGAAAAAGGTTTTGAATAGTTTGAAAGGCTTCCAAATGCTGAAAGTATGGTACTCATTAGCTTTGAGCTCTCATTGCCCCTATCATAAGCATCTTTTATATGGTTAAGGTAAAAGTGAGGTCCAATCTGAGTTATATGCTTGATAGACTATAAACTGGAAATCTCATGTCCCTTGAGTACGAGGGCCGCTCCTCATGCTACTCAACTTTAGTTACCGGTAAGTTCTTGTCATAGTAAATACGTGCGTATCATAGAGAACCGCCAATGGGGTACCCCTTGCCCAATGATACGGAAGAATCCCCATATCAAAATGACAAGGCAAGCAGACAGTGAGTGACGAGGGTTTAACTCATCAATGCCCATTGTTATGGACTTAGGTTCAGGAATTGAGGAGCGTTGGAGATCTCGGTACGGCTAGCAAACAAGCACATAGGGATGCAAGGTTTACCCAGGTTCAGGCCTCGTAGAGGACCCTACTCCTGCTTGTCTGCTCTTGATTGATGATGATCCGAAGGATTATAATGTTGCCGATGGCGATGTATGCGCAGATTAGATCTGGCGTATGTGCTAGGTTTTGTGGTGTCTAGATTTATTATGGCGTAGCGTGGGAGATCGTAGATCTATCTATTGGGGGAGAGGATGCCTTCTCGTTGGACCCTCCTAGCCTTTATATATGAGGAGGGTAGGTCTCAGGTACCAATACGAGTTGGTTACAAGTTAGATTAGAACTCTAGTCTTGAGCTTTCCTTGTCTTGTATGTTGGGAGTCGGTGTCCATATGGGCTTCATATCAGTCGAACCATCATGGGCGTCATGGACCTGTGCAGGTCATCGAGTGCGCCTTCTATCGAGCATCACCAAGTAGGTTGTAGTCGAGTGCCTATTAGGCATACCCATGTCAGTAGCCCCCCGAGTGTCCATGTGAATTGTAGATTCGGGTGGAGACTTAGAAGTCTTGATCTTTGCATTTGGATGTCGGAGTCGACAATTGTGTCGAGTGCGAAGCACTTCACCCGGAAGTACATCGAGTTAGTCGGATTTGTAGTAGTTCATAGGGATGATGGTAAACGTGCCTGGTGCACTCGATGGATCGGGACCAGTTAATTGCTCTAGGGCAAAAACAACGCTACCTACTCAAACTCGAGTCCCCGGACTCAAATTCGGAAATTGCTGGCGTAAGTCGACTCATGCTGCGGAGGTCTTATAGAGTTTGAATCCCAGTGTATAAGTGTGAGCACTCGACGCGTCCGTCAAGGCATATTCATCGTACCTGCAGGCACGGATATATCTTTGGTAGTGCACAGCAGATGCGTTGTCAGGCCTTATGCAGGTTTTATCTTCACGCTGTAAGCGCGGCATCCGAATTTTTTTGTCATCGCGGAGATGATTCGGGTGGCCCAGGAGACGTAATCTCTTTGCAGGGAAAATATGTGGCGGAGTCGCCATAGCATTCGAGTGTGGATGTTATCGACACATAGTACGATGTACAAATAATCCTAGGGTGCGCGACCAGCGCTCCCTATGGGGGTAGCCCCCGAGTGCCTGGTTGAGTCGAAGACTCAGGCAGGGACTAAATAACTTCTGTGACTGCTGTCGTCTTTTGTTGCTTGTTTCAGTCGAATATGCTTTCAGCTCTCCCTATGGGAGTAACCCGAAATCGACAATCGAATCGTAGATTCGAGTGAAGGGTTTTCATGATGCTTGGATATCTTCACAAATTTCTTCGGGTGCGCGACCAGCGCTCCCTATGGGAGTAACCCTCGAGTCCTTAGTCGAATCGTGGATTCGAGTGAGGATTTAGAGCATGTCACTCGAGGATCTTGTATATGCGCGACCAGCGCTCCGGTTTGGAGTAGCCCCCGAGTGTCTGGCGGAGTTGCAGACTCGGGCAGAGACTCGAGTCTTGTATCTTTGTAGACGTAGTCGCCAATCATGCGAGAAGAAGACATGAGTGAGTCGAGGATGCAGATGGAGTCGACGCAGTCACTTTTGTCGGGTGCGTGGCCAACGTCGCATGTGTGTAGCATCAAGCGATGCACCCATCCGAGGAGGAACTCGACTCGGGTTTTGAGTGTATGGTGTAGCCAACTATTTTTTCGACTCCTGTTGGAGGATCCGATAGAATAGCTCGATGCAGTCGACATCTTTGTATGCTGCATAAAATGCAAAGAATTGTGAAGTATCTATATCTTGTAAAGAATATTTGCCTATTGGCTTGTCAATAATATTTTCTGGTGCCAATCGATTCAACACTTTTGCACTGTATGCTAGGCCTTTTCGTTAGCCTGATTACCCTTAGTCTCAGTACCTTGCCGAGGTACTCGGAGTTCAAGGATTTGACGATCAGGCGGAATCAGCTACTCGGGCTGTCGCGTATGAGGTGCTCGAGTGCGTGGAGTCGATGACACATTAGGTTACTCGAAGAGGGCACAGCCCCCGAGTGTTTTGAGTGCGAGTTTAAAAAGAATTACTTCTAAGTAGAGAGAAACTTAGCTTTATTGGTAGTTGCCGTGATGAACCAGTCGCAAGATCCGATGCTATTGACAGGTCACGGGAGTCGAAGATTGTAGCGCCTCGTGGTCGCAGGAGTCGAGGGAGCCTCCGAGTCACCCCTATATAAAGATCGTAGCCGATTGTTGAAGCTGAAGACCGCGACGGGTCGCCGAAGCAGAGGGAGCCCCCGAGCCCCTGAGTCGTTGGAGCCAAAGATCGCAGTGAATCGCTGGAGTCAAAGACTGCAGCAGTTCGCGAAATCGACACCGGATGAGTAGTCAACGTGGCGGTCGAGAGTTGTCCATCGGTCATGTAGTTGACGTAGCAACGGGTCACGCGACGGACGTAGTGGTGTGACAAATGGAGTCGAAGACTCGGTGGATCGTCGCACTCGAAAACTTTATGGGGCCACGTGGCAGAGAGATTGGACGCGACAGCGGGTCACCGGAGTCGAAGACTCAATAGGTCGCCGGAGTCGAAAACCACAGCGAGTCGCTAGAGTTGAACGACACGGCGGGTCGCCGTAGAGGAGCGAGCCCCCGAGTGTAAAGTTGATATGGTCTATGTAGTCGAGGCGGCGTTCGAGAGCCGATGCGGCAGACCGGAGTCGACACGACAGCGGGTCGCCGATGCCGATGGCGGTAGCGAGTTGCCGTAGCCGATGAATTGTAGATCATAGATGATGGGGCCATCAAGATCGCAACATCAGTGCTCCTAGATTCCCACAGACGGCGCCAATTGACGAGGGTTTAACTCATCAATGCCCATTGTTATGGACTTAGGTTCAGGAATTGAGGAGCGCTGGAGATCTCGGTACGGCTAGCAAACCAGCACACAGGGATGCAAGGTTTACCCAGGTTCAGGCCTCGTAGAGGACCCTACTCCTGCTTGTCTGCTCTTGATTGATGATGATTCAAAGGATTACAATGTCGCCGATGGCGGTGTATGCACAGATTAGATCTGGCGTATGTGCTAGGTTTTGTGGTGTCTAGATTTATTATGGCGTAGCGTGGGAGATCATAGATCTATCTATTGGGGGAGAGGATGCCTTCTCGTTGGACCCTCCTAGCCTTTATATATGAGGAGGCTAGGTCTCAGGTACCAATACGAGTTGGTTACAAATTAGATTAGAACTCTAGTCTTGAGCTTTCCTTGTCTTGTACGTTGGGAGTCGGTGTCCATATGGGCTTCATATCAGTCAAACCGTCATGGACGTCATGGACCTGTGCAGGTCATCGAGTGCGCCTTCTATCGAGCATCACCAAGTAGGCTGTAGTCGAGTGCCTATTAGGCATACCCATGTCAGTGAGTATCTCAGCAATCTTCTTATTTACCATGGGAAAATGGTGCTTTTTTCTCTCTTTCTTCTTTTCTCATATCTCTTTTTTTATTTTTCTCAATAGCTATCTCTCTCTCTTTTATAAGAAGAATGCTTTATAGATACCCATTATGGTTACGCTGCAGGTTTCCACCATGACAGCATGGATTAGACCAGCGGTCCAGGCGTTTCTCTAACACACATACATAACTCCATGGACTTACAAGTTCCCCTTTTATTTCACACCAACGACATCCGCAAACAAAAGAGCATGATATCAACTGGGTATATATTTACAGGTGTTGAAAGCGTTCCCCGTGACAGCATGGTTCTGCTAATCCCTAGCCTATAATTTGCAAGCATATAACTTTCATGGACAGTCACAATGGTTCAGGTTTATTAAGTGCAGGAAATAAAGTGTGCCATCAAGTTCGTGAGAGCTTTACTAACTAACTTTCTCATAACAAGCAAACATTTTATTCGAAAGAAAACAAGGCATATTGAATATGCACGGAACAACAAATGATGCTAATAGGTAGGTATGGTGGACACTTTTGGCAATATTTGATTTTAGGGAGTTGGGAACACGAGTACAACATACTCAGTGTAAGTGAAGGCTAGCAATAGTAAGGGAGCGACAACCGAGAGAGCAATAACTGTCATAATCATGCTTGCAACAAAACAGGACTAATCATGGCATGAAAGTGATTCAAGACCCTCAAGGCAAAATAATTCATCGAGGCTTGACTGATTATTTCAGTCATATGCATGCGTGAGCATGTGCCAAGTCAATTCAAGTGAAACACTCAGAGGAGGATACCACGGTGTCACACCAAGTTATGAATAGAGTAATGCAAGCAAACATTCATATGACATGCTACAAACTATTAGCGGGCTGGAGCTAATCATAAGAAAGCAAGAACTACTAAGCATCCATAAATAACATACATCCTACATGAACAGACTAAGCATGCCCACAATTATGAGTATATGTACAAAAATGAAAGCAAATAGAGTTCGTTACCAGCCTCTTACTACACCTCAAGTTGTCATTTAATCCTCATTATTGCCCTTCACTTGTGTGGTTTGAATAATAATATGAAACCAAATTCCACTGAGGACTGCTGAACCCTGCAACAAACTCACAAAACCAAAGAAGAACAACAAATATTTTTGGTGTTTTTGATTTTTAAAACAAGAACCAAAAAGAATGAACAAGCAAAGCAAAATATTTTTGGGTTTTTCGAATAGTTCAAACAAAGCAAAAAGGGAAAACAAACCAAGGTAAAAAGAAGAAGCAAACAAAGAGAAACAACGGAAATATTTTTGGTCCTTTTGTGTTTTAAGAAAGCAAAAACAAAGAAAGAACAAAAACTAAAAAGAGAACGGAAAATGAATATACAAAGTACCGACGCAAGATGACATGGAGATGAGTGCGATGTCGGCGTACCTCCCCCCAAGCTTAGGCTTTTGGCCTAAGTAGGTATCAATCCCAAGCTGGCCAAGATGAAGTGTCTCCATGGTACGACGAGGAGGTACCCTCGTCCTGGTGCGAGCTCGAGTACATCCCTCTGTAGTGCGCAGAGTAATCGTAGGAGGGCACATCCTCCTAGTGCTGCCTGTGGAACCCCAGCAAGCAGAGTTGCTCGTCCACCTTCTCCTTGGAGCGCGACCATGGCCTCCTGTGAAGACTGAACAAAGTAGACCGCGGCAAAGGAATCTCCCTTATATCCCCGCCAGTAAACAACATCCTATATACTAATCTGTCCATATCAGAATCAGAAGTGACAAAGTGATGTGTTTTCATGGCAGCAAGGTCAAGCCTCTATGGTGCCAATATAGTATCATTGGGATCCACCGAAAGCTCTAATGCATTGACCATACGTGAAGCGATTATGCCCCCATAAATAGGCCCCCTAGCAGCTAGGCGGCGAGCAATAAGAGAGCCAAGATTGTACCGAGTATCATTGTTAAGTGCAGCAGTGAGGAAGGATAAATGATAATTGGAGATATTACTCGTATTCTCCCTACCAAGAACGCTAGTATAAAGATAATAGGCAAAGTATCTAAGAGCAGGGAGTTGGATGTTTCTTATCTTTCCGCACTGAGCTACGCGGTCGTCATCATTGGTCACCCCCGATAGAGCTCCAGCAAATCAGCGGGTCGCCCTTGAATCTTCTTCATTGTCCCTATCATGCCTACACCTATAATACCGCAAAATATTTCCAATGGCATGGTAAAAGGGAGATTATAAATTCTGAAAGAGACAGTTGACTGATAGGGGGTGTTAGTAAAAACGAAGCTCTCAACAAAAGTTTTGGTGAGCAAAGCGTATTGCTCACTCTCATCTTGCATGTATGAATTCAAACCAACCCTCTGAATCAGTAGCAAGAAATCATTAAGAATCCCTGCAGCTTGTAAGAAAGTAAAACAAGGAAAAGTAGATGGGTGAGCATCCCCATCATCTCCTTCATTACCAATGCGAGGTGCAATGAGATCTTCGTTGTATGATGGCCTAAACTGAGAGGCCGATCTTGAGGGCCTTGACCTCCTAGGTGCATCCCTCTCAAATATTTCTCCAAAGGTATGGTTGTTCATGTTTGATATTCTGAAATTTAAACATCTATTAAACAAGTGATTGCAAAGTGAATGTAAATGAAGGGCACTACTCATTGGGACTTGTAAGAGGCCTAATCATGCATCAAAACTATATCTCTAAGCATTGAACAAGCTTACAAGCACTCAAAACCTATCACCTACAGCAGCAAAATACTCAAGATATAAACCACTAAACACAAATCTACTTGGACAAGCGGAGGAGTCACATACCAGAGAACAAATGCTCCAAATTTCAGCAGCAAAGATGGACTGAGCAAGGAGATCGAAAAATCGAGGGCAAGCACAGCAAGAACACGATTTCGAGCAATGAACTGGTGTCTACTTGGGAGAGAGAAGAAAGTGGCAAGTGAGAGAGTGAGTGGAGGGCCAGGGGTGACCCACACCATAGGGAGGAGCGCCCTAGGGCTAGCCGCGCCACCAGGTGGTGTGCCTGCCTGGTGGGCCCCCTTGGGTCACTCCAGGCACTTCTCTGCCCCTTTTTTCGTGTAAAAATTTAATATGAATTTTCTGGATTTTTTCGAGACACTTTATTTTTGAGCAATTATCATGTATAAAAGAATGATTTTCTGACAAAAAAAGTTTTTGGAATGATGCAACGACAAAACAAGGCTAAAACTTCAGAAGTTCTAAGACACTCTAACAAGCAAGCAACTAACAACAAAAAAGAAAACTAAACGAAAACAAAAACTAAAATGGATAGAATAGAAGTAAGCGGAGATAATCATGGTGAAAACATCGTTTTGTTCAATGAAATCCTTTTGTTAACAAGGTTGATCAGGTTTTGTTACCAAAACAATTTTATATGAAACAAAACTTTGTATTCCACTAAAGATTATGTTACCTCAACTTTGATAGCAATGGCCCCAATCATAATAGTTTCAAATTTTTCTCTTGGTTTGGGACAATATATTTCTCCAACTTGAATGCCCTCAACATGTTCAATTGAATTCAAACCATAAGTCCTATCAATCTTCTTGGGGAAATAGACAATATGTTCCTTGTCATTAACATTGAAAGTCACCTTTCCTTGATTACAATTAATAACAGCTCCTGTAGTATTAAGAAAAGGTCTCCCAAGAATAATAGACATATTATCATCTTCAGGCATTTCAAGCACAACAAAATCAGTTAATATGAAGCAATTATGAGCCACTTGAATAGGTACATCCTCACATATACCAACAAGAATAGTGGTAGATTTACCAGCCATTTGCAAAGATATATCAGTTGGTATTAGTTTTTCAAGTTGAAGTCTCTTATAGAGAGAGAAAGGCATAAGACTAACTCCAGCTCCCAAATCACACAAAGCAGTTCTAACATAACTATTCTTAATAGAGCAAGGTATAGTTGGAATCCCTGGGTCTCCAAGTTTCTTAGGAACTTTACCATTAAAGGAATAATTAGCAAGCAAAGTAGAAATTTCTTCATTAGGGATCTTCCTTTTATTCGAGACAATATCCTTCATATACTTTGAGTAAGGAGGCAGTTTAATAGCATCAGTCAAAGGAATTTGCAAGAATAAAGGTTTCATCCACTCACAAAACTTATTATAATGTTCATCTTCCTTTGAATTGTGTTTCTTTATCAGGGAAAGGCATAGGTTTTTGGACCCAAGGCTCTCTTTCACTACCATGTTTCTTAGCAACAAAATCTTCTTTAGTGTATTTAGTATTCTTAGTGTGCTTTTTAGGTTCTTCTTCAACTTTTCCTTTATCAGGAACTTCATTATCTTCATTACCACTTTTAGTTTGAGCATCAGAAATAGATATACTATTAGGATCTATAGCAGGTTTAGAGGGTTCTATAATAGTTTTATGTTTCTTTTTTTCCTTTTCTTATGAGTAGAGCCACTATTTTCAGCTTGTTGAGAATCCTGCTCAATTCTTTTGGGATGTCCTTCAGGATATATAGGATCCTGGGTAGCAGCACCACTTCTAGTTCTAATTTCATAATCATGTTTTTCTTTAGCAGCATTAACTAGCAAGTCTTTTTGCACTTTAATGAGTTGATCTATTTGAGTTTGAACCATTTGAAAGTGTTTAACAATCATTTTAACATCATTAGAGGTTCTTTCCACAATATCTTTTAACTCAACAATAGCTCTAGTGTTTTCCATTAGATGATTTTGCACCCTTTTATTAAAATTATCTTGCTTAACAATGAAAATGTCAAATTCTTCTAAGCATTGATCAGGAGGTTTAAGGTAAGGAACATCACCTTCATCAAAGTGTTGGAGACAGTGTACCTCAATAGTGGATGAGTAAGGGATAGGCTTACATAATTCTTCTATAGGAGGTAAATTCTTGACATCTGCAGCTTTAATTCCCTTCTCCTTAAGACATTTCTTAGCTTCCTTCATCACTTCATCATTTAATTTAATAACTCTCCTCTTCTTTGATGTTGGAATAGGCACAGGAATAGTTGGTTCAGGTATAGTGGCTTCATGTATAGCTGGTTTAGGAGGGGTCCAGTCTTCATAATTCTTGCTTATTTTAGCCATTAATTCCTCATCTTCCTTGGGAGTCCTATTCCTGAAACCACAATCAGCACAGCTATCCAAGTATGTCCTAGATTCTTCAGTTAGTCCATTATAAAATATATCAAGAAGCTCATTCTTTGGTAATGGACTTCCAGCTTGTGCATGAATCAAAGCACAAAACCTTGCCCATGATTCAGGCAATATCTCTTTTTCTCCCTATTTAAAATCAAAAAGTTCCTGCAAAATAGCATGTCTATCACTAGGAGGAAAATATTTCTGCAGGAAAGTACTAATCAAACAATCAGGGCTATCAATAGATCCAGGAGGTAAATTACTAAACCAAGTTTTAGCTTCTCCTTTCAATGAAAAGGGGAAAATATTAGCAACAAAGTAAGTACGCATCTTAATATCATCAGAAAACAGGCCACTCATGGTAGAAAGCTCATTCATATGTGCTACCGCACTCTCATTCTTAGTCCCACAAAAAGGTTCTTTCTCAACAATAGCTATGTAAGATAGATCGAGAGAGAAATCATAATCTTTATCTTTAATGTTTATGGGAGAAGCAACAAACTTAGCAATAGGAGACAATTTGGGTCTAATAGTACGCCTCTCAAGGAGATTCTTAGCAGCGCTCCTATCATGGGTGTTTTTGCATTCTTTAATAAATTCATCGGTCATCTCAACATAACCATCTTCAATATCATAACTCTCACTAAACTCAGGTGAACTAACAGGTGTAGTAGTGTCTTCATTAGGAGTTTCAGTATTTCCAGCTATAGTTCTAGCAATCGTAGCATCTAGGAAAGGACCTAATGAACCACTCTTATCAAGCATAGTAGAAGCATCATCATAAGTATCAGACATTTCAGATTCAGCAGTAGTAACAGTGTGTGTAGCATGTGTATGCGGTGGTGTAACGAGCTTACTCATAACCGATGGTGAATCAAGAGCAATAAAGGTGTTCAGAACCGTACCTCTTCTTGTAGTGGATGGTAAAATAGGAACCTTGCCATCACGAGACTTACCCATGATGGATGGATAACAATGAACAATAGAGAATCCAAGTGAACTTGATAAATAAAGCTATGCTCCCCGGCAACGGCGCTAGAAAATAGTCTTGATGACCCACAAGTATAGGGGGTGTATCGCAGTATTTTCGAGGGAAGTGAAACCCAATTTATTGATTCGACACAAGGGGAGCCAAAGAATATTTATAAGCCTTAACAACTGAGTTGTCAATTGAGCTACACCTGGAAACAATCTTGCTCATAGTTTATCAGTAGCAACAGTTTTGTAGTAGCAATAGCAAAGTATCAGCAGTAGTAAAAGTAAAGACAGTAGTAACAATAGCAGTAAATAGTAGGATTCGAGTGCGGTAGGCATAGGGATGGATGGACGGGCGTTGCATGGACAAGACAATTCACAGGGCAATCAGAACATAGGGCAATTGCAGATAAATAAGATAAAGCATCCAAGTACTAGATAATCCTAGGCATGTGTTCCATATATAGTCATACATGCTCGCAATGAGAACTTGCACAACATCGTTTGTCCTGCCAGCCCGTTTGCAGCGGGGCCTCAAGGGAACTACTGGCAATTAAGGTACTCCTTTAATAGAGCACCGGAGCAAAGCATTAACACTCCGTGAACACATGTGATCCTCACATCAAAGCCATTCCCTCCGGTTATCCCGATTTCTGCCACTTCGGGGCCATTGGTTCCGGACAACAACGTGTCTATACAACTTGTAGGTAAGACCTAAAACAATACTATCATAATGAATCAATAACATGTTTAGATCTGAAATCATGGCACTCGGGCCCTAGTGACAAGCATTAAGCATAACAAGTTGCAACAAAGTCAAAAAGCACTAATAATAGATACTAGGCACCATGCCCTAACAATCGGATGCCATTACATGAACGATCTCATCCAATCCCTACCATCCCCATAGCCTACAACGGGGGATTACTCACTCATAGATGGGGGAAACATGGATGGACGATGGAGAAGCGATGGTGATGATGATGGCGATGATCTCCTCCAATTCCCCGTCCGTGAGGTGCCGAACGGAGTTTCGGTGCTGTTTGTGGAATTGGTGGTGGCGTGAGTGAACTCCTTCTAGAAAAACGTCGACCCCCCTGAGTTTTTAGGTCAGAAGGCATCTTATTGGCGAAGAGGGAGACCGAGGGGGTGTCTGGGGCGGCCAGACCACCTGGCGCTGCTGAGCCAGCTCGTGACCGTGTGGTGTGGCTGGGCCCACTCCGTCTCATATTCTGGCTCCGTGAGTCTTCTGGTGAAATAGGATTTTTGGCATATTTTCCGGGATTTTTCCTGATAGTTGATTTTCTGCACAAAAACTAGACACCAAGGCAATTCTACTGAAAACAGTGTCAATCCGTGTTAGTTGCATCCAAATCACACAAGTTTAGAAGAGAAACATTAGCAAAAGTGTTCGGGAAAGTAGATACGTTTTGGACGTATCAACACGCAACGTCACCTCCTCTCCAGCAAGCACCTCTCATGCAGAAGGACCTGTTTTCAGCAAAACAGAACAAATATCAAATATACTTAACACTGCAAATGTGTTTGCAAGATTATAACATTTATAAAACTGTATATCAAATATATACCTTTGTCATTGATGACCTGAGTGACATCTGGTTCAACCAACACATTCTTGAGATGTGTCATGTACCGGTGGAACTCCATTGATTCCGCGTCGCCCCTCATAACGCAAGCCCTGACTTGTGCTTGGTAGCTTGGTGGCAGCGACCGCAGCACAACGGCATTTGCAAAAGAGCCCGTCATCCAGATGTCCAGGAAGTATGCAGGCCTCATGTACACATCATGCATGTGCTCCAAGTGGTCCTCCAGTGATGAGTTCTCCTCCATCTTAATGGAGAGGAAGTCTCCCATCAGCTCATGCTCCCAAATGCGTGTCTGCTCCACGAAATGTGTCCTAAGCTGTAGCATCACCGAACGAGGGTTGACATCACCCACGAAAGGCCACAACTCGTCCACCATTCCGAAACGCGTTACAACTGAAATATAGGAGGCCATCTCACGACGGAGATAGCGCTCTTTCCACTGCTCTAGGGTCTCTAGGTCAGTGGGCTGATCCAAATCCATCTCGTCGAGTATGTAGTAGACCATGTCATTCTCGCTAAGGAGAATGTGGAGACACGCAACCCATATGGAGAAGTTCGATCCATCCAATCTGAGTTTCTCTCCTTCTAACCAATCAATCGTCAACAGGAAAGGTGCCATCTACATTTATAATTGCAAAAGGAATTTAGACTAAGTTTACAATTAAATGAGTCAATAATAACTCCACTCAGAAACACCTATCCCCAAAAGGGTTCCTAGTGATAACACGACCCCTATCAGCCACATCTCCCCCGATTGACACGGCCATCAATGTGGGTTCAAAGGTGGACGCTAAACGTTGGTCACATCATTCATGCGACTCGTGCTCGATCTTTCGACCATCCGTGTTCCGAGGCCACGCTTCTATGGCGTGCTAGGCTCGCCAACTCAACCTTAGTGTATTCGTTGTGCAACATGGCTTACACCCACTGTATGTGAACGTAGATATGTCTGACACCCAGGCCTGTTACCCTAGATCGCCTCATACCGAAGAACTTTCTTGGTGGTGCACACTAAGGGGGAACACAATCGTTGGTAATTTTAACAGGGATCATCTTATTAGGCTACCGTTGAGTATCTAATACTAGCCAACAATAAGATATACAAACAATAACTTTGAATGTAAATGTTGTGTGATATGGTCCTTCACGTCGTGATCTCCATCCACCGTCACCGGGTTCTGGCGCGAGGTTCAGCGCCGTGAGACACTGTGGTACCGTGTTCTTTTGGCAGTAGTTCGTCACCTCCGTGACAATCTACTACTATGTAACAAAAGGTAATTACTTTACCTTCGCCACAACCATATCACAAAGCAATGGCCCCCTGCAAAACAAAGTTAGACGCCTCTACTTTATCTTTGCATGTTTTACGTGGCTGAATGGGCTTTCGCACAAGAACCGTTCTTACCTACGAAATTTCAGCACAACGCTGATCAAGTAGTTGTCTCTACTACACCCCTTTCGGGGCCCTCCGTTGCAAATGGCATACCAACTAATGCGAGAGAGACATACACCCCCCTAAGCCACTTTATACGGTACAAGCCGTATGTCAAGCGTGGACCAGTCTCGCGAATGAACACGTAAAGTCGGTCGGGGGCCGCTTCATCAAGCATTATTGCGGTATACACAAGTACACGTGGGAGGGTAACAACTAAAAGATCAGCGACCACATGCTACATCTTGTGTGTTCTACCCGTACTAGCATTACTACACATAGATCTAGCTCTGATACCACTGTTGGGTTCCGCCTATGAAAACAATAAATTTTATCCTACGCCCCTGAACCCCTGAAGCTGCCAGGACCTATCTATTAGTAATACAGTAATGGGAGGGGCTTTTCACAAACTTACCCTCGAAGACCAAAAAGCATTGTCAACGCTCAGGCGAACGTGGTTGATGTAGATGAGCCGAAGCCGACCTCAAGGTCGTGATGAAGTCCTTGCGCTCCTTGGCTCCAACGACTTGAGTGCCTCAACTGTGACACCTCACGGGGAGTTACACACGTCCGGTGCCTGACGATGACTCCTGCTTCCCCGATCCAGTAGCAGTTGCGGAAGTAGAGCTCCCGGATCCGAATCCCGTAGCGCGATGGCGTTCCGCAGTGAAGATGTCTCTCGCCCGCGTAGTCCAGACTTGGGACCACTGTCACGAGAGAGAGGAGGGGAGAGAAAATATCAATTAGAGGTCCTCCCAAAAGTGGGGAGACCTTTATTGATTATTCGTGTATCTATCTGGCCAAATACCCCCACTATATATAGGGAGAGGAGGGGGTACACTCTCCCTCAAAGTCCCGGGATGGGACTAAAGGAGAGGAGGGGGAGGGTGGCCGCCGGCCACCCCCATGGGCCCCGCACGGGGGGCTGGCCCACTAGGGGGCCGGCCACCCCCTTAGCCCCTTCTCCCTCTCTCCTTTCCCCTAATGGGCCCTCTCCCTCCGGAAATTGGCCCATTAAGCCTTTGACCATTAAATTGATTTTTCTCTTTTATTAAATAATTATGAATAAATGATTAAATCAATATTTAACATTCATTCACATATTATTCAACCTCAGTGGCTATGGAACACCTTCCACCTCCACTCTGGACATACTGAAACACTTCCGGTTTTCTCCCTACTCTTCTTCGGTGATTGCACCAATCCTATAAACACTCTCTAAGCATCATCAAGCCCTTAAGAGTGATACCCCACGGTTCGGGAACACTCCAGACATGGTCGGGACATTCCCGCACCAATGATCGATAGAGGGACCTGGATGGCCATGTGACCCCTGTGCGTTCCACGAAGATCTTTCGTCATTTGAACCAGGACAGTCGTGTCTTATTCCCTTTGTCATTCGATACTTGCATTGCCCGAGATCTGATCATTGACATCACCATGTCGTGTTCAATCTCGTTACTGAACAATGCTACTTGACTCGTTCCGACAAGTGATATCCCCGTGATCAAATCACACGTTGGCACAGCTATTGGATATAACTTCTCCGAGTGGGCCCTTGAGTATCTTCCCGTCACATGGACAGACAAATCCCGCTCTTGACATATATTTACTCTACGGTTTCCTCCGAGTACCTGAACACACCTTTATAACCACCGTATTACTAGATGGTGTTTGGTGCTATCTAAGCACTCTCGGGAGACAGTGATTGATATAGCCTCACGGTCTAAGGAATAGTCTACGAGGATCCATTTCTAATCATAGTAACTTGAACTTCATGACATGATCGGGTCATGATGTTTAGCTTGGGTATTGGTTCATCATCTCATTCTGTGAATGAGATGACTCCATTTCCAACTGGCATAAATGCCACATGATCAGGAAACATGATCATCTGTTGACCAATGAACCAGTGACCAGAGTTTCACTAGGAACCCCTGGTTGTTTGTATATCACATGTGTATTGATGTTTCCACTCAATACAGTTATAGCATGATATAAAACTTAATCATAAACTATATGAAATATGATAATAGTCCTTACTACTATTTGACTCTAGGGCATATTTCCAACATCTCCACCTTCTACCTTTATGCACCTATTGAGAGAGCATAGTGGCCATTCTTAGTTCTATGTGCATTGTCCCAAGACATGTTGATTGATGCATAACTTGATATTGCTTGTTCTTAAACTATTTGTATCTAGTCACTCTTATGAACTTTGAAGGTGTCCTATGCATCTATGTTTGCTACTCTATGAGGGACAAGCTGAATGCCACTATGCTATGTTTTCTTTATGTGAAACAAACAAACGTCTTGCAAAGCATTGTTATTCATGAATCTTTTGTTTGTTCCTTTTCATGTTGCAACATAGTTGCTATGTCTTATTGTTAGAACTTTATCTTTCATGCTAAGTTGAAGTACTTTGATCCTAGCTATCAATGTTTTACAAATACTTTGATCAAGTTTGTGATGGTGCATGTCACCTCAAAAATTATTCTTTATTTTTATCACTTACCTACTCAAGGACGAGCACGAGTTAAGCTTGGGGATGTTGATACGTTGCTAACGTATCTATAATTTTTGATGTTTCATGCTTGTTTTATATATACTTTCTTATATTTGGTCCACACTTTGGAGTATTGTTATACACTTTCCGGGACTAACCTATTAACAAGATGCCACAATGCCAGTTGCCTGTTTTCTGCTGTTTTTGGTTCCAGAAAAGTCAGAAAATGAATATTCTTGTAATTGGACGGGACAAAAGCCAAAATTGATATTTTACCGGAAGACTCATAGAGCCAAAAGACGAGACGGAGAGGGGTCACAGGGCGGCCACACCATGTGGTGGCGCGGGTCCACCCTGGCCACGCCACCTGGTGGTGTGGGCCCCCTGGCCGCCCACCAACCTTTCCTCTTCGCCTATAAGACGCCTCCCGATGCAAAAACCCTAAATAGACGAGCCTCCAGCCACGAAAAGTTCCACAACACCGCCGCCACCGAAGGGGAGATTCGGGGGACAAAAAGTCTCTGTTCCGGCACCCTGCCGGGACGGGGAAGTGCGCCCGGAGCCATCTCCATCGATCTCCACCGCCATCTCCATTGTCGTTGCTGATTCCCATGATGATGAGGGAGTACTTCTTCCTCGAGGCTAAGGGTTCTACTGGTAGCTATGTGTTCATCTATCTCTCTATGCATGATCATATTGTGACCATGAGCTTTGTAATCAAGTAGATCTACCTTGCTACTCAAGTGCTTTAATAGATCTCTGCTCTCCCCATGTGTGTGAAAGTGACAACATGCACACCATGGTGGCACTTAGGCTAGAGACTACAAATACTTGTTATGAGTTATATTTGGAGTTGGATGTCTCTTTGAAATTGTGGTGTTTGTTGGAACCATCTAGTGCTCAAGGTGACAGTGTGGGGTTATCTAGATGGGAAAGGCTTACTTTGAGGTGTGCTATTATAGCCCTACCATGGATTAGAGTGTCCAACCGGAGAGTAGTTCAGAGTAGTATCATGAAGATAATATATTTATATGAGAGTGTTCACTAGTGAAAGTATGATCCCTAGGCCTTGTTTCTAAGCATTGAAACACCGTTTGCAACTAGATTTGTTACATGTTTGCTTGCTGCCATCTTTGTTTCTGTTTGCCTTTAGTCTCTTCCACGCCATCAAAGTATTTTCTAGCACCATTGTCTTATATCCATACCACTTGTATTTTACGATCTGTTCGCCAAACTAGTGCACCTATATACCTAGCAAGTGTATTGGGTGTGTTGGGGACACAAGAGACTTCTTGTATCTTGATTACAGGATTGCTTGAGAGGGAATACCTTTGACCACTTCCTCCCTGAGTTCTATAAACCTTGGGTAATCCACTTAAGGGAAACTTGCTGCTGTTCTACAAACCTCTGCACTTGGAGGCCCAACAAGTGTCTACAAGAATAGAAGTGCGTAGACATCACCCTGCAGCCACGTTGTCAATGCGGCCATGTTTCACACCCAAACCGTGGTTTGGAAATAGCCTATTCTATAAGTTACTAAAACAACGATAATTGAGAGAGGTTTAAAATATCTAATAACAAAGAACTTTTAACAAGAACAAAATAAATTAAGACGGAAAGTAAACAGGAATATGAACTGAATTAAAGAGATTGTACTTATAGGATTGAATGGAATGAGAGAGGGCTTATAGGCTTCGGTCTCACTAGTACTAGATGGGCAAATATATGTGTGATCTATAAGAGATTTCTCAGACAAATAAACGTTCCCCAATTGATTACCGGACTGTCACACTGTGTGCACTATGCATGGTTCTCGTGCGTCACCGCAAGGCAAAAGGCACTTCCGAACCAAAGGATCACATAAACTCATCTTAGATCACAATAAATTCTAACTTAGCGCACTGGATCATACCTCAACCTAGAATTAAATCAATCAATCACACATGCATGAATTGCGAAATATATATAAATATAATGATATCACAACCATGTTCAATCTTACAATTACTAAACACAAGAGAGAGAGGGAGATGGAGATCGATGCGTGGTGGTGGTGATGTATTCCTTCTCCTCCCCTTCTTCTTGATTGGATGCCTTGATGGTGATGGTGTTGAGGGAGATCTAGATCTCAGAGGTGTGGTTGAGACAGCACTCCACTGCAATGGAGATCGGATCGGTGGCGGTGGCGGCAGAGCTCCGCCCCTGAAGGGCTATAGCTTGGTGGCTCTCTCTTGGGTCCTCCCTCCTTTATATAGGCCTTAGGGGTGCATAGGGTTTCCCCAATACCATCATAGGAAAGGTTCTAGAGCTTTTCTAGGGTCGAATTCCGTCGTTTGCGACCTTCTTCACAATTATACGGGTTGAGCTATACGACTAGAAAAATAGCTCCGGCCGTATAGTTGCTCGTCAAACTATGTGCCCCCTTTAGTATTTTGGCCGCCATTTCTTCATATGAACTCCGTTTTGGGTGTTCTTGGGCTCGTTGAATTCGTATCATTGAGGGATAAAACCCCATGGTCTTGGATATTTATTTTGAGATGTTGGAAAATTCACCTTTTCAACCTCTCAAATGGCTAAGTCTGGTCCCTGCAGCTCCTTCGTATTATGCTCTCTTTGTTCCTTTTGCCTTTTTTTATACATAATCATCATCAACACCTACACACAGTTCATATACAAGGAAAGGTGATAAAATTCTACCTAAACTACTAAATGTGCAAAGCTCATATGAAAGTAAAATGAGAACTAGAAGTCCTGCATATAAGGCATAGCTATAGCTGAAAGAAACATGATATGAGAGATAAATGGCTCATTTTATATGGCTAAAAGAGGTGGTATTTCACAGCGATCAACCATCATAGTTCATCATCTCCAGCCTTCATCCACTTCATAGCCATAGCCATCGTCTTGTACTTAAGATCTTATTGTGAATTGGCGGTCATTGTAAGAAATATTTGATTTCAGTCTAAGTATTTTGCACAATGTTTTTTATCTTTGATCTTATTGTTATGAGTAAGTAGTCCTCATGGGATGCGGGTTGGGGTGAAATATCATAGCGAGTATGTTCATCTAATACATGGGAATATCATGTGGTGATTGAATAAAGATCTGTATATTTGTATATTTGTCTTTTTTCTTGATCCATAGACTTGTAGGTACCCAAGATCTCAAGGATTGGTAAAGAATCGAGGTGAGATGAGTGGTGAATGGTGATTTTACGTGAAACCAGTGACAACAAGGGATCCACTTGGGAGTAACAATAACATCACTTTTTAAGGCTTTGATATGTATTTACTTAATAATTATTATAGTCTGGTGCTTCGTGGTATAACGGTTGGATCAAAAGACTATTACTATGCATGTGCCTCGCAAGGGATTTAGTATATTTGAATGTGCTGCCCACAATCTTATCTTTGTTAAATCATTTTAAATGAATGTGTATTATTATATTTATCCCATATGATGTGCAGCTGTAGATGAATCTTCAACCATGGCATATTTCCATCCATTGCAACAACCAACAATTCAAAGTAAATAAGAAAGGTTCGGTAAACGTAAGGTAAAACGAGTAAACAAGTCTTGTAGATGTGCCTCATTTATTTTCCATTTAGTATTGTTTCTTGAGGTTCGATTAAACTTAGGTCTACTAGGAAAAAAGCTACTATACTGCATATGTAAATCCAGATCGAATGTATCAACCTTTTTTCTGGCGTCATTGCCAGTGAAGCAATTCGCTATACTGATGAGGTCATTAGAGACCTTATTTTTAGTTTTATTTTTGTTTTTAGTTTATTTCTTATTATTAGTTTACCTTTTGTTATCTATTTAAAACCCAAAAAATAGTTACTTATTTATTTGTTTCTCTTATTCAAAATATACCAAAAAGAAAAGAGTCATGGCTCAGAAGAAACTTGGGGAGTATGCTACTTCCAACGATGATTTTATTTGTGCAACTATTACTCAGTCTGCCGTTGGTGCAGAAATTTATAAAATTAAGCCTAACTTTTTGAGTTCAGTTCAACAAAACAATTTCGAGGCTCGGCTACTGAGGACTCGGGTTTGCATCTAAACACATCTAGTGAAATTTGCGATATGATGCGCATTAAAGATGTTGATCCCAATATGGTAAAATCATGTTTATTCCCTCCAGCTAAAACTATGCAACTAAGATTCAACATAATAAACTTTAGACAAGAAGACTGTGAGACACTAGCGCTTGCTTGGAAGAGAATGAAAGAAATTGTAATGAACTGTCCAAGTCATGGGATGGAATAATGGCTTATATACATTTATTTTATAGGGATTTCTATTTTCGTGCCCTTAGAGCATCACTAGTAGTGCCCCTAAACCCTCAAATCCTCAAAAATAATTGTTTTTATAGTTTGCGAGAAAGAAAACGCGTAGACTAGAACCCCTAAACCCTCAAAAAATTAGGGGTCCAACCCTCAAACCCAATTCCAACCTGTAGAAGTGAGGGTTGGGGAGCCCAAACTGCCCCAACCCGCACTTGCCTTCCAACGCACGCGAGAGGGAAATCTCACTGCCCCAACCTCCCTTGTTCGCGCATCCGAGCCGCATGCCGTTGCCCCCCGCCTCCCATCGACGCGCGCCGGCCGCCACGAGCTGCACCGCACCCGGATCCGCGCCTTCCCACCGCTTCCTACCCCGTATCGCGCGCATCCGAGCCGCACGGCCGCCGCCTCCGCCCTGAGCCCCCGCGCTTGCCCCCTACCGCCAGCCGCCTCCCCCACCTCCCCGAGCCTCCCCGAGGCTGCCACGGCCACCTCCCGAGCCGCCAGCCACGCGACCTGCAGGTATGCCTCCTTCTTTTCTATGACAATGTTGGTACCCGTGTGCAACCGGAAAGAAACCCTTGTCGCATACAAGCTTTTCTTGAAGCACATCGTGCGATTGAGGATGCAAAGACTCATGGTCAGCTCCAGGATGATCTAGTAGAGCACCATTGGCAGTTGGATGGGCGGCGCCAAGGCCCATGATCTATCTTTGTTTTACTTTTCTATGTCCTATTTTATTTGCACAATTAGTGTTATTTGCAAAAACATTGTCGTAATAACTTGAATGATTATTATGTGCTTGAAAGTAGTATTTGGTGTTGTAATAATAACTAGAATGATTATTGTTTTCTTCAAACCCTTATTGAGATGATGATAATTGTGATATATCAAACGAATGTTTTTAAGGGTTTGAGGGTTCTAGTCTCTGCCCTCAATCCTCAGTTTTAAGGGTTTGAGGGTTCTAGTCTTTGCCCCAGTTTTTCACCCATTAAAAATGCCAAAAAATGCCCATTCTCAACCCTTCAATAGCTTTGAAGATTTGAGGATTTAGGGGATCTACTAGTGATGCTCTTAGTTTGTTAGTCGTACTTATTTTTTCTCAGCCGCTTAGTTTTTCCTCACGTTTGCCCTCCCTCCATTCCGAAACCCTCACATGCGCTCGGACGGGGGATGCCGCCAGGTCAAAGGCATGACCGTTACATGCTGACCAATGGGACCGCGTTGGGACAGATCGTGCATTGAGCGTTACGTTACGTCGCCTCGACCGTTACATGCTGACAGGTGGGGCCAGGATACACAGCGGACCAGCCATCCATCTCTCGCTGATTATGAGGGATGTGGTGTGCGACCATGTGGGGCACGTTTGGTGGTTACGTGCGCTCTGTCGCCTAAATTGGAAGTTTTCTTTTTTATTATTTTTATGATTAGCCTTTTTAAGAGCACATTTTCCCCTCTCTCTCGCTAACAGTTGTGTTCTTTTGCCCAAAAAGGTAGCGAATCTAGAGCAGCTTCTCTCTTTATTCATTGTTCTCTTTGCCCTCGTTTTTCCCCAATCTGGTAGCAAATCTAGAGTAGCAAATCTAACCAGCACTATAAATAAATTCAGTAAACAGAGCAGATGTAGATAAAGCAGCTAATATAGGTTATATAGTACGATACTTAACGAGGTTCGACAATTAGGCTACTCAGCAGCAGCAGCGGACAAGTTCAACACAGACAAGACAAAAGAAGCTGCTTTACAGCAGCAACATCAATAAATCAGTGGCCCCTCATGGCCTCTGCCAGGAGGACCTCTGCCTCCTTCCTCTGGCGCCTCCTCCACTTCTTGTTGCCCAGTCCCTTGACCTTGGGAGTCTTGGGCGTGATCGGGGGCATACGACCCTCCTTGATAGCCACCTTTTGGAGGTTGCGGAGGTGAAGACCGAGCGTCTGGTGCTTGACTATGAAACCGTGGACGTTCAGGGACTCACCGTAGGTCCTCACATCCTTGGCATGCTTCACGAGGGAGTTGAAGTCTGTGGCGTGGAGCCTCCTAGTGGGGCAGAAGGTGCAGCTGTACACGTCGCCAGTGAAGAAGTTGTTGTACTGGCCAGACTTGAGCCTCCTTAGCACATGACAAGTCTTGGTGTCCTTGGACTCGTCGTCGCTGCGGACGTGGCTGCTATCCTCCTGTTGGAAAAAATAGTCTAGTGCAATAAGAACATGATTGAGATATTTTAATTATTGGGATTGATTATTTGCATCAATTAACCGATTGAGATCTCCTGATTATTCCTAAAATCTCAAACCAAATCAAATACGGATCCCAACTACAAACATGGGGTTCAAATACGAATGGGGGGATTCATCGAAATACGGGATCTAACACAAGAGGATTAGATACTATAAAAATATGAACTGCCGAGACCTAATAACATACGATCTAGCATCCAACAATAGGAATGGGGGAAGAATAAGCGAAGGGGAGAAAACCCTGGTTACCTACGACCATGGGTCAGCAATGCTGATGTCGTAGGGGTTCTCCAGCCTTATGGAATCAACCTCCTCTTTAGGGGTCCCAGCCGAGCGGGATCTACCCGAGACCGGCGAGGGCCTCCTTGCCGGCGGCTACGACGAATGCGGGGATAGGGACGGCGGCTGCCTTCGATGCCTGTACGGGAACGGGGGCCTCCTCGCCGGCGGCCTTGGAGGTGCCAATGGCCACCGCAGTCGTTCTTCTCCATCGCCGGCGTGGTTGGGGTTTCCTTGGGGGTTTGCAGAAGGTGATGGGACAGTGGAGACGGTTGAGTGAGCGAGTGAGTGATGAGTGAGAGTGGGGAGGCCTCTATTAAAGGAGAAGGGAAGCGACGTTTCATTGCACCACTGTGCACCGTGTAACCGTGTACGCTACTACACCGTGCATGGCCACACGTGTCCGCTACCCCTCCGTGCACCGCACACGCGTACCGAGAGTCACGTTTTTTCCCTCGTGTCTAACCCTGTCGACTTAGTTGTGCTCAGTTTTGTCCTCGAGTGTAACACTGGCAGTTTGGTTGTACTCAGTTTTCCCCTCCAGTACTAACACTGCCGTGTGCAATACACTCAGTGTTACCCTCGGTGGCTGGTCAACAGAGAGTCAACGAATAGGTTTAGCTAGCTAATTGAGTCATTTTATGCACAATAAATTCAAAAAGAGCAAAACATAGTGGCATCTACCCAGGGAGTCTTATTATATGACCTGCCACCATAAGAAATGTATATAAACCAAGTTTAAACCTACATCACCACTTCTCAAATCACTTAGTATCTATGAAGGTTCATGGCTTTCTACTCAAGCCTCTTCCCAAAACACCCCTCCCCAAAACATAGTTTGTCTGAATGAGGCAATAACTTTCAAAATGGTGTATATTTGAATTGCAAATAGTTTGATGTATGCCAAGATGTATGTTATTGTATAAAAGACGCATTTTCCATTTTTTAAATCTTTTTCTATTTTGTATTTGAACCCCTTTGCCAGTCTCTCCCTTGGTTTTTAAGTTCTACTTAGTTTTGCCCTTCGTTTTTAAGTGCTACTCAGTTTTACCCTCTTAGTATCAATCTCTTGCACCTATGCTCATCTTCGCTGCTATGCTTTGATTGGTTGAGACAGTTGACACGCGGATTGTTCCCACCAACCGTTGATCCTCTGTGATCTTGCGGACAGGATAACCCCTATATCTATCAGGGGGCACCCCTCTATCCATGCAAAATAACGAGTTTCCATCGGTACTTTAACTCCATAAACAAATGAACTTGAATATAATTTGAAGGGAACGTGTTCGAAGGTGTATAATTTGTGCATTACATTCCACTATATGAAAATGATAATCTCTCAAGATTTTCTTAGCACAATATTATTACGTATTAAGTGCGATTTCAAAGAGTTCAAATGTGTATAATTTTCATATATGCAAGTTTATGCATTACATTCCACTCTATGAAAATGGGGGAGGAAATGACAATCTCTCAAAAGTTTGCTAGTACATCATTATCTCATTATTAAGTGCGATTTCACAGTGTTCAAAGGTTTAAAATTTTCGTATATGCAAGTTTATGCATTATATTTCACTCCATGGAAATGATAAATGATCGGGATTTTATTAGCACAACATTATCATGACCTAAGTGCGATTTCATAGAGTCCAAAGGTGTATAATTTTTGTATATGCCAGTTTATGCATTACAGTCCACTATATGAAAATGATAATCTCTCAAGATTTTCTTAGAACAATATTATCACGTATTAAGTGCGATTTCAAAGAGTTCAAAGGTGTATAATTTTCGTATATGCAAATTTATGCATTACATTTCACTCTATGAAAATAATAATCTCTCAAGATTTTCTTAGCACAACATTATCACGTATTAAGTGCAATTTCAAAGAGTTCAAAGGTGTATAAACTTCGTATATACAAGTTTATGCATTACATTCCACTCTATGAAAATGGGGGAGAAAATAATCTCTCAAAATTTTGTTAGCACATCATTATCACGTATTAGGTGCGATTTAAAAGTGTTTAAAGGTTTATCATTTTCGCATATGCAAGTTTATGCATTACATTCCACTCTATGAAAATGATTATCTCTCAAGATTTTCTTAGCACGACATTATCATGTATTAAGTGTGATTTCAAAGAGTTCAAAGGTGTATAATTTTTGTATATGCAAGTTTATGCATTATATTTCACTCTATGGAAATGATAAATGATCAGGATTTTATTAGCACAACATTATCATGTCCTAAGTGCAATTTAAAAGAGTTCAAAGGTGTATAATTTTCGTATATGTATTAAATTTCACTATAAAAAATGAAGCTAGACAAAGGGCATGAGCGCGGGGCTGGCTCGGGGTCCCATCTTGCAACGCCAACCTGGGTAATTTATGGGTCCCGTGCTCACGTGGATAAGCTGTGGGTTCGGTGCTCACGTCAATAAGCTATGGATCTGATGCTGATCTGGATAAGTTGAGAGAGGTGTCCACTACGGGAATCGACTGAACGCGGCGCCACTTATCAGCATGTAACGACAAGGGTACACTATGAGACCCTGACAGAACACGACCCTACTTGTTAGCACGTAACGATGAGGTTCCAGTACGGGACCCAACTGAACGCGGCCCCACTTGTCATCACGTAACAGCAAGGCTGACGGACAGCGAGTTTCATACCATGTGAGACTTTCATACAAGGAGATGGGAAAAAGTGAGGAAAACTAAGCGGCTGGGGAAAACTAAGTACAACTAACGAACCGAGGGTACGAAAATAGAAATCCCTATTTTATAATGGTCTTAATCCAATATCTAAGTCTATGCTAGATACCGCAGCAGGAGGAACCATCATGAGGAAGCAAGTGAATGTTGCAAAACGACTACTTGATGATATGCAAAACAACCATGCCCAATGGCATGTAGAGAGATCCTTCTTAAAAAAGGGTGAATTCAATCACTGAGGAGCATAATGAAGAGCTTACTGCAAAGCTAGATGAGTTACTTAATATTGTGAAGGGTAAGGAAGATACTCAAATTAATGCTATCACTACCAATGCTAATGAAACAAATTTTATAGCTCGTAATCCGTGTAACCCTGCTTGGAAGAGTCAAAACTATGATCGTATCACCTTCCGCCTAATGAACCATGAGTATACATTAACACTCGATCAATGGGCTCATTGTTTTGGGTTTATTAAGAACATCACGGATATATGCTCCACCAATTTTATTCTTAATCCTACACCCTTTGAGTATTTTAACTTTCTGAGAATCCATGGAAACACACCTAAGGAAAATAAAATTAACTATCCTACTGTTCGTTATTTGATCTATGTTATTGCTAACACTTTGCTGGCACGCCGTGAGTTTACTAGAGTCCATAAAGAGGACATGATGATCCTTGCAAGAGATGCTATTTGGAACTGTAACTTGACGCCAAATTTTGGCGCCTTTCTCGTGTTTTATCTTAATCATCAAGATCTTCAACCCATGGTCCCATATGCGGAGGAGGAGTTGCCATCATTCTTGCTCGAGCACTTCACACCAACCTAGGTAATATCCAGCCATTGGAAGGTGTTCATCATCTCGGTTTCTCTACTCTCAAAGCTTATGGTATCTAAATCAAATGGTAGATACTTTTTTGATATACCTGGAGCCGATCACTTGATCCCATCTCCTTTGTCTAATAGTTGTTCTCTATCGATAATGGACATTTGCATTATGACTCGCAGGTTGGAGCAAGTCTACCCCAATAAGAAGTACCCGTGGTTGAGAAAGGAGAAGATGAAGAAGTAGAACAAGAAGGCCCTGGACAAGAGCAGCAACCACCAAACTACTACACCACCTATGAAGATATCTACTCGCTCAAAAGAAGCATTCAGAATATGAGCAACCTCTCCACCAGCCTTCGAGATGCTACCGCCAACCTCTCGGCCCAGTTCACCAATTAAAGCAGCCAATGGAACTTGGAAGATTATCCACCACCACCACAATGAGCAACAAAAGGGCTTGCAAAAGCCTAAGCTTGGGGATGTGTTCGCTATGCATTTGTATTTGTGTAATAATGAGGTTGTACTCCAGCTTCCTGTGAGCTTTGAAACACTCATGTTGGGCTTGTTCCATCCCTTTGCTTTTTCTTTTGCTTTTCGCTCTCATTTTCCTTTCTTTCGTTTGTTTGTTTTGTTTTCTTAGTATCTTGCTTGGTCACAAGCCTTTTCTATTCTTTAAATCCCCATCCTTAAAAATACAAAAAAATCCTTTTCTTTTTTCGTGAAAGTGGATTTGCCTATTACCTCGTTGCTTCAATATTATTAGTAGGAGAGTGATTTGATTGAGTTTTGAAGGAAAACATCCCTATAAGGAAGAGAATTCTGAAGTCACACATGAGAGGTATGTCCTATGTCTCACACTTTAGAAGTTTGAAATATTTATCCTAGTTAGTTGATTTGTTAAGATGTTATGCTAGTGGGATTGATTCAAAATAGTTAGAGTAAAGCTTTTTATTTGTATGAGTAATTAGTTGTGGAAGCTTTTTCTCTAGTTCTTCTAGTTATACTTAACACCGTAGATATTTTGATAGACTTGATGGCACTCTTCAAAGGAGTTGTTTCATAGAAATGAAGTCTAGTGGTATTTGTGATTCATGCCAAAGCTAAACATTGTGGATCAAAATGTGATACAGTTTAAAGCTTATTTACATATTTTTGATGCACACCTTTGGATGCCAACAAATTTGCTGGCCTATGAATGATCAATAGTACTATGAGTTGACGATATGGGTAGCACTTGTTACTGTAATGGGAAAAAATATTGGTACTCTTGAAGGTTGTGAAAACATTGCTAAAAGATCACTCAATGATCCTTATTGAAAACTATCTTTGAAAAATAAAGATTCACATAAAATAGTCTTTGGCATGGTCTCGTTACTACTTTATGAATTTTCTTGAAAAACAATGAATGGAACAATAGTGTTTGATAGTTTTGATCTATTGATGTGGGCCTCAATCAGACACTTTACTCTTATGCTACTTAGGACATGATCTCTCATACTTAAGTCCGCTATTATGAAATATTCTAGTGTTCCTTGGCAAGATGAGAGGTAACTAGAGGAATTAGATTGATTGTTACACTTCTAGTTGTTTATACTGATATCAAACTCTACTTTGATTGTTTTGAGTTAACAAAGATTGTATAGTACTCTTGGCCCTTCTCTAACTTCGACGAGCCTCTCAAATGGAAGAACTGATGGATGCATACGACTACCAACCGTAAGTGAATTCATCTTTTGGTTATATTAGTTTAAACGCTAAGTTCTTTATGGTTTTGTTGTTTTCTTGCTCGAGGACGATCAACGTTTGAGCTTTGAGAAAGTTGATAGCTATGAAAATAGTCATATTTCTGCGTGTTTAAATCACATTTGTTGTCAAACAATTGATCAAGAATCTCTCTAACCTTGCTAATGAATAATTATTGCAAAGATGTGCAATTCTTTGTTTTAAATTGTGTTGTGCAGGAAATCACACTTTTAATGCAAAATCAGGAGCATTTATTGAAGATTATGATTTTACCTACATAGCCAAATCAACTGGGGTCAAAAAGAAGCCTTCTGAAGGCTTAACAACCTACGGTACAAGCAAGGTCTACACGTACTGTTTGACCGTACCATGTGGCGTTCTCTCTGTCAGGTCAAAACATATAACTTTCGTGAAGACGCCTATATATTTCGAGACTCCAAGCGCAGCGCAGGGAGCCGTCATTCTCAGATCGCATCACAACACCACCGAAGGAGATCCACCACTATAGTTCATCCTCTCCACCCTCCATCCATTCCATAGCCATAGCCATCATCTTGTACTTGAGATCTCCTTGTGAATTGGCGACCATTGTAAGAATATTTAATTTCAATCTAAATATTTTGTAGAATATTTTCTATCTCTGATCTTATTGTTATGAGTGAGTAGTCCTCATGGGCTGCGGTTGGGGTGAAACCTCGCAGCAATTTTGTGCATCCCATACATGGGAATATTATATGGTGATTGAATAGAGATTTGTATCTTTGTATCTTTGTCTCTTGTCTCGATCCATGGGCTTGTAGGTACCCAAGATCCCAAGAATTGGTAAAGACTCGAGGTCAGATGAGTGGTGACGGCAATTTCACGCGAAACCCAGTGACAACAAGGGGAGTACGGTCTTCATTTAGGGATCCACTTGATAGTAACAACAACATCACTTTTTAAGGCTTTGTTCTATATTTTACTTAATAATTATTATAGCCCGGTGCTTCATGGTATAATAGTTGGATTAAAAGACTATTGCGATGCTTGTGTCTCATAGGGGTTTTAGTATATTTGGATATGCTGCCCGCAACCTTATCTTTGTTAAATCATTTCACATGAATGTGCGTATTATTATCTTTATCCCATATGATGTGCAACTAGAGGTAAATCTTCAACTCTAGCATATTTCCATCCATTGCAACAACCAACGATACAAAGTAAATTAGAAAGGTCTGGTAAATGTAAGGTAAAACGAGTAAACAAGTCTTGTATACGTGCCTTATTTATTTTCCATTTAGCATAATTTACCAAGGTTCAATTAAACCTAGATTTATTAGGGAAAAAGTTACTATACTGCATCTGTAAATCCGTATCTATAATCAAGGACGCCGACAGGGGTGGTCGTTACCGTCTCTAGGATGATGGGAGCCTTCCCTCTGCCTCCTCGCCCATGTCCTCCCCCTCCTCATCCGCTGACACCTCGCCCAGTCCATCCCCTTTCCACCATTTTGCGGTGGAGAACTCGTTCCTCCCCTCATCCTACCGACGAGGATAGGAGAAGGTGGAGGAGGATGAAGAGGAAGAAGAGACCGAGGTGTTTATGAAGAGGGAGGAATGCGGGAAGAATATACTAAATTAATAATCACGGGCTTCTCCTCTCTTTGTAGACATGCTACTCCGTTTTGGATGCTAGTGGGCCACAGGCTTTGCTCCATAGATGTGCATGCTTGACGTGTCGCATCAAGCATTTATCAGCAACGTTGGCATACGTGGTCGTTCCCCCAAACGTGCCAGTATTTGTGGCCCAGGCAGGTGCAACACCCCTTATATGTCTCGCCTCCCGAATTGGACAGTCCATGCATTTTGGAAGCTAGCAAGCATAAGTTCAAGCCACCCCATCGTGATCGAACGAGAGCCAGAGGTGAGGAATTTCTAAGACAAAGAAGAGCATAGGCAATACATAGACTTCTCATTTTTAGTTTCCAAAAGATGTGAAATATTAAATCTCCTCTAGCTCCCAAAAGTGAAGAAATAATTAATCGATATATATACTCCATTGTGTAGGGATTCGCGTATGAAAATAATAAATTTTACCCTATGCCCCTAAACCCCTATTGCCAGGATGTATATATTAGTAATACAATAACGGGAGGGGCTTTTCACGAACTTATTCTTGAAGACTGAAAAGCGTTGTCAACGCTCGGGAGAGTGTGGTTAATGTAGACGAGCCGAAGCCAACCTCAAGGTCGTGATGAAGTCCTGATGGCTCCTATGGCTCCAACGAATCCTAGTGCCCTAAGTGTTGCACCTTGTAGGGAGTTACACACATCGGTGCCTGGTGATGACTCCCGCTTCCCTGATCCAGCAGCAGTTGCGGAAGTAGAGCTCCTAGATCCGAATCCTGCAGCGTGACGGCGCTCCGCAGTGAAGAAGTCTCCTGCTCACGCGGTCCGTACTTGGAGGTCTTCCCAAAGTAGAGGGAACCTTTTATTGATTATTGTTGTGTATTTATTTTGCCAAAATACCTCTCTTTATATAGGAGAACCCCCCAATAGCTAACTGGCTTAGCCATGTGGGACTAAACAAGGGAGAGGGGGGTTAGCCGCCGCTGGCTAGGGCCCGAGTGGGCCCGACGCGGGGTGCCTTGGCCCAGCCGGCCATCCTTCTCTCCTTCCTCCCTTTGGTCTTTCCCTCATAGGCCCTTTTCCCTCCGGATTTGGCCCATTAAGGTATTTGACCCTTTTTATAATTCTTTTTCTTTTATTGAAAAATATAATTGAATGATTAAATCAATATTCAACATTCACTTACATATTATTCAATCCCTGTTGATGTGGAACTCATTCCCTCATATTCCATACATCCTCCAAACTTACCGATGGACAAATCCCGCTCTTGATGCATATTGCCTCAACTGTTCCTCTAAATACCTGAACACACCTCTATGATCACTGTTTAACTGAGTGATGTTTGATGCTATCAAAGTACCCTCGGGTGACAGTGATTAATATGGCCCTCATGGTCTAATAAATAGTACATTAGGTCTATTCTAATCATCATATCTTGAACTTCTTGACATGATCGGGTCATGATGCTTAGGTTGGGTATAGTTCATTATCTCATTCTCATAATGAGGTGACTCTATTTCCAACTGGCATAAATGCCACATGACTAGGAAACCTTGATCATCTGTTGACCAATGAACTAGTGACTAGAGTTTCACTAGGAACTCCTGGTTGTTTATATATCACACGTGTATTGATGTTTCCTTTCAATATAATTATAGCATGATATAGAACTTAATCATAAACTTTATGAAATATGATAATAATTCTTATTATTATTTGTCTCTAGGGCATATTTCCAACAATCTCCCACTTGCACTAGAGTACAAATAAACTAGCTGCATTTGTTCTTAATCATTGGCACCATATATCCGGTACCCTGAACATGCTTGCTCATGGAAGAGGTTGAGTCTTGGGTCTATACTTTACAGTCCCAAATCCTTTGCAACTTACTAATGTCACCTTGATTGACATTAATACTTTATCATCACATGATAATATCTATGTGTATGCATCGTCGCTATGGCAGTAGAACGAGGCCGGATTCCAGGAGCCTATAGTGACTTTAGATCAGCCACTTCGAGCTTTCTCATGGGCACTGTGTCCTGGGACACACCTTCTGCATAAAGACGAACTATTCCCGCCATGACAGTATGTATCACTTTATATGGTACCCATATCTATTATTATAAATGTAACCATCAAAACATTAGTGCACTATGTGCATATTTTGATGTTTTGTTCACCTTGCTTCCTACTTGACTTTAGTCGGTATTATCGATATAGGAGTTTCCAATCTTCTCATGAGATAACCCTTTATGCTTTTAAGATATGTCATCATTCATGGACTTGGAAACATATTATAGTTCTCTATTAGACACTACAGACAAACTTAGCTCAACGTTCTATGATTCATACTTAATCACCTTTTAAACGTTCCTTCTCGGATCATATATTATGTTAAGTTGTCATCATAGTTTTCTAAGATAGAACCTATGTCTCAACGTAGTGGATGACGATCATCCTTTTTCTTTCTTCCAACCATTTGATGTTTAACTTAATGCTATTCCTAATTTGAGTGACCAAGGACCAGTCCTCAATCAATTCCTATTCCAAAACTCTTTTCAGAATCCCTTTTAGGAATACTACATAATATCGTAATATACTTACTATCAACTTCTAATCTCTATAAATCATTATTTATCGGTACTTGCGCTTTTATTCTTAATGTGTCGTACACATACTTAAGAATCAATCTTTAAGCTCCCACTCAAAATATGGTCCTACATATTCGAGTCTGAGACTTATATTGCCCCCACTCAAAAATATGTCATTCACATATTGTTTTAGGAAGACTTTCACATCTCCCACTCAATTTCATGCAAATTGCATACCCTTTCACTATTTTCAATGACTTCAAAATCCTTTGATCAGTTATAACATTAAGAGTTTTATTATGAGACACTAGTACCTTACTAGTATCAAATCCACTAGACTTTCAGCACTTTCGAATCAAATTCTTTTGTATTTGTCCAATACATTATTCATGACAAATAGTGCCTTTGTCATTCACCTTTTCCTTCATGACTTTGCAGTCGTTTGTAAAATTCAAGTAACCCTTTACTTGGTAAGATTCAGCAATGAATTGCTTTCTAATCTTAAGTGAATTTTGCCTCTAGGATTTCTCATAATTTTAGTTTACCAATACTTTCCTTCGTAGTTTGTAGGTATGTTATATTCCGGTAATATGACAAGTAATTCACAAATATCTCCATACAAGATGTGGAGTACACTTTGAATCCTACTTCATGTAGTGAGAACACTAGTGGAGAAAACACAATGATCACTATCATTGATTCTTTTCTCTTTGAAGAGAATCATTCAGGAATGCTTTCCATTGCGCTTCTCAACACTCTGATGCAGGGTTTTGAATCCTCATCGTGCTTTTCATTATCTTCCATAAGCTTCATAGTCGAGAACATAAACTTTCTCAAGAATGCACCAAAACTTTAAGCAATACTAATTTCGCCTTTCTTTTGGTTCCAGCATGGATTTCGTATTCAAAGTTTCCAATGAATACTATATAAGGACTTATTCTCTATTTTTTTGGTTATATTGAATAACTCCAAAACTTTCACGATGATCCATACATGATATGGCGCTGATCTCACAAATTCATATGGTTCACTATATATTCTAATTGAGTGCTAACTATTTCTAACTAATGGTCTTTACATCTACACTATGATGATTTATTCAGCGCCATCTATTCACCCACTTGATATCTAATATCACATTGTGATGCTTTGTATTTTGACGTTTCAAACGCATTGCATTTCACAATTTCTTATGCCAATCTTATAAAGTCGAATTTCATTATTATTGATCATATCGTAGTAATCAGATTCTCTTTTATCTTTAATACCCTTTGTTGATGAAACACTTTTGATCATATCAAATAGTTTCATTCTCATGTTTCCTTTGATAAACTTCTTTAAAAAATTCAAACAATCATATAATGATAATCACCATTTTGTTGAAATACAATACATCGAATATGCATTCTCTTTCAGCAATTCATAAACACTTTGTATTCATGCAATACACGGTGTTTAAGTTATCTTGCCGAACTTAGGCATGATTTATATGTGACAAGAAATCAAATGTCTTTCACATATTATCAACATAACTTTGAATTTAAACAATGGTTTCATTCAAAATGAATATATCATTAAGTTGGGTATTTTCAAGGCATTTTCAATATTTTACAAATGTTCATGCATTATCAATTAGTTTCAAAACAAGGATAATTCATACAGAATCGAACAAGATATGAACACGAATATAAATCATTCATAAAAGCAAAAAAACTGTTTGTTACAAACTCATATGAATAACCGTCTCACGAAGTGTGAGACACACTAAAGAAGTTCACAATCTATCGATTACAATAATCAACCTAAAACAATAAACTAAGTGATAAATGTTGAGGGGGAGTGTCGTTGGCCATCATCATCATGCTCACCATCAACACGCAACGTCACCTCCTCTCCAGCAAGCAACTCTCATGCAGAAGGACTTGTTTTCACCAAAACAGAATAAGTATCAAATACTTTACACTACAATATGTGTTTGCAAGATTATAACATTTATAAAACTGTATATCAAATATATAGTTTTGATATTCATGACCTCTCTGACAGAGGGTTCAACCTTCACATTCCTGAAATGTGATATGAACTCGTGGAAATCATGTGTTTCCGCATCGCCTCTCGTAATGCAAGTCCTAGCATGTGCCTGGTAGCTTGGTGGCAGCAACCATAGCAACATGCCTATTGCAAAAGAGCTCGCGAACCAGTTGTCCAGGAAGTATGCAAGCCCCATGTACGCATCATGTATGCGCACCAAGTGGTCGTCAAGTGAAGAATTCTCTACCATCTTTATGGAAAGGAAATCTTCCATGGGCTCATGCTCCCATATGCACACTTGTTCCACGAAATATGATCTAAGTTGTGTCATAACCATTCGAGGGTTAATGCTACCCACAATCGGCCACAGCTCATCAACCATTCCAAAGCACATCATCACTGATATGAAGATGTACATCACACGACGGCAACTGCGGTAATCCCGCCGCTCTAGGGTTTCATCGAAATAGGGCTGCTCCAAATCCATCTCGTATAGTATGTAGTCAGCCACGTCATTCTCGCTAAGGAGAAAATGGAGACGCGCAACCCACATAGAAAAGTTTGATCTATCCAGTTTGAGCTTTTCTCCTTCCAACCAATCGTCAACAGGGAAGGTGACATCAGGAAGAACCATTTTCTACATTTATAATTGCAAAAGTAATTTAGACTAAGTTTATAATTATATGAGTTAAGATAATAACTCCACTAAAAACTCCTATCCCCAAAAAGGTTCTAGTGATTACACGATCCCTATTCACTACACCGCCCCCGATCATCACGACCAGCGATATAATTGCAAAGGTGGACGCCTAAACATCGATCACATCATTTATGTGACTCGTGCTCGATCTTTCGACCATCCGTGTTCCGAGGCCATGTCTGCACATGCTAGGCTCGCCAACTCAACGTATGGCTCTGAAGTATAGCCATCTACGTTCATATTTAAACTGGATATTATTCATATTTTTGATAAAATATCTCTCTAAACCCTGCCTCTAATGCCTAATATTCAAAGGGGTATGCAATCCTTTCTTTTTATATTTTTCCTGCGCAGATAATGTTGTTTGAAGATGGGAATCACTATATTAAAGTCAAAGATACGAGATTTCCAACAACCAGAAGAAACCAGGAGCTGTGAAGAGGAGGCAAACACTTTAACAACCAACTATACGACCGAAGCAAAATTCCGGCCGTACAGTTCTAGTCGTATAGTTGGCGCCGCCACCGTTAGGTCAAACAGAGCAACTTTCGTGAAGGGACTCCTATATAAAGAAGCCTCGGGTGACGAGAAAACAAGCTAGCCTCGCCCAAAAGTCTCTACCCTAGATCACTAGCCGCCTCTAGATCTCAAAACCCTTCTCCATCTCCATAGCCATATTCCACCACTTGTAATAGTATATCTCTTCTTCGATTAGTGACATTGTAAGACTATTGCTATCAATCTCATGATTTTCATTACAATGTTTGTGATTGTTGATCTCATCTCTCTATGTGAGTAATTCTCCTTGGGCTAAGGGCTTCGACCTAGCCATGTAGCGTTTGTGCATGTTATTTATCATAGATGGGATCATATATTAGTTTGTATGACATGATGATTATTATATCCTCTCTTGCCTCAATCCAAGGACTTGTCAGGTACCCAAGACCCCGAGGGTTGAGCCAGGTATATGGAGTATGGGTAATGATTGATCTGCAGGTTAGGAACCCCAGTGACAGAAGGGGTAGTACGGATGTATGTGAGGGATTTACATGGGATTAATGGTGACATCACTATGCATATCATTAGTTCTCTTTCTTCTATGGATGAGACTAGTAGGTTATTGCTATAAGCGGTTGCGAAGGCAATAACAATTATGGATGCACTACCCACATATAATTTATCTTGCTCTAACAATTACATGCATACTTTATCTTTATCTTTTATTCTCATAAGATGTTTTGCACATCTACAGGTGAAACTGAACGTCCTAGGCCCTCTCTCTCCATCATCGACAACAACAAAAAGACACAAACTCTTGGTTCGGTAAAAACACAAAAGGAATTATAAAACTCCCGAAGGTCCGTTAAAGTAACTTCAATACGCATCTGCTTCTTTAGGATTCGATAACCTTGGTATACTAGGGAAAAAGAATATATACTACATCTATAATCTGGATCGAAGGTATCAACCCTTTTTCTTGCACCGTTGCCGGGGAAGCAATAGCTACCCTGGTGAGGTTATTAGGAACCTTGCTAGTTTTAATTCTTGTTTTTAATTTGTGAGTTTTCTTTCAGTATTTATTTGATAAACCAAAAATATTAGTTAGCCTTTAAATTCTTGATTTTACAATTATAATTTTCTGTTTAAGAAAACCCAAAAACATAGGAAATATGCCTGAAAAGAAGCTTGGGGAGTTTGCTACTCCCAACAATAATTATTTGCGTACTCCTATTACTCATCCAGCAATTGCTGTTGATGACTATGAAATTAAGCCACATTATTTAAGTTTGGTTCAACATAATCAATTTAGAGGCTCTGCTGTTAAAGACGTAGGTATGCACTTGAATACTTTCACTGAAATATGTGATATGATGCGTATAAAAGATGTTGACCCCGATGCGGTTAAATTGCATCTATTTCCTTTCTCTCTTAGAGGAAGAGCAAAAGAATGGTTGCTATCTTTGCCTAGAAATACTATTACATCATGGGTGGAATGCACTTCTATATTTATGACTAAATTTGATGGGTTCGTAGCATGGAAAACAAAAAATTTCTACCGCAAGAACGAACAAAACCCATATCTAATCTAGATAAAAGCCAAGATCTAATCTATTAGACAAGTGCAACGAGATAGATCTGTACTAACCCTTGTAGTTTCCAAAGCCTTGTTCGAGATCGGATCTCGTGGTTGATGTAGTAGATCACTTGCCGATCTCAAGATCGAGTAGATGATCCTTCCGGCGCCGCGTTAAAGGCGCTTCCGAGACGGTCACACGTCTTGGTCGAAGCAGACCTTCCTCTCCCGTTCCAAATGACAGCGGAGGTAGTAGATCTTCTCCACGCAATCCCAGCAGCACGACGGTGTGGTGGTGGTGGAGTAGAGAATTCTGCAGGGCTTCGCCTAAGCCGGAGCAGATGGAAGGAGGAAGAGAGAGGCGGCTAGGGTTTTGGAGTGGGAAGAGGCAAGGAGGGGTGGCGCCTCCACCCCTCTATATATAGAGGGAGGGGTGTGGCCTAGGGTTCCCACCCCTAGGCCCACCCCTTAGGGCCGGCGCACTAGGGAGCTTGGGGGGAGAGTCATTCCCCCCCCAAGTTTCCCCTTTAAACTCCCCTTATCTTATCTTATCTTATCTTATCTCGGTTTTCAAACAAACTCCAAGATATCTTCTAGAACCTTCCGGAACATTTCGAAACCTTCTAGAATCCCCATACAAACACTCTGGAACATTTCCTAACTTAGAAAATAATCCCCATTATATGAATCTTATTCTCCGGACAATTCCGGATCTCCTCGTGATGTCCCGGATCCAATCCGAGACTCCGAACAACATTCGGTCTCCAACGCACATTCAATATCTACTTAAAACAACTTCGAACCTTAAGTGTGTCACCCTATGGTTCGTGAATAAGTGGACATGATGAAGACACCTCTCCGATCAATAACCATCAGCGGATCGAGATCCATAACGGCTCCCACATACTCAACGATGACTTCGTGATCGATAGAACCATTAACATACGAAACCAATTCCCTTTGTCACGCGATACTCTACTTATCCGAGGTTTGATCGTCGGTATCTCCATACCTAGTTCTACCTTGTTACTGATAAGCACTCTTTACTCGTTCCGTGTTATGCCATCCCTTGTGACCTAGTCACATGCTTGCAAGCTAACTAGATGACATTCCACCGAGAGGGCCTAGAGCATATCTATCCGTCATATGGATGGACAAATCCCAATCTTGGTCCATGTGCTTCAACACATACTTTCAGAATACCCAATGATACCTTTATAACCACCCAGTTACGAAGTGGTGTTTGATGTCATCAAAGTACTCATCCGGTGATGGTGATTAACACAACCTCATGGTCGAAGGATTAGGTTACTATGTATCGAACGCTTATAGCAATGTGAACTTAATGACTTGATCTTATGCTACGCTTACTATGGGTGTGTGTGTGTCCATTACATCATTCTCCTAATGATACAACCTTGTTATTAATGACATCCAATGTCCATGATCAGGAAACCATGATCATCAATTAATCAACAAGCTAGTTTAACAAGAGGCTTACTAGGGACTCTTTTATGTTTACAAAATACACATGTATTAGTGTTTCCTTATAATACAATTACAGCGTGGGATGCAAACTTTCATCATAAACACAAAGATATAATAATAACCACTTTTATTATTGCCTCTTGGGCATATCTCCAACAGTCTCCCACTTGCACTAGAGTCAATAATCTAGATTACATGGTAATATACCTAACACCCATGGCGTTACGGTGTTGGTCATGCTTTGCTCTAGGAGAGGTTTAGTCAGCGGATCTCGCCACATTCAGATCAGTGTGTACTTTGCAAATCTTTATGTTACCATCTCGGACATACTCGTGAATAGCATGGAAACGTAGCTTGATGTGCTTCAGCTATGTGACCTTGGCTCCTGTGCATTAGCTATGGCACTGTGTTGTCACAGAGATGGCCATCGGGTCCAACGCACTAGGAACCACGCCAAGTTCAGTAATGAACTCCTTCATCCATATGGCTTCTTGTGCAGCCTCCGGCAGCTATGTATTCGATTCATTGAAGATTTCGCCACAACACTTTGCTTGGCACTCCTCCACTCACTGCAGCACCATTCAAAATAAATACGTATCCACTATGACTTGAGTCATCCGGATCGGTGTTCAACTAACATCGATTAGTAATTTACAACAAGCTGTTCATCACCTCCATAAGAAAGAACCATATCCTTAGTCCTATTCAGGTACTTAAGGATATTCTTGACCGCTGTCTAGTGCTCCATTCCAGGATCACTTTGATATCTACTAGTCAAACTAACAGCATGTGCTATATCCGGTCTTGTACACAACATGGCCTACATGATAGAACCTATGGCTGAGGCATAGGGAACATTATTCATCTTTTCTCTATCTTCTGCCGTAGTTGGACTTTGAGTCTTACTCAAGGTCTTACCTGACAACATGGGCACGAACCCTTTCTTGCTCTCTTCCATTCTAAACTTCTTTAGAACTTTGTCCAAGTATGTACTTTGTGAAAGCTAGTAGGCGTCTTGATCTATCTCTATAAATCTTGATGCCTAGAATATATGCCGCTTCGCCAAGATCCTTCATTGAAAAACTATTATTCAAATAGGCTTTGACGCTATTAAGAAGTTCTATATCATTCCCAATCAACAATATGTCATCTACATATAGTACTAGGAATGCTACAGAGCTCCCACTCACTTTCTTGTAAATACAAGCTTCTCCATAAGTTTGTATAAATCCAAAGTTTTTGATTACTTTATCAAAACATTGATTCCAACTCCGGGATGCTTGCTTCAGTCCATAAATGGAGCGCTGAAGTTTGCATACCTTGTCAGCTTCACTAGGATCGACAAAACCCTTGGGTTGTACCATGTACAACTCTTCCTCAATGTCACCATTAAGGAACGCCGTTTTGACATCCATCTGCCATATCTCATAATAGAAATATGCAGCAATTGCTAACAAAATCCTCACAGACTTTAGCTTCGCTACTAGTGAGAAAGTCTCATCATAGTCAACACCTTGAATTTGTCGGAACCCTTTCGCGACAAGTCGAGCTTTATAGACAGTAACATTACCATCAGCATCTGTTTTTCTTTTGAAAATCCATTTGTTCTCGATAGCCTTACGGCCATCCGGTAAGTCCACCAAAGCCCATACTTGGTTTTCGTACATGGATCCCATTTCGGATTTCATGGCTTCTAGCCATTTGTCGGAATCTGGGCTCACCATGGCTTCTTCATACGTCGCGGGTCATCGGTGTTGTCCACCAACATGACATTCAAGGCAGTCATACCACTCGGAGTGGTACGAACCCTCGTTGACTGCGAGGTTCAGCGAGAACTTCGCTCAAGTTTCATGATCACCATCATTAGCTTCCTCTCCGGTTGGTGCGGCACAAAAACATCTTCGGTGTTGCGCTACTCTCAACCCCGAGAGAAGGTTCAATAACCTTGTCGAGTTCTACTTTCCTTCCTGTCACTTCTTTCGAGAGAAACTCCTTCTCAAGAAAGGATCCATTCTTGGCAACAAAAACTTTGCCTTCGGATCTATGATAGAAGGTATACCCAATTGTTTCTTTAGGGTATCCTATGAAGACGCATTTCTCCGCTTTGGGTTCTAGCTTATCAGGTTGTAACTTCTTTACATACGCTTCGCAACCCCAAACTTTAAGGAACGACAACTTAGGTTTCTTTCCAAACCACAATTCGTACGGTGTCGTTTCAACGGATTTAGATGGTGCCCTATTTAAAGTGAATCTTGTCTCTAATGCATAGCCCCAAAAGATTGCGGTAAATCTATAAGAGACATCATAGACCGAACCATATCTAAGAGAGTTCGATTCTGACGTTCGGACACACCATTACTGTTGTGGTGTTCGGCGGTGTCAGCTGAAAGTATTCCACATTTCTTTAAATGTATGCCAAACTCATAACTTAGATATTCACCTCCGTGGTCGTAGCAGAAACTTAATCTTCTTGTTACGATGATTTTCCACTTCACTTTGAAATTCCTTAAACTTCTCGAAAGTTTCGGACTTATGTTTCATAAAGTAGACATACCCATATCTACTTAAGTCATCCGTGAAAGTGAGAACATAACGATATCCACCACGCGAGGCTACACTCATTGGACCGCACACATCGGTATGTATTATTTCCAATAAGTCTGTAGCTCGCTCCATTATTCAAGAGAATGGAGTCTTAGTCATTTTTCCCATTAGACATGCTTCACATCTTTCAAGTGATTCAAGAAGTCCATCAGAATGGAGTTTCTTCATATGCTTCACTCCAATGTGACCAAGGCAGCGATTGCCACATGTATGTAGAATTATCATTCAATTTTGTTCGTTTAGCATCTATGTTGTGAACATGTGTATCACTACTATCGAGATTCGATAAGAATAAACCATTCATCTCAAGTGCATTACCATAAAAGATATTACTCATATAAATCAAACAACCTTTATTCTCGGACTTAAAAGAGTAACCGTCTCGCAATAAACAAGATCCAGATATAATGTTCATGCTTAACGCAGGCACCAAATAACAATTATTCAAATTTAAAACTAATCCCGAAGGTAGATGTAGAGGAGGCGTGCGGCGATCACATCAACCTTGGAGCCATTTCCAACGCGCATCGTCACCTCGTCTCTCGCCAGTCTTCGTTTATTCCGCAGTTCCTGTTTCAAGTTACAAATATGAGCAACCGAAGCAGTATCAAATACCCAGGCACTACTACGATTACTAGTAAGATCACATCAATGACATGTATATCGAATATACCTTTCTTCTTGATGTTGCCATTCTTCAGATCTGCCAGGTACTTGGGGCGATTCGCTTCGATGACCAGCACCCTTGCGGAGAAGCATTCAGTTTCAGGCTTAGGACCAGCCTTGGGCTTCTTAGCAGGTGCGACATCTTTCTTGCCGTCCTTCTTGAAGTTGCCCTTGTTCTTAGGCTTGCCCTGTTTCTTGAAATTGGTGGTCTTATTGACCATCAACACTTGGTGCTCCTTCTTGATCTCCACTTCAGCAGTTTTTAGCATGGACGATAGTTGTGCAACGTCTTGTTCATGCGATTGCATATTGTAGTTCATCACAAAGTTCTTATAACTTCGGTGGCGTTGATTGGAGGACACGGTGAATCCCTAACTCATTAGGAATCGTTATCCCCAACTCTTGGAGCTTGTTTGCGTGCCCAGACATGGTGAGCACGTGCTCGCTAACGGAGCTTCCCTCTTCCATCTTGCAGGTAAAGAACTTTTCGGAGGCCTCATAGCTCTCCACGGCCGCGTGAGTCTCAAAAATGAGCTTGAGCTCCTTAATGATCTCGAACGGGTCGTGGTGTTCAAAGCGCTTCTGAAGCTCCGTTTCTAGACCATACAGGATGGCACACTGAACTGTGGAGTAATGATTTTTCCGAGTGGCGTAAACATTTTTTACGTCATCGGTGGCATCTTCTGCAGGTGGGTCACCTAGCGGTGCATCGAGCACATAGGTCATCGACCAGCCACGAGGACAATCTTGGACCCGAGCCAGTCCGTGAAGTTGCTTCCATTGTTCTTAAGTTTTTCTTTCTCTAGGAACGCATTGAAATTGATGGAGAGGTTCGCCATAATCTACAACAAATTCGCAAGTAGTTTAGACTAATTTTATGATAAATTGAGTTCAACTTTAATTCTTAAATTAACTAGGTGAACTCCCACTCAAAACAACATCCCTCACATTGTCTTAGTGATTACACGAACCAAGTCCACTACACCAAGTCCGATCTTCACGAGAGAAGATGTAGTTTCATCGGCGAACAGTCTTCATGTTCATCATATCATTCATATGACTCATGCTCTACCTTTCGGTATTCCGTGTTCCGAGACCATGTCTGTACATGCTAGGCTCGTCAATATTAACCTTAGTTTCCGCATGTGCAAATCTGACTTGCACCCGTTGTATGCACACGTAGAATCTATCACACCCGATCATCACGAGATGCTTCGAAACGACGAGTCTTAGCAACGGTGCCAACTAAGGACGAACACTTTTATTACTTGATATTTAGTGAGAGGGATCATCTTATAATGCTACCGTCGTGATCTAAGCAATACAAGATGAATAAAGGATTAACATCACAGGCAATTCATAATTAGTGTGATATGATATGGCCCTTTCTTCTTGTGCCTTTGATCTCCATCTCCAAAGCACGGACATGATCTCCATCATCACCAGCATTGCGTCAAGGTCGATGCCCGCTTCATGGTTGTCCATCATCACAAGAAACTATTACAACTACTTGGAATAAAGCTATTACAAGATGAATAGACACGCATGTCTTAACAGAATTAAAGACAACCATTAGGCTCCTGCCGGTTGCCATATTACAACAAGGATCATTGCATACATCAAATATAATCACAATCACATGATGGCCATATCACATCACAAACCCCCAAAAACAAGTTAGACGCCTCTAATTTTCTTTGCAAGTTTTACGTGGTTTGGGGCTTTCGAATAAGAACGGATCTTACCTATGAAACTGAACCACAACGTTGATACAAGTGCTATCAAGTGCAAAGTGTAGATTGGATCTATACTATGATGGGAGAGACAGACACCCGCAAAGCCACTTGTGCAAAGCAAGTTACGTCAGCGTGGAGCAAGTCTCATGTGCGATGACATGTAATGTTAGCCGCTTCATCCCACCATACCGCAAGATGCAAAGTACACATAGCAAAAGGCACACGAGCACCAACGCCCACAACACCATTGTGTTCTACTGCGTGCAACAGATCTACGACAGACAAGGCTCGATACCAGCGATGGGTTCGTAGCATGGAAAACAAAAATTTCTACAGAAACGAACAAAACCCAGATCTAATCTAGATAAAAGCCAAGATCTAATCTATTAGACAATTGCAACGAGATAGATCTATACTAACCCTTGTAGTTTCCAAAGCCTTGTTCGAGATCGGATCTCGTGGTTGATGTAGTCGATCACTTGCCGATCTCAAGATCGAGTAGATGATCCTTCGGCGCGCATTCGGCAGCGCTTCGCAGACGGTCCTGCGTGCGGTCGGCAGACCTTCCTCTCCCGTTCCAGTGACGTGGAGGTAGTAGATCTTCTCCACGCAATCCCAGCACGACGGTGTGGTGGTGGTGGTGGAGTAGAGAATTCTGCAGGGCTTCGCCTAAGCCGAAGCAGATGGAAGGAGGAAGAGAGAGGCGGCTAGGGTTTTGGAGTGGGAAGAGGCAAGGAGGGGTGGCGCCTCCACCCCTCTATATATAGAGGGAGGGGTGTGGCCTAGGGTTCACACCCCTAGGCCCACCCCTTAGGGAGCTTGGGGGGAGAGTCCTTCCCCCCAAGTTTCCCCTTTAAACTCCCCTTATCTTATCTTATCTTATCTCGGTTTTCAAACAAACTCCAAGATATCTTCTAGAACCTTCCGGAACATTCCTAAACCTTCTAGAATCCCCATACAAACACTCTGGAACATTTCCTAACTTAGAAAATAATCCCCATTATATGAATCTTATTCTCCGGACAATTCTGGATCTCCTCGTGATGTCCCGGATCCAATCCGAGACTCCGAACAACATTCGGTCTCCAACGCACATTCAATATCTACTTAAAACAACTTCGAACCTTAAGTGTGTCACCCTATGGTTCGTGAATAAGTGGACATGATGAAGACACCTCTCCGATCAATAACCATCAGCGGGATCTGGAGATCCATAACGGCTCCCACATACTCAACGATGACTTCGTGATCGATAGAACCATTAACATACGAAACCAATTCCCTTTGTCACGCGATACTCTACTTATCCGAGGTTTGATCGTCGGTATCTCCATACCTAGTTCTACCTTGTAAGCACTCTTTACTCGTTCCATGTTATGCCATCCCTTGTGACCTAGTCACATGCTTGCAAGCTAACTAGATGACATTCCACCGAGAGGGCCCAGAGCATATCTATCCGTCATATGGATGGACAAATCCCAATCTTGGTCCATGCGCTTCAACACATACTTTCAGAATACCCAATGATACCTTTATAACCACCCAGTTACGAAGTGGTGTTTGATGTCATCAAAGTACTCATCCGGTGATGGTGATTAACACAACCTCATGGTCGAAGGATTAGGTTACTATGTATCGAAAGCTTATAGTAATGTGAACTTAATGACTTGATCTTATGCTACGCTTACTATGGGTGTGTGTGTCCATTACATCATTCTCCTAATGATACAACCTTGTTATTAATGACATCCAATGTCCATGATCAGGAAACCATGATCATCAATTAATCAACAAGCTAGTTTAACAAGAGGCTTACTAGGGACTCTTTTATGTTTACAAAATACACATGTATTAGTGTTTCCTTATAATACAATTACAGCGTGGGATGCAAACTTTCATCATAAACACAAAGATATAATAATAACCACTTTTATTATTGCCTCTTGGGCATATCTCCAACAAAAAATTCTCACCTACAAAGACTATGCAACTTAGATCTAATATTACTAGTTTTAGACAGGAAGAGCATGAGCCACTAGCGCTTGCATGGGAGAGGATGAAAGAATGCATGAGAAAATGTCCTAGTCATGGGATGGAAGACTGGTTAATTATCCATCTATTTTATAATGCTCTTAACCCCGTGTCTAAGTCTATGCTTGATACTGCAGCTGGAGGAACATTTATGGGTAAATATATTACCGAAGCAAAGCAGCTGCTAGGCGATATGCAACACAACCATGCCCAATGGCATGTGGATAGATCAAACACTAAGAAGGTGAACTCCATCTCACCACAAGAAAATGAAGAACTCAATGCTAAGTTGGATGAGCTCATACTAGCCGTAAAAGGTAAGGAAACTTAGGTAAGAGCTATCCCTGAAACAAATATTGAAGAAATAGATTTTGTAGCTCGTAATGATTATAACCTTGCTTGGAAGAAGAATTATAATCCTAATTTTCAGAAACATTATTTTAGTACTGCAGGTAACTCTAATAATAATATGGTAACTAGTAATGGTAGTCTCCAAGAAACACTAAAGTCTTTTATAGATTCATAAAATGAGCAAAATAATATTCTTGTTAAAATAACGGAGAACCATGATGCTATGTAAATTATCTAACAACGCTGTTAGTTTGAGAAATGATTTGCAGGACCTCCAAGAAAGAACGAGGATCATTGAGGCACAACTAGGTAAGATAACTGAGAGTCAAATTCTCATTCTAGCTAAATTTGCAGGGAAAGCTGAGTCCAATCTTGTTGAAGATCTCAAAATGATGAGAATCCAAAGGGAGGAGCCTGAAGAACTTGATTATAGTAATGCTCCTTCACCAAGCTACGCCATTGAAGATCTCGTAAAAAGGATCAACGTTAAGATTCCGGTGAGTGAAGGTAGTGAGGAAGCCATGTACCAAAACTTTGTTAATCAGGTAGCAATAAAGGTACGTGAGCTTGAGGAAGAATATAAGCAAATTGCTAAAAAATTACCTGTAAATCTAGATGACATATTTGAGCCTACTATTAAAATTAAAATTGGGACCAATGAGATAGCTGCACTTTGTGATCTAGGTGTAAGCATCTCAACAATTCCAAAGAGTCTTTTTTAACAAGTTAAATCTTGGCTCTTTTGAGATCACGGAGTTAAAATTGCATCTAGCAGATTCTACCTACAAAGAAGCTATAGGAATTAAGCAGAATGCTTTAGTATACATTAAAGGTTGTCCTGCTCTCATTGATTTTGTTATTGTTGACATGCTTGAAGATGCTACTGCTCCTATTATATAAGACCGTCCTTTCTTAAGAACTATTAAGGCTTTGATTAATCTACATGAAGGGAACATGAAGCTTCAATTCCCTTTGCGGGATCCTTTTGTTATTCATTTCCCAGGAAGAAGAAAGCCAAGCATAATGAAAAGGAGGCCATCACTTTGAAGGCCAACTACTTTGGAGTGGGTGTTCCATTCATCTGGCCTAAGTGAGCAACATTGAGGTCAAGCTATTGACCATAAAAGAGCGCTTCATGGGCAACCCATATGAAATAAAGGTTTGAGTAAAGTTTTTAAGTTTTAGTTTAAGTTTATGTCCAATAAAGAGTGCTAGAAAACTCCAATTGAGGAGAAGAAGTTTAGTAGTACTAAAAATCCTTCTTTATTCATGCTGTTGTTGGTCGACAATATTTACTGTCAATTTTCTATCAAAAACAAGGTATATCACTAAGTTACAGGAAAAGAAATAATTTTCAAAGAAACAGATTTTTTTGATGCATATACAGAGTTTAACGACCAACTATACGACGGGAATAAAAATTCCGGCCGTATAGTTCCGCTCGTATAGATATCTTTGTCATTGACAATTTTTCTTTCATATGTACTGAGAGTTTAACGACCAACTATACGACAGGAATAGAAATTCTGGCCGTATAGCTCCGGTCGGATAGATATCGGTGCCTCTGTATTAATTATTTTCCAATGTACTGAGAGTTTAATGACCAACTATACAGCTGGAATAAAAATACCGGCCGTATAGTTCTGGCCGTATAGATATCGATGCCTTTGTATATTTTCTTTCCAAGGAACAGACAGTTTGTAGACCAACTATACGATGGGAACATATTGTTTTGGCCATATAACTGCGCCGCCAGGAGGAAACCCTAAAATTTTGATAGAAGGCCAACTATACGGCAGGAACGCATTGTTCCGGCCATATAGTTGCGCCCATATAGTTGCGTCCGACCACAAAAACGTACGAGAAGGTACCTCCAACTCCAAAACTTCAATCCTTTTTCTCTCTTCTACCTCTAAACTCTCTCAAAACCTCAAGAGATCTCCATCTCTACTCAATTTCGTTCGATTTCCTCGCACACAAGTGATCTACGGTATGTTTCTCCTCCGATCCTCTAATTACTTTTTGCAAATTCATCTTTGATGTATTGTCATTATCAATCTAGGGTGAGAACTACTATGCACCAATTGCAATGATTATCTTGCCTAGATTATTATTTCGAGGAGATTCTTTAGTATGCTATGATGAGGAATATATTGTACTTAATGTTGTTGGATCAAAAAGTTTATTTTTTTTTGTCTTTCTTCAATGTTTTAGATGATGAACATAAGAAGCCAAACTCGTGCTCATGCCACCGCTAGTGCTTCTCGGGTTGTCGCTCAAGAACGCATGGGGATACGGTTCAGGAATGAGCTCCAACGTGATCTCTTCGACATGAGCAAGAACCGCAAAGTGAAGGCCACCATGTGGGCTTGCCCCATTATATTGAACCAACTCGGTATTTTTTATGACTTCAATTTACTTTGCAATAGAGCCAGCCTGCAAAACTTTGTGTACAATGATGTGCCCACTTATTGCCGCTTAACTATTAAATATTTAAGTTCGTTGCAAAGCACCGTTAGACAATGGCAAGGAGAGGACACGATTTCTTTCCGACTTATGAACAACAACTGCACTTTAACATTAGATGAATAGTGCACATGTTTTAATTTGCCAAACAATGATGTTAATGCCTTACGCGCATCCTTTACTAGCTTAGACCCTTCCCGTGAATAATATTATAATAGGATGAGTTTCACTACTAGAGTAAACAAGGGGAAGAATATTCAACATCTTGCAATTCGCTATTTATTCTATGTTACTGCTAACACCTTGCAGGAACGTAATGAGTTCACGAGACTCAACGAGGAGGACATATTAGTCCTTGCAAAGGCTGCGTATATCAACTGCGGCTTGTCACTCAACTTGGGTGTCATCCTTGTGCGCTACCTGGAGCACCAAGCCTCCCAAAGCCAAGGACCAATCACAGGTGGATGCGTCATCACCATGCTTGCCACTGCCCTAGGCATTGACCTAGGTGAGTTGCAAACTGTGCTAGGTGAGCGACGTGTTGGTTTCTCTACTTTAAAAGCTTATGTAATGCTCACTAGGAGAGGTGGTGTTTATGATCTGCATATCGCTGGAGCTGGGCGTCTCTACCTCACTCCTATGTCTAATGGTATTTTCTCTATCAAGGAAGGACGTTTGCTATATGACTTGCAGGTTGAGCAACACCAACCCAAGAAGGAGGTTCCGGAGGAGGATGAGGACCAAGAGGAGGAGCAAGAAGTTCCTTATCAAGGGGAGCAGCCACAAACCCGGTTCGCTACATACCAAGACTTCCAAGAACTTGGAGGGACTATGGAGAGGATGCATAGCCTCTCTTTGAACCTCCGAGGAACAACTAGTAACCTCTCAACTCAATTTGCGAACCGGAGTAACGACTTTTTCCTGCCATCACAATGATTTGAAGGGCTTGCAAAAGCCTAAGCTTGGGGAAGTTTCCTCATGTATCTTTATTTGGCGTTCATTTTATTTTATTTATTTCAAGGTTGTGTTTTTAATTCGAGTTTATAAGCACTCGTGTTGGTTTCCCCAACACTTTGTTTTTAGTTCTTTCTATTTTGCTTACGAGATTTTATAGCCGAGCTTTGCCACCAATTTTCTATTCTTTAAACTCCCTCTCTTAAAAACCACAAAAAGATTTCTCCATTTTTCCTTATTTCCCCTCTTTCTTTTATTTCCACCTCAAGGTTTTCATGTATTTGCAGGAGAGTGATCGACTTCGAGTTTCCAAGAAGAAAATAAAAAAGGAAGAGAAAGTGGAACCAAACATGAGAGGTATGCCTTATGACTCTCCGCTTTTGAAGTTTGAGAAACCCATGCTAGTTAGTAGTAAATGTTTAGATATTATATTGGTGGAGTGAGTCTTTGTATTGTAGTAAGATTTTCGTTTGCATGGGTATTTAGTTGGGTACGTTTTGTTCCAGCTCTCGTAATTAACCAAGTCTTGCCTAAAAATTGCTAAACAATTGTAATAAAAAGAAAAAGTCTCATAATTGAAGGCTTGGGTGTTGTAGTGCTTAGCCTTGAAGGCTTACTTCTAGAGACACTCAACACCACTAAAAATGTTGATTGACTTAATAGCTCTCTTTAAAAGGATTTATTCGATTGAATTAATGTTTAGCGGTTTTTGTGAGCATGCCAAAGTTTGACTTGTTAATCATAAGAATAATATAGCTTTATGCGTGTCAAACTTCATGGGAGGCTAACAACTCCGCTGGCCTACAAACGATCTTCATGGAGGAAACTTCTAAATTTCGGTTATGAGTTGATTAAACACTTGTAAAAGCAATGCTATAGTGGGTAAGATTCTTGGCACTCCCGGGTAGCTGTAATCATGATGGAATCACTCCTCTGGCTGTTATGAGTAATCATTATGCAAAAGGAACAAAAACCTTAGTGATGCCACGAGTGTGTATCACAACCTGATAAACTAATAAAAATCTTTGGCATGCTCTCAATTACTCAAAAACTGAAATTCTTGAAGGACAATGAATAGAAAAGTAGTGCTTGAAAAGTATTGATTTATTGATGTGGGAGAATTGAGATACTCTAGTGTATATGCTTTTCATGACAACCCTCACATTCTCAATTTACATGATTATACTTTATTGTTCAAAGGCAAGCCTATGAGTTGATTACATGACATGGAATAAGCTATTCATTTGAATCATCCATGTTAACATTTTTTTGCTGCACTATAAGGATGCATAAAACCCATGTGATATGCTTGCCATTACTCTCCCAATGCTGAAGTTTTTCAGATTTATGAAGTGGAGGAAACATGAGACTACCAATCATGAGTAAGATCACCATCTCGTTATTTCAGTTTAAATGTTGAGTTCCTTTTTGATTTTGGTTTTCTTGCTTGGGGACGATCAAGTTTAAGCTTGGGGAGGTTGATGGCTCTAAAATATAGCCATCTACGTCCACATTTAAACTGGATATTATTCATATTTTTGATAAAATATCTCTCTAAACCCTGCCACTAATTCCTAATATTCAAAGGGGTATGCAATCCTTTCTTTTTATATTTTTCCTGCGCAGATAATGTTGTTTGAAGATGAGAATCACTACATTAAAGTCAAAGATACGAGATTTCCAACAACCAGAAGAAACCAGGAGCCGTGAAGCGGAGGCAGACGCTTTAACGACCAACCATACGACTGGAGCAAAATTCTGGCCATATAGTTCCGGTCGTATAGTTGGCGCCACCACTGTTAGGTCAAACAGAACAACTTTCGTGAAGGGACCCCTATATAAAGAAGCCTCGGATGACGAGAAAACAAGCTAGCCTCACCCAAAAGTCTTTGCCCCAGTGAAATGGATCGTATGGGCACCTAGAGGGGGGAGTGAATAGGTGCTACTTCAAATTTTAATGCTTTTTCAATTTTAGGCTTGACACAAAGGGTAAATTCTCTCGATATACTACTATGTAGAATTTCCCTATATGCAATCCTAACTACTAGCGAGTAAAGGCGATTAAGATAGAGGAACGAGGAAACCGTAGTGGAGCACGCGGAGGCACAGGATTTGTTTTACCACAGTTCCTTCCTTGTTAAGGGAAGTACATCTGCGTTGGAGGGGTGGGCGGTACTAAGACCACCACGCCACAATAGGCCTCACCCTGTTCTCCGATGGATCTCGCCACCAAAGGCCCGATCCACCTTTCCACTATAGGAACCCTTCAAGGCGGGAACCGACGCCTTTACACAACTAGCGAGGCACAACTCCACAACCGAATTAGCGGCTCTCGTATTAACAACAAGCTGCCACAAGAACAATAGTTATCAATAACAAAACACAAGATCTTGATATCAACGAGAATACTAGATCGGAGATTTTCCAAGTGAATGGAGAGGAGTTGAAGCGCTTGATTCGTGATGACGACGAATGATGTCTCCTCCTTCAATTCCCCCAAAGATCGAAGCCCTCGGGTGGTTGAAGTGGGAGATCTCTAGAGAGAGCTTTTGCAACAGGTCTGTACTTTTTCGAATGAACCAAGAGATCTGACAGGAGGGGTTGATGGGGCTTTTATACCTCCTGTCCAAACAGAGCCGTTGGAGCCATTTGGGGCCACATTATCCGGACCAAGTGAGGGCCGGATTATCCGGCCTGGGGAATAGTCCGCCCTAGACTCGGATTATCCAGAATAATCCGCTCTCGAACAGAAGCTCACGCAGGGCGGTCCTTGGCATCTTTCCTAGGGGCCGGATTATCCAGCCCTAGAGGAGGGCCGGATTATCCGGCTGGGGGGAAAATCCGCCCCAGCCACGAATTGTCCGAGGGAAAATACGCCCCCAGACAGAAGCTCACGTCGACGCTCCCTTGGGAAATTTCCCTAGGGCCGGATTATCTGGCCCTAGAGGAATGCCGGATTATCCGGTCCGGGGGAAAATCCTCCCCAGCGTCGGACTATCCGAGGGAAAATCCGCCCCCAGACAAAAGCTCACACACGGCCAGCCCTGGCCAAGATGGTCAGGCCGGATTATCCAGCCTAACACACAAAACACAAGGAACTATGAAATGTTCTTTCAATCTGCCCTTTTTTGATGTTAGATGACAATACTAGGATTTGCAAGATAGCTCACATGAACAACATCATTAAACACATGAAAGAGAGTCCCCCTCAATGTGTGCATACTGAAAATTTGCATTTGAATACAAATGCACACAAACATGTACAAGTCCATTTCATTGGAATATGAACAACATAATCATACCACCGAGAGAGAGACGCATCCTCGGCATAGCAAGAATACCCAATGTGATAACCATTATAAACGCCTTCCTCGAGATAGATATCCAATATGGCCAATATGATAGAATATGATAGATGAATCCATAGGAGTAATCCATGAGATAAATCCATAGCCACACAACCACATAGTCTCATACAAAGCAAAACACAAATGAAGGTTCAACGCTAAATGGGCGCAAGCGAGAAAATGACCGAAAAGATAAAGTGCAAATGCTTGCGCCCGACCCATGCAAATCCACAGAGACCTAATAGAACTACTTCTCCCCCTTTGGCATCGAGACGCCAAAAAGGAAGAAGAGCGATGCTAACGCCCCAAGGGATCACTCGTAGTCCTCATCCTCGTCCCCGTCCTTGTCCTCATCCTCGAGCTCCTCGGTGTCTTCCTCCTCATCATCAGCAGTGGCCACGGAAGGAAAAAGGTGACGCTCAAGCTCTCCATAATTGAGACCGGACGAAGAATTCCATTGAGCATATGGTGTGGGAGCTGTAGGGGCAGGAGGAGCACCGGAAGCCCCAGACACGTGGTGGAGAATAAGCTGCTGAGTATGGGACATCTCGTGGTGCTGCTTGTATGCCGCATACTACCCCTTGCGAGTGTCCATCCCCATGCACAGAATGTTCCGCTGGAACCAGTTCAGCTGCTTCACCTCACGAGCAATAGGAAGCATTGGAGCCCTACGAGCACTGGCACACGCATCCCTCATGAAGCTATCAGAAGCAGAAGATGGATGAGAGATCTTTCGTGCCTTGTTGTAAATCTTCTTGGCCTTATGCATAGAATCAATGTTGAACTCTCCATCAGGTAGCAAGTGTTGGATCAACATCATAATGTACGGCGCATACAGGATGGAGAGACTGTTGAACATTGCATCAGTGAGCTCATGATAGATAAAGTCCATCACATCCATCTTGTAATCAACAGAGCCATCTTCACAGGAGGCCACCTCATGAGAGAAAGCAAGTAGCTGGACCAAGTGACCACGGATGCTATCATTGTTGCCTCCACTTGGTGTGATAGAGTCACGGAAAATGCCAACCAAGCTAGCATACAAAGGAGAGAGACCAGCAAAAGAGCCCACAATACCATTCTCAAGTGTGCAGGGAGAGAGGAGAACATCCTTGTTGGGCTTGAGCTGAGTAATGATGCGATGACCACTAGCACAGTCCCTGCTGCGGAAACGATAACCAAGTACCTCAGCAAAGGTCCGAAAATCAGTTTGCATTGGCATGCCATGAGTCATCCACTTCATAGTGCGGTACTCATCACCACAAATGACCAACTGGAGAAGAACTGCTTGACAACCTCGGAGTCATAGGAACATTGTAGGGCCATGAGATGGTGCAGCCCCATTCGCTCGGTCACCTCCATGGCATCAGAAAGTTGGGGATTCTCCATAACCTCAGCGATGATCATAGGATGCATAGGGCGAATCTTCAGCTATGCATAAACATCCTCATACATAGACTTTTGGTCAGCACACCAAAAGCATGGGTCACCAAGCTCAGTATCCCGCTCAGTGTCCGCAAACAAGTCACGATGACGAATGGAGGAGTATGTGAGGATATCCATCTTCTTGTAGTTGATTTTAGGTTCCTTGCCCTTTTTATTGGCCACACCCCTCCTGGACTTGTCCCTCTTTGCCTGCTCAGTCATTTTCAGGGCCGGATAATCCGGCCTGGGAGTACTTGATGCACCTTCATAGTCTTGAGTGGTCCTAGCACGAACAGGAGTCTGGCCGGATAGTCCGGGATCAGCCGGAAAATCCGGCCTGGGGCTTGTAGCAGAATTTTCACCATTTTGATCACTTCTACCGGTTGAGGAGGGTTGCCCGGATAATCCGGTGTCCATCGAATAATCCTGCCTGGAGCTTTCAAGAGCATTTTGATCTTCAGCAATTTGTGGGGTTGGTGTCGAAGTTTCTCCAATGGTTGAAGCATGTTGAGCTTGTGTTGATGAGGTCTCTACTTGGGTAGAGCATTGTCCTTCCCGATCCACCACAAGGGGTTCCTCAATGGGGCAGAAAAATCCCACGCCCATTCTGCTTATGGCATCTTGGGGTGTTTCAACATCTGCATCACAAACATCAACTTGCCCCGCACGGGAGCCATCATTTTCCTCGAACACCACACTACAAGATTCTACAACAGTTCCGGAGAGCTTATTGTAGACTCTATAAGTGTGGGATTCAGCACCATAACCAACAAAAATGCCTTCTAAAGCCTTAGACTCAAACTTAGATAAACGAACTCCTTTAATGAGAAAGAAACACTTACAACCAAATATCTGGAAGTAGGAGATGTTTGGCTTGTTACCAGTAAGTATTTCATATGGAGTCTTGTCCAAGATTTTGCGGAGATAGAGCCGGTTGGATGAATGGCATGCGGTAGAAATTGCTTCAGCCCAGAAGTTATAAGGAGACTTAAATTCAGCTAGCATAGATTTGGCCAAATCCATTAAGGTCTGGTTCTTCCTCTCGGCAACACCATTTTGTTGAGGGGTGTACGCAGCGGAATATTGCTGTCTTATCCCCTCTTCAGTTAGAAATTCATTCAGAGTGTAGTTCTTGAACTCGGAGCCGTTATCGCTTCTAATTGCCAAAATTGGGAGATTGTGTTGACGTTGAACCTCGTTGGCAAAATCAATGACCGTTTGTTGTGTCTCACTCTTCAACTTGAAGAAATATTACGAGGCAATATTTCTTCCCACCGAGGCTTGCATGAGATGGAGGACCAAAGAGGTCCACATTAAGGAGCTCCAAAATCCTCGTTGATGAAATTATGGTCTTCCGTCGATGGGGAGAGTCATGCATTTTTCCTTCAACACAAGCGCTGCAAACACGATCTTTGGCAAAGGAAACATTTTATTTTAGTCCAAGGATGTGGCCACCCTTATGGAGACTTTGCAAAGTTCTCATATTGACGTGGACTAGTCGGCGATGCCATAGCCAGCCCGCGTCGGCCTTTCCAAAAAGACACATCGGGCCTGTAGTGGTTTTCTCCGAAAAGTCCACCACATACAGGTCATTTTTGACATATCCCACGAAAGCGACCTTTAGAGACTTGCTCCACAAGAGTACCACCAAATCAGCATCAATGAAAACTGCAAAGTCCATCTTACCAAGGGCACGAACTGAAAGTAAATTTTAACCGAGGGTCTCAACAAGCATGACGTCCACGAGAGAGATATCGTGAGCAACCACAACTTTGCGAAGACCCAAAACCTCAGATTTTGACTTGTCACCATAGGAGACGGTTATGTGATCATGATTTGGCTGCATCTCCGAGATGATCTCCTTGCGTTCGGTCATATGACTAGTGCACCCGCTACCGAGCACCCATTTGGACCCACCGGAAGCGTAGCCCTACAAGAAAGTTACTTCTTGGTTTTAGGTACCCATTTTTCAATGGGTCCTCTCATGTTAGTGACAAGGGTCTTTGGAACCCAAATAGACCAAGATATGTAACTATCAAAAGGACCTACAAAGCTAGCATAGACATCACCATAATAATCACAAAATAATTCATAATTAGGATTATTAGTCCCTGCAAAACCAATATAGTTAGTCTTATCATTGGTTGTGGTGCTTGTCTTAGGTTGAGCAGTTTTGCTCTTCTTTTTCTTATTTTTATTTTTCTTGGGAACATAACCAAGACCTTCCTTTCATTGTTCGTCATTTGCATGCTAAGGATCTCATCTAGGACATCTTTACCTTTAGGTTGAGATCCCTTTACAAGTTCTTCCTTTAATCTTGCATTTTCTTCAATAATACTTTCATGTCCACACGTTGGTGTGGAAGTGCTAGGCATATTATACTTGTCCAATTGAGTTTGGAGCTGATCATGAGACTCATTTAGAGTAGAATGTTCACTCTCCAATGCCTTGTAGGCAGTGTCAAGTGTCTCAAACTTCTCTGAGAGTCTAGCATGAGCAGCGCCAAAATCAACCTTCTCCTTCTTTAGTTTCTTTACCTTAGCAAGAGCATTATCACGTTCTTTTATGAGCTGGGTAACCATGTCTTCATGGGACTCATCAATTGACTCAAGTTTCTCTTCCAAAGATACTCGAGTTTCCTCTTCTTCCTCTAGAGCATTCTTCAAAGAGGCTATCTCCAAAGCATCTTCTCTTTCAATTCTCCCCTTCTCTTCGAGGAGTTCTTCAGAATGAGTGAGTTGACTCATAAGAGCCTCAAAATGATGTTTATGCTCACCTTGCAAGTTAGTAAAGAAATGGTCCAAAGCAATAAGGCAAGTGAAATGAAGAAATGATCACTTGCCATATCCATATTTATGTTAGTCTTAGGAAATGAAGAAATATAAGATAATACCTCGGACCCTCTTACCATAAGGCAAGTGACGTTGTTGTTGGTGACGTTTTCGTTTGGAGAGTCAAAGAGTGATGACGGGGTAGATGTGGTGGCTATAGCAGCCACCTCACAAGAACTATCTTCATCCTCTTCATCTTCACTTGCAGAGGAATATTCTTCTTGTGCCACCAAGACAATCTTGGGTTGCTTCTTGTAAGGACCATTCTTTTTGATGAATGGCTTCTTTCGAGGTGCTTTGGACTTTTATTTAAGGATGAGTCTGCCACCATTGTCTTCTCTACTTTGATATGGACATTCAGCCACAAAGTGCAACCTATCTCCACAATTGTAGCATGTTCTCAGTTTTGGGCCAATCTCTCTTCTTCCACTTGACCCATTCTTGCGCTCGAGTTTAGACTTGGCCTTGGCTGGATCCTTCCAAAAATTCCTTGCATAGAAAGCCATGTACTCACCATGAGCATGCTTGACTTCCTCGGGATAGCCCATGGAGACAACATTGTATCCTCTTTCATCCTCATCTTGCTCAACAACATTTGCCTTTAGAGAAACATTGACTCCTTTTTGCATTCCAATAGCCCGAGCACGGGCATGTTCGGCGTTCTTAGCTGCAACCTTGAATGACGCCATTTCTTGCATGACTTCATTGGGAGTCATTTGATGGTAGTTGTGTCTACCTTGCAAACTCTTCAAGTCTGTTGTCTCAAATGGCATTAGAGCACTCACATATTTCCTTTTTATCCAAGCATCATCAATGTGAGTGGCTCCATGCTTTCTAAATGTTGTTGCAATGCCCTTGAGTCTTATATACATGTCTTCATGATATTCACCATCCAACATGTAAAATCCTTCAGCTTCATTGCTAAGAGCATCATACTTATTTCTTCTCATGCTTTCATTTCGAATGAATAGATCGGTGAGAGCATCCCAAGCTTCTTTGGCGGTATTGAAGTGCTCAATGTGTGGCATGTCCTTGGGACCCACTCCGAGCTGAATCATGTGAAGAACCGTTGCATTTAGCTGACTATCCACAACTTCTCTTCTACTCAAGTTAGTGTGGTCTTCAACATGAAGTCCTTCTTCAATGATCCTCCAAAGCTCAATTGATGAACTGCAAACATGAGATTTCATTAAGAATTGCTATTGATTAAATGAGGATGCAGTAAGCTTGGGTGGATCACCCCTATTGTTTATATGAGGATGAGGGATAGGTGGGTCAGGAGAATATAAGTGAGAGACCTCACTATAATCCTCCTTACCACTTCCCTTCTTGGAAGCGAAACCATTTTTTTCTCATCCACCGTCTCATCTTCCTTAGATTTGGCATGAGCCTTATCCTTAGAAAGAGGAGTGGTGGCCTCAGAGGAGGATGTAGGTGGGGCTGTAGATGCGGTGAGACGAGCAATCATTTGCATCTCTTCCATCTTGGTCTCAAAGGATTTCAACAAGGTTGTTTCCAACGTCTTGAGGTCATCCATTGTGACCTTATCCACAGCCTCACTCCCATTCTCCTTAGTAGCCATACTTCTCTTAGGCGGTTAAGCCCGAATAAAGAGTCGGGGCTCTCATACCAATTGAAATGGATCGTATGGGCACCTAGAGGGGGGTGAATAGGTGCTACTTCAAATTTTAATGCTTTTCAATTTTAGGCTTGACACAAAAGCCAAATTCTCTAGATATACTACTATGTAGAATTTCCCTATATGCAAATCTAACTACTAGAGAGTAAAGGCGATTAAGATAGAGGAACGAGGAAACCGTAGTGGAGCACGCGGAGACACATGATTTGTTTTACCGCAGTTCCTTCCTTGTTAAGGGAAGTACATCTGCGTTGGAGGGGTTGGCGGTACTAAGACCACCACGCCACAATAGGCCTCACCCTGTTCTCCAATGGATCTCGCCACCAAAGGCCTGATCCACCTTTCCACTATAGGAACCCTTCAAGGTGGGAATCGACGCCTTTACACAACTAGCAGGGCACAACTCCACAACCGAATTGGAGGCTCCCGTACTGACAACAAGCTGCCACAAGAACAATAGTTATCAATAACAAAACACAAGATCTAGATATCAACGAGAATACTAGATCGGGGATTCTCCAAGTGAATGGAGAGGAGTTGAAGGGCTTGATTCGTGATGATGACGAATGACGTCTCCTTCTTAAATTCCCCCAAATATCGAAGCCTTCGAGTGGTTGAAGTAGGAGTTCTCCAGACAGAGCTTTTGCAATAGGTCTGTTCTTTTTTGAATGAACCAAGAGATCTGACAGAAGGGGTTGATGGGGCTTTTATACCCCCTATCCAAACGGAGCCGTTGGAGCCATTTGGGGCCGGATTATCTAGCCCAAGTGAGGGCCGGATTATCCGGCCTGGGGAATACTCCACCCCAGACTTGGATTATCCGGTGAATAATCCGCCCTCGAACAGAAGCTTACGCAGGGCGGTCCTTGGCATCTTCTCCTGGGGGCTGGATTATCCAGCCCTAGAGGAGGGCCGGATTATCCAGCTGGGGAAAAAATCCGCCCTAGCCATGGATTGTCCAGGGGAAAATCCGCCCCAGACAGAAGCTCACGCTGACGCTCCCTTGGGTAATTTCCCTGGGGCCGGATTATCTGGCCCTAGAGGAATGCCGGATTATCCGGTCCAGGGGAAAATCCGCCCCAGCGCCGGACTGTCCGGGGGAAAATCCGCCCCAGACGGAAGCTCACACACGGCCAACCATGGCCAAGATGGTCAGGCCGGATTATCTGACCCTTGATGGGGGCAGATAATCCGGACCCCAAACACCCAAAACTCTTTCCTGCAACACTCAGTGCACATTAGAAACTCCACGGTATTGTTATCTAACACACATAACACAGGGAACCATGAAATGTTCTTTCACCCAGATCACCAGCCGCCTCTAGATCTTAAAACCCTTCTCCATCTCCATAGCCATATTCCACCACTTGTAATAGTATATTTCTTCTTCGATTGGCGACATTGTAAGACTACTGCTACCAATCTCATGATTTTCATTACAATGTTTGTGATTGTTGATCTCATCTCTATGTGTGAGTAATTATCCTTGGGCCAAGGGCTTCGGCCTAGCCATGTAGCGTTTGTGCATGTTATTTATCATAGATGGGATCATGTATTAGTTTGTATGACATGATGATTATTGTATCCTCTCTTGCCTCAATCCAAGGACTTGTCAGGTACCCAAGACCCCGAGGGTTGAGCCAGGTATAGGGAGTATGAGTAATGACTGATCTGCAGGTTGGGAACCCCAGTGACAAAAGGGTAGTATAGCTGTATGTGAGGGGTTTACTTGGGATTAACAGTGACATCACTATGCATATCATTAGTTCTCTTTCTTCTATGGATGAGACTAGTAGGTTATTGCTATAAGCGGTTGCGGAGGCAATAGCAACTATGAATGCTGCCCACATATAAGTTATCTTGCTCTAACAATTACATGCATACTTTATCTTTATCTTTTATTCCCATCAAATGTTTTGCACAGCTACAGGTGAAACCGAACGCCCTAGGCCCTCTCTCTCCATCATCGACAACAACAAAAAGACGCAAACTCTTGGTCCGGTAAAAACACAAAAGGAATTCTAAAACTCCCGAAGGTCCGTTAAAGTAACTTCACTGTGCATCTGCTTCCTGAGGATTCGATAACCTAGGTCTACTAGGGAAAAAGAAGCTATACTACATCCATAATCCGGATCGAAGGTATCATCAACCTTAGTGTATTCGCTGTGCAACATGGCTTAGACGCACTGTATGCGAACGTAGATATGTCTAACACCCGATCGTCACGGCCTGCCTCATACCGAAGAACTTTCTTGGTGGTGCACACTAAGGGAGAATACTTTCATTGGTATTTTGATTAGGGATCATCTTATTAGGCTACCATCTAGTATCTAATACTAGCACACAATAAGATATACAAGCAATAAATATTGAATGTAAGAGTGATGCGATATAGTCCTTCTCGCCGTGATCTCCATCCCGTGCCTTTGGATTCCAGCGCCGTAGGCACCAGGGTACTGGTGCCTTTCGGCGATGTAGTCCATCATCTCCATGACCATCTACTACTACTTAGCAACGTAAAGTAAACTTACTTTACCTTTACCACAACCATATCACATCACAACGCCCCCTGCAAAACAAAGTTAGACACCTCTACTTTATCTTTGCATGTTTTACGTGGCTGATTGGGCTTTCGCATAAGAACCATTCTTACCTACGAATTTTTACCACAATGTTAATCGAGTAGTTGTCTATACTACACCCCTTTAGGGGCCCTCCATTGCAAATGGCCTACCAACTAATGCGAGAGAGATAGACACCCCCAAAGCCACTTTATACAGTACAAGCCGTATGTCAAGCGTGGACCAGTCTCGCGAATGAACACGTAAAGTCGGTTGGGAGCAACTTCATCAAGCATTACTGTGGTATACACAAGTACACATGGGAGGGTAACAACTAAAAGATCAACACCCACACGCTACATCTCGTGTGTTCTACCTGTATTAGCAATACTACGCATAGATCTAGCTCTAGTACCACTATAGGGGTTTGTGTATGAAAACAATAAATTTTACCCTACGTCCCTGAACCCCTATTGCCAGGACCTATCTATTAGTAATGCAGTAACGGGAGGGGATTTTCGCGAACTTACCCTTGAAGACCGAAAAGCATTGTCAACACCCAGGAGAGCATGGTTGATGTAGACGAGCCAAAGCCGATCTCAAGGTCGTGATGAAGTCCTGACGGCTCCCGCGGCTCCAACGACTCCTAGTTCCCCAAGTGTTGCACCTCGTAGGGAGTTACACACATCCGGTGCCTAGCGATGACTCCCGCTTCTCCAATCCAGCAGCAGTTGCGGAAGAGAGCTCCTGGATCTGAATCCCGCAGCGTGACGACACTCCACGGTGAAGAAGTCTCCTGCTCGCGCGATCCGGACTTGGGACCACGGTCACAGGAGAGAGAATCAATTGGAGGTCTCCCCAAAATAGAGGGAACCTTTTATTGATTATTGTTGTGTATTTATTTTGCCAAAATATCTCTCTTTATATAGGGGAAAACCCCCATAGCTAAATAGCTGGCCACCTCCGGCTAGGGCCCAAGTGGGCCCACTGCCTTGCCCAAGCCACCCATCCCTCTCTCCTTCCTCCCTTCGGTCTTTCCCTCATGAACCCTTTTCCCTCCAGATTTGGCCCATTAAGGTATTTGATCCTTTTTTTAATTCTTTTTATTTTATTGAATAAATATAATTAAATGATTAAATCAATATTCAACATTCACTTACATATTATTCAATCCTCGTTGATGTGGAACTCATTCCCTCTCATTCCGAACATCCTCCGAACTTACCGAAATCCTTCCGGTTTTCTCTCTACTCTTTTCTTCGGTTATTCTACCGATCCTAAAAACACTCTCTGAGCATCATTAAGCCCTTAAGCGTGATACCCCATGGTTCTGCAACACTCTAGACATGGTCGGGACCCTCCCGCACTAATGATCAACAGAGGGACCTAGATGGCCATGTGACCCCTGTGCATTCCACAAAATCTTTCGTCGTTTGAACCATGAATGCCGTGTCTTATTCCTTTTGTCTCTTGATACTTGCATTGCCCGAGATCTGATCAATGACATCACCATGTTGTGTTCAATCTTGTTACCGACAAATGCTACTCGTTCCGACAAGTGATATCTCCGTGATCAAATCACACGCTACGCAGCTATTGGATATAACTTCTCTGAGTGGGCCCTCGAGTATCTTTCCGTCGCGCGGATGGACAAATCCCTCTCTTGACGCATATTGCCCCAACTGTTCCTCCGAATATCTGAACGCACCTTTATGATCACCGTTTAACCGAGTGACGTTTGATACTATCAAAGTACCCTCGGGGTGACAGTGATTGGGTCTAAGAAATAGTACATTAGGTCTATTCTAATCATCGTAACTTGAACATCGTGACATGATCGGGTCACGATGCTTAGGTTGGGTACAGTTCATCATCTCATTCTCATAATGAGGTGACTCCATTTTTAACTGGCATAAATACCACATGATTCGAAAACCTTGATGATATGTTGACCAATGAACCAGTGACTAGAGTTTCACTGGGAACTCCTGGTTGTTTATATATCACACATGTATTGACGTTTCCTTTCAATATAGTTATAGCATGATATAAAACTTAATCATAAATTTTATAAAATATGATAATAATCCTTATTACTATTTGTCTGCAGGACATATTTCCAACGCATTGCTACATAGAGTGCATATGCGAAACTTGGTAACTAAACACGACTTCTTGTGACCGGCACAAAGAGTTAATTTCATATTATGTGCATGGTACTTAACTCCAACACTATTCAGTGGCATCTTCTCGTTTTAAAAACGGTTATATTCTTGGTTGAAATTTTCTAAGTGCACATGCTATATATCATTATTAAAAACGGTTATGTTCTTGGTTGAAATTTAGTGAAAAAATGATTTGCTAAGGGAAGACATACGTATTGTACATTCAAGAAAAAAACTTATTTATTTTTAAGAAATCATCGTTTAGCTAAGGAAATACAAACTTGTCTTCATTATTTTTTCTACCTCCGAACTAAACAAAAATCTAACATAACAACAATAAGAAAAAGCTGATGTCGTCCCACTGTATGTGCCCCCTCACAAGCAAAAGGAGCATTCTCCACGATCAAATCTTTCTCCCATCCACCTCATTTTTACTCTAATGGCACTAGCTGGTAAGAACTCTTTCGACACGTGGCTAGAGCAAGCAGACACATTATCTTTCACAGGCAGACACATCATATTTCGAACCTAGTACTCCCCTGTCCCAAAATAAATGACGTGAGTTTATCTATATTCGAATGTATCTAGACATATTTTAGTATATAAATACATATGAATTTAGATAAATCCAAATTATTTATTTTAAAATGGAGGAAATACAATTAATTAAAAAAAAGAAAAGTTAAATTTAATCCAAACAAGGCAAGCCATCAAATGATCAAATCACCCCCTCCATCCACGCCACACTTCCTCTAATGCCGCTTAGCCGGGTGAGACCCCCGTGGCCGTTCGATCCCCACCATCAGACGGCCCGCGCGGCCCCGCAGTTTTCCGTTGGATTCCTTTACCCCCATTTCCCCCGAATCAGCACCACAATCTCGCTCCCTCTCCCCCTCCTCGAATCCTCCCTCCCTCCCTCCAACCCCTCGCCGATCGCCCAACCGCGACCCACCTCCTCCTCCGCCCGACCTCGCCGGCGACCTTCCCCCTTCCCCCGGCTTCCCCTTCTCCGCCTCCCTCGGGCAACCCAATCTCGTCGCGCGCGCGTCTCCAGTCCAGCACGCGCCCGGGCGGGGGCTCTTCCAACGGCCGGGCCAGCGGCATCCCAACCACCGACACCGCCGCCGATCTCGGGTGAGTCCTCCTTTCGCGGGGCTGCGGTTACGCGCTGTATCTCCACCGAATTCAGAATCCCCCTGGCGCACGATCGATTCGGCCGTGCTCCTGCTACCTGTAGAGGGGGATTGGGGGTTAGGGGCGTTAAAATCGTGGGAGATTGCCAGGGCTCGCTTGCCCGCTCGCTCGCACCTGTTTGGGGGGAATCAACAGCGGTGTGTCCGCGTTGGCTCCGATGGGTCAGCTCCTGCCGGGGAGCTCTGCTCTGCGCCTCGGGCAAGACTAGGACCTAGCCGCCCAGGCATTTGGATAGCAATTGATTCCTTTTTGTTAGGTCTTTAGGGTGTGAGTGCATTTTGCTATATCCCTCCAATCCAGGTGCCAGCTCACATTACTACTGGGCTTTATTTCTTTATTCCCCCCTCTGGTTCCCTAGAACTGAGCTCTCGAGTTGTCAGGTGCTAAAGGAAACAAGTAAATGGGGGAAAGTTAGGTTAACTTCAGATTTAATGGTTGGTGGCCGCCATAAGGGATATGCCATGAGCAATCAGATACGTTACGATATGATATGGTCAGTTTAGTTAAAAAGAAGACGGGTTTTCCTGCGTATCTCCGTTTAATTATTCAACCATTATGACATGATCTCCTTCTGTATATTGACCTAAGTGTTTGTGGATGTAAACATATGCCATTTTTGGTAGCACCTGGCATGGGTACTTAAATACAACCGGGGTTTCACACTTGTAGCACCGCCTGGTCTGTGATTTATAGCAGAGGTCATTCACTGTGCGTACAGTATTAATGTTTGGGGAAACTAATTTCATGGTTTGCTTGGTTTGGGAATGTCATGAAAACACCTTCAGTTGAAGAGAAGAAATCATGAGAAGACTTAATAAGACCTCAGATTTTGTAGTAGAACTGCATTTGGTCCTTCTTCGCTGATTATCCTATCACTAGGAAAGAAAAGATTTCTCAACTTGTGGTAAAGCACCATGTGATCCATGTCAGCCTCGGATCAACTAGTAAATCATTAGTATTCCTTGGTGTTGGCCCCCCTTCGATTACGCGACTTGATTGTTTGTGAATGTGAATGGGGCTGTCATTTTAGGGGGTAGCTTCCATAACAGATATAGATGGATGAGTTGATGTGATACGATATGATCAGTTTAGTTAAAAAGACAGGATTTTCCTGCCTATCACCATTTTATCATTCAACTGTTATGAATTATGATATAATTTGCCTTTTTGTATTGACCTAATTTTTTGTGGATGTGAACACGTGCCATTTTTGGTAGCACCTGGTGTAGGTAATTAATAAAAACAGAGGAGTGCTCTATCGCCTCTGGCAAACCGAGGACTTCACCTAGCATCTGTGCCCCGGTTCTACTAAACGCCAAAGCAATCAGATAGCAACTGATTCCTTTTCGTTAGGTTTTCAGGGTGTGAATGCATTGTGCTTTCCAAGTGCCAGTTGACATTATTACCTAGAACTAGTAATTTATTTTCCCCTCTGGTTCCATAGAATTGGGCTCTTGAATTTTCAGCTGCTAATGGAAATAAGTAAATAAGCGGAAGTTTGGTGAACTCCAGATTTAATTCCTCGGGGACTAGTAGGAGGTGTTTGTTAAAGTGCCGCATGATCCATGCCAACATCAGATTAGCTATTCAACCGTCGCAATCTGCCTTGTTATTTGCTGCACTCTGATTACCCGACTTGATTGCTTGTGACTGAACAAGTTACCATTTTTGGGTGGTAGCCGCCAGAAGGGTTGTCGATGAGTCGATGCGATTTGATATGATCAGTTTAGTTCAAAAAAGAACGGGATTTTCCTGCCCATATCCATTTTATTATTCAACCATTGTGATATAATCTGATTTTACGTATTGACCTAATTGGTTGTGGATGTTAATGTATGCCATTTTTAGTAGCACCTGGCATAGGTAATTAGATGAAAATGAGGATTTCACATTTATACCGCTACTTGGTCTTTGATTTATAGTGGAAATATGCATACGTTATTGATGTCTCAATATAAGTAATTTAATGTTTTGGTTTAGTTTGGGAATATCATGAAAATGAAAGTACCTTCTGTAGTAGTGGTCCGTGTTTGCTTCTTTTGCTGTCGTTGGGAAATAAAGGATAGCTCAGCTCGTGGTAAAATAAATGCTTGAAGTTAGGATGCTCATGTGTTGGCTTATAAGCTGCTGTGCTTTATACTGGAAAATCATACAAGTATGATATCTATTTAACATTATGATTAATTTTGCATAGCTTACTGCAGTCTGCACTAGGTACATAATCATGGTTGTTCGTTTAATACTTATTACATTGGTTATTTTTCCCGAGACCTAATATTAGTACTGCTAGATCTGGCTAGTTTAGCTATTATTTGATAGAGGTCTATCTTTATTTTTCTTATGCTAAATAGATTAATCTATTTTGTTGCTTGAGTCAAAGTAAAAACCTTTTTATGTAGGGAGGGTAACTAACAGAACATGTGTACTAGATTCTACCTCGAATTATTTGTGCCTTTTTGGCTTTTGATTACTTCCAACTATAATATCTGATTCTGCATTCTCTTAATAAGACCTTATTTATTGTACTCTCTGTTGACTTCAGCTGCCTACGTGTTCCAAAATCAAACTGTGTAATGCTTGACCAATAATTAGTCCAATAGCTTACATGTTTTCTCACAGTAAGGTGGTACCATACTACCGTAGGATGTGTATTTGTAAGTACTTTTGTGTGATCATGATTTGTAGCTTCTAACAATATATCGTAAAAGAAATAACAGTCAAAGTTCGACTTAATTTGTAGCAATTGATTAAAACTGCATGATATGAAAGATAACTAGCATTATATGTGCAGTGACTAATTAGCTATAGCTGCAAAGGCTTGTCCACTGGGTACATTCATGCATTGGTTTTTCAGTTTCTATTGTCATTAAGTGGGTACATACTATGGCATAGTTCGCTGCAGTCTGCACTAGATATATGAATATGGTTGCTCAGTTTTGATTACATCTAATGCTTATTAGCAACTATGAAACACTTACTGTTCAGTGGCAGTAAGGTGGTATCATACTACCATACTATATCTGAAGGTCTTTTGTGTGATCACGATTTTTAGCTACTAACAATGAACCATACAAAAGGTAACTGCCAAAAGTTCAATTCTAATTTGTAACATATTTATTGAATAGACTGCATAATATGAAAGATAACTCATTACTATATGTTCAGTAAGTAATGAACTTTCATTTCAAATGCTAGTCCTGTTGAGGTGTTCATGCATTGTCTTTTCAGTTAACATGTTTTCCTTTGTCATTTTGGACATGTTATTCATGTATAAATGAACTGCTAAGTGAATTCCATGAATGTCTGGAAGATTTTTAGTTCGAAACAGTGTGATGATTTAACCAAAATACTTGCATAATGCTGATCAGAGTTTTCATGGTTATAAAGAGATATACTTTGATTATTGATAGCTTTTCTCCTGGCTCCTGAACCGCTTATTCACTGTATATGACAGTCATACATCTTTTATCCTACATTTGTTTCATTTTACTGTAGCACCTGAAAGCCCTTCTTATATTATTGTTGGCCAAGTCTGATGCACTGTGTCTGGAAATTATTCTTCCATTATCATTGTTGGCAATAGTTAGTATCTTGGAAATTATCGAGCATGCAATTCTATATGCATTTCAGCATTTACAAGTTTATCCACATTAAAATGAATTTTCTCATGGAATCATTGACCATCAATATTAATCCCTTTACTGCATGTTTGCACAGTTGATTTTCCTATATGGACGTTATTAGTAGTATATCTAGCATTTCTTGGTTACCGATATTATATGTTTATTGTCACGATAGTATTGGAGTATTGGCTGTGAGTTTAGTTTTAAATCATGCATTATTCAGTCTGTGTTTTTGGAAGTTTGTTTTAGATCTAATAATTTGTTTCCTTAGTTGACTACCTAGGTCAAACATGTCGATACTTTTCTTCTTCATTGTAGAGAACTCAGACAAGGTTTATATGAATTATTGCCAGAAGAAACTCTTTTCTTGAACAGCAAAAAAATCTGTAGTAATCTTGAGGAAATTTTCTAAATCAGGGTAGCACGTGCTAAAATTAGGGCTCCGCTGGAGTGCAGGTTTTTCCTTATACCTGCCATCTGGCTGTTCGTCATACAGTGGTCTTGGCACGTTTACACCATCACCTTTATGGACGACTTCATAGTCGACTGGTCACTGGTGGATAGCAAGAGACAAGCAAATCCCAAAAGCCATATGGAGTCCATGGTGGTGCACTGGTGCTACATGCATGGTCTGTGGAAAGCAAGAAACAGCACGGTTTTCCAAGATGACTGCCATGATCCTCTAGCTGCAGCAGATGGTATCAAAGTAGAGGTGGAGTGTGGAGACAGGGCTACCACGAAGGTTGAGGTGCCATGAGGAGTAGGATCTAGTAACCGTATCGCATCTTGATCCTTTTCGCATGCTAGTGCTATATGTGTGCTGACACCGTGATCACTTGTTGCCCTGTTTCTCTTCTATCTCTTCTCCTTCTCCTAATGAACAGGTTAGCAAATACCGTTTGCATGTTCTTTGAAAAAAGTGTAGCATGTGGTTGGTTAAACACCATGTTGATCTTGTCTGGAATTTGGTGAAACTGAACCATGCAATGGATGTATTAGATGCTATCGTTAGCCAATCACTTGTCAAGCGTGCGTCAATCAATACAAATGTAGTAACTCACTGTTGAAGAGCCAATGCATACTTAATTGTTTAACCCTTCTAGTATCAATAAGTTCCAATCGAAATGCATGTTTTGATTTTATGAACCTGCAACAAACTGGAAATAAATGTCTGAACTCTGAACCACAGATGCTACATTTCTGAACTGTAACATTGAATTGTTATTCTTTTCCTGTCATTATTTGAACAGTTGGGTGTTTTGCCAATTATCTTTTGTGGTCCATGTTCATCTTACTGATAGAAAGCATTTTCATTTATCTCAGGTTCTATCAACATTGATGAGTATAATGTAGAAAAGTATTCGAGGAGCCATGCCATCTAGTGACAAGCAATTAGCATTCTCGGTGAAAATAGCATCATCACGTGAGCTGCTAAACAAAGGTACAAACGTCACAAATATGTCTCAAGGTCCTGCTGAAGAACCTATAAAGGCTGTGGGCACAAAACGGTTGCATACTGATGCTCCTTCAAGCCCCGTTTATCATAATGTTTATGTACGACGGAGAGTGGAAACTGAACATAGTAAAGCGAACTCTTCTCAGGAGTCGAAGGGTAATGGAAGAGACAAAGCAAAAGAGCAGGAGGAACAGCAAAATCTGGAAATTGAACGTAATAAAGCGAACTCTTCTCAAGAGTTGAAGGCTAATGGAAAAGAGAAAACTAAAGAGCAGAAGGAACAGCTTAATATGGAAACTGAACATAGGAAAGTGAACTCTTCTCAAGAGTTGAAGGATAATGGAAGCAAGAAAACAAAAGAGCAGGAAGAACGGCAGGTGCAACATGATCAGGTCTATAAGGCAGAAGTGCCACCTCCTATTGCCAAGTCTGAAAGAAAAGAGCTGGTGGGAAAGCAAACGGTGCAACATGACGAGGTCAAGAAGCCAGAAGTGCGACCTCCTGTTGCTAAGTCCGGAATAAAAGAGCTGGCGGGACAACAAACGGTGCAACCTGACCAGGCCAATAAGCCAGATGTGCCACCTCTAATTGCTGAATCTGGAATAGAAGAGAAAGAGGAACAGCAAACGGTGCAACATGATCATGTCAATAAGCCAGAAGTGGCACCTCTTGTTGCTGAACTTTTAACAAAAGAGGAGGATGAACGGAAAACTATGCAACATGATCAGGTCAATAAGCCAGAAGTGGCACCTCCTGTTGCTGAATCTGGATCAAAAGAAGAGGAGGAACGGCAACCGATGCAACATGATCAGGTCAATAAGCCAGAAGTGGCACCTCCTGTTGCTCAATCTGGAACAAAAGAAGAGGAGGAACACCAAACTATGCAACATGATCAGGTCAATAAGCCAGAAGTGGCACCTCCTGTTGCTCAATCTGGAACGAAAGAAGAGGAGGAACACCAAACTATGCAACATGATCAGGTCAATAAGCCAGAGGTGGCACCTCCTGTTGCTGAATCTGGAACGAAAGAAGAGGAGGAATGCCAAACGATGCAACACGATCAGGTCAATAAGCCAGAAGTGGCACCTCCTATTGCTGAATCTGGAGGTCTAGTGTCATCTGGAATGGCATCTCCCATTGCCGAATCTGTAGCGCTAGTGCCATCTGAATCTCCTGAAAAAACAAATGCAGAATCTGTACCTGAGAAAAAAGAACCTCCAGTTGCTTCTGCTAATGAGCCAGCGGTTACTCCTGTTACCACCGTTCAAGGTGATATACGTCGATCAAGCAACCAAAACCCATACTGGAGCGAGAGATATGATCGCTTACAGACATATTTGGAGAACTGTGATCGGTCATCCCAGGAGGGTTATATGCGCAGTAAGACATTTGGGTGGCACCATAGTAATTTGTATATTGTATTTTTCATCAGATTATTGACTTCCTCCCCCTAATTGCAGTGCTTAGGTCACTCTCAGCAGCTGGTCGAAGCACGCATGCAATTGAGCTGGAGAAAAGGGCCATACACCTCCTAGTGGAGGAAGGTGATACCTCAGTTGCCATATTTTTCTTTCATTGGACTGTTTTATCATGTTGCATATGTATGCTGCAAATTTTCAGTAGCTTGATATGGTGGTAACCTTGTTGTTATCTGTAGCATCTGATGCACCATATCTCATGCATGCTTTGTCCATTGCAGAGCAATGTGCACACTATATTTTGCCTAACCTCCTCTGAAACATGTCATTATGGCCTATGCTAAGCATGAAATAAAACCAAAAATCTGAAGTTACAGTATTAGTGTCACAGTAGTTAGCACTAAGGGTTTTCTACAAGCTGCAAACTTGGATAAACACATGTGGGGAACAGTTTACTGCAATCTCCATGCTAGGCGTCCTGAGTGATATATCCAGTGTCTGAATATATGTGACATGCATTTGCCACCTAAAATCTCATCTTTTTCATTATGGCCCAACTTGGCTTATATTTAGTGTAGTGAAATGTTGTCACCAAATCTAGTTCCTGTATATCCTTTTCAACAAGCGCTTCGTGTGGCAGGCACTAACACTGTGTCGCAGGTAAAGAACTGCAACGGATGAAGGCCTTGAATGTTCTGGGGAAGTCTCCTCCAAACGGTTCGTCAAAGCAGGCTCCCTTGCAGCGGTAGTGCCAGAACTCAGAAGCCCGAAGAAACCTGTAGAGCTAAAAAAAAGATGTGCTGAGTGCTCATGTATACATTGCAGAAAGGACATGTTCTGCTCATGGAATAACTCTCTTCTGTTTAAAGTTCTCCTTTGCCGTGAAATTCATTTCTTCTTCTTTTGTTCTTGCCTGCTCACCCTTGTGCTATCGGTTTGTTGTAATATAATGTAATTATGAGAGTAACTTGTCAAAGGTCTAACTGTTTTATACCCTTTCACGTCATTTCATTTATTTGTTTTTTAGACGATATTATCACTTGGCATGGATCCCTGTTTTGAAAATATAGTACTCCCTCCGACCCATATTAGTTGACTTGGATTTATCTAGATTCGTATGTATCTAGTACTAAAACATGTCTAGATACATCCGAATCTAGACAAATTGAAGTCAATTAATATGGGTCGGAGGGTGTAACATTTGTTTGGTGTTTTTTTTGTTGAAACCGACCGAAAAGTGTCTTTGGCTCTTGAGCTCTAGTGCTTTCTTCATTTTTTAAAATTCAAAATCGTATTTAAAAGTTTCAAAAAAATCTGAAAATAAATGTGGATATAGTCAGTGTTGTATCTAAGCATGCAAAATCCCAAGCCAAATTCTTTGTATTGTGAGTTGCACAAGAATGACAAAATCTGATAAAATTTGGGGATTTGAAATCATGCAAGCACAGATCCACATCTTTTGTCATTTTTGTTTTCAGACTACAAAGTATTTGAATTTAATAGTTGCCACGTTGTGGGTTACATGATTGGCTACATCCGATTCTTTTTTTTTTTTGAAACTTGCAATTATGATTTTGTTTTTTAAAATTAACAGAAGCATTGGAGCCAAAAATTGGCCTGCGAAACTGATACGTTAGGTTGCCTCACTCGGATTGGTTTTGCTAGTGTTTGGATTGACTCGATAGGTTGCCTCACTCGGATTGGTTTTGCCTCGATCATGCGGTGTGTTACTTCTGCTCGTTGTGCAGTTCCAGCTCGTTATGCAGTTCAAGTCAGCGGTGATCTTACAGAGGCCGTGGTGCCTTCACAGGGCATCCGTCAAGGTGATTCAATCAGCCCTTATTTGTCATGTCTTTTGCAAAAACAGGAGGCCCAAGGTGAGCTATATGGTACTCTCTCCGTTTCAAAATATAAGATGTTTTAGCTTTGTGAATGGAGTGTATCTAAACTCCTTTTAGTGTATAGATTCATCTATGTTTAGAGTGAACATACGCACTAAAAGTGTCTAGATACACTTTTTTCATAAAGCTAAAACATCTTATATTTTGAAACGGAGGGAGTATAAAGAATGGTAGACTTGGACCTGCTATCTCCCATTTACTATTCGCAGATGACAACACTTTCTTTGCTAGGAGTGACGATAAGAGTGTGGATGCTTTGCATCGTACCCTTTCTCTTTACTGTGAGGGTCCTAGCAAGAAGATTAATTTGGATAAGTCTACAATTTTGTTTGGCATTGGCTGCCATGAGGCTGTGAAGAATAGAGTTAAACAGAAATTGGGAGTTCATAATGAATCACTTGAGGACGCATATCTTGGCATGCCTACAGAGGTTGGGTGCTCTCCCATTTCGACATTCAGGTATCTCTATAATAGAATGTGGAAGCGGATTAATGGTTTGTTTGATAAGCCACTCACGAGATGTGATAATGAGGTGATGCTAATGGCTGTTATTCAGACAATATCCAACTATGTCATGTCTTGCTTCCAGTTGCCAATATCCACTTGTGAACAGATGCGCAAAGCTATTGCTAACCAACGGTGGGGGATGGAGAATGCCAAGAGGGAAGCTACATTGGCTCTCATGGGAGTGGCTCTCCTCCCCTAAAGCAATCGGTGGTCTTAGATTGCGTGATATGGAAATTTTCAATCAAGCCATGCCTGCGAAACAGTGTTGAAGGCTACCTCACAGAGCCAGACTCCCCGTGTGCATGCGTTCTAAAAGGTCGTTACTTCCCTCATTGCGACTTTTGGGATGCCCAATGCCCTCGATCGTCCTCATATACATGGCGCAACATCCTTTTCGGAAGGAAACTGATGGAGAAGGGGGTACGCTGGGTATTGGTAATGGGACTAAGATTATAATCCTCCAAGATAATTGGATACCGGGGACGCCACCAGATATGCTACATGTCGTGCAACCAGTGATAGACAAATAGACATTTGACTCTCTCTTTCATGATAATGAGCGGTCTTGGAACTCCTCGTTGGTTCGCTCAATGTTACCAACCGACTCTTAATACCACTATATTAGTCCTCTTCCTTGAAAGGCCGACAGAGGGTGGTTAGATACGACCTTTACGTTGCTTTCGCCGAGACCATAGTCACGCCCTAAGGATGGTTCTGCCATAACGGGTCAAATCTCAAAGCCGGTCCCTAGAGATGTAAGACGAGGTTGGTTTACCAAAGGAACCACCTCAAGCAACCTAGTCCATGCTCCCCTACCTATTATGATGCACCTTCACCCGCCAAGTCTTTCAAAACGTTTTTTATGCATATGCTAAATAGAACGTCCAAACTATGTGACTCATACAATCTACTAGGCAAGTTGGTCATTCGAGGAGTTTTCCAGACCCCGTGTGGCTGTACGCTCGTCTTGGTTCCGAAGTCAAGAACTCTCGGGTCCTAGGGGTGGCGAGCATGGGACTACAAAAACCACATCCCACCGTGGCCTCGTATACAAGCCTTAGCATGATTAACCTATCCACTGATATCATCTCATCATCATATCTCGTTCTCCTGCCATACTAGATTCTTTGTATCTGATACATCATTAGGAAGAACCAGCACCAACAACTAAGCATGGCTAAGCAGGACACATATAAGCTCTAGCAGTGCACACAAGCCAAGCCTAGTTATGCTAGTAGCAGGGGATCATGTAATATAAGCTCAAAGGGAGTAATGCAACAATATGATATACTCTATCTATCGATAAAAGACCACAGTAGAATCGTATGCATCATGGTAAGAATTAAAATACTTTAAAAACATGGGATTGTATAATGGTGGGGCTATGCTTGCCTTTGCATGTTGATAACATATAAACAGATCTTCGTAAGCCTTGTACTTGACTTGATTATAGTTGGTCAAGTATTGATCTTTGATATTCGATGGTGTTGACCCCTATCTTCGATCTCAGACTCGATCTCGTATTCTACCGAGAAGAACCAAAACACCGGAAAAGAAAGGGAAACAATCAACACATGGCATCGATACAATTGTCAAGCAAGGATGATGATATGACAAGTTAAATAGTATTAAAATAAAACCCTAAAACATGCTCGATCATTTTAAACAAGGTCCGAGGGAAGTAAACCCTAAAACAGGGAAACCTCGGAATCACCTACAGGGGTTCATTTGGTTCTTCTAATTGAACTTGTCATGATTTTTTTAATAATGCATGATTTTGATGCTAAAAGATTGATCTTATTTTTCTGAATATTTTGATATATTATACATATTTTTCTGAATTAATATAAATTAGTTATGAATTTTCTAGTATTTAATCAATTTTTGAATTTAAATATAAAACATTATAACTTTTTACACCGGGGCACACCTAGCCACAGTGGATAACAAAGGGGCTCCATGGCTACCTCAACATCCATGCGGGCAGACGGGACCGACATAAGGTTTGACCGGGCTGACCGCACACCTGCTGACATCACGATGGCGTCGACATGACGTCACCGACGAGATTTCTCTCAGGTTGAGCACGGGGCGGTTGCGGGAGAGCGCGAGGGGCTTGGCGGCTGGTCATGTTTGACGCGCCTCGTGAAGGGTAACCTAACTATGGCGGCGCCGCTGATGGTCGTCAGAGCTACTACTACGACGAGTGGCGGCGGCTGGTCGTGTTTGACGCGCCTTGCGGAGGGGAACGTAACTATGGCGGGGCTGCTGATGGTCATTAGAGTTGATACTACGACGAGCGGCGACGATGGTGCTCACAGGTCGATGGCGCGGAGTTTACAGCAAGCGACTGAGCAAGCTAAAGACGCCTTGAGCATCAGAGGCTCACCAAGAGGGAAACAAGGACGCAGTCGAGGTGTCTGGCGGCTGGAATCGACATGGAAACTTGTGGAGCTTGAAGGAGAGTAAGGTGACAATTGCGACGATTCTGGCCGCGCTGGCTTTCTCTGGAAGCACGATGGCAGTTGTAGCTAGCCAAGAGACGACCGGAGACGACAACACCCCGAAGCTCCGACGAGCTAGGGTTGTGGTGGATAAGGGAGAAGGAGAAATGGGGCTCGTTCTCTGTGTGTACGGGTCCTTATAGGCAACAAGAGAGGCGGAAACACGTATCTTGGTGGGGCGATCATCATGGCGACGACGGACGGCGATTGCAGCGCCAGCGAGCAGCTTCTCTTTGTCGTCCTTCTGGCCGGAGAAAGAAGAAAGGGAAAAGAACACGAAGGGATACCGGGCTGTGGTTGGGCCATAGATGGGCTGCAGAAACTCGCTAGCTGCTGCGCGAGAGGCAGGGAGAGGAGAAGAGTTAGCTGGACTTCGGTCTGGTTTGCTGCTAGTTTTGTTTTTATTTCTGAAATCTTTTTTCCTGTTTTGTATCTTATACTTCTTTTCTATTTTGAGTATTTCCAAAATACAAGAAGGTTTGTAAACTTTTTAAAACTTTGCGGGAGCCCTTTATACTATTTAGGCTCCAGAACTTTGGCCTTTTCAAAACTCACTTTGAATGGATTTGAGAGAGAGGGGAAAACTTGTGTTTAGGGTTTTTGCATATGTTTCTTGTTTGCATTCAATTTTCTTTAGCAAAAATACATGATGCTCATGATAGTGCACAAAACAAACCCTAATTCGTATTATTAAAACTAGGGGTGGTGTTACAAATATTATTTTATAACAAACCCTATACATTCATCTAGTTTTCTCTCATTCGCAGCACTATATCATGCATGATCTCCTTTACCTCCCTTCTTCAAACATTAACACTTTTTCTAAATAACAGCTAGCTGTTTTAAAATTGGCGCACAGTCACATTTTAGAGCGTTGATTTCTTTTCTCATTTACGAATCACAGCGCACCCTGTCAGCTTCCCTGTCCCATTTTTCTGGCCGAGTCAACGAAGCCTTTTGACTTTTGAGTCCCTTTCTGGCTTTCTCTAAATTTCATTTCTATCGAAAGCCACCACTCAGTCTTCATTTTGGCTTGGGAGAGGAGGGGAAATAGGCAGAGGCTGCCATGGCGGAGAGGTCTGCGGTAATGTCGTAGCCACCGCCACCGGTGTCGGAGGGGAGCTGTCCTTCGCGAGCTAGGGAGACTGCAGACGGAGAGAGCGGTGACCCCGCAGCCGTTACTAGCGGCGATGGAGTCCCTCGTCGATTCACGACGAAGATATCGGCGATTGGCGAGCTTGGAAGGCATGCAGACGCCGGAAAGACGGCTATTCCTCTGTTCCTTTTTCTCTGTGATTTCGTTCTGTTAGCTTGTATGCGTGTTAGTTCTGGCCTTCTGGGTTGGGGTGGTATCGCTGTAGCGTTGTTGCCCTGAGATCTGAGAAGTCTGCGGCCTTGCCACGAATAGGAATCTTCTTTAATGGAAGAAATTCGTTGCTGGTATGATGATGTACTAGTTCATAAGTGGTTCAGAAACAAGTTGGTCTATTGCTTGCTTATGTACGAACCTGATGCATGATGAGAGCACAAGAGAAGCTTAGTGGGGAAAATAGCAAGTCACAGAGTTCAGTTTTGAGTTTCAACATAACTTTGATAGTGTTAGCTTGTGTGAGTCGCACACGTACTGATGTTTGCAAGCACCTACATGTTGCTATTTAGTAATCTTGGTCAGAGGTGGAAAAATGTTCTGTTTCGTGTATACTTATGCAATAGAACCCTCTTTGCCAGAAAAATAGGTATCAGATTTAGAAATATCTCATGACATCTAGTACAAGTTCTGTAGAAACTCGTGTCTAGATGCACACACTTTTCACGTGAGCTTTTTTCCAGGTCAAATACTATATGGTAGTATCATAAATTTGAGTGACGTTTAAACAAGTTTTAAACTGAATACCAGTATCTGAAAATGTAGTAACAGATAAACTGAATTTTAGAACCGTTGTATCCTTGCTATGTGTAGAGTTATCTTGATTCTGCGATGGTGATAGCTGGTATTTTGTAGGGAGCGTGGCAAATGTAGTTGGTGAGCTTGGGTTTTGGCGTTAGAGAGTTAGTCCCCATTCGGTTCAATCTTTCTGATTTTTTTAGCTCTCCGTTAGTGTAACTTTGTTCATGGTTCAGTTTTTGTGTGTAAGAATGTTTATTATATTAGGATTTAGTTGTTTTGATAGAAAATTTAGTACCCAGTTGCCCCTGGTATGATTGCCAGTGGCGTGATCAGATTTTGACGCTAGAATCCTTGAGGAAGAAGAACATGAGAGAGAGAGAGAGGTAGGAGGAGAGTTCTTATTTTATCTGTTCTTCACCTTGTCTGTTTCAGAGTTACAGCCTGGCTCATGTAGCCCAATCATCACGCCACTCACACCGCACCTAATGTGCCGCTCATGAGTTAGCTTAACTCACGTTAGGACACACCGTGTCACCGCTATTACGACTTCCTCTCTCGGCAACGCCTCCCGGGGCTGCATCTTGTTGTTGTTTCTCATCTGTGTCGTGACAAGTTGTTGATTATATTATAACTTACTTGATTCCGGGTTATGCTGATGTTGTGCTCACATGTTGGATTAGTTATTAGGCTTTAGTTTTGTGTCCAGTGTCAGTCTTCTGATGTATGGTAATGCTTTTGATATTATTTGATGGCTGATTTTTGAGTTTCCAGTAATACCTTTCTTGTCTCTGATGAGGCCATGTAGCATAACACTAGAAAGGTGACCGTAGTTCATAATACCTTGTTCCATCCTATGCTTTGTCTCTGCCCAATCAGTATTGTGTTGACGCAACTTCTCCTTTTCTTCCGACTGTACAATTGGGAATTTATTACAAAAGAGTAGTTAGACGGACTAGCCAGTAAGTCTAGTGCATCTAGTGCTTGTTAAACTACAATGAATATTGTTGTCATGAACTATTTAAGATCTCTTATGAACCAGAAACACGATGTACATTCCTGATCATCAGTGACCTCGTTTCTCAATTAGGCACTGTTTTCAGTTAACAATCCCTCTTTGTTTAGTCTCTTATTCAGTTTCTCATTTTATTTTCTTAAGTCTCATTAATTGAGTCACTCATTTTTAGCAATTCCCTCAGTATGTTATTCAATTGTTTGTTGATCTTTGTGCCACAGTTTGTTTCTTAAGTTTCTCGGTTCTTAATCACTCATTTCTCTACATTTTAAAATTCAGTTTAGTCTTTCATTTTTTTCAGTCACTAACTTCTCGGCATTTCAAAATTCAGTCCTCATTCCTTTTATTTTGAATTTCTTTAGTTGAGTCTTCAGTTCATCATTTACCTCTTTGGGATTTAGTGATCCTGTCTCTCTGACTTATTCTTATATCTTTAGCATCTTTATGTCATCATAGTGTTGGATAAGTGTTGTTCTTTGTCTCCTTTCTTCATTATTTGTTTGTTTATCTCTCAGTAAGTTATTGTTATATTATTTCATTATCTCTAGTTACTCATTATCAGTGTGTAAGGCAACTCTAAGTTAATTATTTTATCAGTTACTCTTGTCTCAGTTTTATGATTCTTAGATAGTCAGTTTTTCAGTTACACGATTCTTAATTTTATGAGTCTTATATTATTTCAATTTCTGTCATTCATCTCACTTTCTCTAGTTTCCTCAGATTCTTTATCTTTCAGATTCTCAGAATCTCTATTCAAATTATCTATTCAGATTGTTCATTGATTTTCTCCTTGTTTTTTCTTTGAATCTTTCAGGTCTTCATTATCTCTTCTCTTTAGATATTGTTAATTATTTTCTCTCCTCTCTTCATTTTTATATATGTTAAGTTTCTCAGATTGTTTATCTTTCAGATTCTTAGATTCTCTTTTCAGATTGTTCATTGATTTTTAGATTTCTCTTCTTTCAATCTTTCTTAAATTTAACAATTCTTTTCTACAAATATTATTTATTCATTTTCTTTCCTCTCTTCATTTTTGAACTTTTTTTATTTCATTATCTCAAATCATTAAATTTCTTTTTCCTTTTTGTTTCTACGTCATTTCTTTTTTATTTTTGTTTCTACATCATTTCTTTTTCTTAAGTTCATCATTTCTCGGCATTTCAAAATTCAGTCACCGTTCCTTTTGTTTTGACTTTCTTGAGTTTAGTCTTCAGTTCATCATTTGCCTCTTTTTGATTGCTAGAGCAAGTCTCTCTTGGCATAGTCTTACATCTTAAGCATCTTTATGTCATCATAGTGCTGGATTAGTGTTGTTCTTTGTCTCCTTTTTTCATTATTTCTTTGTTGGACTAGTGTTTTCCCTGTTGGCTTCCGAGGTACGGAGCCAGGTCAAAGAGCCTTTGGGCATCAACCTGTGTTGGAGAAACTTCCACTTGCCGAAGCAGTGGTTGTTTGATTTCATTGATAGAGCCTCACCGCAATAGTCCAGTCTTGGCAATCACGGTATGTCATATTTGGTAAGCAAGGAATGCGGTAAGAAATGATGAAGGTAATATCCATCCACATGGTGTTTCCTCAAAGATTCCTCCTTATGTTGATTTGGTTCTTCTGCATCTTTTTTAAGACTGTTAACAGCAGAGTCATGATATGTCACTGTGTTCAATGGTCAGATGGTCTCTTCCGCTGCCCGGTTCAGTCCTTGTTAATGTGGACGCAACTATCTCTCATACTTGCACAAGTGGAGTTGGGTTCACATCCTGATCCAGAACCACAATGGGGATTGTTTGGTTGCTTGCACTAAGCCACTCAAGGGGATTGTATCGCCAGAACTCCGTGAAAGTTGGGTGCTCTGTTGTGCCGTGTCTCTCGTCCGCAATGAAGGACACGACTCCGTGGTGTTCGCTTCGAACTGTCTCTTGCTGGTTTATCAAATCAATTCATCAACCAGTGACATGTCTGAAGGGAGTGCACTGGTGGCACATATCAAGCTTTCTAGCTGCTAGCTTTTCTTTAGTTTCTTTGCACATATCAAGCTTTCTAGCTGCTAGCTTTTCTTTAGTTTCTTTTCGCCATGTCTGGCGTTCGCTTGAATGTTGCTGCACACATACTAGCTAGGTCTTGTGAGTTTGTTGTTTCACATGTGGTTTCATATTCTACTCTAGAATGTATTAGCCAAACTCTTGTGTATCGATGCTTCCTATATGAATAAAGTGCAACGTTCTCTCTCAAAAATAACTCATTAGTCATAACGGAAGAAGACTCAACGTTGGGCTCAAAGAATCAGCAACTCAATGTTGGGATGAGGAAATGTGTCTGTTTGTTCCAACTGAAAACAGCCACTTTTCGTTGTTCTATTTTTAGTCTTGCAGCTGTTATTTTTTATTGGCTTAAAATGTGTCTGTTTTTCAATTGTAAAACAGCTAGCTGCTCAATAGTCACTCCCCCAACATTAAACACCCGGTTAGCTTCAATCCCAACCAATCTGCTCGATCGTATAATTTAGTTAGTTACCCGCACCCCGGCAGCGGAGACATGATGAAAGAGCCGGCCGGGCCAGGGCGTTCGAAGACCTCGTGACCGCCAAGCTCGTCAACCCATGCTGCGCCTGCTGGGGATCGCGACACAGACGCGGAAGGCGGTGGCTTGCGTCCAGGACGTTAGACATTTCCTATCCAGTTCCAATCCTTCATGCCGTCGTTCATGGTGATCTTCCGCATCGTCAGCACATTTTTTCCTGGGTCCGGATATTCTCCAGTTTGCCCAGCAGGTCCAGGACCAGGAGGTGGTAGCCGTGGACTGCTTATACATTACCCGAACGGCAGGAGCTCTGCCTTTTGCATTCATCTAGGGGGAAAGAAAACTTACACAAAGAGAACCTCCGGTTTCAGCCATCTACAAAAGTATAGGGAAATCCAAAACTCTGAACTCATACTGAAAACGCCAGCCTAACTGCGGCACATCCTGTAAAATCATCGCAGCTAGCCACCGACCTTGCCAACACGTTTTTCTGCCGAAAAATCCTCCTGTTTCTCTCGCGCGCCCCAGATGTTCCAGATGTCATAGTCTCCTTTCTCTTCATGAGTCTAGATCTTCTCTGCAACTCGCTCCACCAAGAGTTCATCTTGACAATTCTGCCTGAAGTTGGTTTAGCATTTTCCAACTGCGTCTAAATTTCTTTGGATAAAGGGCATATCATGCAAAAAAAAACTACCACAATTGTGCAACAGGTTTCAAAAAACCACCGGATTACACAAATTTTGCAAAAATTCCACTATGATTGTGCTGGAAGCTGTCAATGTGGACTTATGGGTTGGTTTAGTCACATTAACAACATTTCTGACAGGGAGAACCACTGTCAAGGCTGACGTGGGAAGGAGAAAAAGATCAAAGGAGCCAAATAATAGAAGGCTTACAAATTTAGGGCTTTTTTTTGTAAATTTTTAAGGTGGAGCCCAACTGTGTCACCCTGATCCACACCAGGCTACCGGCCCTGTCGCCGGATGCCTCGCCGGCGTTCCCCACCGCCCACCACCCCACGCCTCCAGCTCCTGCCCACCCCTGCCGTCATTCAGTCCTCGCAGCGCCGCCCTTCAAACCCGCATTCATCTCCTGCAGACCCTAGATTGGAACCTGGGGCTCTGATACCACTTCTTATAAGTGTGACAAGAAGATAACAAAGAACGAAAAGAAAATCACAGCAAGGGAACACAAATTTAATGTGGAAAAACATCTCCAACAAAGGGAGGAAAAAATCACGGGTGCCAGCCAGCGAAAATTCACTATATCGGGGAGTGTTTACCCAGCGCCGGTGATTTTCACATATGCAACTTATTTCAGCCAGCGGCTTACAAGAGGTATATATAGCGGTGAAAATCTAGGTCTTCAACGATCCGTACCGGCGGCGGGCCTTGCTCCGTCCGTCAGAAGTTAGCCTCCTTAATTAAATTTGGATCATGCTTCAACAGATCTGTAGTGTAGATGTCCTCCAGATCTGTAAAATATTCTGTAAATTTTTAATATTGATTGCAGATTGTACTACATGCGCCTAAGAGACCACTGCCTCATCGTCCTCTTTCATATGGTGTCTACATGGAAGATTATCATGCCCACCACAAATAATAATTCTATATTCCAATAATATCCACTGAAAAATTTGTGGCAGTTTACCGAGTTAGCTCCGGACCAAATCAAGCTTAAGCGTCGGATTAGCAGCAAATAGTACACCTTAAACTTGTAGTAAAGGGTACTGTAAAACCTCCCTATATTTTTGAGCATTCATGCATGTTTGGCATGTCCAGCATGTGGTGTTTATTCCTCTTTTTATTTCAAGTTCCGTGCTAGACTCCTCGATCCCAGGACTTTGATGCAGGACGTGTGCTAATTTAAACGTGAATTTGTGCAAGTAATTCTGACGACTAAACGACATCCTAAGAAATTCACGTTTACTAATCAAGCTCCCAACATGGAAAACAACACAGTTAGACAGCTCAGTTTACTTTTGTGATAATCAAGCAGCTCCCAACATGGAAAACTATCTTGACAGACACTCTCTTCATAGTTCCAAGTCTGATGTTATACAAGCTGGACCATCGCCTGCATGTGAGATTCATGCAGCTGCAGTAGTGTTATGTCTGTCTTTGTTCCGCTTAATCACTCGGCCGGATTTGAGTTGAAGATGACGAACCAGCAACTTACCAATCGAAACGTCGGCCGATTCGTCAAAGCAAACAGTGAGACGTTACCGTGACTTGTGAGGTGAGCCCCTCTCACATCCTCCACAGTTTCGACTCGCTCAACCGCTCAACTACCTAGCTAGGTAAGCTAGCTAGCCAGCTGGACAGCAAGCGTCCTTGCAATTCAATTAGGTCTATCTTACATTCGGACAGCAACATCTCTATTATCAACGCGACTACTAGCAAATAACGCAAAACGAAAGCAAAACATGCAGACGCTCTAACAAAGAGACAAAAAATCATGCAACTTATCCCTGACTTACATGAATATATAACTGTAGAAACATACGTTTTCAGCGATCCGTCTCGCTCCGCTAGTAAAAAGTTTGCCTGCTTAATAAATTTGGATCACAACTTCAACGATCTCTGCGACCTGAATCACTCGGTAGATTAAGCACGGATATGCTAATTCCACGGCCACACGACACGGTGTCCAAGGCCTTCCTGACTATACTCTCAAACCTGTGACAGTTAAAATCCATTCAGATTAACAGCGCTTGTTTCGTTTTCCATGTCCGCTCATCAGATTTTGACGTGCAAAATCTATTCCTAGATGCATCAAGTTGTGTTATATTCACGAGCCCTACGGGAAATGGGAACGTACACGTTGACAGGGACTAGTGATCGATGATGGACTTTGATGGTAGAATAATGGCTGGTGGCAACCTTGTAGCAACCTCGACAGAGACGTGATGGGCTCAGAAACTTTCTGCAGAACGACCGATCACAAAGATCTTGAGGCGTCGTGTGTGATTTGTGCTCGGATAGGACGAACATGGCCTTCAAGAGAGAGACATGGATTGACGAACGTATCGAACGTATCGGCCTTCAAGAGAGAGACATGTCGCGCTCGATCGCCACCGCGTCCTGAGTAAAATTATAAATCGCGCCACGTAGCTCGCCGACGAAGCCCCAACATCGTTGGTCCACCTCCTTCTGCACGAAAACGACCGGATGGATCTATCGGTCGGGTAGATTAGTTGTCTCAATATACCCGTATATAGCTTGTGGTTACAAATTTATTACCATACCCATGCCATGTATGGGTATAAACTTTTTCAGGCATCCATACTAAGTGTACCTCCTCCAAACAGCCTTTACGTTCCGCTTTATAAATAAAACCACAATCATACAGAGCACGACCGAGTTACTAACGCACATGTGTCAAAAAGAAAAAGAAAAGTATAGTCCGCTGGGCCACATCACATCATGCCCAAAGAAGCAAAAAGAAAGAAAAGAAAAGGAGGACCTGAAGGGCGCTCGCTCTAAGAAGCCGTGGAGGCACTAGCAGGAGCCGTGAAGCGCTGCGCCGACGCCCGAGAGTCTGAAGGATGCCGTCCACGCGCTCCTGGTCCCTCTGTCTAGACATGGGGTCACTACGGGAATAACCAGATAGGCCGCCGACCTTTTTATACGCTGACGGCAAAATGTCGGGACCGTCGGCCCCGTTTTACCGTCGGTGTAGGATGAATAGGCCGATGGCAGCCGTCGGCGTAAACGGGACCGTCGGTGTAGCCTATTAGGCTAACGGCAGAGCGACGGCGTCAAGTCTACGCCGACGGCAAGGTTTCACACCTATATTTTTCTTTTTTGCCACATTAATCTTAGAAAAATTATAACTAAATCATTTAAATTCAGAAAAATACATATAATATATCAAAATTTGCAGAAAAATAAGATCTATCTATATAAACTCAAATATTACATTATTTTCAAAAAAAATATAAAAAATACAAATACTTTCGTATAACATATTTTTCATTTTCCGAGTGCAAAAAACGCGGTGTTTTGTGAAGCAACCACCAAATGAAAGTCTCAAAATGATAATACCACATTTAAAAAAATACTAGACCATATTAAATGGACAATTTCCCAATCTGGGTATCTCAAACCTTTTTGTCCATCCCTCGTGAAAAAGACAAATTCCTGCCGAATCGGTAGGAAATGATTTAGATTTGAACTACAGGTACATGATATGATGCTCATGATTTTTTGCAAAAATCATTTTTAGGTTCACAATATGCTATTTCATCAGAGATCTAATGCAAGTTTAGTGAGGCTCAGCCCTGAGCTAAGAATCTTCATGCCCCTCGATTTAGAAAGTTTGACGATAGTTTGAAATGGGCATAAAAAATTCAAAAACGATCGAAACAATGCAAAACCCTCGCGTGGTGTCATATTATGTGACATAGTTGCATGAAAAAAATACCAAACTTGGTATATTCATTGTGTCTCAAAAAAACCTTCACAAAATGACCTATCTCAATCGAGCTTTTCTGGATTTCAAGTCAAATGACCAATGTTATTGCTAGAATCACGGTATAGTTTGCGATAATATGCCCATATTGTGCACGCATGTGTATCATGGGATGTCGAACAATGTTGCAGGAGGAAGTTTTCCTTTTCGTCGCACCGAAAAGCCATTTAAGATTATTATTACTTATTCATTATTGTTTACTTAAATAAATGTTTGAAATTTTAAAAATAAAGGCGTGTGATACCATCGTCCAAGGGTTAATAGGATTGATATGGTAATATCATCAGTAAGGTCTAATTTCCTGATTGGAAGTTCATCTGAAAGGAACATAGAAGTTAAGCGTGCTGGAGCTGGAGTAGTGCTAGGATGGGTGACCGATGGGGAAGTTTGACCATTAGTATAATTTAACCGGAAATTAATTATACTTAGAGTTAAAAAATTCTTGTGAGATTAATAATTCAAAACAAAAACAAAAAAAAATTGGAATAGGCCGACGGCATTGCAGTCGGCGTAGCTCCAGCCAAACCCTCTAGGCCGACGGCATGTCAACCGTGTGTGATGTGGGCCCCTCATCCTTTACGCCGACGGTATTCTCTATGCCGACGGTCAAATCGGCTACGCCTACGGGGTCGTACGCCGACGACAATCAGTGGCTACACCGACGACCCTGTAGTGGGTACCACTGCTGTAGGTAGGCAAGCAAAGAAAACATAGAGTCGGATGCACGACGAGGAAAAATCCGCTCTATCACCATCTTATTCCGAATATTCCATAGTGTCCACGTAATGGCTGCAAACACCAACCAGAAGAGGTGGCGCCTTGTCCCGGTACGGTTCGCCTCTGTCTCTAGGAACTTGTCGAGGTCTTGGGCCTGCCAAGTAGGACCAACCGCTTCTCAGACAAAGTTCCACAGAAACTGAGCAGCAGGGCATGTGAACATAATGTGAGCGCACATCTCCGGCGTCCCACATAGCGGGCACAACCCATTGCCTGGACCATTGCGTTTCGACACCTCTACGCCCGAGGGTAGACGATCCCGTAGCAGTTGCCACAAGAAGATACGCAAGCTCAATGATAGGGGAGAGTTTCAAAGGTGTGTCGTCCAAGGTAACTCAAGACCCTTGAAGAGGGTCCTATAGGCCGAACTAACTGAGAAGGCTCCTGAGGGAGACTGGCTCCATGTTACCTTATCCCTCTCTTCTGAGAGGGACAAGGGCAAGGAGCCCCGTAGCCTCAGGAAGTCAGCAGCCTCAGCATCATTGGAGGTCCTTCGGAATGGGATGTTTTAGTGGCCTTCTTGAACGGCCTCAGCCACTAACATCGTGGGAGCTGCACAGATGGCGAACAATGCTAGGAATTCCTAGTAGAGGGGGACGCCCTATAACTAGGGGTCCAGCCAAAACATGACTTCCCGACCATTTCCCACCATGAAGAGAGTGCCCCGGAGGATGAAGTGCTTAATGTCTTGGATGGATCGCCAGAACTGGGACCCCTCCCGGCGTTCACACGCCATCAAAGGGCGGCCCCGGAGGTACTTTGCCTTGATAAGTTGTAGCCAAAGACCCCTATCATCTTGGAGGATTCGCTACACCCATTTCAGCAACAGGGCCACATTGAAGCGGTGCGAGTCAAGGACTCCTAAACCCCCAAGGATTTTGGGAGTACATATATCCACCCACTTCACCATATGATACTTCTGGTGCCCATCTCTGGCAATCCAAAAGAACCTAGACAGCTCTTTCGCAAAGTCTGCATGGGTTCCCTCAGGGAGTAGATATAGGCCCATCTGATACATGGTGAGGCTGGACAAGCACGAGTTGATCATGATAGTACTTTTACCTACCGGGTGTCTATTGGGTAGATCAATAGTTCACAACATGCCAAGCTCCACCACATCACAACCATGTTCTCCTACTCTCTGATGGCTCGCCACCTACCTGTCGTGCTCCTACTTGCACGATCCCACCGCGGCTAAAAAAACAAAAACAAAGTGGATATAGAGGGGCAGATGAAGGTTGGTGGTGTTGTCGCCAACTTCGTGCCTTGTGGTGGCGACATGATAAGGAGGGTAGATGGATCGTGAACTCCAGGGCACACATGTAAGGTATACATGAGTAGGATTTGGTTATACCCGTGGACACATAATTGTACCCATGACCTATCCACGACTTGATAGGTAGGGTATGCTCTACCCATATGGATAGGTTACCCAGGGGTAGCCATAGACGTGTGTACCGTTGCCATCCTTAAAATATGCGGTTAACACTATGTCAAAAATTTAACTAAAATTTGCAGTTTTGGCGTGGAGTAGGGTAATAGTCTGACAAAGGAACAAACTTTTCCGGGACATTATTTTCCCCCTTATCCAATATGGTACCGAAGTACTCCATCATATTTTCTAAAACTGATGACCTAGCTATGGCTATGAATAAAGCTTCATTAGCCATATTGCATAGTTGATGGTACTTATTCATCTGCTAAGACCATCCATCCTCCTCCGCAACCTCCAATTTCGCTGCATCCATATCATCCGTGTCATCTCCATTCATATCATTCCTATCTATGTCTTTATCAACGTTATCTTTACCAGACATGCCTTTAGAAACCATGCCATGTCTTCAACATCAATGTCTCTAGAAGCCATCTTGTTAGGACCCATCTCTCCGGCATATATGTCGTTATACTGCCAACGAAACCACATATAACATGTTAAAGATGCATACAATGCTAAATAATAATGCAATAATATTCTTAACTAATTTTAATTATGTTTCAGGTGAGATTCATTTAGGGATAATCCAATAATAATAATGCAAAACTAAAATACATCCGTGCATCTTTCTTCCTATTAGGGCTAGATAATAATCTCTTGCTCTTCAAAGATTTGTTCTCCATTAGGGCTAGATAATAATCTCTTTGAGAAATGGAGGCAACATCAGTGCATCCCGAGTGAAATTATAATTTGCGCCACTTAGCTCTCCAACAGAGCCCCAAACAGTGTCAGTCCACCTCCATCTACGCCGTGAAGACTATTGGATGCAACTATCGGCCAGGTAGATTAATTATATCCATACCCGTATAGCTTGTGGTTACAAAATTATTACTAGGAAAACGATACTGCATCCCCCCGGGATCCGTGAATTTCATCCCCTAGGTCGTGAGAAGACTGACAGAGACTCCGAGAGTGTCGGGTTGGTGGTAGCTGCACCCTCCTCCCCTCGCTCCCCAGGGGTCCTCTGCTACGCTTTGTCCCCGGGCTCTACTCCAGCCTCGCCTAGGGGATCTCCGGCGTCGGTTCCTGCGACCCCAGCTCTCTACACCGACGTGCCCGCAGCGGTCTTCCCCATCACCCCCGCGGCAGGCCACAAGGTGCGCCAGCCCCGCCCCGTCCCCCCGCCCTCACGCCAGAGCGCTAGGCTGGCACGGGTTAGGGCGGAGAGCCCGGGGGTGGTCCCCACGGTGTCCCAGCTGGCCTCCCAGAGGACCGCAGCTCGCAACCTCGACTCAGGTACCACCCCGAATCCCCCGCCTCCCAACTCCCCCCTTCGTCCCACCCTCCTCCCTCAGGCTCCAGATTCTCGGTTCTTGATGACACTCCCCTTGATCACCTCGCACAAGTGGCAGCTGACAGTGGCATGGTCTTTCGTGGAGAACGAGGCCCTAGACTCGAACAGATTGAGGCGATTAGAGCTAAGGAGATTTACGAGGGATCCCTCGCAGCCGCGCGTGCACGGGCGACGCGGCAGCAGGGGGACCCCTCGACACCACCAGGAACTGGGACATCTGCTCCCGGATCCAGGACGGTGGACTCTCCATGGCAACTCCTCCCGGCCGCCACCCAGGAGCCCCCCTAGCTGGGGGGTCTCTAGGGAGGCGGCCAGGTCCGAGCTCCGGGCCTCCCCCTCCCGTCACGACGCGATCTGTCCCCCGTAAGGGGACCAAACCCAAGAGTGTTATCCAATGAATTGGCCTGCTATCACCTCACTCATTTGGAACATTCGGGGGTTTGGGAATGACGGTCGGAAACGCCAAATAAAGGACTATATGCGCCAGGAGAATGTGGATATTGTGGGATTCCAAGAAACGATCAAACAAGACTTCCTGATCTCGGAGCTCCAGGGCCTCTCACGCCACAAGTTCGTGTGGAATTGGCTCCCGGCGTCGGGGCACTCCGGAGGTATCCTCCTTGGCGTCAAGGAGGAAACCTTTGAGGTGGAGGATATGGACCGTGGGGAGTTCTTTGTGAGCATGTCCCTCACCCATAGACGATCGAACCTCCGGTGGGAGGTCATCATCGTTTATGGCCCCGCGGACCATAGTAGATCTCCTGCTTTCCTTGAGGAACTGAAGGACAAAGTGGAACGTTGCACCCTGCCGGTGGTGGTTGCAGGGGACTTCAACCTTATTCGCTCCCCTGAGGATAAGAGCTCCCGCAACGTGGACATCCCACGTATGCGGATGTTTAACGACTGCATCGCGGACCTCGCTCTTAGAGAGATCACGCGGGTGGGAGCTCGGTTCACATGGACAAACAACCGTGCTGATCCCGTCAGGAGCGTCCTCGACCGCGTATTGGTCTCTGTGGAATGGGAGGTCGCCTTTCCTCTCTGTTCGCTCCGCGCCCTTACCAGGATAGGCTCGGACCATGTTCCACTGCTCCTATCGACAGGGGGGAGCTCCCCACCACGGCTGAACCGCTTCCACTTTGAAAACTTCTGGCTCCACCAGCCAGGTTTCATGGAAGCGGTTAAGGCCAAATGGCTGGCGGCGGCGGCAACTCCCCCTAGACGATTCGACGCGGTGGACGTTTGGCACCACTGCGCTAAAATCTCCCGCCAATTCATGAAGGGTTGGGGGGCGAACTTGGGCGCTGCGACGAGGATTCAGAAGGGCGCACTTCTGGAGGAGATCCAGGCCCTTGATCAGACGGCAGACTCGGTGGGCCTCTCACCGGACGAGTGGTCGCACCGTTATGCCTTAGAGCCCTCTCTCGTGGAGATTTACCGGGGGGAGGAGATATTCTGGCGGCAGCGCAGCCGCCAGAACTGGCTCCTCCAGGGAGACGCCAACACCGCCTACTTCCATGCGGTGGCCAATGGTCGCCGTAGGAAATGCTCGATCCCATGTCTCTGGGATAACGGGCTCCTCTTAGAGGAGGCGGGGGCGCTGTCCTCCCATGTGTACTCCTTCTTTAAGGAGCTTTTCCTGGCAGGACCCCACACAGGGGTCGCGTTGGCGTAGGACTTTTGGCCCCCTAGGGCCAGGGTCTCAGCTAACGAGAATGCAGAGCTCACCCTCCCATTCCTGCCGGATGAGGTTGCGCGGGCGGTGAAGGCCTTGAAGGCCAACTCCGCCCCGGGCCCTGATGGCCTCCCGGTAGCGTTCTTCCAGGCCTTCTGGGAGGAACTCCGGCCGGTTATCATGCCTATGTTCCAGGAATTCTACATGGGAATCCCGTGATGGGCGCTTGAACTTGGGTGTCATCACCTTGATCCCTAAAGTTGCAGGGGCCTCGGACATCCGCCAGTTCAGACCCATCACAGTTCTCAACGTGATCCTTAGGATTTTCGCGAAGGTCTGCGCCACACGCCTTGCCCCGGTCATGGAACGCCTCACCCATCAGTATCAGTTTGCCTTCCTCAAGGGCAGATTCATACACGATGGGATACTGGCCCTCCATGAGATTATCCACGAGATCAAATCCAGGAGGCTGAAAGGCATCTTCTTGAAGCTTGACTTCCAGAAGGCCTACAACCGCCTGGATTGGCGCTTTCTTCGTCAGGTCCTCATTAGACGAGGATTTGATGATCGCCTGATCTCCTGGCTAATGCAGTTTGTCACGACAGGGAGCAACGCGATCAACATCAACGGCGAGATCGGGCCTTATTTCCGTCCCTCCTGTGGCGTTCGGCAAGGGGATCCCCTATCCCCCCTCCTCTTCAACGCGGCGGTGGATGCCCTCGCGGAAATGCTTGAGAAAGCCAAGGAGGCGGGCCACATCTCCGGAGTGGTTGGCCACCTCATTCCGGGAGGGGGAATCACCCAGCTCCAGTACGCAGACGATACCATGATCATGATTGAAGGCTCAACCCTGGATATTGCGAATCTCAAGTTCCTCCTTCTCTGCTTCCAGGAAATGTCGGGGCTCCGTATCAACTTTGACAAGAGTGAGATCATCGCACTAGGGTTCCCCCCGGACGAGCAGCAGAGGATAGCTGACAACTTTAATTGTCGGCTTGCCTCATTCCCCATTACCTATCTGGGGATGCCGGTTCGCGACTCTAGGATCATCATCAGGGACCTGGACCCGCTCGTAGACCGGGTACGCTCTCGGGCCGAACCCTGGTGCGGGAGATTCACGTCGAAGGGTAGCAAGACCGTCTTGATTGACTCCTGTCTATCTAGCCTTCCCATGTACATGATGGGCATGTACCTCCTGCCGGAGGGGATACATGGGGCGTTTGACAAGGAACTATCACGGTTTTTTTGGCAGGACTCCACCGGGCGCCAGAAATACCACATGGTTAAATGGGCTGACGTTTGCGCCCCCAAGGACTTTGGGGGCATAGGTATCATCGCCTCTCGACAATTCAATAAGGCACTGTTGCTCAGGTGGGTGTGGCGGATCCTTCGGGATGATGGAGGACTATGGCTCAAGCTGATAAAGGCCAAATACCTGCGGGGCCGCCCCCTCCTGGACTGCGACCGACGGGATGGCTCTCAGTTTTGGCGCTCCATCCAGGAGATCAAGCACGAGATACGGTTGGGGGCTAGGACTTCGGTTGGGAACGGGGAGGGAACTATGTTCTGGATGGACGCATGGCTCGGCGGAAGCCCCCTTCGGGAGGCCTACCCGAACCTCTTCGCTATCTGTTCCGACCCCACGGTCCTGGTATCCACTGCGGCCAGAGGGGGTGCATGGGACATCTCGTTCCGCCGCGCCTTCGGCCCGGAGGAAACTGGAGCCTGGGGGGAACTTCGAGCTGAACTCCCGGCCTCCTTGGAGGATGCGCCCGACGGGGTGTCATGGAGTCTCACCCCGTCCGGATCCTTCTCAGTGCACTCGGCCTACCGAGCCCTATTTGGCCGCGCCTCGCTCTCCTGGACCAGACCCCTCTGGAAGGCCCCCCTCCCGCTGAAGATGAAAATCTTTGTGTGGCAACTGCTAAGCGATCGGCTCCCCTCGGGAGTGGAGGTGTCCAAGCGAAATGGGCCAGGGGACGGGCTGTGCCCATTATGTGGGGTCCCGGAAACGGGCACCCACATAATGTTCACCTGCCCGGCAGCTAGGTTTCTTTGGAGCTTCATCAGGGATGCTCTGGGCCCGGACTGGCAGGCCCAGGACCTCGGTGAATTTCTCGAAACCCAAGCGAACCACGCAGGAAAGGGCCGCCGCCTTTTCTGGCTGTTGTTTGCTGCGCTGTCCTGGTCGCTTTGGAACATCCGGAATAAGATGGTTATTGAGAAGATTCTTCCCCGGCGTGCCTCTGACTCAGTTTTTCACTTTCTGGCCTCCCTGCAGCTCTGGTACCCGTTGTGTAGGCAGCGGGACAAGACGAGGCTTGACGCGACTCTCCAGCACCTCCTGGCGGCGGCGCGGCGGCGGCTCCCCCCATAGCCAGGCGTAGCCTCTCCGCCTGCCGGCTTACCTTCGCGTCGTGAGTTGGTCGCGTTTTTTTGTCTTTGTTGGGCCGTCTTGTGCTGTGGCCCCAGCATCTGTTGATTTTGTGATTTTGTGGACCCTTGTAACTCGTTGTGGACGTTTGCTTTATTTATAAAGCGGGGCGAAAGCCTATTTCGAGCTAGTGAGAAGACACACGTGTTCAGGTAGTGGGTTCTCCTCCGTGTTCCTAGCACCTGTGCCGCCCGCCGCCTACCTGATGCTGTTGATCGCTCCCTCCTCCTCTCTCCCACCTGTTGCTACCCTGATAGACCTCACACTACCGGTCATCCCTCCTGCCCGTTGCTGTCGCCGCGGCCCTCCTGCCCGTTGTTCCCCTCCCCGTTCGCCGCCAGCCCTCCCAGACCTCGCGCCGCCGGTCCTCTCTCTCGCCCGCTGCTGCCTCCACATCCCTCTTACTGTCCGCCGTAGCTGCCGCCACGAGCCCTCTGGCCAGCTACCGTCGCTGAACCTCTCCCAGATATCTCCATGGCAGCTGGTAGGGAGCCATGGATTTCTCCCACCGCTGCGCTGCGGCCCTCCCTCCCCTAACCTACATGCCACCACGCCGTCGTCATCCTGCTTCCTATCACGTCTCCCCTCATTTTTTTGTTCCCCTCAAGAAGGACAGATCCCTTCGCCGCCACCAGTACCCCTACTAGCGCTCCCTGCTGGTTCCCTGCGCCGCTGCACGCCGCCGCATGCTGCTCAGCTGCTGGTCCCCGGCATGACGGATTTTGTTGCAAGCCATGGCACAGATTTTGCCACCACGGCATGGCGACATTGCTATCAGCGGCAGCCGCATCCGCTACAAGATGCACGGTGGCGACGCTTTCTGCTATGCCCTTGGGGATTTGCTACATCTGCGTCGGAGGTTTGCTACCACAGGCGGGGGCGGCGCTACATGGGGATGGCGGTGATGTTATGTGCTGGCCTTTGTGGTGGCGTGTGCTACAATGGAGACCACACTTTGCTACAAGTGGCGGCGGCGGTTGCTACCATGGGTGTGCGGCCTTGCTATCGACGGTGGGCAGCGCCACTACAATAGCGACGAGTGGCGGTTGCTAGTATGGGTGTGTGGCCTTGCTACCGACCGGGGAGGGAGGGGGCGCTTCTACGATGGGTATGCGACCTTGCAACTGATGGCGGGCGGCTCCTCTACAACATCGACAACCGGTTTTTGCTATGATGGGTATGCATCCTTGCTACCTTCGGTGGGCGGCACTGCTACCATCGATGTGTAGCCTTGCTACCGACGGCAGGCGGCGCTGCTACAACAGCAACAAACGGTGGTTGCTACTATGGGTGTGTGGTCTTGCGACCGACGGCGGGCGACGCTACTACCCGGGTGGAGGATGTTGCTATGACCACGCCTCGCTGGAGCTGGACGGCGGGGCTACGATAGGCTCTTGCCGGAGCTAGAAGTGGAAAAATAATTCTATGGGACCTGGTTTACAAATTTAGCCCGTGGATCAAGTTCTGCAAGTGACATGTGTCCAGAAAAGAGAAAAATCACAGCAATTGATTCTCTATTTTTAGATCTAAACGGTCACACATGCCACATGTCACTTGCAGAATTTGGTCCACGGACTAAATTTGTGGACCAATTCCCATAGAATTATTTTCCCTAGAAGTGGCCAGGAACAGCCGAAGAGAGGACACGCGGGGTCAAGGACAAATAGATAGAGGTTGCCTTTTTCTCGGAGAGGGTGGAGGGAGCTGTGACTTTTCTCCATACATGTGATGGCCCCGAGGACACGTGTCGAATGTGGGAGACGGGGGATTGAGGCTTCCGATCCCTGGCGGACGCGTAGCATTGTCCAAAAACATATATCGCTTTGTGGAGACTCGGGAAGCCAAAGCTGGGGTTTGGGTATGCTGGGCTTCTCCCCATTGTGAATTAAATGGTGAAGCTGGTTGCCACCAGAAACGGCTTAAAAAGGAGTTATTTTTGCTTAAGCTTATTTTAACCTCTACTAAGCTGTTTAGAAGCCTCAAAATAATTGGGCCCACTTAGATTATTTCGAAAGGAGGTCTACTACTTGTAAGAGCAAGGACAATAGTATAGCCAGCTGCTAGCTATAAGCCAAGTGCCATGTCATCTATAGCCAACTTAGAGCTAACATTTACAATAGTGAGCTATAAAAATATGCTAGTTTAGCACTACATGACCCACCTTTCACTCTCTCAAAGTGTCTAGGAGCACGTGCTAAAGCTGACTCTTGCATGGGAGCCTACTCTTTTTCTCTCTCATATTCTCTCTCTTCCAACTAGGCAAAAATAATAATATTTTAATCCTTATAGCCAGCTGACTAGGACTTATTGTACTTGCTCTAACCCTTGGCCGTTTACACTGAAGGATTAGTAGATATATAGAGAGCAATAAAGATACTACTACATTTATTGATTCACAAAGGACAGGATTTATTTATTCCATATGTATTACAGTAACACGCATCTTATATATTAGTTATACTAGAAAATTTATAAGGAGCGAACCTTTGGATTTCAGAACATGAAGAAAACGGTTTGCTAGCCGTTGGATTTTGGCAGAGTGACGGTGGATGATCTCAAGTAGCCGCATCTATGCAAAGAGAAAAGGTTGCCATTTTGGTCACAGTTTTGCGGCGCCCGATTTGGCGGGCAACAAGAGAGTCTGGTGCCGGCAGCAGGCGTCCCTGAAGGCGTCCATGTGGCGGGTGAAGAGGGGCACGTAGGCATCGATGCTCCCGTCCCCGAGGAAAGACGGCACGAGGATGACCACGCCCTCCACCGGCAGGTAGCTGGGCATGAAGAAAAAGGGCCGCCCGCCTCCCAGGTCCAGATCGTAGAACGGGATCCGCACCCAGCTGTCCACCTCCACGTTCGGGCTGAGCACCATCTCCGCCGCATCAGCAGTCGGCACCAGCCCCTCCTCCTCCACCGCGCCGGAGCTGCCGAAGTCGATGAACGACTTGAAGTAGGCATCGTCGATACAGCCAACGGCCTGGTGGATGAGCTCTGCCACCTGCTGCAGCGGCTTCTCCGCGAGCTCCCGCGCGGTGGCGCTAGGCCGCGCCCAGAGCACCACGTTGCCCGTGTACCCGTCCGGCACGCGCGGCCTCATCCGCGCTCGCCCGTCCACGGCGATGCACAGGCTGGTGGTCTCGCGCCCGTCCAGGCCGCGTGCCTCCGTGATGCGCTGCCAGAGGAGAGCCACCACACACTGCACAGTGCTGTAGCTGTAGCTTGCTGCCCCGGCCGAGGCCTGCGACTTGAGCACCGCGATGAGCTCCTGGCTGAAGTGCACCCGCTCCACCGCCACCACTTCGCCGTCTCCATGGGAACTCCGGTGGCGGTGCTCCTTGCGATTGCGAGCATGGTGGTGGAACTCGGCACCGCGGTGCTCGTACTCGATCTTACGCGGGCTGCGCGGCACGAACAAGGAGGAGCGGTCGTGCACTGGGACAGGGTCAATGGCGGCGCCCCGCGTGGCCTGACCCCACGCACGGATGAAGTTGCACCAGCCGCCGCCGTCAGTCACGGTGTGGTGCGTCGTCAGTCCGACCACCAGGGAACCGCACGTGAACCGCGTGGCCTGGATCAGCATCAGCTCGTCGCCGCCGCCGCGCGGGTGCAGGCTCAGCACCTCCGCCGTGGGCTGCAGTGGCATCACGCGGTGGAGCGCCACGCCGGCCGTCGCCTCCACGAACCGCGCGCCGGCATCGTTGAGCAGGATGGCGCAGCGCTTGTCGTCGAGACGCCCGGCCCACTCGCGGTACTCGACCAGGGCCTTGGCGAGCCCGGCCTCTAGGACGGCGTTGGACGGGGCCGGCGAGCGGAAGGCGTAGATGACCGAGACGTGGGTGTCCAAGTTGGCTCGGTCGAACACAGTGAGAGGAATGACGTTGACGGTGGACGGGGACACAAGGTGGTCAGGCTTCACGGACTTGGACGACTGCACAGTGATCTCCATGTCATGTGAAGCAGCTAGAGCTCATCAACCAATAACACGACTCAAAGGAAGCTTGTTATTGGACCCCAGCTAGCACTAGCACCTCCTCATATCTTATATAGTTTCCCGGAGAAATGCGCGGGAACTAGCTCATCGTCCAACGGCGCAGACGGCGAAGCGGCATTGCAGGCGGTAAACGACACCAACCTAGAGGTTAGGTTCCATTGGCTAATGTGTGCCACTTACACACGAGCCCCATCAACCGGCACCCGGATACGCGCGCGGTCCATTGCGAATCCATTCCGACGAAACCGTGATCCAAATTTGGTGAACTGATGGGTCGCGTCATAGGCATCAGTCCTTTTTTTTAACGCCGCTGAAGCGTGCGTCACATGTCCTCCTGTCCGCGCGGACGGGTTTGGACCGGCTCAGACCTGATGGGTGAGATGCCCTAATCTCTAGAGGTTCGGGCTACAGATTTTCAAAAGTTCGTGCTCATAGGTCCGATCCGGGCTACGGAATATGATGTTCGCAGAACCACAATATATACTGCAAAGTCCCCCACAATCTATGCACATGTGAATGAACTTAAATTTCATTGCATGTATTGCTAGCCATTATCGATGGAGTTTCCTCTATATATAGAACATACATAGCAACAACAAATATGCATGAGCATGAAATTCTTAAGCACAAAAATTAAAGCATAAAACCAATTTCCTTAAACCCTCTTAAAATTCTCCCCCGCTGGCATCGATTGCCAAAATGGATGAAAAACTTTAGAAGGCCATTGTGGTAAGAGTTAGTAGGAAACAAAATATATTGAGGATCCAAAGATTTCAAGATAAATAAAATGGAAAAAGTATCAACAAATGAACCAAACAATCAAAAGATCCTGTAAAGTCAATTGAAACAAAAGATAATATTATGATAAGAGAAAATGCGTGCTTAAAGAAAATAGGAAGCTCCCCAAGGATCATGCACAAAAAATGCACACAAATGGAATCCTCACTCCACGTGAACATTTAAACACAAAAAAATGTGCAAGAGAGAAAGTGAGTGTTCTTAAATAAATCATGGAAGCTCCCCAAAAATAGCATATCGGCCCAACTTTTACAGGTCAGACCGATATGCGGGATCTGCTATAAGTGCTCTTATGACAAAGGATACTATCTCGTTGATGGTTTCTATCCTCCTTAGACCATATTTATGAAGACAATCCGCGTATCTCAAGAAGAGAAATAGAGTAGGTTTGGTAAAGAGCAGGAGGCTCCTAGGTAGGATGTGGAGCGGACATTTGGTGTGCTCCAATCTCGTTGGCCTATTGTTAGCCACCCTGCTAGGAGCATGGATCAAATGTGGAAGATCATGACTGCTTGTATGATCATGCACAATATGATGGTTGAGGAGGTGCGCGATGACAACGTATGCCACCAAGGGTGGAATTATCAGGGTTAATTGTTTGTGCCCTAGCCCGGACCATCGACAGACTTTGCAGATTTTCTTACAGTGCATCATGAAATTCGAGACCATGAAACTCGCAGCTAACTCCAAAAAAAATTGGTTCACTAGATGTGAAATCATGTTGGAAGCCACTAATCGTTTCCTTTTTTATTTGAGTTCAAATGATTGTAATAAGTATGCATGAACCATGACTTTGTTTATTTTTATGAACTACTATGATGCTTAAATTTGATTATTAACATTTTGTGTGTGCAAATATGGCTGAAAAACTGTTCAAATGACACTTGTGTCACTTAATTAGCTTTCATTCATCACTTAACTAGCTTTCATTCATTCTTTCAAATCAGGTTCAAATCAGCCCATCCCACGGCATAATAGAATCAGGAGGATGTGGTTGGTAGAATTGGCCGAAACATTGAGTAGTTATTATTTACCACGATATACATACATTTCTAGACAAAGCTAGGTCACTTATTTATAGATGGAGGGAGTAAAAAAAAGCATGGATTTTTTTAGACGGTAGGCTCGAGACGAGCCTGACTTTGAATTAACGAAGCCAACAACTGGTCAGGGATTACACAAGGCCACCACACAGCAGGCGAATGATACAAGAACACACTCTGGATAGCTTACAACTCAACGCTAAAATCAAGTATTAAAGAAATAACAAAGGAAAGCACAACTTGCTAAAGCAAAGACCACCACTCAACGGCACCAAGAACACTAACTAGTAGATGCACGGCGAGACACTGCCATGGAGAAGACTGTAGGTCTTGGACGAGGACAACTACCAAGACTGGAGGCACCAAAATACCTTCCCGATCCCATGCCGAAAAGCGCCCCTACCCTCTCTTCTTGGCTCGAAGGCATCGAACCATCAGACATGGGAGAATCTCACCCGAGATCTAGAGATGTGCTGGGCTTGATACTCAGAGCAGACCCAGAGCAGGACCACCTTGAAAAGTAGAGCAGGACCACCTTGAAAAGTAGAGCACACGACAACGGCCACACCGCCGAAGCCTTGGACATCCGAGAGAAGCAGGAAAGCCGTCGGGAGCAACCGCAGAGGAAGGGGTAGAAGGCCGAGGAGACGCAGACACGCTCGAGAACCAAAGCCACCCAAAGCTCACACCTTCGGAACCCGACCTGCACACAAACCTCCCCAGGCGGCACGTGGCGCGTCGACGTAACCCAATCAGCTAAATTTTTTACTTTCGTCCGGGAGGTGATTCGGGGGTGAATCGCAGGGACCACATCCATACCTCTAGCGAGGAAAAATGGCACCTAAGGGGCGTCGCCGCCACTGAGCCGGACGAGCCATCCTAGGGTTTCTCCCGGCCCCTAGAAAACACCAACCACCCACCAAGTTTCAGATCAGGCAAGAGCCGCATCTGCGGGAACCGGTGGGGGAGTGAGAGGCAAAGGAGGAGCAAACCTCAGATCTGACGGGGAGGAAAGCTCCGCATTGCATCCGCCACCCGCCGCACCTCCCGTGAGGTCGAGGACGATGGCCAGAGTTGCCCGTAGCTACGCCCGCTGCAGGGATGTCATCGCCACCTTTGGAACCCTAGTCACCGCCCTTGTCGTCCGAGCGGACGACGCGAGGTCCCTTTTTTCATATCTGTTTATGAAAAAAAAAGCATGGATTTTGATATAGATTCAACAGCTATTCTAAGAAGTAATGACAAATATTAAAATTAATAATCTGACCTTCCGATGAAGAGAAAAGGCATAACCTAATTGTTAAGCACAGATTATTCTCACGCACATTGTTTTCTGTCCGACAGGATTATTTATGGAGTCAGGTGGTTCCACGATAGCTTGCCTTTGAGAAATGTGATTAGGGACGCCAGAACACGTGACGGGAAAATAGTACCTCCTTGCTAACGCGCGCACCTGCCTATATATATATATAGAGAGAGAGAGGGAGAGAGATCGAACTACCAAAGTGGGACGACAATAATAACCAGAGAGTAGCACGCAAAGCATGGCTTATGACCAACAATTCAAGATAGTGGGGATACCTCCGATCGTGCAAGAGCTGGTGGCCGGCGGCGTGCAGGAGCCACCGGGCCAGTACGTGGTTCCTGAGCAAGACCGTCCTGCAGCTGCGCTAGTCTCCGAGATGCCTGAGCCCATCCCCGTCGTGGACCTCAGCCGCCTGTCGTCTGCCAACAGCGTCCAAGAGTTTGCCAAGCTGCAGTCCGCCTTGAAGAACTGGGGCTTCTTTTTGGTACTCATTTCAATCCATATTAATAATGTTCTCAGATTTATCTGTATTATTCAAATGTATCTAGTCATGTTTTAATGCTAGATACATCTCAATCTAGACAAATATGAGAACATTAATAAGTACTACTAGTACTAAACTTTATATTCGCGTTCCTCTTTCAATCATGTGATGAAGTGGGTGGTCATTTTCGACTCATCTTTCTCCAGGCTGTTGGACACGGAATGGAGTCTGCTTTTCTTGGCGAGGCAATGAAAGCGGCGAGACAGTTTTTTGAGCTCCCACTAGAAGAGAGACAAAAGTGTTCTAATGTTGTCGACGGCGAGAAGGTAGGCATGGACGGATATGGGAACGACATACTTGTATTAGAGAATCAGATCCTTGACTGGTGCGACCGGCTCAACCTCCTAGTGGAACCCGAGCCCGAGAGAAACTATAGCATGTGGCCTAGAAAACCACATAATTTCAGGTATCAACATAATCACCCTTCGATTTCATATTATTTCGCACCTTTGATCAAGTTAAAGTTAATCTTTGTAATATTTAAGCAAGTATAATATAGTAGTACAAAACATCATCGATATCTACAATATCAAACGTATATGATATCAAACTATGTTTCCAATAGTATTTGATTAAGTTTGTAAATAATTATAATTTTAAATTTATAGCTGGTCAAACTCGATAACGTTTGACTTTGACTAAACCTAGTATACGGAATAATATGAAACAGAGGGAGTAATGGTACTGTATGTGTCCATGGGGAGAGTTGAATTGAAACACCAAGTTATGTCCGTGTTGCTTCTGCGTGTAAAAGAAACAGACACTCGCATGAATGACCCGTGTTGCTTCTGCGTAAAAGAAGGCATCCGTGCATGCCAGACACCTGGTTGTTGACCTGGGACAAGATGAACGGTGTCAGCTACGGAACTGATTCGATTAGAAATGTAGGATAATATATTAAAAGCAAAGTATAATGATATGGTTCAAGTACAGAAGAAAAATACATCTAAAATGAGTTCTAATGAAATGGACAATGAATATATTTCTGTCTTGTTTAAAAGGTATGTCTTAATCTACACACTTGATTGTGTTTAAGGTTTCTACTTGATCTTGTTTAAAATGAGTTCTAATGTTTTAATAGTATTTACTACAATCAAACTTTTATGCTGCTGCTGGATACTTTTCCTTTTTAAAAGCATTCAACTAAATCTAATAAACTTTCATCTCAACTTATGTACAAAATGTTATCACGACGTGTTATGTGAAAATAAGAGCTTGTCATGAAAATCATTTCTACAATATACATTTTATAATTTTGTAAAAATTATATATATATATATATATGCATCTAAAACGACATGTAGAGCACATGGTAAATGAATAAACCATCTTGTGTTGTCCATATTTCTCTGCAGAGACATTCTATGTGAGTATACAGTCAGATGCAGAGCTACGGCCAACCTGATCCTTCAAAACATGGCTAAGGTTATCAATTTGCCCGAGGAATATTTCGTAAACATGCTCGGCGAGAAATCCTTTACCCAAGCTATCTTCAACTACTACCCTCAGTGTCCCAGGCCAGGACATGTCTTAGGCCTGAGGCCCCATACTGATGGCTCAATGATCACAATCAACTTCATTGATGCGACCGTGAGTGGGCTCCAGCTTCAGAGCAATGGTGTATGGTACAACGTTCCAATCATTCCAAATGCATTGATTGTGAACATAGGAGATGTAATGGAGGTATTTTGTGCCTAGGAAGCTGAAAATTCTATTTGATCTTGTCTTCTGGATTTTGAAGGTATATTCATCTTGTGCGTGCAGATACTAAGCAATGGGTTCTTTAAGAGCTTGGTGCATAGGGTTGTGACCAATGCAGAGAAAGAACGCTTGTCATTGGTCATGTTATACACGTTGGAACCGGAGAAGGAGATTGAGCCACTGTCAGAACTAGTGGATGATGAGAGACCTAGACGATACATCAAAATAAAGAACAAGGACTACATTGCAAAAGTCTATCACACATATGCAAACCATGGAAAACTAGCCATCGACACCTTGAAGATATAATTACCATTCGTAAGTGTACAAGTTCGCTAAGCTCCATGGTGAAGCTTCCTCCATCCACCAGTTCTTAATGAGTTTATATTTTACATCCTCCCCTCCCCCCACCATCACCACACACACACACTTATATGTATGAACTCCTACAGAATAAACCGTTGGGAGGGAAGTGTTCTTGCATCCCGAGCTCTGGTGCTCCATTCAGTAAAAGAAAATGAAATGTCATATTTACATGTTTTAAAAGAGTCCGACAATAATTTTTTGGCATAGTCAATGTTCTATCTTATAAGTATGCAAAACCGCAAACCAAATTTCAAATAGTGTGGGCTACACAAAAATGATCTGTATACTTCCAAATCTTCAAATCTTACCATATTTTTGTCATTTTTGTGTAGCACATAATATAAAGTATTTGAAATTGATATTTTGCACGTTTGTGGGATATATCATTGACTATATCCGGATTTTTCAGAAATTGTTTGGTACTCAAAAATATGGTTTTTCTTGTTCTAGAAGATCACTGGCGCTCATGTGCACCAAATCTCCACTCAATGTGTTATCCCATAATTGTTTGTAATAAAATTGATTGGTTGTGTACGTGCATTGTGCAGATGCAAAGGCTGGAGCATTACTTTTTTGATATGCTATTGATGCTGTAATTTGTTTCCAATGTCAACATGCTAAATAATGTTCGATGATGTAATTTGTTTCCAATGTCAACATGCTAAATAATGTTTGATGAAAGTTTATTCAAAAGGTGCAAAATAACATCAGCACAGATCATGTCTATTAAGGTGTGGTGCGCAAGAACGGCTCAGCTAGGCTCGTTCGTGGCCACATCGCACACGACCTTAACAAATACATCCCACACATTTAACAGTCCAGAAAAAACATTTTCTTAGAGGTGAAGCATCCCTCAAGATTAGTTGCCTTTTAATTCGTGTGCTTACTATTTTATTTTTGTGAGAAGATTGATCACACTTGGGTCTTTTCCATTCCACGTATATATAGACATATTACAAATCGATCCTAACTATAAATAGGAGATCACGCTAATAACAACTCCACGATTTACGGGACTAGTTAGCACGCACGTGCAATGCACGACACACCCTATAGTTTAAAAATTATTTTAATAATAGTAAATTTAGAAGAAAAAAATTTGGAACTAAATTTTCTTCACATATTACTTGCACTGCTTTACAATATTTTCCCAAAACATTCTAAATGTAAACGTGGACTACCAAGAGCATTGCAACTTATAAAAGATACCCGCGAAAAAGAAACTTGTAAAAGTTAGCTTCAACAAAGTGTAACTCTTAAATCAGATGCATTGTACATCAAAATACTTGCACAAACAAATTGACACGCATCCCCATTTAGCAACAGTGTCAATCATGTTGCTGTCTCTGAAGTCTAACTATCTTCCCCGAAAAAAAAAGTCTCAACTATCTAGCCTCCATCACATGCCAATTTGTCAATAGGATTAGTTAATCACTGCTTCACAGCACAAAATCCTAACCTGAAATCTTACACCTCCGATGTGGCTAAATAGATGAACCCAGTGGACGAACCTACTGCCGAAAAGGTTCAGTAAACAAAAACATCAATGGATCAGAGACAAGTTTCCACCGATGGCGACAGATGATGTGCAGAAGGAAACTTATTAGCCGACCTGCTCCTGTTCTTCTTGTCCAGCAAGTGACTGTTTGTTGCTCTTCTTCATCAAGAAATGGCAGCAACCTAAAATTTCAAAGTGACAACTGACAAGCCATCAAGCTACGAACTATATTAGCATAGACAGAAACAAAGCATAGGAGAAAAGCAGAAGTGATTGGATATCAAAGAGATCCTTGGAACCTTCAGACGTAGTTTTCCATAGAAAATCTTGTAATGTCAGGCTTCATAGAGCTCCTATTTCACTTGCATGCTGTACCAATATGTTAAAGTAATACAGTACCATAAAAACTGCACACTTAGGCAGGAAGAAGCCGATGTCACTATTTGTTTAGCATTGGCCGTCAGGATGAGGCGTAAATGCTGGAGTGGTAGGAGGCGGTGTTGTGCAAGATACAGACAGCAAAGCGGGAGGATCCCATGATCTGCCGCTCCAGCTCAGACGCGGCCTCCGCCTCCCCGTGACTCGCGACAGCCCCACCATCTCATCTGCCTCCACCGCGGCCTCGACCGCAATCATCGCCTTGTCGCGGTCATGCCGTTGTCGCCGCCCGCACCGTCTCAGCGCCACCCGCCGGCCCGCGCACGAGGTCCACGGGCAACCTGACTGCGACAAGCAGCGCCATGTGGGCAGTAGCAGCACACCGTGGTGCACTCTGCCGCCGCCGGCGGCCCTGCCGTGTCGTCCCCGCCTCAGGCTTGCATTGGGCTCATGCTCCTCCTCCTCGTCTCGGCTGCGTGGGTGTAGTGAGATGGCGGCGGCGAGCGTGTGTTGGCAAGGTGAGTAGCGGACTTGCGATCCGGAAAATCTGCCTATGAACCTGTAAACACGGAAATTAGCGGTGAGGTTGGGGACGGAAAATGACAGAACGGTCTACAACGTCATTGGAGCGACCTGGACCGTTAGATGTGAAGAAATAAAGGGCTGAGATCAAATCTTCCTGCCAACTTCGTGCATTTATAAGTAGTAGAGATTAAGAGTTATGGCAGGATACGCGGCATATTAGTCTAACACTCCCCGCAGTCACAACGAGAGTAGGACGAACGTTGAGACTAGACCGAAAATCCAGGAACAATGATGATGGAAGACCTTTCATCAAGACATCGACGAACTGGTGAGACGGGGGTACATGTACATGGAGAATGCAGACCTGGCCCATGGCAACACGACCGCGAACGAAGTGGAGGTCGATCTCAATGTGTTTGGTGCGCTGACGCTGTACGGGGTTCGTGGATATGTAGCACTAGTAGAAAACATGCCTTTAGTCCGGGTTCGGGACGGTCTCTAGTCCCGGTTGTGCAACCGGGACTGCCTAGAGGTCCGACCTTTCACTAATAGGAAACGGCCTAGTGGCGGTGTTCGCAATGGCGCAATATATTCATAGGAATGGCGCAATATAACATCACGAAATGCATTATCACATAACAATCGGTTCAACACGTCACAAACGGTTCACCATAAATTATTAACAAGCGGTTAATAAAATCACAAGCGGTTCAACAGAACTTGCATCTACACTAACAAACCATCACAAGGAGCCCTCATCCTCCTTGTCCTCATAGCAGTCATTTTAATATCACTAATACATCTCGCTCAATCAAACTGGACGTCGACTCCCTGGTCCTGAGCAGCGAGCGGTGAACATCCAAAGAGAAGGAACCATCACATGAGCATATATAGGGTGAGATCCCTGAAGAAACTGCTAGGTATTGGAGAAACTGACGTCCAACGCAACCATATAGCGACAGACGTGCTCGTCCTCCTTCCTGACACAATTCTCTACCACCTCCTCAGGGACCGGCTCCCTATGCACCGATAGTGGTCCAAGCGACCGCCACCAAAGAAGCTCTGGGTTGACGGCTGATACATTGCAAATGTATCTATAATTTTTGATGTTCCATGCTTGGTTTTATCCACTTTCTTGTGTTTTGTTCTAATTTTGGAGTACTTTTCATATGATTTTTTGGACTAACCTATTAACAAGAGCCACAGTACCGCCTGCTTTTCGCTATTTTTGGTTTTGGAAAGTCGAAAATAAATATTCTCGAATTGGATGGGACAAAAGCCAAAGTGCCTATTTTTAGGAAGTCATCGGATGCGAGAATCTGAGGCGGAGAGGGGCGAGGGGCCACCACACCACCTGGCAGCGACCCGGCTGGTCTGCTGCCCGCACCCCTCGGCCTCCCTTCCACCTATAAGATTCACTCGGACGAAAACCTAAGTACCGATCAAAGATCCACGAAAGAGTTCATGTAGCCGTCATCTCCATCCCTATATCGGGAGGGATCTGAAGCTCTTCCGGCACCACATCGGGAGGGAATTCACCACAGGCCTTCTTCATCACCATGCAAGCCTCCGGTGTGATGCGTGAGTAGTTCATCCTTGGACTACGGATCCATGTAGTATCTAGATGGCCGGTTCTCCTCCTTTGTGCTTTCATGTCTAGATCTTGTGAGCTCCGTTCATGATCAAGATCATCTATTTGTAATTCTGCATGTTGTGTTTGCGGGGATCCAATGGATATTGAGATGCTATTTCAGATTGATTATTGATTCTATCATGTCTTTGTTATTTGTGATCTTGCATGCTTTCCGTTGTTAGTAGCTATCTGGCCAAGTAGATGCTAGCAACTCTAAGAGTTAGTATTTATGCTCCATAGTGGGTTCATGCCTCTGGTAATCTGGGGAAGTGACAGAAATCTCTAAGGTACTAGATGTGCTGTTGCTACTAGGGAGAAAACAACAATCCTTTGTTCATAAAACAATCGTATTGTTTACTTTACACGTAATTCTTAAAGCAATAATCTGTTGCTTTCAACTTAATACTAGAGGGGGTTCGGATGATAACCTGAAGGTGGATTATTAGTCATAGATGCAGTTGAATGGCGGTTTATATATAATGTTATAATGCCCAATCAAATCTCAAAGGAGTCAAGATGATTAGTATATGCATGTATTACTTTCTCGATGTTTGTCAATTGCCCCGCTGTAATTTGTTCACCCAGCATGTTATCTATCAAGGAGAGCCACCTCTAGTGAACTATGGATCCCGGTCCTTTCTTTTACATATAATCTATAAACTGTTTACTACTTTGTGTTTACTTTCTGCAAACTTTTACTTCCTTCCATTCGATATGTTTAATCCTTTGTTTTCAGCAAAACACGGTGAGATTGACAACCTCATCGCAAGTTGGGGACAAAGTTCTGTGGTTGTGTTGTGTAGGTCTCCACGTTGCTACTAGCACCGGTAGTGCGCCCTGCCTAGGCTCAGCTAGCAACACCTTTGGGGTCTTTCCTTGCTCCTATTGGTTCGATTGAACCTTGGTTTCATAACTGAGGGAAACTTTCTGCTGTGCTCATCATACCTTCCTCTTGGGGTTCCCAACGAGCTCTACATCAACACCGAGCCATCAAGCATTTTTCTGGCGCCGTTGACGGGGAGTCAAGGACATCTTCACAAGGGGAGTCCCTCATAACCAATCTCTTTACTTTGTTATTTTTGTTTTGCTTAGTTTCTTTTTGTTTTGTTTGCTTGTTTCTTTATCAAAAACACAAAAAAAATTAGTTTTACTAGTTTGCTTTCTTATTTGAAAACACAAAAAAATTAAGTCTCCTTTAGTTGTCACCTCTTCCTTAGCTCACCATGTTGATCCTCAAATTCACCCTGAAAGACCTTTCAATTGGTAGTGGTTCTGTAATTGGGAAAGATAATATTGAAGAATTCTTTAATCATGTTAGCAAACATAAAGATATCGAGGATAGATCCCTTGCAGAACTTGCTCCAAACCATGAGATTGCTGCAGCTTCTTTAATTCATATGTTAGAAGCTAGGTTTGTTAACCTCAACCCCTTAATGCAAATAATGTTTCTCAGGCTTAAAGAAATTGAGGACCCTAAAAAGAGGGATTTTATTCTAGAAACTTTGTTTAAGGAGTTCTATGATGTTGCCAAGGAAGGTAGGAAAGTCTTTGAACATTTCAATATGCTAGGCTCATGTGTAGATGTTGTTGGTACACGAGAAAAGATGAACAAAACCAAACCTAATGGGGAGGAACCTAAGATACCAATACCCTTTAAACTAGTAGCAATACATGATGCCATAGAAAAGAATCTTGATTGGATTGTTCCTGCAAACCCTTTTGATGAGAATAGTGAACCTAAGAGCATTGAGAGAGGATCCTCTAGAACTTATTTGGATGATATACCTTGCCTTGTTGAAAATATTTCTGGTATTGATCTTAATGCTTCTCCATTTGAGAACATTTGATTCTTTCTTGCTTCTTATGCCTAACTTAAAGGCGTTAAAGAAAAGTACTTATTGGGAGATAACCTAGAAGTTTTAGATGAGTCTTGGAAGTTACTACTTCAGTAATAACCGCTCCTTATCCTTTTTATTTGCTTTTTGTGCTAAGAGTAACCTCTAATGAGAGAGAAGTAATGATTGGGAAAGTTGCTGTCCTGAAACAGATTTCTGTGCTTCACCGTAAAAATTCGTGTAAAATCTCTGAACGTCGTTTTGAGGCGTGAATTTTTGCGCTTCTGTCCCAGGTTGTTATCTAACTTTTGTTAGTTCAACACTTTTTGATTTGAGCAACAGAAGGTTTTCGAAAAAATTTGTCTTTACCTGCTGGTCTGTTTTAACAGATTTCTGCCATTTTCTGCATTTGCTTCTTGTTGGTTCCTTTTTGAGTTCTTTTGGGGATTGAGCTTTTTGAGGGAAGTGCTACAGTAGCTAGTGTTCTATTGGAATTTTATTTGGTGTTAGAACTGAACCTTAAGACTTGTTTATCTTGAGTGCACTAATGTTGCTAATAAAGATTATGTGAAGTTTTGTATGAAGAAAAAATTTCAGGTGTATGGAAGAAATGAGTAATGAGAAGAAGGATGGACTAAAGCTCAAGCTTAGGGATGCCACGCGTGTCACCCCAAGAAATATCCAAGAAGTACATGCGTCAAAGTTTGGGGATGCCTTGGGCATCCCCTTCTTCATCAATAAAAATTTCAGGTTTCTTCCAAACGCTTCATTTTTATTGTTTCATGCATAGTTGTGTTGTTCTTGGAGCGTCTTCTTTTACGTTTTTGTTTTGGTTTTTTGTTTGCTTGGTTTTCTTAGTTTGCTGAATAAATTGGTTGGCCCCCCTCTTTCATACATTGGTTTGCAAATAGTTTGGTTTGGTTTGGAAAAGAGTAGGAAAGTTCATGCTTATGTGGTAAAAAGAGCTCGTTTTTGACTATGGCCTATGCTCTGTCATGCCATGCTTGATATTGTTTTGGATTTATGCTTAGTATTATTTGTTGTAGCATGACTTGTTATAAACAATTGAGATTGCTTAATGTGCCTTGGATGAATCATGCGTTGTTTTAGCATATTAAAGCATAGTATAGTGGTATTCTTCTTTGATGCTTTATTTGGGTTGACTTGGCGCATGCTGACACCATGTTATGACTATCTCAAGTCACCATAGCCTTTATGATCCTTTAATTTTCAACTTGTATTATCACTTTATGCTTTGATCAATGATGTTTTGTCGCTCTACATGATTATGGCCATTATTGCTCTCTTAGTTTGTCGATCCTAGTCTTTTGCTAGCCTCCACAACCAAGTATGAGTTCCACTCATGCATCCAACTCCCTAAACCAAGTTATTCCAAAGAGTCCACCATACCTACCTATTAGCTTATGCTATTCCAAGTATATTCATGCTTTTGTTTACCTTTCGAAATTAACTTGTTATGAGAAAACTAGTGATTAAAGCTCTCACGAACTTGATGGCACACTTTACTTTTCTTGCCCTTAATAAACTTGAACCATTGTGTCGTCTATGTTGTATATGCTTGCACTTATTTGTTGGGAATTAGCAGAACCATGATTTCATGGGGAACGCTTTCAACATTGCACTTGGTACTTGTACCTAGTTGATATCATGCTCTTTTGTATATGGATGTCGTCAGTGTGAAATGAAAGGGGAGCTTATAAGTCCATGAAGTTATGTATATGTGTTCTGAAGCTTTGGGCATTGGTCTAATCCATGCTGACATGGTGAAAACCTGCAACGTAACCATAATGAGCTGTCTATGAAGCATTCTTCTTATAAAAAAAGAGAGTCCTATGTTGAGAAAAAAGAGAAAAAGAAAAAAAAGAGATTATGAAAAGAGGAAAGAGAGAAAAAAGCACCATATTCCCATGGTAAATAAGAAGATTGCTGAGATGCTCGTTGTCTGCTTGCCTTGTCATTTTGATATGGGGATTCTTCCGTATCATCGGGCAAGGGGTACCCCGTTGGCGGTTCTCTATGATACACATATACTTACGATGACAAGAACTTATCGTGAATAAACTTGAGTAGCATGAGGAGCGGCCCTCGTATATAAGGGACATGAGATTTCTGACTTATACTTCGTCAAGCATGTACACCATAGTTTGTTCACGTTAACCTTAATCACTTCAAGATGCTTATGATAGGAGCAATGAGAGCTGAAAACTATAAGTACCATAATTTTTGGAAGCTCTTTGATCAAGTATTTGATGGTGCATGTCACCTCAAAAATTATTCTTTCTTTTTATCACTTACCTACTCGAGGAAGAGCAGGAGTTAAGCTTGGGGATGTTGATACGTTGCAAATGTATCTATAATTTTTGATGTTCCATGCTTGGTTTTATCCACTTTCTTGTGTTTTGTCCACACTTTGGAGTACTTTTCATATGATTTCTTTGACTAACCTATTAACAAGAGCCACAGTGCCAGCTGCCTGTTTTCTGCTGTTTTTGGTTCCAGGAAAGTCAGAAAATGAATATTCTCGGAATTGGACGGGGCAAAATCCAAAGTGCCTATTTTTCCGGAAGTCATCAGATGCCAGAATACAAGATGGAGAGGGGCCAGAGGCCGGCTACACCACCTGGCCGCGCGGCCAGGCTTGACCCGCGCCAGGGGGTGGTGTGGTGGCCCCTGGCACCCCCTCGTCCTTCCCTTCTGCCTATAATATGCCCTAGGGACGAAAACCCTAAGTGCCCGATCAAAAATCCACGAAAGAGTCTGTAACCGCCATCGTCTCCATCCCTAGATCGGGAGGGATCTGAAGCTCTTCCCGGCACCCTGCCGGAGAGGGAATTCACCCTGGAGGCCTTGTTCATCATCATGCAAGCCTCCGGTGTGATGCGTGAGTAGTTCATCCTTGGACTACAAGTCCATGTAGTAGCTAGATGGCTGGTTCTCCTCCTTTGTGCTTTCATGTCTAGATCTTGTGAGCTCCGTTCATGATCAAGATCATCTATTTGTAATTCTGCATGTTGTGTTTGCGGGGATCCGATGAATATTGAGATGCTATTTCAGATTGATTATTGATTCTATCATGTCTTTGTTATTTGTGATCTTGCATGCTTTCCGTTGTTAGTAGCTATCTTGGCCAAGTAGATGCTAGCAACTCCAAGAGTTAGTATTTATGCTCGATAGTGGGTTCATGCCTCTGGTAATCTGGGGAAGTGACAGAAATCTCTAAGGTACTAGATATGTTGTTGCTACTAGGGAGAAAACAATAATCCTTTGTTCATACAACAATCGTATTGTTTACTTTACACGCAATTCGTAAAGCAATAATCTGTTGCTTGCAACTTAATACTAGAGGGGGTTCGGATGATAACCTGAAGGTGGATTATTAGTCATAGATGCAGTTGGATGGCGGTCTATATATAATGTTGTAATGCCCAATCGAATCTCAAAGGAGTCAAGATGATTAGTATATGCATGTATTGCTTTCTCGATGTTTGTCAATTGCCCCGCTATAATTTGTTCACCCAGCATGTTATCTATCAAGGAGAGCCACCTCTAGTGAACTATGGATCCCGGTCCTTTTCTTTACATACAATCTACAATCTTTTACTATTTTGTGTTTACTTTCTGCAAACTTTTACTTCTTTCCATTCGATACGTTTAATCCTTTGTTTTCCGCAAAACACGGTGAGATTGACAACCTCATCACAAGTTGGGGACAGAGTTCTGTGATTGTGTTGTACAGGTCTCCACGTTGCTACTAGCACCAGTAGTGCGCCCTACCTAGGCTCAGCTAGCAACACCTTTGGGGTGTTTCCTTGCTCCTACTGGTTCGATTAAACCTTGGTTTCATAACTAAGGGAAACTTACTGCTGTGCTCATCATACCTTCCTCTTGGGTTCCCAACAAGCTCTACATCAACACCGATCCATCAATGACGAGACCCGGATTCCTCACCAAGCTACGTGTCCCGGAAGGTAGCACCTCCCAGTGCCAGCCCGGTGGAGCCCAGTCCTCCGTCGTTGCCACCGAGTCGATGACGAGGATGCGGGATGGCTATACTAAAGTAGGCATTTTATCAAAATAACAAATTCCTAAGTGTGCGGTTGCTCCAAATTGATTTCAACAAATAATCCCTAAACTAAATAATCCTAAGCAAATAAATAATCAGGTCGTGTTGTGTATAGAAAACTCGAAGGGCTTAAGGGAGGGAGTAAGTGAGTCAAGTAGGATGCACAAATTATTTATTTGTGCATCTCACAAGGCTCGCTCACACCATCCCCGAGATTGCATCCTACCATTTTTAATCATCGGCCGTATACAAAATAATTTTGGGGAAAAGGTAAGCAAGCCAACTAGTGCAAAGTTATAGGAAACTCAAACATAAAGGCAAGCAAGTGATCTTACAAATACAAGGTTTCACAGCTAAACTGAAGGTCTCATATAAAGACACACAAGACAAAAAGAGTGCCTATAAGACCAAATCAAATGTGCAACATTTTCATGGACATACGACAAGGTCTTATGGGCACCTTTTCACATTAGATTGTGTCATAGTGTAATCATCGACCGTTGGAAGGAAAAACAACCAAAATAATCACAAGCGGTTCAAATCATCACAAGCTACTTGCATATACACTAACAAAATATCTACACTAACAACATTGTCTAAATAAGAGAGACATTTCCACGGTTCATATAACATGGTTGTGAACAAAATTGTGCACTTAATTCAATGACCACAATTTATCCCAGCCATGTTACATGAACCATGAAATTATCTGTCGACTTCAGGGCCACAAAAGTCTAACGAAGCAAGAGTCGTTGCATATGGAAATACCTCATCGATCATGCCAAAGTCTAAAAGAAGAATGTCATGTTTGAGACGAGAACCTGCATTGGGAGTTAAATAAGCAAAAGGAAACACATTCTCATCAAACACCACATCGAAACATAAACACGTCATATTTTAGTGTCTAGAAACTTAACTCCTTTGTGCCGAGGACTATAGCCTAACAATACACATTGACTGGAGTAGAAGGCTAATTTTCTAATTTTTTTAGGGACGGAGATTAGGCCAACAAGCACAACCAAAATTTTTGAGAGATTCATAATTGGGTTTGGTATGAAGGAGACACTCAACCGAAGTATCAAAATTTACCACTTTGCTAGGAAGAAAGTTTATGAGAAAAGTGGTTGTTAGGAAAGCCTCGTCCCAAAATTTGAGGGGCATAGATGTATTAGCAAGTAAAGAAAGACCAACTTAAACAATGTGGCGATGTTTACGTTATGCAGAACCATTTTGTTGATGAGCATGTGGGTAAGAGACATGATGAGTGATGCCCACTTTCTGAAAAAAGCTATTAAGTTTTTCATATTCACCATCCAATCAGTTTGCATGGTAATGATTTTCCTATCAAATTTTCTTTCAACGGGTTGCTGAAAATTAAGGTAGACTTGATACACCTCAGAGCACTTCTTGAGCAAATCAATCCAAGTGAATTTACTAAAATCATCAATAAAGCTTACTGACGAGGGTTTAACTCGTCAATGCCCATTGTTATGGACTTGGGTTTTGGAGAAGGAGGGAGCGCTGGAGACATCTATCGGCTAGCAAACAAGCACACAGGGGACAAAGGATTTATCCAGGTTCAGGCCTCGTAGAGGTCCCTACTCCTGCTTGTCTGCTCGTGGAATTATCAAGGGAGTCGAAAGTTACAATGGTGCGCAGATGAAATCTGGCGAGAGTTGTGGAAACTAGGGTTGCGTGTGTCCTCCTCGCCGCCCCCTCCTAGCCTTCATATAGATGGGCTAGGTCTCGGGTAGCAGGTCGAGTCGGTTACAAGTTAGGGTTTTCCCCTTCAAACTTTCTATCTTTAGCTTCTTCTTGTCCTTCAAGCAATCGAGAGTCCGTAGGTTACTCGAGTCCCTCCATCCGGGCCTTGGCGACACCGTGGGCCTGTATGTATTTGGACCGTATATACCAAGCTCGAGTACCTGTAGGGTATACCCATGTCAGTAGCCCCGAGTGCCGGTGGAATCGCAGATTCGATTGGGACTTTTGAAGCCTTCGAGTGCCTAAATGAGTACATTTCGATTGCTTTTATTTGTGTCATAGGGATTGTTGATATCGTGCGATATAACCAAGTATCGGTATCGATTAACCACCTTAGGGTGAAACAACGCATCTACTCAAATTGAGTCCCGGACTCGAATCCGAAAAATCTTGGTGTAATTCGACTCAGGCCACGGAGGTCTTCTGAGTCAATTCAGTTATATGGTGTAAGCACTTGACGCGTCCGTCAAGGCATGTTCATCGTGCCTGTAGCCACGGATATGTTTCGGTAGTGCGCGATTAAATGCGTTGCGAGCCTTATTCAGGTCTTACCTTCACGCCGTAGGCGCGGCATCCGAATTTTATCATCGCGGAGACGATTCGGGTAACCCAGGAGATGCAGTCTCTTTGCAGGGAAAAATTATGAGGCGATGTCGCCATGAGTTTCGAGTGTGGATGTTATCAACACACAGTTTTTCTTGCACAAATAATCAAAGGGTGCGGGGCCAGCACTCCCTATGGGAGTAGCCCCCGAGTGCCTGGTTGAGTCGAAGACTCAGGCAGGGACTAAAGAACTTTTGCATCATTGCGTTTTTGCTTACTGTCACCGATAACTCAGACGGTACTAAAACACTTTCGCATCGTCTTGCCTTTACCGCTTGTTTCCGGCGCTTCCTATGGGAGTAACACATATCCATAATCGAACTGTGTTTCAAGTGGTTGGGTTTGCTTTGTGATTGTCCATGTTCCTGCAACAAGAAAAAGAAAGTCGTAGGGTGCGCGGCCAGCGCTCCCTATGGGAGTAGCCCCCGAGTGCTTGGTGGAGTCGAAGACTCCAGCAAGGACTAAAATAGTCGAAGTTCTCCACTGCATAGCCTTGATGACGTCAGTGCTGACGCTTGTATGACCTTAGTTGCCCGCGTGAGCGATTTTGACGGGACGTGATGAGCGGTGGGCCCCACTTTCTGACTTTGATTTGACTGGGCGTGCGTAATCTTATTTTTAACTGTGCCTCCTTGATTTCCGCGCGTAATGGTAGAAGTGGGGGGACGGTTCGCGCTTCCTCTTCTCCACGTGTCCTACGCGATGCGTGCCACGCGTCCAATAGGGTTTTTGTCAGCCGTTGGATTGCATCTTCCAGGGGTTAAGTAGCGATGCCGCGGCGGTAATTTCCCATCTGTGTGCTTTCTTCCTTGCTGTCATCGCCATTGCCCTTTGCTTTCCTGCTTTCGTCTGCGCCCATCTTCTCCACGACGCTGGACCAGCTCCGTTCGTTCCCAAGCTATTTTCTTCGCTCTCATTGCCGCCGCGCAATGGGGAAGAAGAAAGGAGGCGCTGCCGCTGATTCCGCGGCCACCCTTGCTGCAGCGAAGAAGAAGGGTGGCTCCGCTGCTGCGGCCACTAGTGCTGCCGCCGGGAAGAAGAAGGTCGTGGGCACCTGCGTGACTAATGGCGCATGGCGCCCCTCTATCATCAAGGCGTCGGATCTCCGTCTTCTTCGCCAAGACGGAGTGATTTCTGCAGCAGTCGCCGATTCGCGCGTCCCCAGCGGTGAGACCGTTCCTATGCCTCCTGCTGGTTATCGAGTGATGTTTCTTGCATTCATCATTCGCGGTCTTTCCTTGCCTCTTCACCCCTTTCTTCGGGGCCTTCTGTGTTTCTATGGGCTCCAGCTCCATCAGCTGTCCCCAAATTCTCTCCTCCACATCACTTGTTTCATCACTCTCTGAAGTCTTGACTCGAATCGAGCCGCACTTTGGTCTTTTCAAACGCATCTTTAAATTGAAGGCCACCGATCCGACTCTTTAGTTTATGACGTAGGTGGTTGTGGAATTCATGTTGACCCATCCGCCACCTACTTCGATATCAAGCTCACCAAGTCCGTCCAGGGATGGAGGGACAAATGGTTCTATGTGCGCGACCAGAAGGCCAAGGACGAGCACTTTGGACTAGCGCCCTTTGATCTCGCGACTCCCTGTATGAAGATGCGTTCTTGGAAGAACGTGATCATGCCTTCCGAACTCGCGGAAACAAATGTGTTATATCAGCGTGTCTGCGACCTCGAGAGTCGCATAGGCGCAGAAGAGGGAGGTTGCGCCCTTGTCAGGACTTGGCTGCATCGTCGCGTCCAGCCTCTCCAGGCCAGGGTCCATCCCATGTTCCAATGGGGTGGCGCTGATGATCCCACTCGCGTGTCTGCAGATGGCATGTCCGCGAGTGAGGTAGATAAGAGGGTGCAACTGGTCACGAAGTATACCCTCAAGGATGTGCTTCCGAACGAGCCAGTCGTTCCTCCTTTCGATGCTTCGAATCCTCCTCCTGAGGTATGGTTGTGCTACAGTAGTAGCTTATTTTCTTGATTGCGTCTTCTGTTGCTTATCTGTTTTACTTTTTGTATGCAGGAGTGGGCGGTGTCACCTTGCATGCCTCCCCTCCCTGAGGGGATTATTCCTCGTGAAGCTTTGGAAGAGGACGAGCCTGAGTCGACTGTCCCTTCCAATGTGGAAGAGGAAGCCCCCGAGTCTAAAAGTACGGATACTCGCAAGCGTTCGCGTAGCGGGAATTCCGATGCGTCGACTCCTTCAACTCTAGGAGGCCCGGCTGTTGGCGCGGAGTCGCCAATTCCCGCTGTTCCTGTGAGGGCTGTGGCACCGTCTTCTCATAAGAAGATACGATTGCCCAAGGAGTCTTCGTCGGAGTCGACGGAGGACACATTTGATCTTGACAGATTTGACTGGTAGGTTTGCTAGTGCATTCATTCTTCTCTTGTTTTCTTCTTGTTGGCTTTTCCTTGGAGTTTGCCTTTTCTGAGTGCGGATTTTGTCTTGCAGTCAAGAGGCGTCGTCATCTTCTGGCGACGTCGAATTTTTGAAGGAATCAGGAGTCGCGACCTCAAAAGCCAAGACAGAGGTCGAGCGCGCTCCTTCTCCTCCGGCGGCGGCCCACTCCGGGCACAATTCTTTGAGCTCTCCTCACGTAGGGGAGCATCGAGTAGTTGCTCGGATGACGATTCAACAATCTTCTCCGGAGTCGCTGGAGGACCATGTAAGTACATCTTTCTTTCTTTTTATAATTTGGCAGTCAATGCCCTTATGTTGCCCTTTGCTAACTCCTTGTTTTGTGCGACAGCTCCTTGTAAAGGAAGCCGTGCAGCTAGCGGAGCAGGTGATGGCGATAGGTCGCCAGCATGCGATACTGGAGAAGCGCCACCGCGTGGTTGAGAGTGAGTGTTATATACTTATTCTTTTCGTCTTCTCTGTATTTTGGTATAATTGACTGACGGCCAAAATTTTGACTGCCCTATAGCTGAGCATAATGCTTTACTGCGTGATGTCGCCACGTTGGAGAAGACGCTGGCCGCAGCTGTGAAGGGGCGCGACGGGGCAATCGTGGCTCGTGATGAAGCCCAGAAGCGCGAAGAGGATCTGCGTGCCTCCTTTGCGGCCAGGGAGAAGTTGTTCGAAGAGCGACTTTTCTCAGTCACCAAGGCTCTCTCAGGTACCTTTACTTGGTAGATATTTTATTGATGTTCTTCTCTTCCTCTGTAGTGCCGGTGGCATTAGAAGTTTGATCCGTGTACGTATTTTGTTGTAGATGCTGGCGGCTTGAGTTTTGATCCACAAGCCCTTGGTCGCGATGACGCTTTGGCGGGCGCGGTATCTGCGGTCGAAGACCGTAGCGCCGCTGTCCAAAATACGTTGTCCAAAGCCAAGGCCACCCTGAGTCGCCTCCGGGAGGAGCTGATCTCAAGGCGGAGCTGGTCGACAATGTGGAGGAGCTGGTGGAGTCGTCATTGGGGGTGTGCTCGCCACGCACAAGAACTCCCTCCGCATGGGCGCGACCATGTCGCTTGCCATGGTGCAAGCCTGGTCGAAGTGGATCCTGCTGTGTCAAGACGATGCACGATGGCGCGATGGTCAGGTAGTATTCGCCTTTGCATCGCCTATGCCAAATATGGCCATTCCTTGATAAACACTGTTGCCAAGTATTCGGAGGAGCTCAATCGCGCGAAGAAAGCGGCGAAAACTTCGGCCTCAGGGGCTGGCGGAAAGTCAGTGGCATCTGATACTGCCATGGACTTGATGAAGCCCCCAAGGTCGTCGAAGTCGAAGAAGCCAGCTGCCCCGTAGTTAGTTCCTTGTAATAGCTGGTGAACTTGCTCTTTTGATTGGAGAACATGCCTGTTGGCGAATGTGTTTGTAGATACTTTTATTGATCCTCAATGCACCTGTTACTTTTGACTTTTGAGTTGGTCACCTTATTTTTCCTCTGGCTTGATTTTTGGTAGGGTACATCAAGTGGCCCTGTGGGGGGAACCCCGGACTCGCCATCTCTTGACGGTACAATGGCACCATCCTGCTCCAGGGTAGAGGAGCTTTCCTTGCTTTCGCGACTTCGTGATCGCGTTAAGCAACTGGAGCGTGAGTTGCCCTTGATCCGTGGTAGCACGAACGTGTGGAAGTCAAAGGCTGAAAAAGCCGCCGCTCGCGAGCAATATCTGCTTGGCGAGGTGGCGCAGCTGGGCGACCAGTTTAAGTGTTAGTTTGCTCATCCTCGTCTTTTCCTTGGTAGTTAATCGCAATGGTACGTTGTACTCATGCTGTTGATGATGCTTCATGTAGTTGTTAGCGCGCGCCGTTCGCAGGAGGAGAGGGATAGGATTGCCATCCGCCTTCATGATCTCACCCAAGAGCAACTTTAGGAGAGTGGATACTTCTGGGTAGATCATGATCGTGCGACTGCATTAGCGACCCTGCAGGATCGCGCCTCGCGAGTGCTGCTCTTTCTGAAGAAGTCGCAGTCGTGCTTGAAGAACATCTACCGGGCGATGTTCCCGCTGGATGATACTCCATCAAGCCTGCTGGCCCTTTTGACGAAATTTCAAGATATGTCCGCGGTTCACGAGTAAGTGAGGCAGCAGCTGGTGGCTGGTGCTAAGGCTGCGCTCTCCGTGGTGCGTTTGCACAGGCCTGACGTGGATGTCGCCGCCATTGCATCTGGGCCACCGGTGCCACCAGCAGGATCTTCCTGGAACATGGTGCCGCACTATCAAGCGGTGGATCGTCCAGCCGAGGAAATCGTCGACTTCTTCGAGGAACAGACTAATGTTCTTCTGTTGCAAGGGTAGCCAAATATGTATCCTGCATATAAGTATACTGGTGTTGTAAAGCTCATATATATTTTGTAGATAATTTACTGTTGAATGTATACAAATAGCATTATAAGCGTGGGGTGCGTTGCACTTATGCGAGTCCTTTTCGTTAGCCTGGTCATCTTTGTATCTTTCCCTTGTCAACCTGTCAGCTGCGTGGCAGCTGGGTTGTGTTTGTGTTAAGGGGTTCGATTGATGTGCCAGCTACTCAGGATGTCGCGTTATTGTTCGAAGAACATATGTATATAGGGTGGCGTAGCCCCCGAGTATGAAAGTTGACAAAAGAAAAGAGAACACGGAGTTTTGGGCACTTAGCTTTTATTTATTCGGAGAACAGTACGTAGTACAATATGCGGCTAAGTAGCCTTAGCTGAATAGCCTTATTTGTGATGCAAAAGTAAAGAAGAAACGACTAAGGATAGAAGCGTCGCAGTTTTGCGACGTTCCAAGGGTTGGAGTATGCGACTCCTATCTCTAAATCTTGAAGGCGATAGGCGCCACCTGGGATTACTTCTGTAATCACGTATGGTCCTTCACAGAGGGACTCGAGCTCGAGATGCCCCTGCTGCTTCAGTCGCAGGACCAGGTCACCTTCGACGAAGGATCTTGGGCGAAGCCTTCTGCTATGGTAGTTACGCAGGCTTTGCTGGTAGATCGTAGATCTTTCTGCGGCGATTTCTCTTGCTTCGTCAAGGAGGTCGACGGAGTCTTAAAGTGTGAGGGATGACTCCTTCTCGCTGTAGGCGACTACGCGTGGCGCTCTGTACCATACCTCGGCGGGTAATACTGCCTCTGCTCCATGTACCATAAAGAATGGTGTGTAGCCAATGGCGCTGTTTGGAGTTGTACGCAGGCTCAAGAGTACGGATTGCAGTTCGTTTGGCCAGTAGCCCGCAGCTTGTTCGAGTGCCCGGAGGAGTCGCTTCTTGATGCCGCTGCAGACGAGCCCATTTGCCTTTTCCACCTGACCGTTGGTCTGCGGGTGTGCGACTGAGTCATAGCTGATGTTGATCCCCAGGTTCTCGCAGAAATCTTGGAACTCCTTGGATGTAAAGTTTGTTCCGTTGTCGGTGATGATGCTGTGTGGCACGCCGAAGCGATAGACGATGGACTCGAAGAACTTGACTGCGTTGTGCCTTGATTGCTTGGCCACTGGCATGGCCTCGATCCACTTGGTGAATTTGTCGACTGCGACCAAGAGATAGACGTAGCCTCCTTGCGAGGACCTTGGAAGTTTGCCAACCATGTCGAGTCCCCACTGGGCGAAGGGCCAGGCCAATGGAATAGGCCGTAGTTCTGCGCCTGGTGCGTGTGGCTTGTCCGCGAATCGCTGACAGGCGTTGCACTTTTGGACTATATCCTTGGCATCGCGCATGGCCATGGTCTAGTAAAATCCAGCTCGTAGAGCTTTGGCGACGAGGGCGCGGCTGCCGGCGTGGTGCCCGCAGGTTCCGTCATGGATGTCGAGGAGGACTGCTCTTCCATCGGCTAGGGAGACGCATCGCTGTAACACGCCTGTGATGCTGCGTTTTTACAGTTCGCCGTTGATAACGGCGAATGCCTTGGAGCGTCGCGCAATGTGTCGTGCATCTATCGGGTCGTCCGGTAGGCGCTTGCTGAGGAGGTACGTAATGTACGGTTGCGTCCAGGATTGTTCAATTATCATGACGCTCATTGGTCCCTCAAGTCCTGTGTCGAGCTCCAAATCATCGATTTTTGTTGGCTCATTGGGTGGCGTAGCCCCCGAGTCCGTTGCTGCGCTTGTTTCTTCTCTGCGGCCTTTGGCTTGATGGAGCGTTCGCATATGCGCTCGAGAAATACCCCAGGTGGTATGGGTGCACAGGTGGAGCCTATGTTGGCGAAAAGGCCCGCCTCATTGCTTTCGGGACCTATGTGTCGCAATTCGCAACCATCGAAGTCTCCTTCAAGTGTGTCGTAGAGGTTGCAGTATGCGATCATGTTGTCGTTCAGTGCGTCACACTCGTGCATTGCTTGGTTGACGACCAGTTTGGAGTCGCCATATATGATTAGCCTCTTTGCGCCGCAGGCTTTTGCCATCCTCATCCCGTGTAACAGGGCCTCGTATTCAGCCTCGTTGTTTGAGGCTGTGAACTGCATTCGCAGGACGTATTTCAGCTTGTCCCCTTGAGGCGATGTCAGTATGACACCTGCTCCTGCTCCGTCTTTCCTCTTGGACCCATCGAAGTGCATTGTCTAGAGGTAGGACATGTCTGGCTTGTCCGGGAGTTGGTTTTCCATCCAATGTACGAGGAAGTCCGGGAGAACTTGCAACTTGATTGCGCCGCGCTTTTCGTATGTGATGTCTCGTGGAGACAGCTCTATTCCCCAAAGCGCGACCCGCCCTGTGGTGTTAGGGTTATTGAGGATATGTCCCAATGGGGCATCGTTGACTACCACGATTGGGTGTTCCTGGAAGTAATGGCGCAGTCACCGGGCGGTCATAAAGACGCCGTATGCCAGCTTCTGGTAGTGCGGGTACCGCTATTTTGTTGGCGTGAGGACCTCGCTGAGGTAGTATACTGGGCGTTGTACGCCATGGACCTTGTTTTCCTCGGCCCGTTCGACGACGAGCACTGTGCTAACCACTTGGTTGGTGGCGGAGATGTACAGCAGCAGTGGTTCCCTTTATCGTGGAGTTACCAATACTGGCGAGGTGGATAGTAGGCGCTTGAGGTCCTCGAATGCTTCTTGCGCTTGGTTGGTCCACTGGAATTTGTCAGCTTTGCGGAGGAGCTGATAGAAGGGCAGCGCCTTTTCTCCCATTCGACTGATAAATCGACTGAGGGCCGCGATTCGCCCGGCTAGTTGCTGAATGCCTCTTATGTTCTTTGGCTTCTCCATGGCCAGTATGGCCTTTATCTTATTTGGGTTTGCCTCAATCCCTCTCGTGGAGATGAGATACCCGGCGGTTGCACGCCGAAGGCGCATTTGTCCGGATTGAGCTTTATCCGGTAGCGATCGAGGTTGGCGAAGGTTTCGCGCAAGTCGTTGATTAGAGAGGCTTCTTCCTTGGTCTTGATTACTATGTCGTCGACATAGACTTAGATGTTGCGACCAAGTTGCTCTTTGAGGCAGGCCTGCATGCACCGCTGGTACATGGCTCCTGCGCTTTTTTAGCCCGAAGGGCATTGTGTTGTAGCAGAACACGCGAAAGGGCGTTGTAAACGTGGTCTTCTTCTGGTCTTCCTCCTTCATTTGAATTTGGTTATAGCCTGAGTAGGCGTCGAGGAAGCAGAGGCGCTCCCATCCAGCAGTGGAGTCGATGATTTGATCGATTCGTGGTAGCGGGAAGTGATCTTTTGGGCAGTGCTTGTTTAGAGAAGTGAAGTCCACGCACATCCGCAGGATATCCGTGTCCTTTTTTGGCACTAGCACCGTATTGGCGAGCCAAGTGCTTTCCTTGATCTCGTGTATGAATTTGGCCTCGAGGAGTCTGTTGATCTCCATTCCATTGCCTGTCCGTGGCTCGAAGATCGCTGATTGTTTGCTTGATCGGCCTTGCGTCGGGGTTGGCGTTGAGTGCGTGCTCGCGAATTCCACGAACTCTGGCATGTCCGCAGGACACCAGGCGAAAATTTCCCAGTGCTCACGGAGGAGTTCGACGAGCGCGAGTTCCTATGCGGGACTCAAGTTGTTGGCGATGAGGGCCATTTTAGTGGGATCCGATGGATGGACCTGCACCTTCTTTGTGTGCACAGATGAGTCGAAGGAGAGGTCAGGTGAGCTTGGCCTACTCAGAGGGGGCAGACTGTTGTCTGTCGTTTCCTTCAATCGCGCGAGTTCCTCCTGCATGCCGAAGGACTGGGAGATTCTGTTGAATTTCCTGTCGCAACTGTTAGATCGCTCAAAACTCCCGTTGATCGTGATGACGCCATTGGGACCTGGCATTTTCATCTGCAGGTAGGCGTAGTGGGGTACTGCCATGAACCTAGCGAACGCGACGCGCCCGAGGATGCAGTGGTATTGTGAGGGCCAGTCGACAACTTCAAAGTCGATGCGCTCGCGCCGGAAGTTCTTCGGCATGCCGAATATGACGTCGAGGTTGATTTTGCCCAGGGGGTATACGCCTTTTCCTGGGACGATGCCATGGAACATTGTGTCCGATGCCTCCAAGCAGGTTAGAGGGATCCTCATTGCTCGCAAGGTACTCTCGAATATGAGGTTGATACCGCTTCCGCCATCCATGAAGACACGACTCATGTCGAAGCCTCCAATTTGTGCCTCGAGTACGAGGGGGCAATGACCTGGGCGAGGTACTTGAGGCGGGTGGTCGCGCTTGTCGAAGGTAATGCACGATTCAATACCACTGAGGTACTCAGTGGTGGATGGTGGCGAGTGCGTGGACAAATTGACTTAGCGAGTGATGGCCTTCTGCACCCTATTGGAGGGGCGTCCCTTTTGGATCATCATGGTACCCATGGCCCATGGGTATGCTTCGCCTCCGTGATGCTGGTCCGATGCAGCTCCGTTCGGGGGTGGCCCAGGTGGTGGTGGTGGTGCGCCATGTGCCACTGCGCCTGGATCGGTCCCGTAGCCTCTTTCGACTGAATTGCGGTTCATTCGAACCAAGCCCTCATGTAGCTTGAGGAACTCGCGGCAGTCCTTGAGGAGGTGACTGGACTTTCTCTTGCCGTCATGCTTGTCGATGTAGAAGTGTACCGTGCATGGTCCGGACAGTTTATCTTCGATGGAGGCCGTGGGTGCTTCATCGCGAGTGCGGCGTTGCCATACTTGCGTGGTTTTCCTGGAGTCGCGATATCCGCCGCTGCGGTATCCGCTGTTGCGGTTATCGTCGCGTCTATCGGCGTAGCCGGCTGCGACCATGTTGACATCATCGCGATCGTCGTAGATGCGCATACAATGTTTACTCCGGCGGTCACGTCTTCGTTCGAGTTCTGCCTCCTCGTCAGAGTGAACGCGATTCTTCAACGAATCTTCCCATCAGCCCACCGATTCGCGATCTCCATCAGGTGGTCGATGGTCTTGGGCTTTGAGCGGCCTAGCTCCTCCCTGAGTTCCATGCGGCGGACACCACCGTTGAATGCATCAATCGCGCGGTCTTCCGAGATGTTCTCCTCGGAGTTCTTGATGATGGACCATCTTTGGATGTAATAGCGCAGCGATTCACCAGATTTTTGCTGGCAGCATCTCAGTTCTTCGATTGAAGCGGGGCGTTTGGATGTGCCCTTGAAGTTGCGTACGAAGCTGTAGACCAGCTCATCCCAGCTACGAATGGATCCGCGTGGGAGGTTATTGAGCCATGCCCGGGCGGCGCCCTGCAGCTGTAGCTGCAAGCATTGCATGGTGGTACTTCAACTGCCTCCGTGCAGCCTGACTGAGGAGATGTGATCCTCCAGCCAGATCTTGGGGTCCTGTAGACCGTAAAATTTCGGGTTCTCTGATGGGAGTTTGAACCCTTTAGGCATTCGCTTTTGCCCGATGGATCTGCTGAAGCATCTGGCGCCGTAGATCTCTCCATCTTCTCCTCCCGAATCAGTCGACCGAGCACGTCGTGCCCTTGACTTGTCGATCTTGCGCTGCGTGAGCTCGTAGCGTGCATCATAGTTGCAATCGTGTCGTCGTGAACGGCAGCGTCGAGACAGGTCGTGACTGTCGTCGCTTGACAAGGACGAGGAGTAGCGTTTTGCTAACGCTTTGCCCTGTTAGGTGCGCATCGTTGGTTCTTTGTCGAGGGCGGCCTCGATTAGCCCAAGGCCCGCGATCGTAGATCGGTGCATGGCCGTCCGGGGATCTCCAGCCGGTGGCTGGTTATTGAGAAGGTACATGGTGGCCGCCGTCACTGCGGCATGCGGCGTCCTAGGAACCACGTTGCCTCTCGTGTCAACTGTCATAGAGCCGAAGTCGAGGACTTTCGCGGCGTCTATGCGTTCTTGTTCGGTGAGGTGAGCCATCCGCGATTGCCTCTTCCTGGAGAGATGCTCGTTGCCTCTTGAGGAGGATCCTCCGTAGGAGGAGAGCCCTGCGCGACGAAGGCTTGACTCGTTCGCCGCCTTTTTACGCGCTTCGAGTTGCGTGATTGCTTGTTTCTGGCATTTGAATTCCTCTTTTAGGAGCCAGTGGTAACCCATTAGTAGTTCCTGAGGGGACCCGAAGGGTAGAGGTGCACCTCGTAGGGCTTCGCGGCAGCGTTCCCACTCTTGCTCGTTGAGCCTGATCACGACGCGTTCGCCGGTTTGCTCGTTGATTATCTTTGGGGTTATTTGCTCCTCCATTGCGCCGTTAGCAGCGTTAAGTAGTCGGTGCCGTTGCCGGTGTTACCATTGTTGCCGCGGTTGGCGGAGGTGTCGCCCGTGTTGATGACGACGCACATGAAGTGATTTGGGAAGTTGTTGCTTCCACAACTTTCAGATCCGGAACCGTAGGTTCCATCTTCAGTGGCCAGATCGCTTAGATCGGAGTCGCGACTGCTGTCGCTGATCAGGTTCCCGACCGCCGCTGGAGCATTGAGCTCGCTGAGGGTACCGATCGATGGAGGGAACCATGATGCTGGGGAAATCGCCGGTGCCGTCGGCTGATCGGGCATGCGAAGCGTGCCCATCTGACCAACTTGGAAGCGGAAGCTCCCAATTGCCAGGCTGATTCCGTCGCCCACGGACTCGAAGGCCGGGCGAGTAGCCGGCGTGTGGACGGTGAAGTCGAAGGCACCGAAAAGCTGGCGAATCTCTGCTGTTGCAGAGATGTAGATCGCGTTTGATGGGGCCGAAGAAGCCGCAACATCAGCACTCCTAGTTCCCACAGACGGCGCCAATTGACGAGGGTTTAACTCGTCAATGCCCATTGTTATGGACTTGGGTTTTGGAGAAGGAGGGAGCGCTGGAGACATCTATCGGCTAGCAAACAAGCACACAGGGGACAAAGGATTTACCCAGGTTCAGGCCTCGTAGAGGTCCCTACTCCTGCTTGTCTGCTCATGGAATTATCAAGGGAGTCGAAAGTTACAAAGGTGCATAGATGAAATCTGGCGAGAGTTGTGGAAACTAGGGTTGCGTGTGTCCTCCTCGCCGCCCCTCCTAGCCTTTATATAGATGGGCTAGGTCTCGGTGTTGGAGATATGCCCTAGAGGCAATAATAAATGTAGTTATTATTATATCTTTGTGTTTATGATAAATGTTTACATTCATGCTATAATAGTATTAACAAGGAAACCATTAATACTTGTGTGATTTGTAAACTTAATTTGAAGTCCCTAGTATAGCCTCTATACTTCACTAGCTTGTTGGTTGATTGATGATTGTGGTTTCCCTATCATGAACATTGAGATGTTATCAAACAACAAGATCATATCGTTAGGAGAATGATATGGTGGACATACTCCTATAGATAAGCGTAGCATAAAGATCAAGTCATTTCAATAGTTCAATTGCTATATGCTTTCTGATACATAGTAACCTAATTCCTTCGACCATGAGATCATGCATATCACCTTTACTGGATGGATGCTTTGATGTCATCAAACACCACACCGTAACAGGGTGGCTATAAAGGTGGTATTGAGTGTTCGGAAAGTATTGGTTGAAACACATGGATCAAGAGTGGGATTTGTCCATCCATATGACGGATAGATATTCTCTGGGCCCTCTCGGTGAAATGTCATCCAATTAGCTTGCAAGCATGTGACTTGGTCACAAGGGATCACATATCACGGAGCGAGAAAGAGTACTTATCAGTAACGAGGTTGAACTAGGTATGCAGAGATACTGACGATCATAACCTCGGATAAGTAACATATCGTGAGACAAAGGGAAATTGGTATCGTATGTAAGTGGTTCATTCGATCGCAAAGTAATCGTAGAAATATGTGGGAGCCATATGAATTTCCAGATTCCTCTATTGGTTATTGTTCGGAGAAGTGTCTCGATCATGTCCGCATAATTCACGAACCGTAGGGAGACACACTTAAGGATTCGACGTTGTTTGAGTAGTTATGGTATTATGAGAAAGAGACCGAATGTTGTTCGGAGTCTCGGATGGGATCCGGGATATCACGAGGTGATCCGGAATGGTCCGGAGAATAAGATTCATATAAGGAAAGTCCCGTTTCGGAGTTGGGGAATGGTTCCGGTGTTTTCATCGGGAACATTCTAGAAGGTCCCGGAATGTCCGGCACTCCGGGAGGGGGAAGGGTACATGAATGTGTCATTGTAAGTTGGAATGATTGCATCATGTACTAGGTGTTCTTGCTGTCCAAAATAAAGGATTTATTTAAATCCTAAATTGAAAAGTCAAACGGCTAGTTTGAAAGTCAAACGGCAAGTTTTGGAAAGTGGAAAGAGGAGGAGAAGAGGAAACCGAGTTGGGGAGGGATTCCTCCTCCCCAAGCCGAGCCCACCCAAGGCCGACTTGGGGAGGGACTCCTCCCCTTGGCCGCCGGCCCTCCCACCTATAAAGGGAGGGGCAGGGCCTCCCTCCTAAACACACAAGTTCCTATCTTCTACCTCCGGTTTAGAGCCGTTTTGGTTTAGAGCTTCTAATTGCTTTAGCCAGCGGTTTAGAGCCTTCTAATTGGTTTAGAGCCTTCTAATTGGTGTGTCTAATTTCTAGACCACTAATAGCCTCTCTCATAAGCTCCACCATACCGCACAAGCTTAAGGCGAAGCCTCATGGGATTTCCTCTACTTAGGTACCACGCCGTTGTCGCTGGAATCGCGAGGAGAGTGCTACAACCTCCGCTGCCTTCTGGAACAAGGGAGAGGAAGGTCTTCGAAAATCGAACGTGACCGATCATGGGAGCGCTTAGGAACGTGGTATTTGGAAGGATCGTCTACGCGATCTTGAGATCGGAAAGAGTACGACTACATCACCCACGAGAATCTGCTCTCGTTAATCGCTTTGGAATCTTCGAGGGTGAGTTCCACTATCGACTTGCTGCAATCTAGTAGATAGATCTTGGCTTGTTTGTTTGTATCACGATAGAAATTTTTGTTTTCCATGCTACGAACCCCTACAAAGGGTATCGAGCCGTGTCTATATGTAGATCTGTGACGAGTAGAACACAATGGTCATTGTGGGCATTGATGCTTTATTGTAGATTGCCTTTTGTGTACTTTGCATCTTGCGGTATGTTGGGATGAAGCGGCCCGGGCTAACCTTACATGACATCGTTCATGAGACTTGCTCCACGCTTAACATGCAACTTGTATTGCATAAGTGGCTTTGCGGGTGCCTGTTTCTCCTAGCATAGTAAAGATCCAATTTACAACGGGTGATCAACAATGCTAGTATCAATGTTGTGGTTCTTGTTCGTAAGTTAGAACGACACTTATGGAAAGCCCCAAACCACGTAAAATATGCAAAGAAAGTAGAGGCCTAACTTTGTTTTGCGAGGTGTGCGGTGATGTGATATGGCCATGATTGTGATTATATTTGATGTATGCAATGTTCCTTATTGTAAGTTGGCAACCGGCAGGAGCCATATGGTTGTCTTTAATTTCTGTTAAGACCTGCGTGTCTATTCAAAATAGTTGTAATAGTTGAAGCTGGTGGACGACAACCATGAAGAAGCGTCATTGACCTTGATGCTATGCCGGTGATGATGGAGATCATGTTCGTGCTTGAAGATGGAGATCGGAAGCACAAAGAAGAAAGGCCATATCATATCACATATTATGAATTGCATGTGATGTTAATCCTTTATGCATCTTGTATTGCTTAGTAGACGACGGTAGCATTATAAGATGATCCCTCATGCACATAAATTTCAAGTTCTAAAGTGTTCACCCTTAGTATGCACCGTTGCCAAAGCTTGCTGCTTCGAAGCACCACGTGATGATCGGGTGTCTTTGATTCCGAGGGTGAATACAACGTAAGCAAGCCAGATTTGCTTATGCGGTAGCTAAGGTTTGATCTTGACGAGCCTAGCATGTACAGACATGGCCTCAGGAACACGGATCGCCGAAAGGTAAAGCATGAATCATATAGTAGATATGATGAACATGATGATTGTTCGCCATTGAAACTATATCAACTCTCGTGATGATCGGTGTTGATGTAGTGGATTTGGTTCGTGTGATCACTAAAACAATGTGAGGGATGTTGTTTTGAGTGGGAGTTCACCTAGTTTAATTTCATTAATTAATTTGAACTCAATTTGTCATAAACTTAGTCTAAACTATTGCAAATATGTTGTAGATCAATGGCAGCCCCTACCATCAATTTTAATGCGTTCCTAGAGAAAGAAAAGTTGAAAAACAATGGAAGCAACTTCATGGATTGGTTCCGCAATTTGAGGATTGTCCTCACCGGTAATTTGACCTATGTGCTGGATGCACGCTAGGTGACCCACTGCAGCTGATGCTACCGAAGTAAAGAATGTTTACCTCGCTCGAAGAATCGGTACTCCATAGTTCAGTGCTATCTTGTATGGTTTAGAATCGAGCTTGAAAAGGTTTGCAGAGTCAGCTCCATATGATATTGTCGAGGATCTCAAATTAATCTTTGAGACTCATGCGGCAATTGAAAGTTATGAAGCTTCTGAAAAGTTCTTTAACTGCAAGATGGAAGAGGGTAGCTCCGTCAGTGAGCATGTGCTTAAGATGTGCGGGCACGCAAATAAACTTCAAAGTTTGGGTATAGTGATTCCTAATACTTTGGGGTTTACCATCCTCAATCACTACCACCAAGTTACAAGAACTTTGTGATGAACTACAACATGCAGAACATGAACAAAGAGTTGCCAGAACTGTTTGCTATGTTAAAATCTGCAGAAGTGGAGATCAAGAAAGAGCACCAAGTGTTGATGGTCAATAAGACCACCAAATTCAAGAAAGGCAAGTCTAAGCAGAAGGGACACTTCAAGAAGGGTGGTAAGAAAGTTACCATACCGCAAGAAGACCAAGGCTGGACCCAAGCACGATCTTGAGTGCTTTACCGCAAGGGAGAAGGTCCTCGAAGCGGAATTGCCCAAAGTACTTGGCGGATTTGAAGAACGGCAACATCAAGAAGAAAGGTATATCGATATACATGTTATTGATGTGTATCTCACTAGTATTCGTAGTAGTGCCTGGGTATTTGATACTGGTTCGGTTGCTCATATTTGTAACTCGAAACAGGAGCTGCAGAATAAACGGAAGCTAGTGAAGAACGAGGTGACGATGCGCGTAGGAAATGGATCAAAGGTTGATGTGATCACGGTCGGCACGCTACCTCTTCATCTACCATCGGGATTAGTTCTATACTTAAATAATTGTTATTTGGTGCCTGCGTTAAGCATGAACATTATATCAGGATCTTGTTTATTGCGAGACGGTTACTTGTTTAAATCCGAGAATAATGGTTGTTCGATTTATATGAGTAATATGTTTTATGCACATGCACCTTTGATAGATGGTCTATTCATATTGAATCTCGATAGTGGAAATACACATATCAACAACATTGAGGCTAAACGTTTGAAATCAAGCGATAATTCGACCTATATGTGGCACTGTCGTCTTGGTCACATTGGAGTGAAGCGTATGAAGAAACTCCATTCCGATGGACTTCTTGAATCACTTGATTTTGAATCACTTGAAAGATGCGAAGCATGTCTGATGGGTAAAATGACTAAGACTCCATTTTCTGGTATGATGGAGCGAGCTACAGACTTATTGGAAATCATACATACCGATGTGTGTGGTCCAATGAGTGTAGCATCATGTGATGTGGTTATCGTTATGTTCTTACCTTCACGGATGATTTGAGTAGATATGGGTATATCTATTTCATGAAACATAAGTCCGAAACTTTCGAGAAGTTTAAGGAGTTTCAAAGTGAGGTAGAGAATCAACGTAACAAGAAGATTAAATTTCTACGTTCTGATCGTGGAGGTGAATATCTAAGTTACGAGTTTGGCGAGCATTTGAAGAAATGTGGAATACTTTCAGATTGACACCGCCGGAACACCACAACAGTAATGGTGTGTCTGAGCGTCAGAATCGAACTCTCTTAGATATCGTTCGTTCTATGATGTCACTTACAGATTTACCGCTATCATTTTGGGGTTATGCATTAGAAACAGCCGCATTCACTTTAAATAGGGCACCGTCTAAATCCGTTGAAACGACACCGTATGAATTATGGTTTGGGAAGAAACCTAAATTGTCGTTCCTTAAAAGTTTGGGGATGCGAAGCCTATGTAAAGAAGTTACAGCCGGACAAGCTTGAACCCAAAGCGGAAAAATGCGTCTTCATAGGATACCCGAAGGAAACTATTGGGTATACTTTCTATCATAGATCCGAAGGCAAAATCTTCGTTGCTAAGAATGGATCCTTTCTAGAGAAGGAATTTCTCTCGAAAGAAGTGACTGGAAGGAAAGTAGAACTCGACGAGGTTGTCGAACCTTCTCTCGAAATTGCGAGTAGCGCAGCACCGGAAGAAGTTCCTGTGGTGCCTGCACCAATAAGAGAGGAAGCTAATGATGGTGATCATGAAACTTCGGTTGAAGTTGCTACAGAGCCTCGGAGGTCAACGAGAAATCGTACCACTCCAGATTGGTATGATTCCGTTATGAATGTCATGTTGGTGGACAACACCGATGACCCCGAGACATATGAGGAAGCGATGATGAGCCCAGATTCCAATAAATGGCAAGAAGCCATGAAATCCGAGATTGGATCCATGTACGAAAACCAAGTATGGACTTTGGTGGACTTACCGGATGGCCGGAAGGCTGTCGAGAACAAATGGATTTTCAAAAGGAAACAGATCTTGATGGTAATGTTATTGTCTATAAAGCTCGACTTGTCGCAAAAGGGTTTCGACAAATTCAAGGAGTTGACTACGATGAGACTTTCTCACCGGTAGCGAAGCTAAAGTCTGTGAGGATTATGTTAGCAATCGCTGCATATTATGATTATGAGATATGGCAGATGGATGTCAAAACAGCATTCCTCAATGGAGACATTGATGAAGAGTTGTATATGATACAACCCAAAGGTTTTGTCGATCCTAAAGATGCTAACATGGTATGCAAGCTTCAACGGTCCATCTATGGATTGAAGCAAGCATCCCGAAGTTGGAATCAACGTTTTGATAAGGTAATCAAAAGTTTTGGTTTTATACAAACTTATGGAGAAGCTTGTATTTACAAGAAAGTGAGTGGGAGCTCAGAGCATTCTTAATACTATATGTGGATGACATATTGTTGATTGGGAATGATGTAGACCTTCTTAATAGTGTCAAAGAGTATTTGAATAATAGTTTTTCAATGAAGGATCTTGGCGAAGCAGCTTACATATTAGGCATAAAGATTTATAGAGATAGATTGAAACGCCAAATATCATTGTCACAAAGTACATATTTGGACAAAGTTCTAAAGAGGTTTGGAATGGAAGATAGCAAGAAAGGGTTCTTGCCCATGTTGCTAATCGACCTTGAGTAAAACTCAAAGTCCGACATCAAGAAGATAGAGAAAGGATGAGTAAGACTCCCTATGCCTCAGCCATAGGATCTCTAATGTATGCCATGCTATGTACTAGACCCGACATCGCATATCTTTGTTAGTCTAACTAGCAGATATCAAAGTGATCGAGAGTGGATCATTGGACAGCGGTCAAAAACATCCTTAAAGTACTTGAGAAGAACTAAGGATATGGTTCTTTCTTATGGAGGTGATGAACAGCTCGTTGTTAATGGTTACACCGATGCTAGTTGGAACACCGATCCGGATGATTCTAAATCACAACTGGATACGATTTATTTTGAATGGTGCAGCAGTTAGCTGGAGGAGTGCAAAGCAAAGCGTTGTGGCGAGATCTTCAACTGAATCAGAATACATGGCTGCTTCGGAGGCTTCACAAGAAGCGATATGGATGAAAGAGTTCATTACAGAGCTGGGTGTGGTTCCAAGTGCGCTGGACCCAATGTCTATCTCTCGTGATAACATGGGCGCCATAGCCAATGCGCAAGAACCAAGGTCACACAAGAAGCTGAAGCATATCAAGCTGCGTTTCCACGCTATTCGAGAACATATCCAGGATGGGGATATAAAGATTTGCAAAGTACACACAGATCTGAATGTGGCGGATCCGTTGACTAAACCTCTCCCGAGGGCAAAACATGACCAACACCAAACTGCCATGGGTGTTGGTATATTACCATGTAATCTAGATTAGATGACTCTAGTGCAAGTGGGAGACTGTTGGAGATATGCCCTAGAGGCAATAATAAATGTAGTTATTATTATATCTTTGTGTTTATGATAAATGTTTACATTCATGCTATAATAGTATTAACAAGGAAACCATTAATACTTGTGTGATTTGTAAACTTAATTTGAAGTCCCTAGTATAGCCTCTATACTTCACTAGCTTGTTGGTTGATTGATGATTGTGGTTTCCCTATCATGAACATTGAGATGTTATCAAACAACAAGATCATATCGTTAGGAGAATGATATGGTGGACATACTCCTATAGATAAGCGTAGCATAAAGATCAAGTCATTTCAATAGTTCAATTGCTATATGCTTTACGATACATAGTAACCTAATTCCTTCGACCATGAGATCATGCATATCACCTTTCTTGGATAGATGCTTTGATGTCATCAAACACCACACCGTAACAGGTGGCTATAAAGGTGGTATTGAGTGTTCGGAAAGTATTGGTTGAAACACATGGATCAAGAGTGGGATTTGTCCATCCATATGACGGATAGATATTCTCTGGGCCCTCTCGGTGAAATGTCATCCAATTAGCTTGCAAGCATGTGACTGGGTCACAAGTGGATCACATATCACGGGAACGAGAAAAGAGTACTTATCAGTAACGAGGTTGAACTAAGTATGCAGAGATACCGACGATCATAACCTCGGATAAGTAACATATCGTGAGACAAAGGGAAATTGGTATCGTATGTAAGTGGTTCATTCGATCGCAAAGTAATCGAGAAATATGTGGGAGCCATATGAATTTCAGATTCCTCTATTGGTTATTGTTCGGAGAAGTGTCTCGATCATGTCCGCATAATTCACGAACCGTAGGGAGACACACTTAAGGATTCGACGTTGTTTGAGTAGTTATGGTATTATGAGAAAGAGACCGAATGTTGTTCGGAGTCTCGGATGGGATCCGGGATATCACGAGGTGATCCGGAATGGTCCGGAGAATAAGATTCATATAAGGAAAGTCCCATTTCGGAGTTGGGGAATGGTTCCGGTGTTTTCATCGGGAACATTCTAGAAGGTCCCGGAATGTCCGGCACTCCGGGAAGGGGAAGGGTACATGAATGTGTCATTGTAAGTTGGAATGATTGCATCATGTACTAGGTGTTCTTGCTGTCCAAAATAAAGGATTTATTTAAATCCTAAATTGAAAAGTCAAACGGCTAGTTTGAAAGTCAAACGGCAAGTTTTGGAAAGTGGAAAGAGGAGGAGAAGAGGAACCCGAGTTGGGGAGGATTCCTCCCCAAGCCGGCGCCCCACCCCAAGGCCGAGTTGGGGAGGGACTCCACTCCCTCCCCTTGGCCACCGGCCCTCCCACCTATAAAGGGAGGGGCAGGGCCTCCCCTCCTAGCACACACAAGTTCCTATCTTCTACCTCCGGTTTAGAGCCGTTTTGGTTTAGAGCTTCTAATTGCTTTAGCCAGCGGTTTAGAGCCTTCTAATTGATTTAGAGCCTTCTAATTGGTGTGTCTAATTTCTAGACCACTAATAGCCTCTCTCATAAGCTCCACCATACTCGCACCGGCTTAAGGCGAAGCCCTGCGGGATTTCCCTCTACTTGCATTCACGCCACGTTGTCTGCGGAATCGCGAGGAGAGTGCTACAACCTCCGCTGCCTTTGGAACAAGGAGAGGAAGGTCTTCGCCGAAAACCGAACGTGTGACCGATCATGGAGCGCTGCCGAACGTGGCGGAAGGATCGTCTACGCGATCTTGAGATCGGAAAGAGTACGACTACATCACCCACGAGAATCTGCTCTCGTTAACCGCTTTGGAATCTTCGAGGGTGAGTTCCTCTATCGACTCGTTGCTGCAATCTAGTAGATAGATCTTGGCTTGTTTGTTTGTATGCGATAGAAATTTTTTGTTTTCCATGCTACGAACCCCTACACTCGGGTAGCAGGTCGAGTCGGTTATAAGTTAGGGTTTTCCCCTTCAAACTTTCTATCTTTAGCTTCTTCTTGTCCTTCAAGCAAACGAGAGTCCGTAGGTTACTTGAGTCCCTCCATCCGGGCCTTGGCGACACCGTGGGCCTGTATGTATTTGGACCGTATATACCAAGCTCGAGTACCTGTAGGGTATACCCATGTCACTTACATAATATGAATGTTTGCCAACAGAGGCAGGTGCTGGTCCCCACACATCAGAAAAAACTTGCTCCAATGGAATAGTGGAAACACTAGTAGAGATAGGATATGGTAACTGATGACTCTTAGCTAGCTGACAAGAATCACAAATGTATGGGTGTATTTCAGGTGAATGAGAAATATGATGTTTTCTAAGAATTTTCTGCACCACAAAGGAGGATGGATGTCCTAAGCGGCGATGTCATGTAGAAGACGATGACTTTATTGTAATGAAGGCTTGCTTGAAAGACTTGGTAGGAAAATGTACTAGCGGGTAGAGGCCATCACGACATGGACCTTTAAATAGAGTTCTCCTTATGGCCTGATCCTTAATCAAAAAAAATATGGGTAAAACTCAAGAAAGACATCATTATCAAGTGTGAGCTTATGTACGGAAAGAAGGTTCTTAGATGCACCTGGAATATGAAGAATATTCTTGAGGTGTAGAGAATTATAGGGAGTGTGGAACATTGAATGACCAATATGAGAAATTTGCATATTTTTACCACTGGCCGTGTGGAGTTGATCACTTCCTATGTATTTCTCCTAGATGGACAACTTGCTCATATCATTGGCAACGTGATTTGTAGCTCTAGTGTCAGAGTACCAATTTGTGTCAACACCGTAGTAGGTCATATTGGCACCCTTTTCACCACAATCACCACCACGGCCACCATCATCACGACGATCATCACGGCGATCACAGTTATTCTGGAACCTCCACCAGTAGTCATTTGCAGGATGGCCATGGATCTTGCAGATCTGACAGGTAACATTGACATAAGGAGTGGGAGCGCGGCCACTTCTACGTCCATCAGCATCTCAGCGTCGCCCTCCATCATCGTCACGACGGTGAGGACGGTCATCATAACGACGATCACGGTCACCACCACCAGTGCGGCAATCATCATAGCGATCACGACGGTCATCATATCGGTCACAACACCCACAATCATCCTGACGATAATCATAGCGATCTCAGCATCCATAGTCATCTTGACGAGAGCGGTCATCTTGACGACCTGGAGGTGGAGGGCGTTCCCCACTCCCGCGTGCCATGTTGGCCGATGAGGTGAACACATCACCGCCATGAGGCTTGTGCAGTTGATCAAAAGCCTTGAGCTGACTGACAAGATCAGCAAGGGTGGTATTCGGATTGGCATTGATAGCCACCTTCAGTGTGTTGTACAAATCCTCAAGACCATGCAAGATTGACCAAATCAGCTCGTCTTCATCAAGAGGCTTTCTTGCAGCGGCAAGTTCAGTGGCGATTGTTTTCATCTTGTCAAAGTATTTCTCAGCCGAAAGATCTCCTTTCTTCATATCATTCAGAGAAGATCGAAGCTGCTGGGCGCGAGAACGAGAAGAAGTCATAGTGAGGGATTCGACCGCCTTCCACACTTCGGCAGAGGTATCAATACTTATGACATGAGAGAGCAAGTCTGGAAAAAACGAGTTTAAGATGTACCAAAGAACTTGTTGATCTCGTGTGACCCAAGTGGAGTACTCAGGGTTTTCAACCTTGACGCGCTTGCCGTTGGTGTCCTCAACTTCAATTTCCTCCGGCGGGGTAACCTCGAGTCCCTTCACCAGATTAAGGACCCGGGCACCGCGCAACGCAGGGATGACGAGTGCTTTCCAGACAAGTGCATTATCGCTGGTAAGGAGTTGAGCTGGTGGCGCTCCCAGGGCTGTGGCCAACATCGTAACCGATGACGTCGTCGAAGAAGACATGGCGATGGCGACAGAGGGTTTTCAGCAGCGACGGAGTTTTGTAGCTGTGTCACGGCGGCAGAATTTGCGGCGGCGCGGGTGTATGGGCTTGTAGATGTAGGGTTTTGGGTATCAGGTTATGGGCGTGGCGCAGCGGCAGAAATTGATGCGCAGCAGGTGTTGATTTTCTGGCTTTGTGTTTTGCAGCGACGACGGCAGGCTGAAGTGGCGGCAGGTCGCGCCGGCGCAGAAGAGCTACAGCGGCGATGTAGGTTTAGGCAGCTAGGTCAGGGAAGAGTAGGCTTTGATACCATATTAGTTTTTGGTATGTGGGAACGTGCCTTGACCTCAGCACGTCTGCGTGTTATATCTATCGATGGGCAAAGCCACAACGATACGTACCAGAATACAGAGTTTGATCGGTTACAAGAGTCCACAACGGACAAGACATATATCAATTGGAGTACTACTCCATATTGATATGTTACAAAACAGAATGTCTAAATATTTCTAACATGCACGATCGAGTAGGAGAGCTAATAATTAATGCATGCAATACATGTTAGTGACATGGAGTTTGGCCAGGTCGTGTTGTGTTAGTGGCATGAGAAAAGGCCGTAGTGCTAGCTGATGCATGAGTTAGTTTGTTAGCTAGCTATGCACGCTTGGTCAGTTGTGTGTGAGCCGCGTCGTGTGCATGATGTGCCTTGAGAATATCTCTTGCACTGGTTATGTAAGTTGAGGAAGTGACTAAAAATGTGTGGCCTGCGGGCAAGAAAAATAATGCAGTCTCTGTGGTAGCACCAAGGAGAATGTCTCGTTGCCAAGCACTGTTCTTTCTCCACGGTTTGTGTGTGCGTGCGTGTGTGTGCGTCTGAGTTCTTTCACATATGCGTCTGTTCTCATGAGAGAGTAGAGTTAGAGACAACAAATTCGTCAGATCGTAGCACACACAAAATGTACCTGCGGCCATTGCCCCTCAAGGGATAGAGTCGTAGAGCTTTATATATAGAACAAAGAAGGATAGCAAACCAAAACAGAGTCTAATTCCTCCTTAGACTATTTTGGCTGCTCCTGTTTGAAAACAGTTATGGTTGTTACGTGGAACGATTGATCCTATCCAATCTCCAAAGGCCGGCTGGGTTGCAACAAAAGAAAACTTTGACAAACACAATCGTTACCTGGCTACACAGTCGTACCGCATATATACGAGTACTAGCTAAGGTAGCAAGCCCTTCAGCTGTATAAATAGGACCCCAGAGCTTCACACATCTCCCACACGCTCACAACTAGCACACAATTAAAGGAAGAAAAGAAGAGATCCCAACAGCAGCCATGGCCGGTCCTGCTAACCATATCCTGGCCTTACTACTAGTAGTTTCCCATTTCATCCTAGCATTGGCCAATCCTCCCTCCTCCTGTTCCGCTCTATGCGAATGTGAGATAAACCTGCGTCTATACGCTCACCAAGTGGCAGACGGTCCCGGTGTCAACCAGAGAATAATGATTAGCCCGCCCAACGATCCTGCAATGTTTGGTCAGATCGCCGTTGGTGATTGGCCTGTACTGGTTGCCCCAGAAGCCATGGCAGCCATTGTTGCACGTGCAAAAGGCATCCATGTGCAGACTGACCGAGGCGCCGCGACCTGGTTCACCTCCCTCAGCATACTGTTTTCGGACACCAGGTATACAGTACAACAATTCAGCATGATTTTATAACTTGTTTTTTGCAATTCTTTTATATAGGTTCGTTATTAGAGGCTATATATTTCCGGTTATATGTCTCTATTCAGTTGCTCCTATGATAAGAAGCTAGCCACATGTTGTAAATTGAACCTTTTTTATTATACCTATAAAACAGGTTCGGTGGTTCAACAATTGAAACATCGGGGATGCGTATAAATGACGGTGAGTGGGCCATTACCGGTGGGACAGGGCAATTTGCGACCGCACGTGGAACCATTAAGTTCAAGGAAGTCAAGGCCGTTCCTCAACAGAGTTACAAACAACTTGACATTCACGCATACTACATTCCATCGGATGTAAGTATTACTAACAACCACTTGTGATTTGTCTATTATGCATTTGTTTTTCATATATAACGCTAATATGTCATCTTCAGTGAGATTTCCTTATTCAACAATTATATATCAACAATTAGATTCTAAAGTTTAACACGAGCACATCATGTTAAATTCTCATAAGTTAGCCAACTTCTGATATTCCACCACAACATTTTAGATTGATTATTAGTTTAGTTCTTGTATGCACTTTTTATCTTGTTCATGTCCCTTGCTATATCGTAATGTTGTATTAACTACATCATTTTATTCAGGTCAACACAACTGCAAGCACCATCAAGTATTATACAGAATTATCGTCAGCATGATCATTGCAGCTGCTTATCTGTGACAAGAAAAAAGTAGCCAACTTCTGATATTCCACCACAACATTTTAGATTGATTATTAGTTTAGTTCTTGTATGCACTTTTTATCTTGTTCATGTCCCTTGCTATATCGTAATGTTGTATTAACTACATCATTTTATTCAGGTCAACACAATTGCAAGCACCATCAAGTATTATACAGAATTATCGTCAGCATGATCATTGCAGCTGCTTATCTGTGACAAGAAAAAAGTGAGCCAAGAGTATGAGATCGTATTGCTTATGTAAAATAATATGTGGATCAGGTTACCGTACCAATCCATACTAAAGTTCATCTTCCAATACATACTGTTGTGTGATAACATAATCGAATGTATGTTTTCCATATTATTGTATTGCAAATATGGGTCACATTATTATAATAAAGAAGTTCCCCTTGTTGTCTCTTTCGAGTCTTACCATATTGATGTATGAAAGAAATGAAGTTTTGTTATAACATGGGTCACACAATTTTTTCCAGGGCAAGATGACTTCAAGTGCCATCAAGTATTATACAGAATTGTCGTCGGTGTGATCATTGCAGACACTTATCTATGAAAAAGAATAAGTGAGCCAAGATTATGAGATTGTATTGCTTGTGTAAAATAATATGTGGATCAGGATTACCGTACTAATCCATACTAAAGTTCATCTTCCAATGTCTACTGTTGTGTTATAATATAATAGAATGTGCAAACCAACCTGTGGTTGGGTGGTTATACCCCAGCCCACCAGAGTTCAAACCCCCGGTTTCACACTGTGTGTTGCATAAAAAGGCGGAATATTCTTTCAGTGGGAGGCGACGTTCCCATCGACAGCAAGGCGTCCGTGGTGACTTCGTCAATCTCAAGACCCGATCCACCGGCTCGGTCTCTCGGAGGTTCTCATAGGGATAGGGTGTGCGTGTGTGCGTTCATGGGGGTGGGTGCATGTACGTGTTGTGAGCGTCTACGATAGTACTGTGTTTCTCAAAAAAAAATAGAATGTATATTTGAGATATTATTATCTTAGAAATATGGGTCACATTATGGTAATAAAAAAGTCCCCCTTGTGGCGTCTGGGTCTTACGATATATGTATGAAAAGAATAAAGTTTTGCTAGCGACGAACTAGTTCGATGAATAAACTTGCACCTCTGGTTATGAGCCTATAAGTATGGGACCAATTAGAGGAAGAGGGTCTAATATTTTCTACAACAAATGGATTGAGATTTATAGAGTTAAGTGCATCTTAGACCAAAATGATCACATCATAACTCATGTTTTATATCTTTGTATACAATAAGTCCACCAAAAAAGTACATGCACAAACATCTACTCCCTCTGTTTCATAATACAAGATATTTTAGCTTTGTGAAGGTAATGTATCAAGACGTTTTTTAGTATGTAGGTTCGAAGAGGTTCACTCTGGATCTACACACTAAAAGGTGTCTAGATACATTACCTTCATAAACCTAAAACATCTTATATTTTGAAACGGAGAGAGTACTATCCAAATGCATACACATATACATAACTTCTATATAATATAAGTCCAAAGAGCAAGTAGCGCTACATAAGGGTCCAAGAGCATATCCAAGGGAGGCCCCCTAATTTTGTCCTAATTTGTCCTCTATTTTCCGATTCGGGGTGTCCGTGGCATGTGTCTGCCTGTCTGCATGCAACGTCGACCCACATATAGAGCAGGCCATCTCCTAGTTAGGACATTTCATCTAATTTATCCAAATGCATACACATATACTTGACTTAGAATCGTGAAATATATAAATAGATTATATGAAAATAAAGATATGAAGTTCAGTAAATATTTAAAAGACATAGTTCACACAAGAAAATTCAAACTACGAATTTAAGTTCTTATAAATTGTCAATCCGAGACAAGAAATGAGGTCTATTGGTTTTGTTTGTGAATCAACATATGCTCATCCAAATCATTTTGGTGTTAAACATGAGTACCTTGGGAACAAATTTAATGCTCCCGCACTAAACGATTGATCATATTCCTTCACATGTGGAAGCATCGCTCGAACTGAGCAGAAGTATAAAGCATGTGCACCGGATTGATGTAGTCCTTTTACAACTGAACATATGAGGCAACTTTATCGGAGTCGAAGATTTCATGTCCTGGATCGCCACCTAAACCTTAAAGTGTCACTCTGCTAGTTATCAAAGAGGATAAGAGCATCATTGGGCAATATATCATCATCATCATCATCATCGAATAAGTCATCGGATGATGTATAAACGGACTCATAAAAAACTCTTCAAGATCGTCCACCATTATCTACAAAGCAAAATAGTGGAACAACAATCACAAACTATGTTCAATGAAATCATCGGAGAGATTTTGCAATTTGATTTTACCTAAAAATGGTGTGTGGGCAAAAGAAAGAACACGTTATGGGCAGAGCGACAAGCAGTGGAGCTTGAGGTAGTCGAGTCCCGGAAGGCCTCAAAAATAGATGGTGATGTCAAGATTGAGGTGGTGGATCGCACGACGGTCAAAAATCTTCATAGGTGCGGTAAGGAAGAGGTGGACACCGAGACTGACAATGCGATGGCTGGCTTGGCTTGGGCAATATACTTCCAGCACCCAAGCTCGTGCATGGATGGAAGAGAGGTGGAACTGCGGCGGCGACCGGCTTTGCTAGATTTCTGGCATGGGCATAGGGCGAAGATGGTGAGGGAGCAGCGATGGCGGACAGGAGTCGGAGTGGTCAGGGAGGTAGGGGATGTGGTCACTCGGTGTTGCTCATGACTGGGTCTAGCGTGGACAAATGAGGACAGCGGACAATGTTCAATCGTCCCCAAACAGGCCCCAAGTTCCCAAGTTTGGGCCTAGTCAGGGAAAATGGCCGGTCCGAGGACAATGAACAAGTCTAGGGTTGTCATTGGGTGCACGTTGTCGAGAAAAAATGTCTGCCTGCCCCGATTTGAGAAAATGAGGAGGTTTGGGGGGCTCCATTGGCGATGTTTTAAGTTGTCCATCAGGTGGTGTTTTGGCTCGCCAGTGTAAATGAACCTATTACGAAAAATAATAAAAACAAATTTCAAAATGTTAATTTTGCATGTATGTCCGGATATTTTGTGTCCATACACAACTTCTCGAGAAAAGGGAACATTTCTTGTGACTTGTGTCAGAAGACAAAAAATGTCCAAAAAATATCATACTGGAGCATCCGAATTTGTCTTTTTTATACGGGCCACAAAAATATTATTTTTTTCACGAGAACTATGTGCCAACATAAAATGTACGGATGTACATGCAAATATTTCTTTTTCTTTTATTTGACATTTTAAATTGTATTTTAAACAATGGTTCATCTGCACCCGTAAGTCCAATTGGATTTCTGGCAAGGAGTGTGCAATTTGCAGTTATATCCTATCCCGTCCCATCATTTTTTGTTGTTGCTTTTGTTCAGAGGCTTGCAGTTATATACTTCATCCTAAAAATATATATATATACTCCATCCTATTACAAGAAATGACAATGTAGCCGAGCGCTTTGTATTAGCCCTTGTATGCTGAGACCACAGGAAAAACACATGGCACCTAGAAAATCTCGACATATCAGATACATGTGAACAGTAGGGTGTCAAGTGGGATCCCACCTCTAGTTCATTTTGAGATTTCTAGTGTAAAATTTTACACTATAAAATTTAAAATGAACTAGAAGTGGGATCCCGCTTGACACCTTAGTGAATAGAGTTCACTGATTAAGATCCCACTTAAGTGTACCAAGTATAAGTATATGTCTATGCAGAGATGAAAATGGCCCAGCAAAGCTAGCCCAACACACCGAAAAGGCAAGTGATTAGTTCCGATCTAACTGTGCGAAAACTGATCATCCCCTATCGCTAGGTGTGTCAAGTATGAGTTACATCTGGAGAAGCATCCTCAAAGGAGTTGAGATAGTACAACAGAGGGAAATGATCTGGAGGGTTGGACCGGGCGAGTATATAAACATTTGGAGTGACCCCTGGGATTCTGCGAGGACCGATGATAAGACCGGGGACTGTCCGAGGGCTGAATGTGCTCAGGCACGTTCCTGAACTCATGGATGGATCCAGTGAATCAACGTTAGGGATGAACAGCTGACGCGTCAGACCTTTGTACCCCCAAGACGCTGATGTGATTCTATTAACGATGCAGGTGGGATGGATACGGGACATCCCGCCTCCCGCCTACTCAGTCCGCCAGGCACAACGGGATTACCGGGATTTCACGAAACAGAACCGTCGGCTCCCGCGGGACCCGGCAAACTACCCGCCAATACGACTCAGGCTGAGCTAGGAGTCCAGCAGCTACACGATTCATAACGCCATCTCCGCACCGACGAGGAATTTCAAAGATACTAGTACGTATACTCGCGGGTACAGGTGGGATTAGCGGGCCAGTTAGAGTAAATCCCGCTGGGACAAATCGGGATACTAGAAACAGAAATAGATGGGCTGTGCCGGCAGGACAGGATGGGAGACGGGTTTGGCGGTACGCCGGCCCCACTTGCATCATTGGATTCTATGCATTCCTAGTCGGTTTGGGGTGTCTGCGGCGGCCCCCATATGGGGTATGCTATCTCCGGGTAAGGCCATTCCATCTAAATTATCCAAAAGCATACACCTATAAAATTCTGCGCGACTCTCAGTCCATCTGTATAACATCTTTTTTGCAACTCTTTTGTATAGGTTCGTTATTAGAGGTTACGTATTTCCGCTTGTAAGTGCCCATTCGATTACTCAAATGTAAGAAGTTAGCTACATGTTTTTTTTCTAAATTCCACCAATCTAATGATAATCATCAACAGCAGTATAAAGAGACCTAAAAGTAATAAAAATTATAAATAGATTAATGGATCACCTAGCGACGACTACAAACACTAGCGCGAGCCGAAGGCGCACCGCCGTCCTCGCTCATCCATCAGCGGAGTCGGGCAAAGGTTATCGTTGTAGAGCTTGTTGTAGTAGATAGACATGAGGTCATCGTGCTAGGGCCACAAATGACCATCGCACTAGAGCAGCAACCATCGTCAATGATGACATCTGTAGATCGGAAGAGACTGGCCTGAAAACAAAGCTATGGACACGAAAACAGACGGAATCCTAGAAGATCCGCCAGACAAACGATTCCACGCGCCCTCCGTTAGCGCTAGATGCGCCACCAGAGTGAGGATAGAGCGGAGATGACCTTATTCTAACTTCAGGATGTAACCGTCGCCTCAACATCCCGAAGATTGATTATTAGTTTAGTTGTGTGTGCACTTTTTATCTTATTCATGTCCCTTGTTATATCGTAATTGTGTGTTAGCTCCATCATTTTATTCAGGTCAACACAACACCATCAAATATTATATAGAATTATCGTCAGCCTGATCATTGCAGCCGCTTATCTGTGACCAAAAAAAAAGTGTCCCAAGAGTACGAGATTGTACTGCTTGTAAAATAATATGTCGATCAGTATTACCGTACAAATCCATAATAAAGTTCGTCTTGTAGCACCTCCCGGCTTAACGGTCGTATTCATCGTCCCTTGCTTCTTCTTCGTGTTCCCTGATCGCCTTCTCATGGAACTCGTGTCTCACTAGGTTGCAACCCGAATTAGCTGTAATCGCCTAAATCCCTAGATGATATCTTACATCCTGCCAGCGTGCAGAACAAAACAAAGAAAAAAACATAGGAGACAAAGGAGAACAGAGAGACGAGTTGTCCCCTGCTTTACTTTGGCAATGTCCAGAACGGGATTTCATATTTCCGTACGTTGTGGTGTGAAACGTACATATGAATACATGCGGTAAGCGCGGTGCATACTTCAATCAACCGCCGTACACGAGAGAAAGAAGACAGGATATATATACCTTGGGGGATATGGTTAAGTGCCAATTGATCTGGATCGATTTTGCAACTGCCACCGAATAGTAGGAACGCAACTATGGCGGTTGACCTCGTAGGAACCACGGTGACATGCGCTGCCTAGACACGGCCGCCACCGTGACAGCCACGAGGAGAACCGCCACGGTTGCAATCCCAGTATTCAGCGTCATTCTTCATCCCCAGCTCCCCAGATTGCTTTCACGAGGTATAGTGGGTTGAGACTTGAGAAGGGGGTTGTGTTGTGGAGGAAGTGGTGGCCATTTTTGGGTATATATATATATAAAGTGTGGCCACGAGAGATCCGTATATATTCATGGGCGACCTTGTTACATGCATGCCGTCCTCAGTGCATGGATAGCCATTCCTAGCTCCTTGCATTGACCGAACCATGTTGGTGCCAAGTGTTGGGCTGTGAGCACACTTGTTTTCAGGATGACAGTGCTACTTGAATCGCTAAATATAGGTCGAGTCCAAATTGTGAGCGAGATTGCATCCTTGACATTCTTTAGGAAGACGATCCTCACGGTCTTGTTGGGTGCCGCCACGGGATCGGGTGAGCAAGGGCTGGACTTTAATCGCCAAAAAAGGATAAAAAAATCAAAATTGATCGGAAAAAAAGGAAAATGCCAATCCAGGACATGTTTTAATTTTCGATAAGTAAAGGCGTTTATTAAGCAAGGCACTTGCGTGCTTTGCGTGCAGTGATCACTCGATGCGGCGGAGCAAAATTAGCTTCCAGTGATCCGCTGATCGATCGATCGGCCAGAAGGCATATATACTAGCCTACCAAACCATATTATATTTTGGAACCACCTTTGCTTCGGTGTCCCCCCTTAAGTGGAATTGAAGCGGAAAACCGGCTTTTCGCTGGGTCTGGGTGGGTTCGGTTCAATACGGACCGGGTCGAACTGGTGTTATTCCATAGCGGGCGTACACGGGGACGTGTACATGTGTACTGTGTATGGTACGGTGCTGACGTGGTTGTACCTTGACATCATCTTCTCCTCTATATATAAGCAAAACCGATAACTCTGCCCTAGTCAACGATTCATTCCCCACCCAATTTGGAAAAAAATCTCACCCACCCCCACCACCTGCTACCGGTCTCGCCTCGCCGCATCCTTTTGCCGGTGCTTGCCTCCTCCCCTCCGACTTGGACGACAATGGAAGAAACCGGCCGAGGCGTCTTTGCCGCGGATCTAGAGCATAGGGAGGATATCGAGGAGATCATGGTGCACGAGGTGGAGGTGGCCGTGGAGGTTGCGGAGGAGAAGGAGGCGGGGGAGGAGCTAATTGCGCTTGATGCGGAGCTGGAGCAGAAGCGAGCGAGGGAGGAGGACATGGAGGTTGGTCCTTTTTCGAAGAGGAAGAAGAAGGAGGGGGACGAGCTGGAGGTGGCAACAGAGGAGGCGACAGATGAGCTGCTGGCGCCCGTTGCTGATTTGGACCAACAACTGTTGCCGAAGGAGGCCCAAGATGGCATGGATCTGGTGGTGGGCGACGAGATCCTGGCGGGCGTCACTATGGTGGTGGCGGATGCGGGCGCGCAGGTGGTGGTGCAGGGCGTGGCGGAGGATGTCGTGGCGGTTCCTGCCATGGTGGAGCTGCAAGTGGCACTACATGTTGGCGAGCAGCAGCAGGTTAGTTCTCTTCCATCACGTCTGTACGATTTTAGGGTTTTTAGTTAGGGTTTTAAATTAGTTGTTGAGTAGCCTCTGATTCAAGGTTTTGATTTTGGAGAAGAAACCTAGAAATTCTTTGGTATTAGCTTACATGAATTTTTTGCAAGAGTTCAGAACATAGTCAAATTGTTGCAAGTTCCAGATTGTGCTACTACTGACTCACTTTAATCCGCATGTTTTTTATCTAGTGAAATACATCATCCAAAATGATCTAATGCCTAAAATAGGTGATTCTAATTGAATTGCATCATCTGAAAATGGCCATGGACTGTGAAAATTGTTGCAAGTTCTATTTAATGGTGTAGCTTGTGAGAATGGCCATGGTAATGTTTTTTATCTAGTTAGGGTTTTCTTACCCTTGTCCAAATTGTTGCGAGGTATTTTTAATGTTGTAGCTTGTGAGCATGGATTGCTTATTGATGTAGCTTGTAGATGCTTACTTATTGCTTGCCTTTTTGCTTATTAATTGCTTGTAGTTGGATTACTTATTGCCATAGCTCATGTATTGTAGTCTTTTGTATAGCTTTAATTCATACCCATCTTATTTTAATTTAAAATGCTTTTGTAGGCAGCTCAATGGTAGCCAAATTCTCGGTTTATTTGAGTACCTAATTAGTAGCATTGGACTGACACTGATGAGCTACTGGCAAGTCGCTAAATAATATGATCTGGCCGTGAATCTGAATGAATTGGTAGCCAAAAAATGTAAATGAATTGGTAGCCAAATTTTAGAGGTAATTATTATCAACCAACAGTTCACCTCCCACGCGTACCAGGTCCAGATCGTCTCCGATCTACTTCGGCTACATGAGAGGAGCACCTATCAGGTCCTCGTTTGTTCTATGTCTTAGGGTTCTTCCACTAGATGGGGTTTGAGATCGAAGCGGATTTCTCCAAAGGCACACGACGCGCATGATGAACACGGTATCGACGACGATTGTGCGTAATAGATGTGGCCTACTACGCATGTGGGACCGGCAAAAAAAATCCCCTACGCACGCCATGTACAAACACCGCCTCCAAGATGTACACCGGTACACAAACATACTGTACTAGACCGGCTTCTAAACTAGCCCGGAACACATCCTCAACCCCCCCCCCACCCCCCCAAACCTGGTTTTGCCCTCAACGATCCCGTCAAGGGGTGACACCGAATCAAGCCTCTTCTGGAACATAGTTAGTATACATGTGACCATGAATGCGTACACGAAGCTGGCGAGTCAATCGCATGTTTCCTGTGCCATAGATTGCAGGGAAAATTGGATCCATACCATTAAAAGATCCAATCTTTAGATAAATATCACCCAAAATTTCTATGTTAGAAATATACCATTGAAAGATTACTCTGTTATTGGCTTCTACCACAGCCATGATCTGGACGTTGACTGCTCATGGAAACGCATTGCCACATTTGAACAACAATGTCTAGCTTCTAGACTTAACCATTTCTCAAGATAAACAATCCCAGACTCCATTTGAACAGCTATTCAGCCACCAATCGAGCAACATGACGGCTGCATTCCGGCCCAATTTACAGCAACAATTTAGCAGCAGATCAACAACACTACATCAAGATGTATAAGAATATATGACACCAGATTTTAGTAGGATATAATAAACCATCTCAGATATATAACACAAGTTTCAAATGGCAGAACACAAGTTTCGGCATCCATACTTCTATATATTGTTCACACAAAATACCATGGTTGATGGCAAAGTACTGAGATATCCAATTCATCTACTCAATTAGCTGAAAAGAAAATCAACTACTCAATGATAAGGCACAGTTGATTCCCCCAGGTGAGATTGCAGCCACACTACTAGTTGTTACACATGTGCTAGTTGGAGAAAGAGACGCCATCCTTCTAGTTATTTACCTTGGCTAGTTGGAGAAAGAACAACAACCCTTTGATTTGCTACAATTAGGCTTGAATGCGGCATTAAAGAGGCTTCAACTACTGTTGTGGAGGCCTCACCATCTTCCGATATGTTTTTCCTGCGAGGCAACATGGGTTAGTGAAGGAACACGTTGCATCAGATATAAGATTCGAAGATGAAAAATTGCATCACATATAAGAAGCGAAAATATGTAGCACATGTAAGAACCGATAGTACTACATTACCTTGGATTTTTATCCTTTCTTTGGACAAGGAGGAGGAAGCTCTTGTTCTAGTTCAGCTTGAGTAGCATTATAACCTTTCTCTATATGTCCAAATTGATAGCACCTTTTGCATTGATATGGTCATGTTTTTCCTGGCTCTCCACTAGCCTTGATTCTTTGTTTCCTTGGCCCGCCAACATCCCTTTGTAGAGGTGGAGGAATCATTTAAAAACCAACATCAACCTTAGGCCATTCAGACCTTCCATTCATTGGAGCAATCTCAAACTGATAAACCAAGGATCATTCAGACCTTCCATCTTATCAACCTTAGGCCATTCAGACCTTCCATTCATATAAACCTTAGGTCATTCAGACCACCCATGTTATCAAGGCACTCTTCCGGTGTTAGCGATTAGCATGATCTCATGGTCTAAGGATTAAGTGTAATTTGTATATGTTTGATGTAGCAATGAAACTTAATGACCCGGGAGGAAGTCAAGTGAACCAGGTGTGCTTTCGGTTTCTCCTCTCCATGCTTAACTAGTGGCCAGAAGGTTTCAAAGAAGGGAAATGATACTACTCCCCCGGGGGGTCGATCGAACTAATCCCCCGGGTCGGTAGCTCGACGTGCGGTCCAGAAAAAAAACACATCTTATCTCTTTCAACTAACCGCACGCGTGAAGAGCAACCCGCTGACCTGTTCCTCCCGTCGCGTCGCGGGCGCGGAGCGCTTGGCTGGCCGACCGCGCCGCTGTCCGTCATACCGAGGACCATTGCGCCACCACGCTGAGCACCGGCCACCACCGCGTCGCCGGAGGCCATCGCCGCACTGTTGCGCGCCGCCACGCCTGTAGCCCCACGCCACCGCACGGCCGCGCTGCCAGGCTGCCGCTGCATCACCAGGCCATCGCCGCGCCGTCGGGCGACCACCGCTATACTGTTGCACGCCGCCACTCTAGCTGGCCCACCACACCGCCGCACCGTCGGGGGCTGTCGTCGCGCTGCTACGAACTGCCACGCCTACGCACCTCCGCGCACCGCGCTGCTAGTGTTGCTACAAAAGGACACAAGCTTTGCTACCCAAGGGCACCGGCATTGCTACCGAATACCACCAGTGCCGCTATGTACGTCGTCGAGTTTTGCTATATCGGGTTGTCAACTATGATATGTGTGGATGACGGAGATGCTACAAGTGGCGTCGTGTTTTGCTACATGCGGTCGACGGTGGTGCTACCTTAGTAGTAAATATTTTTGCTACGAGATCTCCAGCGAGGTCTCCGGCGAAGTTGGATTTGCTACAATAGGACATTTATTGTGCTACATCTCTTTTCTAGTTTTGCTACAATAAGGCAAAGTTTCTGCTACAATGTCTCCGATGAGGTCTCCAGCGAAAGTCTCCGGCGAGATCTTCGGCGAGGTTCGGCTTTTGCTACATTTGCTGAACTTTTTTTCTACAACTATATCGTGGTTCTGCTACAACAGGTTAAAATTTCTGCTACGATTTTGAAGGAAATATGCCCTGAGAGGCAATAATAAAGTTGTTATTATGTATTCCTTATATATGATAGATGTTTATTTTGCATGCTAGAATTGTATTGGTCGAAAACATCAATACATGTGTGTTTAATAAACAAAAAGGGTTCCTAGTTATGCCTCTTTTATAGACTAGCTTGTTGATTAACAAGATGATCAAGGTTTCCTGATCATGGACATTGGATGTTGTTAATAACAAGGTCACACCATTGGTGGAATGATGTGATAAACATTCATCCGAAGTACAACATTACGATCAAGTCATTATGTTTATATTGCTATAACATCATACGAAGTAATCTTTATCCTTAGACCATGAGATCATATTAATTGCTAACACCTGAAGAGTATCTTGATAACATCAAACGTCACACCGTAACAGGGTGACTGTAAAGATGGGTTCAGTACTACGAAGGTGTTATATTGAGGCTCATGGATCGAGAGTGGAATTTGTCAATCCCGATGATGGATAGATATACTCTAGGCCCTCTCGGTGATATTACATTGAGATAGCTTGCAAGCAAGTGATGTGATCACTAGAATGTTATATCACGGGAACGAGAAAAGAGTGCATGTCGGTAACAAGATCAAACTAGGTATTTGGATACCGATGATCGAATCTCGGACATGTATTATATCAATAGACAACGGGATTTAGTTACAAGTGTTAAAGGTTCTCACAATCACAGAAGTCATCGTTGAATATGGAGGAGTCAGTATGGATCTCCAGGTCCCGCTTCTGACTATTGATCTGAGAGGAGTCTCAATCATGTCTGCATTATTCGCGAACCGTAGGGTGACACACTTAAGAGTTACCGGACACCATTTTGGAGCACATATGTTTCAGACGAAAGAATTGTAAAGCGCAGGAATTGTTTCGATAGAAACCGGAAATTGTTTCGGGTGAAATTGCAAAAAGTGGTTCTGCATGTAATATTGAAATATTGCAAGCGGCTATATGTGAATGTTTGTTAATTAAAGTAATTAACAAAATTCTGAATAAATTTAATAAAAGTGTTTTATTAAATGAGAGAGCATTAAACTTGGAGAATTTTAATGCATTTAAAGTAGGGACTTTAAAGGGAAATGTGAAGAGGCATTTTAATGTGGAGGGGTTACCACCACATGAATGGAGGAGGTGAGGGGTCACCCCCCCATGCGCCGGCAATGGAGAGTGGGGGTACCCCCCCTCCTCCTATAAAAGGCCACCCTCTTCCTCCTTCCTCACACCTCCTTGTGAAGGATCTCTCTCCCCCTTTAGAATTATTCCCCTATGGTCTTGGATTAGCGAGATACATGTTTCCGGTGGCATTTCGTCTGGAAGGAGTTGCTGCTTTTGCTAGATCGCTGGAGCGAGGAGGTAGAGGTTGTCCGGTGGCTTGAACGTGTGTGCGAGTACGGATGCGCTGCTGAGTTGCGACGCTCGGACTTCCTCACGATCTTGAGATCGGCAAGTGTACAACTACATCAACCACGAGTTCCTACTCGTTAACAAAACTCGATGTCTTCGAGGGTAAGTTCTCGTTGGATATATGTCCACCCGTTGCTTTGTACGTAGTAGATAGATCTTGGTGTGTATTTCTCATCGTAGGAATTTTTTTGTTTTTCTATACTACGGACCCAACAGATTTCTCCGGCCAAAATTTTGCTACACGGTCGCCGGCGAAAGTCTCTGGCGAGGTTTCCGGCGATTCTCCGGCAAGGTCGGATTTTTGCTATATTAGTACAATATTTTTTGCTACACGGTCGCCGGCGAGGTCTAGTCTGTTTTTGTATTTCCTGGGCCAAACCGTTTTTGCTACATGTAGAAAAAATAGGGTATTTATGTAGCGAAAACAAGACGCAATGTAGTAAAAGTGGGATTTTAGACGGGACACGTGTCAGCAGGAGGATCCGGGAGATCGGAGTGACGCGTAGCATGCCCCTTTAAGGGCATGTAAATAGTGCTGAGTCAGCTGTCTGCAACGGGAGGTTATAGATTGTTTTGATGACGTGGAGAGGAAAGAGAGTAAGGCTGTCTATAAAGTTCTAGACAGTCTTAGTAATCTTATAGACAACTTACAAATGATATTTTATTGTTGTATGAGTGATGTCTGTAATTTATACTCACACATAGCTGGCTAAAAATAGATATCTTAAGACCGATTGTATAAGTTATCTATAGTATTATCGATACAGATAGCATATGTCTAAACTTGTTCAAGCCCTAAAGAATAGCACGGGAAACCCGTCCGGTCCAGGGGCTGTGTCGGTCGGATCAAGGCCTCAAGTTCGTGGTCAGAGAAGGAAAGAGATATCCCAGATTGAGATTCTCCTCAGCAGCGACACGCGGCAACCCAGCCCAAGTGTCCTGGTCTTCGTTCGGTCGTCGGTCTGGGCTGGATACGCTGTGTGGAATGCGTTGGGTCTAACCGTCTAAGCCTGATGGATTCTTTTTTTTTATAGCTAAAGCCTGATCGATTCGTGAGTTCACGTCCAGATCACTCTGGTGGTACAAGTCAATAACGGAGAAAACTTTCAGTGGTATTTTTCTACTCCCTTCGATCCAAATTAATTGACTTGAATTTATCTAGATTCAGATATATCTAGTACTAAAATATGTCTAGATATATTCGAATCTAGACAAATTCGAGTCAATTAATTTGGATCAGAGTGAGTAGCTCACAACCTTTGGGTGGTATTTTTCTAAAAGATTGGATCTTTTCATAGTAAGTATGGATCCAATTTTCCGTAGATTCTATGCATCAGGGCCGTTGTCTTACTCTAGCGCTCCCTCCTTTTTAAGAAAAAAAGGTCCTCCACATACTCTTGGTCTCTTGGATTAGGAGGAGAAGTCCGGGCGGTGGTAGCGTGTTGCTGAATCTTCTCTTCTCGGGAGGATAAATGTGAACCTGTAGTGACTACTGAGACGACGAGCGGCCGTGCGTGTGTCTCACGTCACGAGGTCTCTACGCCCCGGCGAATGTTCCCAACCATATATCTCCATAGACAGGTAGAGAAGCAGGGAACATTCAGCAAATCTAGAGACGACGCGGCTAGACTTGGACCAAGACCAGCAGCTACCTAACACGGTGTGAAATCTCGTGACGACTAAACCTTGTTGACTCTGGCTCGATCGACTCCCTATTTATAGCCAAGCTTAATTTCTACCGAGCTCCAACAGCGAACCCGTCGATCGATCCATTTTCAGAATGGCTACCAGCACCAGCTCCGCCGCGAGCTTGCTGCTGTGCACGATCACCGTTCTGTTGCTCTTCTCGTCTGCAGCTGCCGCGCCGTCACCGTCACGCGGAAACAAGACCCAACACGACGGCCATGGCGGCAGGACGCTCAGCTTCACCCTCTACCAGCAGGAGACCATCAACAAGACCGCCTACATGGTGGTCGACGGCGTGGCCGGCGCGGGGGTCAGCCAGACCACCACGCCCTTCGGCACAGTCTACGTCTTCCGCGACAACCTCACCGTGCACGCCGACAGGGCATCCCCGGTCGCCGGCGTGGCGGAGGGGACCTCCATCACCACCAGCCTCGACGGGCTGCTGAGCCTGTCCATGGCCAAGGTCACCATCCACCACCGAGGCCACCGGGGCTCTGTCTCCATCATCGGAGGAACCTACAACATCGGGCCCTCCGACTACCCGGTGGTCGGCGGCACCGGTGACTTCGCCTACGCATTGGGATACGTCCGGTCGTCGCCGGTGGACCTGCGGGGATCCACGGTCACCTACAAGTTGGAGCTTCAGCTGTACTGCCCCCCCTACGCCCAGTACGCTCCAACTCCTCCGGAGTAGCAACCCTCGCCCCTGTTGCATACATGACTTCGAAAGTACTACGTATCATATCCTGCAAGAGATATATCTGATGTACTCGTGTAGAAGTATAAGATTTGCAATTCATCCCATACGACAGGCTTCTTGTTCTTGAAATCTTGTATCTTAATAAATACTTGTACAAAAGGATTAATATAATACATATAGGCAACTTTTACAGTACCTTTTACTACTCTTCAAATATGACTAGTATAATTAGATCTGATGGCTGCGAGAGATTTGGCCCAACAAACTTAGGATGTAGTTATGTTGAAAAAAAAATAACGAACCCAACAATCCGGCGGCCATGACGGCCTAGATGCGCTGAAGCGCAGGCAACGAGGACTAATGCTGTACGAAAAGTAGTACTATTTTCAATGTAGTCTACGAACAATTATCCACGTATTGTTCGTCATGTCGCTCACAATTTTATAAAAGAATTAGGCAGATTTCTTCCCGTCAGCAACAACACCCAATGGACAAATTCCAAAATTCGAGCAGGAGTAGGGTTGGGAGCTTGATCGATAGTGATCTCTGGAGTTCATCCCGTCAACAACAACACCTAATGGACAAATTTCAGGATTCCAAAATCTCAACAGGATCGTTTGAGTCCACGGCCGGCTGCCTCGTGCGCGGCCGCATCTATCGCCGCCGATAGCTCGCATGGTGTCCACCTCCCGTTCTCGCCGCGGTAGCCGTCACGCCGCGGTAGCCGCCACGCCGCCGATGTGCACAACGCCCGTGACAAAGTATAATAGTAAACTGCCCAGACTAATTAACGTGAGCAGTTTTTTTAGCGGAATTAACATGAGCAGTTGATACTTGATCCATCGTGGAGGAGGAATAATGGATGTAGCTCGTGCGAGAGGCCGGATCCAATCAGTCAATCAGGGCAAGCTAGCATGATTCGTCGAGATTGTTTTTGGTTGAGAAAAGCAGGATTCGTCGAGATGGATTGCCACCGCTATGGGCCTGGAAGAACATCTGGGATGGGCCCAACAAATGCTTGTCTAACCTGTGCTGTTGATTTTTTCACTAGTATAAATTATACTAGTCTCTTTTTGACACCAATATAAACTGTTTAGGCCTTTAGATGCACTAAAATGAAGGGTTGTTATTTATTTAAGGGTACCATAAAAGAACTCATCATCATTCAATCTTAGTTGCAATAATCCAACTTGCAAATAAAAAGTCTCAATTTCAACCTCTATTCCAATTGAAAAATCACAGCTGCAATAGACAGTTTCTTTTCATATGATTTCTTGGACTAACCTATTAACAAGAGCCACAGTGTCAGTTGTCTGTTTTCTGCTGTTTTTTGTTTCAGGAAAGTCATAAAATGAATATTCTCGGAATTGGACGGGACAAAAGCCAAAGTTCCTATTTTCCCGGAAGGCACACGGAGCTAGAAGGAGAGTCGGAGAGGGGCCATAGGGTGGCCACACCCCCCAGGCCGCGTCAGGGCATTGTGTGGGCCCCCTGGCCACCACCGACCTTGCCTCTTCGCCTATAAGAAGCCTCCCGATACCAAAACCCTAAAGGGTCAATCAGAAATCCAGGAAAAGTTCCGCTGCGCCGCCGCCACTGAAGGGGGGATTCGGGGGACAGAAAGTCTCTGTTCCGGCACCCTGCTGGGACGGGGAAGTGCTCCCGGAGCCATCTCCATCGATCTCCACCACCATCTCCATCACCATTGCTGATTCCCATGATGAGAAGGGAGTAGTTCTCTCTCGAGGCTAAGGGTTCTACTAGTAGCTATGTGTTCATCTCTCTCTATGCATGATCATATTGTGATCATGAGCTTGTAATCTATAGATCTACCTTGCTACTCAAGTGCTTTAATAGATCTCTGCTCTCCCCATGTGTGTGAAGTTGACAGTGTGCACACCATGGTGGCACTTAGGCTAGAGATTACAAATACTTGTTATGAGTTATATTTGGAGTTGGATGTATTTATAAAATTGTGGTGTTTGTTGGACCCATCTAGTACTCAAGGTGACAGTGTGGGGTTTTCTAGATGGGAAAGATGAACTTTGAGGAGTGATGTTATAGACCTACCATCGATTAGAGTGTCGAACCGGAGAGTAGTTCAGCGTAGTATCTTAAAGAAGAATATATTTATATGAGAGTGTTCACTAGTGAAAGTATGATCCCTAGGCCTTGTTTCTAAGCATTGATACACCGTTTGCTATTAGATTTGTTACATGTTTGCTTGCTTTCATCTTTATTTCAGTTTTGCTTTAGTCTTTTCCATGCCATCAAGTTATCTTCTATCACCGTTACCACTTATAATTATCCATACCACTTGTATTTCACTATCTCTTCGCTGAACTAGTGCACCTATACACCTGACAAGTGTATTGGGGGTGTTGGGGACACAAGAGACTTCTTGTATCTTGATTGCAGGGTTGCTTGAGAGGGGATACCTTTGAACACTTCCTTCCTGAGTTCGATAAACCTTGGGTGATCCATTTAAGGGAAAAACTTGCTGCTGTTCTACAAACCTCTGCACTTGGAGGCCCAACAACTGTCTACAAGAATAGAAGTGCGTAGACATCAAGCTATTTTATGGCGTCGTTGCCGAGAGGAAAGGTAAAAGGTATTCACACCGGAGGATTAAAGAAGAAGAACCTCCCACGGCAAACGCTTATTTTCTGGCGCTGTTGCCGGGGAGGAAAGGTAAAAGGTGTTTACACCAGAGGATTAAAGAAGAAGAACCTCCCACGGCAAACGCCTATTTTCTGGCGCCGTTGCCGGGGAGGTAAGGTGAAAGGTACTCACATCCTCCGGTGTGAGTGCTCGAAGTTATTTCCTTTAGATTCTGCAATTTTGTCTTTTTGTTTCTTGTTTTCACTAGTTAGGCTTAATGGAAAACAACAAAAAAATTAGAGAGCTTTATAGTATTTATCTTGAGTTAGGACATGAAGTGTTTGAAGAGAAAATTAAAAAACCTATGAAACTTTATTTGCATGCTAATACCAATGTTGTTAGTATGAATTCTTTGGACACCATTATTGCTGATGCTATGAAAAAGTCTAAGCTTGGGGAAGCTAGCTTTTATGAAAATGATCTTTTTAGTTCCCCAGCTTTGGAAGATAGCTATTCTATTGCTTATGATGATAGCAAACCTCCAATTTATGATGATTACAATGATGAATATGATATTTTCAGTCCACCTACTATTGAGGAGAAAATTAATTATGATTACAATATGCCTCCTATATTTGAAGATTATGGTGATGAAAATAATAATGATAGCTATTTTGTTGAATTTGCTCCCACTATAATTAATAAGAATGACTATGTTTATGTGGGGAGTATTAATTCTTTTATGCATGTGGCTCATGATAAGAATGTTTCATGTGATAGTTATATTGTTAATTTTATTCATGATGGTACTGAAAGTTGTTATGAGAGAGGGAAACATGGTTTTATGCATCTCAATAATATTAAGTTTCCCCTCTTTATGTTGAAAGTCTTAAAGTTGCACTTGTTTTGCTTTCCTATGCTTGTTGCTTTGTGCTTTCATGACTTGTTTCTTTACAAGATTCCTATGCATAGGAAGTGGGTTAGACTTAAATGTGCTTTGAATTTGCTTCTTGATACTCTCTTTTACTTCAATTCATATTTCTTATGTGAGCATCTTCTCAAACTATCAAGCCTAACTTAAAGGCGTTAAAGAAAAGTACTTATTGGGAGATAACCCAAAAGTTTTAGTTGAGTCTTGGAAGTTATTATCTTTGTAATAACCGCTCTTTATCCTTTTTATTTGCTTTTTGTGCCACGAGGAACCTCTAATGAGAGAGAAGTAATGATTGGGAAAGTTGCTGTCTCGAAACAGATTTATGTGCTTCACCGTAAAAATTCATGTAAAATCTCTATACGTCCTTTTGAGCCGTGAATTTTTGTTCTTCTGCCTCAGGTTGTTATCTAACTTTCGTTAGTACAACACATTTCGATTTGAGCAACAGAAGGTCTTCGAAAAAATTCTTCTTTACCTGCTGGTCTGTTTTGACAGATTTCTGCCATTATTTGCATTTGCTTCTTGTTGGTTCCTTTTTGAGTTCTTTTGGGGAATTGAGCTTTTCGAGGAAAGTGCTACAGTATCTTGTGTTTTAATGGAAGTTTTATTGGTGTTGGCACTGAACCCAAAGACTTATTAACTTGAGTGCACTAATGTTGCTAATAAAGATTCTGTGAAGTTTTGTATGAAGGAAAAAAAATTAGGTGTATGGAAGGAATGAGTAATGAGATGAAGGATGGACTAAAGCTCAAGCTTGGGGATGCCACCCGTGTCACCCCAAGAAATATTCAAGAGGTACAAGCATCAAATCTTGGGGATGGCCAAGGCATCCCCTTCTTCATCAATAAAAATCCCAGGTTTCTTCCAAACACTTCATTTTTATTGTTTCATGCACAGTTGTGTTGTTCTTGGAGCGTCTTATTTTTCATTTTCGTTTTGCTTTTTAGTTTGCTTTGTTTTCTTAGTTTGCTTAATAAATTGGTTGGACCCGCTCTTTCACACATTGGTTTGCAAATAGTTTGGTTTGGTTTGGAAAGGAGTAGGAAAGTTCATACTTATGTGGTAAAAATAGCTCGTTTTTTACTGTAGCCTATGCTTTGTCATGCCATGCTTGATATTGTTTTGGCTTTATGCTTAGTATTCTTTGTTGTAGCATGACTTGTTATAAACAATTGAGATTGCTTAATGTGCCTTGGATGAATCATGTGTTGTTTTAGCATATTAAAGCATAGTATAGTGGTATTCTTCTTTGATGCTTTATTTGGGTTGACTTGGCGCATGCTCACACCATGTTATGACTATCTCAAGTCACCATAGCCTTTATGATCCTTTAGTTTTCAATTTGTAGTATCACTTTATGCTTTGATCAATGATGTTTTGTCGCTCTGCATGATTATGGCCATTATTGCTCTCTTAGTTTGTCGCTCCCAGTCTTTTGCTAGCCTCCATAACCAAGTATGAGTTCCACTCATGCATCCAACTCCCTAAGAGTCCACCATACCTACCTACTAGATTATGCTATTCCAAGTATATTCATGCTTTTGTTTACCTTCCAAATTAAACTTGTTATGAGAAAGCTAGTGATTAAAGCTCTCAGGAACTTGATGGCACACTTTACTTTTCTTGCCCTTAATAAACTTGAACCATTGTGTCGTCTATGTTGTATATGCTTGCACTTATTTGTTGGGAATTAGAAGAACCATGCTATCATGGGGAACGCTTTCAACATTGCACTTGGTACTTTGTACCTAGTTGATATCATGCTCTTTTGTATATGGATGTCGTCGGTGTGAAATGAAAGGATAGCTTGTAAGTCCATGGAGTTATATATATATATGTGTTAGAGAAACGCCTGGGTCGTTGGTCTAATGCATGTTGACATGGTGGAAACCTGCAGCGTAACCATAATGAGATGTCTATGAAGCATTCTTCTTATAAAAATAAGAGTCCTATATTGAGAAAAAAAGAGAAAAAGAAAAAAAAGATATTATGAAAAGAGGAAAGAGAGAAAAAAGCACCATATTCCCATGGTAAATAAGAAGATTGCTGAGATGCTTGTTGTCTGCTTGCCTTGTCATTTTGATATGGGGATTCTTCCGTATCATCGGGCAAGGGGTACCCCGTTGGCGATTCTTTATGATACACATGTACTTACGATGACAAGAACTTACCGGTGACTAAACTTGAGTAGCATGAGGAGCAGCCCTCGTATACAAGGGACATGAGATTTCTAAATTATACTTCGTCAAGCATGTACACCATAGTTTGTTCACTTTAACCTTAATCACTTCAAGATGCTTATGATAGGGGCAATGAGAGCTGAAAGATAACAAGTACCATAATTTTTGGAAGCTCTTTATGAAACTTGAATCTCTACTTCCTTCTATGAAGGCCTTTCTTCTACTTATATATTGAGTCTCCACCTTCTATCTTTATGCACCTACTTTGAGAGCATAGTGTCCATTCTTAGTTTTATGTGCATTGTCCCAAGACTAGTTGATTGATGCATACTTTGATATTGCTTGTTTTAAACTATTTGTATCTATTCACTCTTATGAACTTTGAAGGTGTCATATGCATTTATATTTGCTACTCTATGAGGGACAAGCTGAATGCCATTATGCTATGTTTTCTTTATGTGAAACAAACAAACATCTTGCAAAGCATTGTTATTCATGAATCTTTTGTTTGTGCCTTTTCATGTTGCAACATAGTTGCTTTGTCTTATTGTTAGAACTTTATCTTTCATGCTATCATTGAAGTACTATGATCCTAGCTTTGAATGTTTTATAAATACTTTGATCAAGTTTATGATGGTGCATGTCACCTCAAAAATTATTCTTTCTTTTTATCACTTACCTACTCGAGGACGAGCAGGAGTTAAGCTTGGGGATGTTGATACATTGCAAATGTATCTATAATTTTTGACGTTCCATGCTTGGTTTTATCTACTTTCTTATGTTGTGTCCACACTTTGGAGTACTTTTCATATAATTTCTTGGACTAACCTATTAACAAGAGTCACAGTGCCAGTTGCCTGTTTTCTGCTATTTTTGGTTCCAGGAAAGTTAGAAAATGAATATTCTCGGAATTGTACGGGACAAAAGTCAAAGTTCCTATTTTCCCAAAAGACTCACGGAGCCAGAAGGAGAGTCAGAGAGGGGCCACAGGGTGGCCACACACCCCCCAGGCACGGGTACCCCCAGGCCGCGTCAGGGCATGGTGTGGGCCCCCTAGCCGCCCACTGACCTTGCCTCGTCGCCTATAAGAAGCCTCCCGATACCAAAACCCTAAAGGGTCAATTAGAAATCCAGGAAATGTGCCGCTGCATTGCCGCCACCGAAGGGGAGATTCGGGGGACAGAAAGTCTCTGTTCCGGCACCCTGTCGGGACGGGGAAGTGCCCCCGGAGCCATCTCCATCGATCTCCACCACCATCTCCATCACCATTGCTGATTCCCATGATGAGGAGGGAGTAGTTCTCTCTCGAGGCTAAGGGTTCTACCGGTAGCTATGTGTTCATCTCTCTCTCTATGCATGATCATATTGTGATCATGAGCTTGTAATCTATAGATCTACCTTGCTACTCAAGTGCTTTAATAGATCTCTGCTCTCCCCATGTGTGTGAAGTTGACAGTGTGCACACCATGGTGGCACATAGGCTAGAGATTACAAATACTTGCTATGAGTTGTATTTGGAGTTTGATGTCTTTATGAAATTGTTGTTGGAGATATGCCCAAGAGGCAATAATAAAGTGGTTATTATTATATCTTTATGTTTATGATAAATGTTTACATCCCATGCTATAATTGTATTAACCGAAAACATTAATACTTGTGTGTTTTGTAAACATAAAAGAGTCCCTAGTAAGCCTCTTGTTAAACTAGCTTGTTGATTATGGATGATCATGGTTTCCTGATCATGGACATTGGATGTCGTTAATAACAAGATCATATCATTAGGAGAATGATGTGATGGACACACACCCATAGTAAGCATAGCATAAGATCAAGTCATTAAGTTCGTTTTGCTACAAGATTTCAAATGCATAGTAACCTAATCCTTCGACCATGAGGTTATGTTAATCACCATCACCGGATGGATACTTTGATGACATCAAACACAACTTCGTAACTGGGTGGTTATAAAGGTGACATTGGGTATTCTGAAAGTATGTGTTGAAGCGCATGGACCAAGATTGGGATTTGTCCATCCAAATGACGGATAGATATGCTCTGGGCCCTCTCGGTGGAATGTCATCTAGTTAGCTTGCAAGCATGTGACTAGGTCACAAGGGATGACATATCACGGAACGAGTAAAGAGTACTTATCAGTAACGAGGTAGAACTAGGTATGGAGATACCGACGATCAAACCTCGGATAAGTAGAATATCGCGTGACAAAGGGAATTGGTTTCGTATGTTAATGGTTCTATCGATCACGAAGTCATTGTTAAGTATGTGGGAGCCATTATGGATCTCCAGATCCCGCTGATGGTTATTGATCGGAGAGGTGTCTTCATCATGTCTGCATATTCACGAACCGTAGGGTGACACACTTAAGGTTCGAAGTTGTTTTAAGTAGATATGGAATATGCGTTGGAGACCGAATGTTGTTCGGAGTCTCGGATTGGATCCGGGACATCACGAGGAGATCCGGAATTGTCCAGAGAATAAGATTCATATATTGGGGATCATTTTCTAAGTTAGGAAATGTTCTGGAGTGTTTGTATGGAGATTCTAGAAGGTTTCGGAATGTTCTGGAAGGTTCTAGAAGATTTCTTGGAGTTTGCTTGAAAACCAAGAAAGGATGAAGGAGCCTTTGTGGGGCAAGACACGGATTCGTGGGGGAGGAGGACTCCTTTCCCCCTCCCAATCCGCCGGCCAAGGAGGGAGGGGAGTCCTACTAGGACTCCCCCTCCCATTGCGCCTCCCTCCTTTAAATAGAGGGGAGGGGGCGCCAACCCCTAGCACTCTCCCATAACAAACCCTAGCCGCCGCCTCTCTCCTCCTCCTTCGCACTGCTCTGGCTTAGGCGAAGCCCTGTAGAAATCTCTACTCCACCACCACCACCACACCGTCGTGCTGCTGGGATTCCGTGGAGAAGATCTACTACCTCCATTGCACTGGAGCAGGGAGAGGAAGGTCTGCTTCGACTCCGCACGTGTGACCAACTGCGGAAGCGCTGCCGGAACGTGGCGCCGGAAGGATCGTCCACACGATCTTGAGATCGGCAAGTGATAGACTACATCAACCCCGAGATCAAATCTCGTAACGCTTTCGGATCTACGAGGGTTAGTACAGATCTATCTCGTTGCACATGTCTAATAGATTAGATCTTGGCTTTTATCTAGATTAGATCTGGGTTTTGTTCGTTCTTGCGGTAGAATTTTTTTTGTTTTCCATGCTACGAACCCGTCAATTGTGGTGTTTGTTGGACCCATCTAGTACTCAAGGTGACAGTGTTGGGTTTTCTAGATGGGAAAGATGAACTTTGAGGAGTGCTGTTATAGCCCTACCATCGATTAGAGTGTCCAACCGGAGAGTAGTTCGGCGTAGTATCTTAAAGAAGAGTATATTTATATGAGAGTGTTCACTAGTGAAAGTATGATCTCTAGGCCTTGTTTTTAAGCATTGATACACCGTTTGCTATTGGATCTGTTACATGTTTGCTTGCTTCCATCTTTATTTCAGTTTTGCTTTAGTCTTTTCCACACCATCAAGTTATATTCTATCACCGTTACCACTTATAATTATCCATACCACTTGTATTTCACTATCTCTTCGCCGAACTAGTGCACCTATACACCTGACAAGTGTATTGGGTGTGTTGGGGACACAAGAGACTTCTTGTATCTTGATTGCAGGGTTGCTTGAGAGGGGATACCTTTGACCACTTCCACCCTGAGTTCGATAAACCTTGGGTGATCCACTTAAGAGAAAATTTGCTGTTGTTCTACAAACCTCTGCACTTGGAGGCCCAACAACTGTCTACAAGAATAGAAGTGCGTAGACATCACTGGGCGACGGGATGGTGCTGCGTGCGGTAGCACCTGGTCGATTGTGGCTCGTGTTGCGGGTGGATCCCATGATTGCATCTAGCGGCACGGCCGTCCTCCGCGACGGCGTGGTGGTGACCTGTTGTGTTTTGGCTCCTGGGCGGCACGAGTGGTGGTGCCTATCGGTGGCGGGCCTGGGCTTGGCCTGGATTTTTTCCTTACTGGCTGGGCTTGGCCAAGATTTTTTCCTTACTGGCTGGGCTTGGCCTGGATTTTTTCCTTACTGTGGTTGCACTGGATCCGGTCGGATCTTCTCCCTGGTCCTGGGCGGCAGCGTCCGGTGTGGTGCTTCTTGGGATGCTCTCTTGGTGGTGCTTGGGAGTGGTCGGGTGACCGGTTGCTCCCCTTCTCCGTGCTGGCCGGTGTGATGTCGATGGTGTCTTTGCCTTTTCTCCGTCATCCATCGTCCTGCTGCCGCACGTATCTGCAGTAGGGTGACAGTGTCTTGGCTTGCAGTGACAGCCATGTAGGCGGCTTGCTTCCTTCACGGGGGGTGGCCGTGGGTGAGTGGGGAGCCCTCCCTTGTCTTGTTGTCAGTGGTGACGGGCGCTATCCTGTCTGGCTGGAAAGCTCTATGGTTCTGTAGATGGCAACCATGGATGCCGCTTCCTCCTACCCAGGAGGGATGTGGCTCGGAAGTGGGCTTGCTGCAGATTTTCCCCAATTGATTTTCGAGCTTACCTAGTGTGGTATCCCAGGGTGTCTCGGCTTGCATTGCTCTTCAGTGGTGCCGGTGGACGGTGCGGCCTCGGCTATGTTATGTCGTTCGGTTGCTTTGTGACTCTTCACACGACAACTTGTGTGCATGCTTGCGAAGCTATCCGGGTGTAGACTCGGCTCTATGACCCCTTCGATTTTGCCGGCGGCATCGCTGTCTTTTCGTGGACTCGACGGCGGGTGGCCTTTCGTCAGGTGGACTCGGTTGCATGTTGCCCTTCGTCTGCGCTGATAGCATTGAGGTGCCGTGGTTTGGTCTCGGTTGATTAGAGCTCTTCATCTGTGGCGGTGGTGTTTCTCTCGCAATGTACCTCCTGTTGGTTTATCTCGTCGGTGTTTGCGGTGGTTTTTCTTGTGGTACGATGAGTTTTGTGCCTTTTATTCCGTCTGTGCCATGCTTGCTGTTCGATAGCTTTGTTCTATCTCGGTAATGCGGCGGGCCAAATGTACTTCTCATCGGGGACTTGCTTGGAGTCATCTCTGCGTTTTCTTGTGTGTGTGTAAGTGCGCGCGCATTTTGGGTGGGTTTCACTATGCGCGGGTGTTTTTTCTGGTTGTGTCTCGTCTCCCTTGTATCCCCTGTTTTCCGGTTCACTTGAACCCTATCTTGTAATAGGGTGCAAAGCCTTATGCGCAACAAATGAATACAATTCAGGTGGAGGGTCTTCTCCCTCCCCCGGTTACCATTCAAAAAAAACAGCTGCAACAGAGTTGTAAATTTAATGGTTGTGATCTGAATTTAAAGGTTTGGACCTCACTAAGATTTAACTCAATTTTCGACCGACGGGGAATTAGAAAAACAAATTATAATTGGATTGGTAACCGCTTCATAGGACACATGGGCACCAAATCCCGCGGGCTCTTCTTTTTTCCATATTTTTACAAGATGATGGATAATGAGATGAGCAGGTGACTAAAGTCAACACATTTAATGTTTTCTAATAGTTCCATGTCTTACAAAAACACTATAGTTTAACATAGTTTGATGTTTTTTTTGTGCGGGTATAGTTTGATGTGGTTTTTTTTTGTGCGGGTACAGTTTGACATGTTTGACTTTAAAAAATATTGTAGTTTTGAAAACCATGGTATTTTCAAAACTTTTACTTTTTTTGAAGTATAGGAAAATGCGGTCGGACCTTTTTTTTCCTTTAGAAAACCGAGAAAAGAGAAACAAAATAGTAATATTGCTTTCCGGGCACTGAAATATAGTGGTATTAAAATACTTTGGTTTTGAAAAACTAAGCTACCAAATAGAGCTACTTATAGGTTTTCTTATACCATAATGTCCTTTTAGTGCTTACAAATGCCCCCGAGACATTGCATACAAATGACATATACAAAATCTACTGCACTAGAGTTTGTGCTTACCACAGTGTCTCGGCCGGACGCCGAGGGCAAAACTTCCTAGTTGAAATTAGAGAGGAAGGATGAAGGCCTGAAGAGCAGAAGCAAGTATGCAGTTGATTGAGATACCGATGGGATGAGAGTAGAGTCTACTTGGAACGGAAGACAAATGCACCGAGATTATTATTGAATAATTTCATTTTGTACATGGAAGATACTACATGGTTTCTGCACTTGACCTCCGTACAACGTAGTACAAGTACAAAAGATAGGCGTGCCGTCCTGGTATTATTCGTGCTTAACGATTTACAGAACGAACGAAAGGAAGGAAGGTCACTGGTATTGCCACTTGATGCTGCTCGTGAACCTCCTTAGTTACCTGTTGCCTCCTTGGACTCTCTGCTTCCTCCCTGGAGCTGAGTGCTTCTTCTTCCCACTCTTTGAGTACTTGTCATCATGGTGGTTGTTTGGGTCGTGGTCTGAGTGGGAACCATTGACAGAGTCTGAATCAAAAACGTCGTCAGTGTCGGATCCTCCGCTGTCGTCCTGTCCATCATCGTGCCCGTCGTCATTGTCGTCGTTGTGCCTGTCGTCCTGTGCGTCGTCATCATCATCATCAGTGATCTTTCTTTTCTTACTCCTGTGAGCTTCAGCCCTCTGGCCTTGCTCCTCTGCGGATGCCAACTCCGCAACATCGCCGGCTGTCTGGTCCTTGCTGGCCACCGCTTCGTCCTCCTGTTTGCAGCAGTGCACCGGCGGGTCGGACCTTGCACCGGCTGCCTGCACGGCTGACAGAGGCTCCGAGGCAGCGGATACAAAAGGAAAGGCGACGGCGAGCAGGAAGACGGCGATGCAGACGGTGGCGCCCGCCATTTTTGGGTGCGTGCTACTCAGCTGGCGTGGTTGGCGAAGCGCGCGCTGGGCTTGGTTGAATCCTTGTGGCAACCAAGTGCACGGTATATATAATGTTGGCTGTGGAATGTGGAGGGCGTTGTCGTGTGACGGTGTGGGCGAGTTAGTCATGTACTAGTACGTTATCTCAATCGTTGTTTTATCCTCCATGTAATATGTAATATATTCTCGTTTGTTTATGTCGAGCTATGATTTAGTGCGCCGAGCATAGGAAGGCACCTTCTTCTCCTGTGACCAAGATTAAGCACTTACTACACCGGTTCGCGCGCTTCGTAGCATCGTCTATCCTGCTTTGTTGCATGTGTTGTGATGTGTATTGTGCCATGGTATCGGTGTTTTGTTCGTGACTATGCGGTTTTTATTTTGCAAGAGAAATCGTTTCGTTGAGCAAGATAGGTTGGCAGTCATGTTTTTCTCTCTTCTTTTTTTTGGCTCCGGCCGGTTGAGTGCTGTATTGGAACTCGTTTGTATCTGGATGTTGCTTTATTTATAAAGCAGGTGCAGGCCTATTTTGAGAAGGATAGGTTGACAATCTTAGTCCTCGTTTGGCCCGCGGTGAATGGCAACCACAAAAAACCACTCCACCGACATGCTTGAAGCCAATAACATTGTATAAAGAGTGAAAGCATCTATCTCTATACTGTAATGACTATGATGTTGTATTATGTGAAATATATAGGCAAAAACTATTCAATACACTTCAGTTCCTATATACAATATATTTTTGAAAGCGCGAAAATTCTATAAGACAATATGAATTATTAAGAGCATAGGTGAACTTAAAATGTAATCTCCTTTGTATTCATCGATTAAGAACTTATTAACCCGCTGTCCATTTCTGACAGAAACATGGCACTATTCTGATGCATTATGCCTACGTCACTATAGGCCTAAATGAATTCTAAAATAGTTCAACTCCAATAGGTAGCCAGAGATAAGAGGGCGAGCTGTGTGCTGGACCCCTTTCTCCTCCCGTCCCCTTGATGGCTCATGTTGATGTAGAGCTCGTTGGGAACCCAAAGAGAAAGGTATGATGAGCATAGCAGCAAGTTTCCCTCAGTTATAAAACCAAGGTTTAATCGAACCAGTAGGAGCAACGAAACACCCCAAAGGTGTTGCTAGCTGAGCCTTGGCAGGGCGCACTACCGGTGCTAGTAGCAACGTGGAGACCTGCACAACACAACCCCAGAACTCTGTCCCCAACTTGCGATGAGGTTGTCAATCTCACCGTGTTTTGCTGAAAACAAAAGATTAAACGTATCGAATGGAAGGAGGTAAAAGTTTGCAGAAAGTAAACACAAAGCAGTAAACAGTTTATAGATTGTATGTAAAGAAAAGGACCGGGATCCATAGTTCACTAGAGGTGGCTCTCCTTAAGATAGATAACATGCTGGGTGAACAAATTACAGCTGGGCAATTGACAAACATCGAGAAAGCAATACATGCATATACTAATCATCTTGACTCCTTTGAGATTCGATTGGGCATTACAACATTATACATAGACCGCCATCCAACTGCATCTATGACTAATAATCCACCTTCAGGTTATCATCCGAACCCCCTCCAGTATTAAGTTGCAAGTAACAGATTATTGCTTTACGAACTATGTGTAAAGTAAACAATATGATTGTTCTATGAACAAACAATTGTTGTTTTCTTCCTAGTAGCAATAGCACATCCAGTACCTTAGAGATTTTTGTCACTTCCCCAGATTACCAGAGGCATGAACCCACTATCGAGCATAAATACTAACTCTTAGAGTTGCTAGCATCTACTTGGCCAAGATAGCTACTAACAACGGAAAGCATGCAAGATCACAAATAACAAAGACATGATAGAATCAATAATCAATCTTAAATAGCATCTCAATATCCATCGGATCCCCGCAAACACAACATGCAGAATTACAAATAGATGACCTTGATCATGAACGGAGCTCACAAGATCTACACATGAAAGCACAAAGGAGGAGAACCATCCATCTAGCTACTACATGGATCCGTAGTCCAAGGATGAACTACTCACGCATCACACCGGAGGCTTGCATGGTGATGAAGAAGGCCTCCAGGGTGAATTCTCTCCCAGGTGCCGAGAAGAGCTAGATCCCTCCCGATCTAGGGATGGAGATGACGACTCTGAACTCTTTCGTAGACTTCTGATCGGGTACTTAGGGTTTTCGTCCCGAGGGAAATATATAGGCGGAAGGAGAGGCCGAGGGGGTGCCGGGAGCGGCCACACCACCCCCTGGCGCAGGCCAGGCCTGGCCGCACGGCCAAGTGGTGTGGTGGCCCCTGGCCCCTCTCCGTCTCGTATTCTGGCACTTGATGACATCCGGAAAAATAGGCACTTTGGCTTTTATCCCGTCCAATTCCGAGAATATTCATTTTCTGACTTTGCTAGAACCAAAAACAGCAGAAAACAGGCAGCTGGCACTGTGGCTCTTGTTAATAGGTTTGTCCAAGAAATCATATGAAAGGTACTCCAAAGTTGGAACAAAACACAAGAAAGTGGATAAAACCAAGCATGGAACATCAAAAATTATAGATACATTTGCAATGTATCAACATCCCCAAGCTTAACTCCTGCTCGTCCTCGAGTAGATAAGTGATAAAAAGAAAGAATAATTTTTGAGGTGACATGCACCATCAAAGACTTGATCAGAGTGTTTGCAAAACATTCAAAGCTGGGATCATAGTACTTCAATCATAACATGAAAGACAAAGTTCTAGCAATAAGCAAAGAAACTATGATGCAACATGAAAAGGCACAAACAAAAGATTCATGAATAACAATGCTTTGCAAGACGTTTATTTGTTTCACATAAAGAAAACATGGCATAATAGTATTCAGCTTGTCCCTCAATAGAGTAGCAAATATAAATGCATAAGACACCTTCAAAGTTCATAAGAGTGACTAGATACAATAGTTTAAAACAAGCAATAACAAGTTATGCTTCAATCAACTAGTCTTGGGAAAATGCACATAGAACTAAGAATGGCCACTATGCTCTCAAAGTAGGTGCATAAAGATAGAAGGTGGAGACTCAGTATAATGGTGGAAGAAAGGCCTTTATAAAAGGAAGTAGGGATTCAAGTCTCATAAAGAGCTTCAAAAAATTATGGTACTTATAGCTTTCAGCTCTCATTGCCCCTATCATAAGCATCTTTAAGGTGATTAAGGTTAAAGTGACACAACTAAGAGGATATGCTTGACAAGTTATAAACCGAAACCTCATGCCCCTTACTTACGAAGACCGATCCTCATGCTACTCAACTTTAGTCACGTGTAAGCTCTTGTCATTGTAAGTATATGTGTATCATTAAGAACCGCCAACGGGGTACCCCTTGCACATGATACAGGAGCTATCCCATAATCAAAATGACAAGGTAAGCAGACAATGAGCATCTCAGCGATCTTTTTATTTGCTATTTGCATAGGTTTTTATTGAGGATGCTTCATAGAGTGCTCATTATGGTGATGCTGCAAGTTTCCACCATGATTAGGCATGGCTTAGGCTAGCAGCCCAGACGTTTCTAACACACATACAAACTCCATGATCTTACAAGTTCCACTTTTATTTCACACCGTTGGGATCCGTAAGCAAAAGAACATGATATCAACGGGGTATAAAGTACAAGTGCAATGTTGAAAGCGTTCCTCATGAAACATGGTTCTGCTAATTTCAACTTATAAAGCGCAAGCATATACGCAACAAAGAAAGACCCAATGGTTCAAGTTTATTAAGGGCAAGTAAAGTAAAGTGTGCCATCAAGTTCGTGAGAGCTTTAATCACTAGTTTTCTTATAACAAGTTTAATTTGGAAGGTAAACAAAAGCATGAATATACTTGGAATAGCATAAGCTAGTAGGTAGGTATGGTGGACTCTTTGGAATAACTTGGTTTAGGGAGTTGGATGCATGAGTGGAACTCATACTTTGTTGTGGAGGCTAGCAAAATACGGGAAGCGACAAACTAAGAGAGCAATAATGGCCATAATCATGCAGAGCGACAAAACAACATTGATCAAAGCATAAAGTGATACCAGAAGTTGAAAACTAAAGGATCATAAAGGCTATGGTGACTTGAGATAGTCATAACATCGTGTGAGTATGCGCCAAATCAACCCAAATAAAGCATCAAAGGAGAATACCACGATACAATGCTTTAATATGTTAAAACAACGCATGATTCATCCAAGGCACATTAAGCAATCTCATTTGTTTATAACAATTCATGCTACAGCAAAGAATACTAAGCATAAAGCCAAAACAATATCAAGCATGGCATGACAAAGCAAAGGCCACAGTCAAAGACAAGCTCTTTTTACCACATAAGCATGAACTTTCCTACTCTTTTCCAAACCAAACCAAACTATTTGCAAACCAATGTACGAAAGAGGGGGTCCAACCAATTTATTCAGAAAACTAAGCAAACCAAGCAAACGAAAAACCAAAACGAAAACGAAAAAGAAGACGCTCCAAGAACAACACAACTATGCATGAAACAATAAAAATGAAGCGTTTGGAAGAAACCTGAGATTTTTATTGATGAAGAAGGGGATGCCTTGGGCATCCCCAAGCTTTGACGCTTGTACTTCTTGGATATTTATTGGGGTGACATGCGTGGCATCCCCAAGCTTGAGCTTTGGTCCATTCTTCATCTCATTACTCATTTCTTCCATACACCTGAAATTTTTCCTTCATACAAAACTTCACACAATCTTTATTAGCAACATTAGTGCACTCAATATAAATAAGTCTTAAGGTTCAGTTCTAATAGAAAATAAACTTCCATTAGAACACTAGCTACTGTAGCACTTCCCTCAAAAAGCTCAATTCCCCAAAAGAACTCAAGAAGGAACCAACAAGAAGCAAATGCAGAAAATGGCAGAAATCTGTCAAAACAGACCAGCAGGTAAAGACAAATTTTTTTGAAGACCGTCTGTTGCTCAAATCAAAAAGTGTTGAACTAACGAAAGTTAGATAACAACCTGCGGAAGAATCACAAAAATTCAAGTCTCAAAAAGACGTTCAGAGATTTTACGCGAATTTTTACGGTGAAGCATAGAAATCTGTTTCGGGACAGCAACTTTCCCAATCATTACTTCTCTCTCATTAGAGGTTACTCTTGGCACAAAAAGCAAATAAAAAGGATAAGGAGCGGTTATTACTGAAGTAATAACTTTCAAGACTCATCTAAAACTTTTGGGTTATCTTCCAATAAGTACTTTTCTTTAACGCCTTTAAGTTAGGCATAATAAGCAAGAAAAAGGATCAAGTGTTCTCAAATAAAGAAGCATTAAGATTAATACCAGAAATATCTTCAACAAGGCAAGGTATATCATCCAAATAAGTTCTAAAGGATCCTCCCTCAATGCTATTAGGTTCACTATTTACATCAAAAGGGTTTTCAGGAACAATCCAATCAAGATTCTTTTCTATGGCTTCATGTATTGCTGATAGTTTAAAGGGTATTGGTATCTTAGGTTCCTCCCCATTAGGTTCGGTTTTGTTCATCTTTTCTCGTGTACCAACAACATCTACACATGAGCCTAGCATATTGAAACGTTCAAAGACTTTCCTAGCTTCCTTGGCAACATCATAGAACTCCTTAAACAAAGTTTCTAGAATAAAATCCCTCTTTTCAGGGTCCTCAATTTCTTTAAGATTAAGAAATATTACTTGCATTAAGGGGTTGAGGTTAACAAACCTAGCTTCTAACATGTGAATTAAAGAAGCTGCAGCAATCTCATAGTTTGGAGCAAGTTCTGCAAGAGATCTATCTTCAGTATCTTCATGCTTACTAACATGATTAAAGAATTTTTTAATATTATCTTTCCCAATTATAGAACCACTACCAATTGGAAGGTCTTTCAGGGTGAATTTAGGGATCAACATGGTGAGCAAAGGAAGAGGCAACAACTAAGGGAGACTTAATTTTTTTGTGTTTTTTATAAAGAAAGCAAACTTGTAAAAACTATTTTTTCTGTGTTTTTGATAAAGAAACAAGCAAACAAAATAAAAAGAAACTAAGCAAAACAAAAATAACAAAGTAAAGAGATTGGTTATGAAGTACTCCCCTTGTGAAGATGTCCTTGACTCCCCGACAACGGCGTCAGAAAAATGATTGATGGCTCGTGTTGATGTAGAGCTCGTTGGGAACCCCAAGAGGAAGGTATGATGAGCACAGCAGCAAGTTTCCCTCAGTTATGAAACCAAGATTTAATCGAACCAGTAGGAGTAAGGAAACACCCCAAAGGTGTTGCTAATGAGCCTTAGTATGCACTATCGGTGCTAGTAGCAACGTGGAGACATGCACAACACAACCCCAGAACTCTGTCCCCAACTTGCGATGAGGTTGTCAATCTCACCGTGTTTTGCTGAAAACAAAAGATTAAACGTATCGAATGGAAGGAAGTAAAAGTTTGCAGAAAGTAAACACAAAGCAGTAAACGGTTTATAGATTGTATGTAAAGAAAAGGACCGGGATCCATAGTTCACTAGAGGTGGCTCTCCTTAAGATAGATAACATGCTGGGTGAACAAATTACAGCTGGGCAATTGACAAACATCGAGAAAGCAATACATGCATATACTAATCATCTTGACTCCTATGAGATTCGATTGGGCATTACAACATTATACATAGACCGCCATCCAACTGCATCTATGACTAATAATCCACCTTGGTTATCATCCGAACCCTCCAAGATTAAGTTGCAAGCAATGATTATTGCTTTTACGAATCACGTGTAAAGTAAACAATACGATTGTTCTATGAACAAAGGATTGTTGTTTTCTCCGTAGTAGCAACAACACATCTAGTACCTTAGAGATTTCTGTCACTTCCCCAGATTACCAGAGGCATGAACCCACTATCGAGCATAAATACTAACTCTTGGAGTTGCTAGCATCTGAAGGAAATATGCCCTGAGAGACAATAATAAAGTTGTTATTATGTATTCCTTGTATATGATAGATGTTTATTTTGCATGCTATAATTGTATTGATAGGAAACATCAATACATGTGTGTTTAATAAACAAAAAGGATTCCTAGTTATGCCTCTCTTATAGACTAGCTTGTTGATTAACAAGATGATCAAGGTTTCCTGATCATGGACATTAGATGTTGTTAATAACAAGGTCACAACATTTATGAAATGATGTGATGAACATTCATCCGAAGTATAGCATTACGATCAAGTCATTATGTTTATATTGCTATAACATCGTACAAAGTAGTCTTAGTCCTTAGACCATGAGATCATGTTAATTGCTAACACCAGAAGAGTATCTTGATAACATCAAACGTCACACCGTAACAGGGTGACCATAAAGGTTGGTTCAGTGCTATGAAGGTGTTATGTTGAGGCTCATGGATCAAGAGTGGAATTTGTCAATCCCGATGACGGATAGATATACTCTGGGCCCTCTTGGTGATATCACATTAAGATAGCTTGCAAGCAAGTGATGTGATCACTAGAATGTTATATCACGGGAACAAGAAAAGAGTGCATGTCGGTAACGAGATCAAACTAGGTATTTGTATACCGATGATCGAATCTCGGACATGTATTATATTATGAGACAAAGGGATTAAATTGCTTATGTTAAAGGTTCTCACGATCACAGAAGTCATCATTGAATATGCAGGAGTCAGTATGGATCTCCAGGTCCCGCTTCTGATTATTGATCTGAGAGGAGTCTCAATCATGTCTGCATTATTCGCGAACCGTAGGGTGTCACACTTAAGGGTTGTCGGACACCATTTAGGAGCACATATGTTCCAGACAAAAGGTTTGCAAAGCGCAGGAAATGTTTCGATAGAAACAGGAATTGTTTCGATAGAAACCGGAATTGTTTCAGGTGAAATTGCAGAAAGTGGTTCTACATGTAATATTGAAATGTTGCAAGGGGTTTTATGTGAATGTTTGTTAATTAAAGTAATTAACAAAATTCTGAATAAAATAAATAAAAGAGTTTTATTAAATTGAGAGTTGCATTTATTTTGGTGGAAATTAAATACATGTGAGTGGGATTTTGGGTGGAGGCCATGTTTATGTGAGTGGAGGTTCACCACATGAATGAAGGAGGGGAGGAGTCCCCCCTCCCTCATACGCCGGCTATGGGAGGGGAGGGGTCTCCCTCCCTCCTATATAAAGCCCCCTCTTCCCTCTCACAAAACACACCTCCTCGTGAAGGATCTCTCTCCCCCTCTAGATATTTCCCCATGGTCTCGGATTAGCGAGATACATGTTTCCGGTGGCCTTGCGTCTGGAAGGACTTGCTGCTTCCGCTGATTCGCTGGAGCGAGGAGGTGGAGGTTGTCCGGTGGCTTGAACGTGTGTGCGAGGACGGATGTGCTGCTGATTTGCGGCGCTCGGACTTCCACACGATCTTGAGATCGGCAAGCGTACGACTACATCAACCACGAGTTCCTACTCGTTAACAAAACTCGTTGTCTTCAAGGGTAAGTTCTCCATGGATGTATGTCCATCCGTTGCTCTGTATCTAGTAGATAGATCTTGGCGTATAGTTCTCATCGTAGGATTTTTTTTGTTTTCTATGTTGCGGACCCAACAGTGGTATCAGAGCCAGATCTATGCGTAGGTGCTTTGCACGGGTAGTACACATATGTTTATATGTGGGCGATGATGATCATGTTATTGCATCTTCTATGTACTTTGGATATTGGTGGCATAGTGGGATGAAGCGGCCCGGACCAACCTTACATGTCATCGTACATGAGACCGGTTCCACGACTGACATGCAACTAGTTTTGCATAAGTGGCCAGCGGGTGTCTGTCTCTCCTACTATAGTCAATATCTGATTTACAACGAGTTTCTAATAACTTAGTTATCCTTGTTGTGGTTCATGTTTGTAGGTGAGAACGGTTCTATCTCCGAAAGTCCTAAGCCACGTAAAACTTGCAATTGATAAATTAGAGGCATCTAGTTTAGATCGTTGTTGGGCTAGTGTCTTGATATGCTATTGTTGTAAGTAGATGTATGATAGATACTCTTACAACTCACTTAACGTGTAAGTTCCATAGCCCTTGGCCTTACACACAAAGGAATGATAGAGATCATACCACGATGCAAATGATAGAGATCAAATGCATGGACCATATCATCTCACATCACACATTAGATGTTAGCATCTTATATTGCTATTTTGGCGCTTTTGGTAGCATTATAAGATGATCCCTCATTTAGATATCAAGATAAAATGTGTTCTTTCTTAAGTATGCACCGTTTTGTGGATCGTGTTTTGAGACATCACGTGATGATCGGGTGTTTTCGACTCTATGCTTTCATATAACGGGTGTAAGACAGTTTTACACACGCGAATACTAAGGTTCTTACTTGGCGAGCCTAGCATGTACAGACATGGCCTCGGAACACGGACCAAAAGGTTAAGCATGAGTCATATAGTTCATATGATGCCCATATAGATGCTCGTCTTTGAAGCTACACCAACTCACGTGATGATCGGACTTGGTGTAGTGGATTTGGTTCATGTAATCACCAAAACGACACGAGGGATGTCGTTTTTGAGTGGAAGTTCATTAGTAATTTGGATTAGTTGAACTCAATCTATCATAATCTTAGTCTAAATATATTTTACAAATTCTGTTGTAGATGGCACGACCTGCTTTTAATTTCAATATGTTCATGGAGAAAGAGAAGCTTGCTGCGAATGGTAGCAACTTCACCAACTGGGCTATGAATTTGAGGATTCTCTCATCACGCACAAAAGCAATATGTGCTAGAGGCGCCGCTAGGCCCCCCACCAGCTCCTGATGCCCCTGACAAGGAAAAGAACGTCTATATAACTCGTCAGGAGGACCACAACTTAGTTCATTGCGGCATACTGTATGGGCTAGAGCCAGAACTTCGAAAATGGCAACGCCTTTGATACCATGGGAGAATTGAAAATGATTTTCGATACCCATGCTGCCGTAGAGAGTTATAATGCTTCTGAAAAGTTTTTTAGCTGCATAATGGAAGAGAACAACTCCGTTAATGAGCACGTACTCAAAATGTCTGGGTACGCCGATAAGCTTGTGTCCTTGGGAATAACAATTCCCATTGACTTAGGCATACATCGTGTTCTCCAATCTCTGCCACCTAGCTACAAGAGCTTCGTGATAAACTATAATATGCAGGACATGAAGAAGTCTCTTCCCGAGCTTATGCAATGCTTAAGACTGTAGAAGTGGAGATTAGGAAAGAACATCAAGTGTTGATGATCAATAAGACCACCGGTTTCAAGAAGGATAAGAAAGGCAAGCAGAAGGGAAAGAAGGGCGGCAAATCTGTTGCCACGCCTGAAAAGAAACCCCGAGCTGGCCCTAAGTCTGATACCGAGTGCTACTATTGCAAGGGGACTGGCCATTGGAAGCGCAAATACCCCAAGTATTTGGCGGACAAGAAGGTCGGCAAGGCAAACAAAGGTATATGTGATATACATGTTATTGATGTGTACTTGACTAGTACTCAGAGCACACGGGTATTTGATACGGGATCGGTTGCTAATATATGTAACTCGGTTCAGGGGCTGCGGAACAAGCGACAACTAGCAAGGGATGAGGTCACGATGCGGGTCGGCAATGGATCAAGAGTTGATGTGATCGCCGTCGGAACACTACCTCTCCATATGTCGTCGGGATTAGTTATAAACCTGAATAATTATTATTTGGTGCCTGCACTGAACATGAACATTGTATCCGGATCGTGTTTGATGCAAAGTGGTTATTCGTTTAAGTCTGAAAGCAATGGTTGTTCGATTTATATGAATAATATCTTTTATGGTCATGCACCTGTGTTGAATGGTTTATTTCTGTTGGATCTCGATAGTAGTATTACGCATATTCATAATGTTGATGCTAAAAGGATTAAACTTGATAATGATATATCTGCATATATGTGGCACTGCCGTCTAGGTCATATTGGCGTTAAACGCATGAAGAAACTCCATTCTGATGGACTTTTGGAATCACTTGATTTTGAATCATTTGATACATGTGAGCCATGCCTTATGGGCAAGATGACTAGAACGCGCTTTTACGGTTCAATGGAACGCAGGCGTGATTTATTGGAAATCATACATACTGATGTGTGTGGACCAATGAGTGTGTCGGCGCGAGGTGGATATCGTTATTTTGTTAATTTCACGGAAGACTTAAGTAGATACGGGTATATCTATTTGATGAAACATAAGTCTGAAACCTTTGAAAAGTTCAAAGAATTTCAGAATGAAGTGGAAAATCATCGTAATAGAAAGATCAAATTTCTGCGGTCCGACCGTGGAGGAGAGTATCTTAGTTACGAGTTTAGCACACATATGAAATACTGTGGAATAGTTTCACAACTCACGCCTGCCGGAACACCACAACATAATGGTGTGTCAGAACGTCGTAATCATACTTTATTGGATATGATTCAATCTATGATGTCTCTGACTGGCTAGCCACTGTCATTTTGGGGTTATGCACTGGAAACCGCTGCATTCACTTTAAATAGGGCACCATCTAAATCCGTTGAAAAGACACCATATGAATTATGGTTTGGAAACAAACCTAAGCTGTCAAAAGTTTGGGGATGCGATGTTTATGTGAAGAAACTTCAACCGGATAAACTCGAACCCAAAGCAGAAAAATGCGTCTTCATAGGATACCCAAAGGAAACAATTGGGTATACCTTCTATCACAGATCCGAGGGCAAGGTCTTTGTTGCCAAGAATGGATCCTTTCTTGAGAAGGAGTTTCTCGCGAAAGGTGTGAGTAGTCGGAAGGTAGAACTCGAAGAGGTTATTGAACCTTCTCTTCATGAAATGGCGAGTAGCGCAGCACCGGAAGTTGTTTCGGAGTTGACTTCACCTAATAAAGAGAGAGTTAATGATATTGATCATGAAACTCCGAAAGAGGACATTGGCGAACCTCGCAGGTCAAGCAGGACACGTGTAGCTCCTGAACTGTACGGCAATCCTGTTATGAATTTCATGATTGATGAAATAGATGACCCTGCGACGTAAGCGATGATGAGCCCTGGTTCCAACAAATGGCTAGAAGCCATGAAATCCGAGATGGAATCCATGTACGAAAACCAGGTTTGGACCTTGGTGGACTTACCTCACGATCAAAAGGCCATTGAGAATAAATGGATTTTTCAAAAGAAAAACTAATGTTGATGGTAACGTAACCATCTATAAGGCTCGACTTGTCGCAAAGGGGTTTCGACAAATTCAAGGAGTTGACTACGATGAGACATTCTCTCCCGTAGTGATGCTTAAGTCGGTTAGGATTATGTTAGCAATTGCTGCATATTTCGATTATGAAATATGGCAGATGGTTGTCAAAACTGCATTCCTCAATGGTAATATTGAAGAAGAGTTGTATATGATACAACCTAAGGGTTTTGTCGATCCTAAGGATGCTGATAAGGTGTGCAAACTTCAGCGATCCATCTATGGACTGAAGCAAGCATCCCGGAGTTGGAATCTCCGCTTTGATGAGGTGATCAAAGAGTTTGGATTTGTCCAAACTTATGGAGAGGCTTGTATTTACAACAAAGTGAGTGGGCGCAATGTGGCATTTCTGATATTATATGTGGATGACATATTATTGATTGGAAATGATATAGATCTTTTGAACAGTGTTAAAAGTTATCTAAACAGCAAATTTTCGATGAAGAACCTTGGTGAAGCTTCATATATATTAGGCATTAAAATCTATAGAGATAGATCAAGACGCCTAATTGGGCTATCACAGAGTACATACCTTGATAAGATATTAAAAAAGTTTAATAAGGACGGAAGTAAGAAGGGGTTTTTACCTATGTTGCAAGGCAAGACGTTGAGTAAGACTCAAAGTCCGGCTACGGCGGAAGAAAGAGAGATAATGGATAAGATCTCCTATGCCTCAGCCATAGGCTCTATAATGCATGCCATGCTATGTACAAGACCGGATGTGGCACATGCTATTAGTTTGACTATTAGGTACCAATCTGATCCAGGTTCGGAACACTGGATAGCGGTCAAGAATATCCTTAAGTACTTGAGAAGAACTAAGGATATGTTTCTTGTATACGGAGGTGAAGAAGAGCTAGTCGCTAAGTGTTATGTCGATGCTAGCTTTGACACTGATCCGGATGACTCTAAGTCTCAATCCGGATACGTATTTCTCTTGAACGGAGCAGCAGTTAGTTGGAGGAGCTCCAAACAACCTGTGGTGGTTGGATCAACAACGGAGGCGGAATATGTTGCTGCTTTAGAAGCGGCGCAGGAAGCGGTTTGGATGAAGGAGTTCATTACCGAACTAGGTGTGGTTCCTAGTGCGTTGGACCCAATGGTGATCTATTGTGACAACAATGGAGCCATAGCCAACGCCAAGGAACCAAGGTCTCACAACAATTCCAAGCATATTAAGCGCCGGTTTCACTCCATCCGCGAGCATGTCAAGGATGGAGATATAAAGATTTGTAAAGTGCACACGGACCTGAATGTAGCAGATCTGTTGACTAAAGTACTCCCTAGGGCAAAACATGATCAACACCAGAACTCCATGGGTGTTAGATTTATCACTATGTACACTAGATTGTTGTCTCTAGTGCAAGTGGGAGACTGAAGGAAATATGCCCTGAGAGACAATAATAAAGTAGTTATTATGTATTCCTTGTATATGATAGATGTTTATTTTGCATGCTATAATTGTATTGATAGGAAACATCAATACATGTGTGTTTAATAAACAAAAAGGGTTCCTAGTTATGCCTCCCTTATAGATTAGCTTGTTGATTAACAAGATGATCAAGGTTTCCTGATCATCGACATTGGATGTTGTTAATAACAAGGTCACAGCATTTATGAAATGATGTGATGAACATTCATCCGAAGTATAGCATTACGATCAAGTCATTATGCTTATATTGCTATAACATCATACAAAGTAGTCTTAGTCCTTAGACCATGAGATCATGTTAATTGCTAACACTGGAAGAGGATCTTGATAACATCAAACGTCACACCGTAACAGGGTGACCATAAAGGTGGGTTCGGTGCTATGAAGGTGTTATGTTGAGGCTCATGGATCAAGAGTGGAATTTGTCAATCCCGATGACGGATAGATATACTCTGGGCCCTCTCGATGATATCACATTAAGATAGCTTGCAAGCAAGTGATGTGATCACTAGAATGTTATATCACGGGAACGAGAAAAGAGTGCATGTCGATAACGAGATCAAACTAGGTATTTGGATACCGATGATCAAATCCCGGACATATATTATATCATGAGACAAAGGGATTAAATTGCTTACGTTAAAGGTTCTCACGATCACAGAAGTCATCGTTGAATATGCAGGAGTCAATATGGATCTCCAGGTCCCGCTTCTGATTATTGATCTGAGAGGAGCCTCAATCATGTCTGCATTATTCGCGAACCGTAGGGTGACACACTTACGGGTTATCGGACACCATTTAGGAGCACATATGTTCCAGACAAAAGGTTTGCAAAGCACAGGAAATGTTTCGATAGAAACAGGAATTGTTTCGATAGAAACCGGAATTGTTTCGGGTGAAATTGCAGAAAGTGGTTCTGCATGTGATATTGAAATGTTGAAAGGGGTTTTATGTGAATGTTTGTTAATTAAATTAATTAACAAAATTCTGAATAAAATAAATAAAATAGTTTTATTAAATTGAGAATTGCATTTAATTTGGTGAAAATTAAATACATGTGAGTGGGATTTTGGGTGGAGGCCATGTTTATGTGAGTGGAGGTTCACCACATGAATGAAGGAGGGTAGGAGTCCCCCCCCCCTCATGCGCCGGCTATGGGAGGGGAGGGGTCTCCCTCCCTCCTATATAAATCCCCCCTCTCCCCTCTCACAAAACACACCTCCTCGTGAAGGATCTCTCTCCTCCTCTAGATATTTCCCCATGGTCTCGGATTAGCGAGATACATGTTCCTGGTGGCCTTGCGTCTGGAAGGAGTTGGTGCTTCCGCTGATTCGCTGGAGCGAGGAGGTGGAGGTTGTCCGGTGGCTTGAACGTGTGTGCGAGGACGGATGTGCTGCTGATTTGCGGCGCTCGGACTTCCACACGATCTTGAGATCGGCAAGCGTACGACTACATCAACCACGAGTTCCTACTCGTTAACAAAACTCGTTGTCTTCGAGGGTAAGTTCTCCATGGATGTATGTCCATCCGTTTCTCTGTATCTAGTAGATAGATCTTGGCGTATAGTTCTCATCGTAGGAATTTTTTTGTTTTCTATGCTGCGGACCCAACAACATCTACTTGGCCAAGATAGCTACTAACAACGGAAAGCATGCAAGATCACAAATAACAAAGACATGATAGAATCAATAATCAATCTGAAATAGCATCTCAATATCCGTCGGATCCCCGTAAACACAACATGCAGAATTACAAATAGATGATCTTGATCATGAACGGAGCTCACAAGATCTCAACATGAAAGCACAAAGGAGGAGAACCAGACATCTAACTACTACATGAATCCGTAGTCCAAGGATGAACTACTCACGCATCACACCGGAGGCTTGCATGGTGATGAAGAAGGCCTCCAGGGTGAATTCCCCTCTCCGGCAGGGTGCCGAGAAGAGCATCAAATCCCTCCCGATCTAGGGATAGAGATGACGGCGGCTACAGACTCTTTCGTGGACTTTTGATCGGGTACTTAGGGTTTTCGTCTCGAGGGCAATATATAGGTGGAAGGAAAGGCCGAGGGGGTGCCGGGAGCGGCCACACCACCCCCTGGTGCGGGCCAGGCCTGGCCGCGCAGCCAGGTGGTGTGGTGGCCCCCTGGCCCCTCTCCGTCTCGTATTCTGGCACTTGATGACATCCGAAAAAATAGACACTTTGGCTTTTGTCCCGTCCAATTCCGAGAATATTCATTTTCTGACTTTCCTAGAACCAAAAACAGCAGAAAACAGACAGCTGGCACTGTGGCTCTTGTTAATAGGTTAGTCCAAGAAATCATATGAAAAGTACTCCAAAGTTGGAACAAAACACAAGAAAGTGGATAAAACCAAGCATGGAACATCAAAAATTATAGATACATTTGCAATGTATCACCCCTCTCGCCCCCTTCCCTCGAGGGCGAGGGGACTCAAACCCCCTCCGACCCCCCCCCTCCCCCCAGACACACACCTTCCTCCCTCCCGCCGTCACCTCCGTCGGCAGGGGTGCATGAACAAAGCACAGGAGGCGCCGGCCAATGCCAGCCTTTCCCACGCATACAGGTGAGGTGGGCCCCAACCTTCCTTGGTGGTGGTGCTTCTTGGGAGACGATGGTCCGACGCATCCGGGTGGAGCTGGTGGTGGCGGCGTCTCGCGGCGAGGCGCTATAGCTGCGGAGGTCACCAACAGCCGTACCGGCCATGATCTGGGCACCTCGGGCCCATATGGGCTTGGGTGGGCCTCAGATGCGCTCGGGCGGGCTGGGGCGCTGCGGCTGCAGGGCTTCCTCGGGGTGGCGGCGGCAATTAGACTAAGTTGGGGACACGGCGTGGTGGTCTGCCCATTGCAGCAGGGCGGCAGGGGCTTTACGGATCGTCTAGAGCCGGCCGGGCCCGAGAGGGCCTGGTGTGCACTCGCCACCTTGTCTGTCGATGTGCGGTGGAAGAATGTGGAGGGCGTTGTTGTGTGACGCCCGGTGGTGCGGCTACAACCGAAAGCTAAGTTCTGCGGTGCGGGCGCGTTAGTCATGGTACATTATCCTAATCGTTGTTTTCCTCCATGTAATATCTTCTCGTTTGTTTATGTCGAGCTATGATTTAGTGCGCCTAGCCTAGGAAGGCACCTTCTTCTTCTCCTCTGACCAAGATTAAAGCACTTATTAATCTTATATCCACTTCTGACAGAAACATGGCACTATTCTCATGCATTATGCCTATCGTCACTGTAAGCCTAAATGAATTCCAACTCTAGTAGGTAGCCAGAGCTATGCAGAGCGTACCGTGGTACTCCCTCCGTCCTCGTTTGAGCACGTTGCAGATTTGTCCAACTTTGCATATATCTAGAGGCATTTCATTCTATGGATACATGTAAACTCATAAAAATCTGTCACATTCTTTTTAGGACAGAATCAGTACTCGTAATTGAATTGTAAAATAGTTCAACTCTAGTAGGTAGCCTCTCTCGAAATAGCCTTTCATCCAGCTTTATAAATAATGCAACCATTCATACAAGGTTTAAAGCAGTTCAAACATAAAAAATATAAGCTGGGGCACATCACAAACACCCCAAGACGCGGGCTAAAACATAGAGCAAGAAGACGACAGGTAGCGGGGCTCCCGTGTGCCGGTAGGGCATAGGATCAGGTGGGAGGCGGAGAGATGCATCGTGCTGCCTCAAGAAGGTGTCGTAATATATCGTCTACCTTCTCCTGGTCCCAGCGTCTACATGGCGGATACCACTGCTGCAAAAAAAACAAGGAATTTGAAGATTGAATCAGTGGTGTGTTGTAAGAACACCTTTTCTATCATCATTTTATTACGAATTGTCCACAGGGTCCATGATAGCGCCGCAAAAATGAGTCAGAAGAGGCGGCGCCTCTTGCCAGGTTCGTTCGCACGAGTCTCCAGAAACTGTCCAAGATCCTGAGCGTCCCAATCGGGGTCCAAGATCCTGAGCGTCCCAAGCGGCACCTCTAGTAGGTAGCATCATCCTCTCTTATATCGGCGTCTCTGATAAGGCTACTATATCAGAACTATTAGTACTCCAAAGTATAGTCTAATTGAGATCAAATCCGAATTAGCCTTCCAAATCCTTAAGTGTGTGAACCTTCTACTAGGCCAATAGTTCGTACTTGACTCTAGCAAGACATGTCAACTTCTAAACGCGCATAAGATCGTATCGGACGACACAATGTTATGAACATGCTGTACCATATTTGGTACAAGTTTAAGCTGACCTCTCTTTCTCATTCTGTATTTGGACTCCCCTACTAGGTTAACGCTTAACCTTAAGTAGCACACCCATATATTTCTGGATCCAATCACTCAGGGCTTAGAAATATCTTTCTCATGTAGAGAGAAGCAAATCCCATCCTACTGATCATGTCTCGTAACATGCTTCATGACAATACTAAAAGCTACGTTACCTTCAGTGGCGGATCTAGGATTGGAGTAAACTCGGGCCAAAAAGGCACAAAAAAACTACTCCCTCTGGTCCATATTATCTAGTTATGTATTTAGATTAGACAAAGTTGAGGCCATTGATATGGACAGGAAGAAGTACTAAAAACCTATTGTAATAGCACAAGGAATTTGGTACAATTGTAAAGATGAATATATATTTTAAAATTCATTGTTAACACAAAAGATGACTCAAAACTACATATAGTACGAAATAAATGGTTCAAAGGATTGTATTTGTTGATCGGCTTGGTTTTGAGACCAATGGACAAAATATCTTCATCCTATGATCCTAAAACATGAAATCAAGGCATCGAATCAATGAGTTCTTGTGATGAAATTACCTAACCCAGGGGTGCCGCAACCGGGTTCAACTGACTCCTTGCGACTTTGTAAGTTGTCAAGGAGCAACCGAGCAGAGGTGGAAAGAGCCGCAGGCCCACTACAATCGGGCGGTGCCGGCCGACAGTCGCGCTGTGGAGGGCTGGAGGAGGGCGACAAGGAGCCGCAGGAAACAGAGGCAGGAGCCAGGCACCGCAGGAGGCGGAATGTCAGGAGGCAGGGAGCGCGGGAGGCCAGGTTACAACTGGGCCAAGCGGCTACTGGCTTGGTCGTGGTCGTGGTCGTGGCAGTGCACTCCTACCGTGCGAGAAATCAATTGAGGAGAGGCGAGCTAGAGGAGGCGGCTTTGCTAGGTCGAGCAGTCCGCATTCACGCTCAAGCAAGGAGAGATCAGCAGCAAGTTGGGTTAGGCGACCTGGGCCAAACTTTTTTTTTCTCACCGATGGTAGGCAAAAAAAAATCCTGCGCCCAGGGCCATGGCCCTTATTACCCTGGGCCTAGATCCGTCCCTGTGTACCTTTATGACTACCATGTAGCATTTGATAGACCCTAAGTAAGTGGATTCATATCTCGAGTACGTGCAATAATCTTAGGTTTAAGGACAAAACATACACATAGTATAGAGAGAGAACTATGAACACTGTTGCTATGTCACGTGTTGGGGCTGAAGATCCCACTAACCCATTGACTTTCCTACTCTCTCATGTATACACCCGGTGCCCACCTTGCGATTGGCAAAGGCTACTCGACACGTACTGCGTCAATTAACGAGTTGGCACCCGGAGGCAGCTCCAGTTTGGGCCTTCCCGTGTAGCCTTTTTTCTTTTGTTCCTACGGTTTTTTTTCTTTTTTTATCTTTTCGTTTTCTTTTCAATTTTCGTTCTCTTTCGTTTTATTTTTTACTTCTCTTATTTTATTTTACTTTTTGTTTCTATTCTTTGTTTCTTTTTCCTATTTTTTCAAAAATCCTAATACTTTTTAAATTTGAACATTTTCAGATTTGAATATTTTATAAATATGAACAATTTAAAAATCTGAAATTTTTATTTCCAGTAACACTTTTTAATGTTTTTAGAAATTTCAATTCATGAACATTTTTTAAATTCGTGAATATTTTTTAAATTCATGAACCTTTTCAATGTCATGAATTTTTTAATTCGTGGATTTTAATGGAATTTACAAATAATTTTTAAACATTTGATAACACTTTTTAGGTTTGTGAACTTTTTAAAATTCATGAACATATTTATATCTGTGATTTTTTGTATCCATCAGTTTTTGTTTATACCATTTTTGCATTTCGCCAATTATAAAATTAACACACAAAATTCAGACACTTTTTCCCAACAACATCGGAAAACAATTGAGAATATCGCCTGCTGCCTTCCTCCTCTTAATCTGCCGGGACATATATGCCTTAACCATATAAACGGAGGAAGTAGTAGTATGTTTCTTTGTTAAACTAGCTTAATTAAAACTTTAAAATGTTTGGCTTTGAACAAATTCAGAATGCAGAGTAATTTGATATAGAGGGAGTATTACTTATTATATGGATTATCCAAACTGTGAAGTAAGGTGTCAAGTGGGGTCCCATCAAAATCTCACCTCTAGTTCTTTTGTAGTGCAAACTTTTGTTAAAATTAAACACTAGAAATCTCAAAATGAATTAGAGATGGAACTTTGGTGGGATTCCACTTGTGACTTGACACCCTACTAGGAAAGACACGTGGCAGTAGAAGTCAGCATATTGATCAGCTAGTCAACCCTTAGATTTCCCCACTGAAGGGTTGATCGGCCGTGCGGTTGACCATGGTTCGCCACACAGAGGCACCGGCCTTAGGGCTCCGGGAGCTCCCGTGCCTCTCGATTGGCGCCTCCGTTGGCTTGTCGAAGTCGGAGAGGTCGTCCAACTCCTCCCCCCGGGCAACAGAGTATTCGCCGGAGCTTGTACCCCGGGGTTGCGTGCGTGGATGGTGGTATTGTGGCGACCAGACATGATAAGTGTTGTGATGTGCGACCAGTCCACCGCGTCGGCTTTTAAGGGCGCAGTTAAAACTCGCCAGAAGCAGCGGGAAAACTCGCCAGAAGACACGGGAAAACTCGCCAGAAATGGCAGGAACAGCCAGTGTCGACAGATTAAGGCGCGCTGCTGGGCGCGCCGACCAAACAAGCCAGGCTACGACCCAAATTTTTCCGCGGGCAGATCCATCTGGACCAAAACGGAAGGTTTGGGTCGGCACTTTGTGTTAGCCCGCTAAAGATGTCCTAAAGTAAATGCACATCATTTTCACGAATCATTCCACGAGTTGTTTACTTGTGCTGCTAGCTTGCTGCGTATCTAGCTAGAAGATGAACTAGAGATGTGTATGGCGCTACGTATAGTATTGGAACGACATCATATATATAGTAGCTGTTTGTAATTCCAAATTACCATTCGAAAATGTAAGCAACTGAACATACCAGCGCTTGATTTGTATAGATGCCAGGACACATATATACTTGTCACAAATACCAGTCATTACTCGTCACTATGAAAGACGGTGTCCCTAAATGCGATGGACTGGTTTTTGTACAAACAATGACTACTGGTTTTTGTACAAACAGTGACTTAATTACAAGTGAGCCATATCCGGCCGCAATGGATATATGTATATATGTCCACTATTTCCTGATGACTTGGTGACAAGAGCAAGCAAACATGAGCAACTTCCAAAAAAAAGTAGATGCGAGCATGTATTGATACAAGCTCATAGTGTGTGGCCGTGACATGACACGTTCTCTCCACATGTTTTTTTATGTATGGTGTAATAGGCCTAACTTGCACGGATCCAATCTCAGTGACGTTTCGACAAGATAGGCTAATCAAGGAAAACCCATCGCATGTTACCCACCGGTTGTGTGCACATGCGCATGGATTGCAACTGCATGTTTGGATGGTCCATCACGATCACACATAATTGTTTACATAGGGGGCATGCAAGAAGCAGCTTACAGTGAGCTAAATTTTGGTTGAATAATTTACACTTCATGCTCATATGTACATCATATGCTTTTTGCATGCATGTATATGTAACTATCCCGTAGTATTTAAACCTTTGAAGTAAATTCTCAATTTTAATTTAGATATTTCTTTGGATCACAAATTATGTTATTTTAAAACACTTTTAATTGAATCTGGTGAACTTTAACACAAAGTAGATTTTCTAGACCCGGTGATGTCATTCCACCAGTTATCTATGAGGCATGGACAATTAATATTTTGTAATACTACATACTTCCTACATCCAAAAATATAAGCCATGCAGATTTTTTCCTAAGTCAACATGCATATAGTATGAAAAGGTAAATAGAGGTAATGAAAATCCGTAATATCAAATCAATATCATTAGATACTTCATGAAATGTATTTACACGCTATACTAGCTTGTACCGTAAACTTTGATAGATATTTTTACGAACTTGGTCAAACTTTGGACGGTTTGACCTATGATAAGGTTTGTATACCTTATATTTTGGAATGGAAAGAGCAATGCGTAAAGTGAAACTATGCACTCGTGCATCTTAGGAAGTTAAGTTCTTTCTCCCTCGGGGCATCATCAGGAGTGGTATTTTAGAAGGCAAGAGAGCATCTAACCAATAACCTAATATCCGTACGTAGGTATACCATGTAGGTGCAAATGGAGTTGTTGGTGCTTTTTATAAAACATTAGGTGTTCACTTTGAGATATGCATTTTGCACCTCTTGGTTTTTGTCGGAATACGATCTACACTATATGATATTAGTTGATGTGATGCTTGGAGAAGTGACGATGTCATGCTTGGATATTGAGTTGAAGAAGTGTGAATGTATACCCATTATTTCTTACAATAGTTTGTATGTAACTATATTAAATAATATTTTATAAACAATAGGAGAAAGTTGTGACTTTTAGTGGACTACTCCCTCCGTTCCATATTACTCCACATATTAGGTTTGCTCAAAGTCATGTATTGCAAAGTTTGACCAATTATTAAGAAAACAATATCAACATCTCTACGATATCTAATTGTATTGGAATCATATTGAAATATACTTTCATACTACATGGGCTTAGTATTGTGAATTTTACTATTTTATTCTATATATACTTAGTCAAACATTGTAAACTTGAACTTTGAGTAAACCAAATATGCGAAATATATGAAAACAAAGGGAGTCTATAGGATGGTCGTGTCGAGCATGATTATTTCCGCTATGGGATGTAGGGTTTTCATGAAGAAAGAGCAGACATGCATGGGATTCACGGCAAGGTAAATATAGTAGTCTCACTGTGGCCACCGGATGATTCCTAGCCCATGCATGCATGATGGCGTCCCGTTTGCTGTGGGCCGTTGGTCGTGTTATGTAGTGCGTATGTACCGTTCATTTTGCCGGTGCGTCGATCATTTCGGCCTGAAATGCGAACTTTGTTGCTTCGTCTTCCCGTGGCATCTACCTGAAAAAGCTTGGTATCCAAGGAAAGGATTGTGGGTATACTATCTGTGCCAAAGCTAGCTAGATCGTCTCAAGAAAACTGTCCCTCTCTAGAAAGAGACTATCGTTCCTATAAGATCTCGTAGCACGTTGAAAAAACTGGAAAAAGTTCAAAGGTGCTATGACTTGCAATTATTGGGATGATAAAAAAAATAAACAGGCATGTGACAACCACCATCACACCGAACAATCTGAATAAATAACTGTTACAAGGAAAAAGGCAAGGAGAAAAGGCTAATTGATTTGTCGACCATGCAAACGGTGCCTACACCGGAAAAATGACCACGTACACGCCGGTTGGCGGTTGCATGCATGCACAACGACTCGGCTAGTATAGAAAATATGTTGAGGTCTCCCTTTCCATGTCCTCTAGCTGTTCGGCCATCGGGCATCCCAATGTAACTACCTTCTACTTTTTGAGAAGTAAATTACATTGAGTCTGTTGTTGCAGAGTACATGTTGCTTTGTAAATTGCGAAAGAAAATGCAATTTGATTTTATGTTGGTCAAATTTGAACGGTGAGATAGCATGCATGGAGTAGGCGAGTAAATATATGAATTCAGTACAACCTTATTACGTAGTTGATCTTAATTAACAGGGTCGGTACGTAACAAGATTTTACCGAATTCATATATACAATGAGAAGAAGTAGAAGAAGAAAGAGACGCCACTGATAAATAAAAATAATGATATGTCCATTTTACGAAGGAAAAAAATTGGCTACTTCACCAAGTAGATGAATTAATTATTAGTGGATCTTTGGTGCTTCTCTAAGTCTCCCAACTTTGTAGGTAGTCAGACTTTTTTTCTATAACTTGGACATTGTGATTGCACAAGGGACTAGTGACGATGAGATGAAAGCTAGAAAGGCAAAGATGTGTTGGTCGGAATTTGGACAGTGAGGTTAGCATGCATGCATGCATGGATGGAGAGTGACTAATCGCCAACTGATCTCCACCATGCACATGTACTAGCTAGCAAGAAGCCAACGACAGCTAACCGCCGTCGGATCCATCAGCACGATCGAGCATGTACTCCAACTTAATTTAAAGGCTTCAACTTCGTGATTGTAACGTGTGGCCGGCCTATATTGTCGGTCGAGCAAGGCATGTAGCCGGCGGACAAGCAAAATCAGGGATCAACTAACGGTCACACGCGTACCCACTGTGGTAGCTAGCTGTACGTGAGAGTGTCACCTAGCTGGAGTTCGAACCTAACGTAAGTTCGGTTATAGGTCAGTCCGGTTGAACAATCTACATCATCTTGGTCTCTTGGACTTGGACACTAGTGACACCACTGAGTCATGTCCATTTACTAGTACATTATTGCCTAGGAAAGATTTTACCTCATTCGCAAAAAAAAAAGATTTTACCTGCTTTGAGTTTCGGCTGTCTTGAGCCATCGTAAACGGACTGATTTGAACAGAATAGGTGTCCGAGAAGGGAGGCATCGTTGGGGTAGGGCAACTCCAACGGGGCATAGCAAAACGATCGTTTTGGTCTATTTGGAGGTGTGTCACGGACCTCACGGACAAGCGAGAGGCATGTGTCCGGTCTGTTCGGGGCATGGCACACCTAATGGCACCAACCTTGTGGTCCCTAGATGGCCATTTTTATCCACATTTCGGCAATTACTGGGACATTTGTACATAAATAAATAATGTAATATAGTCATATAGTTTATACAATAATTTAAACAACATTGTTCACAACCAAACAAATTTAAACATTGTTCATAAACAGATTTAGCATCCAACATGGGTTCATCCGGTTAAACGCAACATTATGGCCCACGGATAAACGAAATAGCGTGTGGCCGATGAGGCCTGGCCGATATAGGTTGCTTGTTATAGGCCACGGAGAATCTTTTTCCTCCATTAGCAATATCTTGCCAAAGGTTATATGTCGAAGCCCGTTGCCGAACAAGACTCTAAGAAAACGGATGTATGTTATAGAATGTTTCCAATGTGTGACGACACCTCCATATAAATGGTCGCATAGCCCTCAGAGAAAACCCTACCTCTCACTCCCTCACCACTCTCTCTCCACATCTGGAAGTGGCGGTGCTCGAGGTGACCTAGGTGTTTCTCGCTTCCTATTTCAACACGAGAGAGCGCATCCGTCGTGTCAAAGCATGATGGAACCTTGTCCTCTCCTCCTCGTCGTCTAGATCTAGTCAAGACGGGTACTAGGTGTCCTGTGAGGCGCCATCGAAGGAGAAGCCCGCCGGGTGTGGTCGCATCCAGCCGACGTCGGACGCATCCAGGTGTTTTCTACCTGCTAGATATGTTACAAGGTATCAACGGAGCGCGTGGTGGAGGATGACTCATGGCGTGTCAATCTATGAACGGTCTGCTACGACGTGAAGTCACTCGCCACTGCCGCCGCAGCGACCTACGACGATGACGACCCGCTGATGCCGATCCCCTGCATTGGTGAGAATTACATGCCGTTGTTGAACCCTGCGATGATGGTGCCCATGACCGGAGCTTGTCGTTCCTACTAGCAAACTGCAGTGAGCAACGCCCTTCCCGTTTCATCTCAAGTTTCCGACTGCAATTCCGATGAAGGATCCCGCCCTCCCTATATGTAGCTCTTGTCTCCGCGCGCATGGCCCCATGGATGGCGATGACGGCTGGTACGGTGGTGCTGGTCTACCTAGTGATGTTGGGGTGGCTCTGTGGAGACGGCGCCGACAAGGACGGGAGGGGCACGTCGTGCCGTTTGAGGTGGGGCCACTGAGCTCAAATTGACCTATCAATACTTCTGGGGACTTCTTTTCTAGTACTTCCGAGTACTACCGTTTTTTCGCCGTTGTATGGGTTTTGATGAACGGTTCTTAAAATCGCCAACCATGCTAAAATATAAAACATAGAATGCTTTATTTTCTTTTTGAAGGAACATAGAATGCATCATTATGTACATATGTGTTTTTCTTTGAAAGATAAAAAAATAGCGTTTGGAACCGGGAGAGGAGTTGCTTCTGGGTTCACAGTACTAGGATTTACCGGTAAAGTCTGTACGCAAGAGTAGACTTATAGGGGTGGGCAAATGCATGACATGCTGTGGCTGGTTGCGCGAGATGTGATCGAGGAACGATTTTGACCGTGAACCATCGCACATGGCACATGTATGTACGGTACAGACATCACGTGGGTGGTCACGAGTAGTGAAACGTAGGAGAGTGATCCCAGCACGTTGACGGGTCGTCATGTCCAGGATTTCTTCCGCGCCGACCTGCTGTGTACCGAACAGTGATCCTAGACGGCAGCACTAGGAAAGAAACCACACAACGACACAAGCAACTAGGACTTCTTTCTCTCCCCTACCTCTCTTTCCCCCTCTCTCTCTTCTGAGCGAACCCCTCGTTTCGCCGGGCCGTCCCCGAGCCCCTTTCGCCGGCGTCGCCGGTTGGAGGTGGCAGAGGGGTGGTGCCGGAGTAGATAAGGTAGGTAGGTGTTGTGGCCATGTGCCGGTAGTGGGCTGTTTGCCCGTAGTTCGAAGCGGCAACCCAGATCTATGCAGCAAGATCTGGAGTTTGCTTGGCAGTCTCGTCGGCGTTCTTCTGGTTAGCGGCGGACTGGAGGCGGGGACGGCGGCCAAGGCTTCGACGAATAAGGCTGCTGGTGTTGTTGTTGTGCTGTGGCTGCGAGATCTAGTCTGTTTGCTGGCCGACCGTGGTGGCGAGGGGCAATGGACTAGATCTGGCGGGCGACGGCAGGGCATGGCGCCTTCGAGCTACTCCATGTCGCATGCGGGCGGCGTCAGGAGGTCGTCGAGTACCCTCTCCCATGATGCTCCTATGGTTGGAGCTAGTGCTGTGAGAGGTTGCTCCGGCGGCTCGAGCATAAAGCTCCGTTGGGCTTCTACCTCATCGTCGACTACTGCTTCTTCATCTTTCTGTTGGCCGGCCGTGGTGGCGAGGAACGGCAAGATGTTTGGGTGGACGCCGCCGATGATTCTGAAGCGTGCTGAAGCTGCGTCCGTTAGAGCTTCTTCGCAGTGGTCTGTGTGCAGTGATTCTGCTGGACCTCTGCCTCTTCTGGTCGAAGGGCGGCCAAGGGATTCAACCTCCATCGGAGGCCCCTGTTCGAAGCTTGCTGCCAGAGCTCGACATCTTGACAAGGGCAAGTGGTTCGTCCCCGTCGTTGCCATGATGGCTGGTGGCCTCCTTCCTCTCCGGCTTGGTAGGCGTAACGAGCAAGAGACCTCGACCTCGCCGGCCGGCTCGAGGTCGCCGGAGTTGTATGGTGGAGGCGCTCAGGGACCTGATTGTGTTTTTTCCTTTTGTTCTGAGGTGCTCTTTGTAATGTGGAGGCCCCTTTTCATCTTTTCTTGCTAGGGTGTTTTTGGTTAGGGGCCACCCTTATCTCTGTACCTGCCACATATTAACATGCAGCTTCTAGAGTCTTTTGACCCTTTTATTGTTAAAAAAAAGACAAAAGCAACGAATTGACTTTGCCTAATTTGTATACTCCCGTGGTCCACCACCACCGAAACGTCAGAAAAGAAATACTACAGTAGTACTAGGATAAACGTTAGGCTCAGAAGAAAAAAACGTTAGTATATATATTTTTTCTTTTTTTTGCGGGTAAAAAAAACGTTAGTATATATGATTCCTCCCAAATAAATCTTCCGGTTAGCTAGTGGCTAAACACAATTGTGAATCTAATAATCCCTTTATCCTAAACTAGAAGTCGCATATTTGTCTATATCGCATATGTCTATAAACCAAAACTCGTCTATAGGCACAAGCATATGTAGAAAATTTTGTGACCTCTAATTCGAGATGGAAAATAATTTAACCAACTATACAACAAAAAAAACACGTAGCAATTATCACTATATCTGTTTTAAAATATAGTTTCGTATAGTACATATGTTGCTACACCCATAAGAACGTCACTTTAGCTTGGCGAACGTTGAGGTAATTGCAACGAGCTCGCACCCGTTGTTGGTGTCGTTTTTGCACAAAACACAGTCTAGGATTTTGTTTGCACAAAACACTAATCTCGTCATTATGTGGTTGTCTGGATGATACCTATGGACTTCATATCATGGATTATGCTCATGGTTATATCTATTCATATCCTATTGCTGGTGGTTTATCACGGAAGGCGCGCGCTCATAATGGTTATCTAATAATAATTGTGATTTATGTCAAGGACGCATATTCTCTACTTCGGTGGTATGTGTTTTTGCCCTTTTGTATATGGAATAGATTCACCTATTTGTGTGCATTTGTATTCCAATGCAAAACTCTATTATGCACACATTGAGGGGGAGTCCCTTCCATATTTATCTCTGTTTGTCTTGTGTCTTTCTCCTGCAAATCCTGGTATTATCATCTAACACCAAAAAGGGGGAGATTGAAAGAACATTTCATGTTTTCCTATGTTTTGCGTGTTAGATAACAATACTATGGAGACTTTTCATGTGTGCTAAGTGTGCAGAAAGTTTTGAGGGGGGCTGCATAATCCGCCCCTCCAAGGGCCGGATAATCCGGCCTACCTCATCTCTCAAGGAAGCCAAGGCGCGCCTGCGTGTCGATCGCATTTTCTCCGGAAAATCCAATCAGCGGTTTTTCCTCCCAGTGCCGGATAATCCGGTTTCAAGGGCCGGATAATCCGGCCCCTAGTTTTCGAGCAAAAGGAGCCCAGGCGCGTCGATCGGTATCCTCTCGGATATTCTACCGGAAAATCCAAACTAGGGCGGTTTTTCTTCCCAAGGCCGGATAATCCGGCCTTCGTGATAGGGCGGATAATCCGCCCCTGTTGATCAAAGGAAAGCTCGGCGCGACGCTCAGAGAGGGGGCGGATTTTCTGCCGGATATTCCGAGTCTGGGGCGGAGTTTCCCCAGACCGGATAATACGGCCCTCACTTGGGCCGGATAATCCGCCCCCAAAGTGTGCAATGGATGGTTTTTGGAAGGGGGTATAAGTACCCCTTCTTCCCCAACGTCCAGAACTCTTGATTCATTTGAATTCGACCAGACCCTGTGCAAGAGCTCTAAATCTCGATCTCCCACTTCAACCACCCTAAGGTCTTGATCTTTGGTGGAATTGAAGGAGGAGAAGTTCATCATCAACATCAAGAATCAAGCGCTTTAACTTCTCTCCATTCACTTGGAGAAATCCCTGATCTGGTATTCTCGTTAATACCTAGATCGTGTTATTGTATTTGACAACTTTGTTCTTGTGGCAGCTTGTTGTCATTTCGGGAGCCTCCAAGTTGTTGTGGAGTTGTTGCCCCGCTAGTTGTGTAAAGGCGCCGGTTCCCGCCTCGAAGGGTACCTATAGTGGAAGGTGGATCAGGCATGTTGTGGCGAGATCCATCGGAGAACAGGGTGAGGTCTTTTGTAGCGTGGTGGTCTTAGTACCGCCCACCCCTCCAACGCAGACGTACTTTCCTTAACAAGGAAGGAACTGCGGTCAAACAAATCCTGTGTCTCCGCGTGCTTCACTTCGGTTCACTCGTTCCTCTTCCACTCGCTCCTTACTCGCTAGTAGATAGGTTTGCATATAGGGAAATTCCACACATTAGTTTATCTAGAGAATTTACCTTTGTGCTAAGCCTAAAATTAAAAAAGAGTTAAAAATTGGTGTAGCACCTATTCACCCCCCCTTCTAGGTGCCCATACGATCCATTTCAGTAGGGCCCACTAGGAGAGCTTCCCTGGCCTCCAAGTTGAATTCGCCTACACCTAACGCGACGTAACTTGTGATGTCGAGAGACACAGGTTGCCAGACTAAGAAGACCACGACGAACTGCGAGGCATCTCGGCGTTTCAAGTCAATTCCTCTGGTGTGTATGACCAGAGTCGGAACTAACTGATGGATTAGAACAAGGTGAGGTGCGCCATACAAATTGAATTTGAGGGCGAGATGTAGCTGAATCCATCGACGAACTAGCATGGACCTAGAGCTAGATCGCTAGATGAGATCGTCTACTCGTTCGTGCATGCGTTGGTTGCCTCGCCGGATCTAGACGAGTCCGAGGTGGTACGGCATGGTGAGCCGCCGCAACCCATGGGCGCTGCAGGCATCGCGAAGGTCTCCAATTTCTTGCCAAAGGTGCAGCATGTGCCTCAGAGTGAATGGCCTCTGGTGATGCCTCCGAAGGGGTTGTACAGGCTGATGTCGAACAATACAAATCGTATCGACAACTAGGCTTGTGTTTTGTGCAACAATTTACCACAAAACTTGCTGTTTTGTGCAAAAAGTATCATAGACTGTTCTGTAAAAAAAAGGGGGGGGGGGGGCACCAACAAGTGGTTTTAGGTGCAAAGCAATTCCTCGTGAACGTTTGAGTACACAGTCCTCCAAAATTAGTCAAATCTAAAAACTGAGTTAAAATAAAAACACAGCTAGAAGTAGGACGGGGCGCTATCTCCTTGACCGGTTTGGTACAGGGTTACTTGACGCACAGTAGGCGCGACATAGGATCCATCCATCCGACTGTAGTACGGGTAGCACTGCCAAGGCCGTTTTGTGGATTCCCGTGCGTATTAACTGCGCTGACATCGTTCGGCCGACCGTTGCAAAGAAAAACAAAAGGGAAAACAGGAAAAAGAATTAGTAGCTGAGCATAACAGATTTATCCGGTCGCGTTTGGCTTCTCCCCCGATCCTGGTTTTGGCCGGTTATAAATTACGGAGGATGACAGTGGGGATGGACGTACGGATTTGGTCGGTGAAGGAGCAGGGCATACAGGTGGCAGGCACGCAGCTAGAGTCAGCAGATCAACCTTGGATCTACGTACCTGTCGTGCATCCTCAGACCACCCATGGTAAATCTCGAACGTGATGTCTCTCGTGTAGTACTGTACGACAGTTTGACCGAGGTTGGAGGACGTTTTAGGATGACAGTATGTAACAGATATGCGAAGCTGAAATCACTCTCTGTCTGACCTTATATATAGAGTTTAAACAAACAGGGGACTCTGGTAATCTGTACTAGTACTACTTGGATCATGTGGTGTGTAGCCAGCAGCAGTCCCAGTCTGGATAACAAGTGACAGAGGAGCAGAGCACGTGGCAGAGATTCCTCGTCACCTGACATGGCTAAAACTATACTCCCTCTTCAAATTACTTCATGCGGTAGCGTTTATGTAGGTGCGAAAAGATTTTACATTTTTTATTCAAAAATCCTAATTTTGAAATAGATAGTATGAAATATACTACGATACCAAAAATTTTAAGAATTTTTGATGAAAAAATAAGAGAATCACCTAAAGTAGTCTTGGAAAGAATAAAACAGAGAAGTACTTACTAGTACTACTACCTGTCTGTGATGGGCATCATCATCATCATCATCATCATCAGAATCTAATAAAACGGACGGTTGAGTTAACCAACCATGTGATTATAAACGGACAGCAGCTCGCGTGCGTACTCTACTTCCCTCGGCTCTACGTGTGGATGGATCCCCATTTGACAGGTTTGAGGGCAACAATGCGTACAGTAATAGTGAGGATGATACTCACTCTGTTCCATGTTACTATATTCATCATGCAAAATAAGGCGGCCTATTTTTTCTCTTATTTTTTATCAAAAAAATTTTAAGACTTTTAGAATGAGTAGAGTAAACACGAAGCTACACATCCTTAAAAAACTGAGGAGCAAAAAAGTGAAAAGTAAGAAAGAAATCGTCTATCTCGTTTTGCGTGTAAATCGAAACCGAGGGAAAGTTTGGATGTCTCGACCTGTGCAGCTGCAGTGCCTTTTTGTCACTGAGGGCATCATCAGTCAGGCTCAGGCTCAGGCCAGGCGCTAGCTAGCTAGCTATCCTGTCACTGTCAAGCCGTTAATCAAGCAAGACGTGGTGTGTGCTGTGCTTGCGCGCCCGTCATCGAGCTTGAGTAGGAGGCGTACCCGTGAAGATGATTCGTTTGTCCCGCCGTTAATTCGGGCCGCACCGTGCGATGCGGAGGCCAAATTAGTCTTCAAACACCTTTGCGACGCCCGTATGTATAGGCGAAGGCGATGCGTGCACGAGATGAGGACCTGCGGAGTAAGGTGTACGCCTCCGTGTATCCAGTGTCATTTGCGATTTATTGGCTCCCTTGTCTCGACTCGTGGGTCGTGAGTCGTGACACGTACTCCCACGGGGTCGTGCATCACGCAAGAACTCCCACACCCCCACAGCGTCCCCTTTGGCGGCACACGACGACACCTCTCTAGTAACTTGTGGCTTGAAATATTTAATACATGCACTACATTGTTATACTCCCGGAATCAAAAAAGCCTTGATGTGCCAAGTATTCATAAAAATAATGGAATAATTGATGTGGAATAGTATTTAAGGAAATATATATAAGAAAGCCGGTACAACTATACTAAAATACAGTGTATATGAATATGCTGGAATTATACCCGGAAACAGTATAGAGTGGAATGCGAGGTTATCCGTAGGATTGGCTCTATAGATTATTAAAGCCTGCGAGTTTTATTTTGAGTTCAAACTCGGCGCGCGACTCACACGTGCGTGTTGGGACCTAATTGATTAATAGTATTAGGCTCGGTAACTGACTGTTAATGATTGTGGTTGGTTTAACAAGTCACGAGTCCTAACTGGAAACAGATAGAAATATCTGAAACTTGAAGTCTATATAAAGGTCCCACCCTCTAACCTCAATATGATTTGTGAGCGACACCACTGATAAGGCAGATGAATAGAGGGTATGCCGACTAACTCCAAACCCTAAATTTCTAACAACCTCGCATCTGGAGACCCAGCCAGAACCAGTTGGTAACGAAAATACTCCCTCCGTGCGAAAATAATTGACTTATTTTTTATCTTACATATCTAGTCTTAAAACATATCTACATGCATCCGAATCGAAACAAAACCAATTCACTGATTTTGGGAGGAGGAGTACAAACTTGTAGGGAGGATGAAACACCCAATCCTCACACAGCATCCCCTCTGGCGGCACACGAGACTCCGCATTTGGACACCCAACCAGAACCAGAGCTAGGTGGTAAGGCCATCTCCACCGGGCCGACCCAAACAGGCGACCCAAAACATCAATTTGGATCGGGCTGAGGTGGGATTTGGATCGCGGTCCGGTCTAGCCGGCCAACCGCGCCCAGCGGCCCGACGCATCGTGTCCGTCTCCCCTGTTGTCACTGTTTGACGCGCTCAGCGATGGGATGTTAATTGCCACGTGACGTCGGCTATCAGCGTCAGTGGCTTCCCGCGAGATCAATGTTTCTCACCATCGTTGCATTCCGCTTCTTGCACGCCTTCCCGCCTACGGCTAGAAAACTTCCCGCGCCTGGCCGGCCTTTTCCCGCCTTCACTGTGGTGTATAAAATACGGTCGCCAGTATGACGGACACAACAATTTCAAGGCAAACTTCTCATATGCATCTGCATCATCTCATCATACCAAGTCCTCTTCTTAATCTTTTTGAGCCTCCTCTTTTTTCCACTTGGCAAGCGGGACTATTTTACTTGTCCATCTATAGTGATCTCGTACATCACTACACGCTGTAGCGTACAAGTTACTGGAATAACACTGAAGCAATACCGTTACACAAATATTACATCTCTTAGAGTGGTATGAGAGAACCGTTGCTTTTCCAAATTCTTATTGATTTCTTGATAACAACCAGAGAGAAACCAAGTTTTGAGATCCTCCTTGATCCAACTAGAATTCACAAATAAAAGCCAATTCAAAGCACTAACTTGGAAGAAAATGGTACTACGAAGATCATTACCACTTTGCAATGGTGTTGCACCTTTGCGTTAGATGTACTACATGATATGGTAAGAAAGGACAAGTTTTACGTCATAGCAACACACGGGTATTTAGCTTTAATTTTCATGACTTGTAGAGACCACTGGATTGTTGGACATAATGTTTGCTTTCCATTTTCCTTTAGTTTATGTGATTGCAGCGAACCACTTGATTGCACATAATAAAATTTCCTAATTGTTGGTTACCAAAAAAATTGGAGACACGGGTAGCGGACGAAGCCATGGAGGAGAGTGTCTCGAGGAGGCCGGTTGCTCGGTTGATGGGACATGAGGTGAGACGGAGATGGGGAAATATAGTACGACGATAGAAGCGAACGAGTGCCGTGCGGTTATTGTGCGGTGTCTCCTGTACTTCCCCGCGCATGTTGCAGGTGGCTACCTCGACGTATTTTACGCTCTGGCATGCTTGGATCCATGAAAACGCCGATTCAGTAGTTCTTCTAGGACCAAGCATGGAGATGCTTTGAAATTTGTGCGGACACAACACGGAGGCCGGCAGACAAAGAATCGTCTCCAACGGACCTGCCCCATCCTCAGTGGCGGACCCACAGGGTATGCCGGGTATGCCACGGCATACCCCGGAGCCCGGCCATCGTACGTACTCCTACCAAGGAAAACTACCGTGCAGTGTAGTACTGGTATGGAAAGGGAAAAGGGGAAAAAAAGCTAATCGTTGTGCAAAACTAGTCAGCTTGAGACGTGTGTGCGTACGATCAGTTTGATCTCATCGACCTGAACTCCAGACGCGGTGCTCTACGCCGCCACTCTCCTCGCGCGCCCTAGCCCAATCTCATCGACCGGAACTCCATATGCGCTGCGCTATGCCACCACCGCTCCTCGCGCCCTCGCCCAGACCGGTGAGGAGCACCTCGGAGCACGCCACTGAGGTCTCCCGGACGGCGGCAGGACCTGACGTTTTCAAGATGCCGGCAGCCCGGCAGGCGTTTGCCCCAACTCGCCGCAAGACTGTTCCTCTTTCGTTGGCCGCTCCGAGCTCACAGCCATGAACGAACCAGATAATTGATAGCCACAAGTCGCATCTGTGCTGAGGTAATTATCGAAGTAGCCAAATTTTTGGAGTTGTAGATTTGTATATACCATCTTGGCATCAATTAAATAGTTAAACATAAGTAAATTGGAACATATATTTACGATTGTGCATATTCTCAAGGTAGACGGAGACATTGCATATATTTTTCAGAAAAACGCTATGCTGCTTCAAATCCTTCTACCATTGAAAATGTGGCAGAAGAGCACACCCAAGATAAATAATAGAATGTACTTGATGAAGTTTTGAATGATATGCCCTATCACCGCCACAGCCAGACAAGTAAACAAGTTAGTACTGTAAGTTTAATTTATACATATTTCAGACTATTACATGGTGTTTGAATTATTTGTATGGTAATTTCTTTCGATTTGGAACTTAATTTTTCTAATTACATGGTATTTATTTCTTTTGTACCATGTTACAATGTAAATTTACTTATTCATTAAATTGGAAATAGATGGCCATCGATTTTTTTTATGTGGCATACCCACTAGTAAAATCCTAGGTCCGCCACTGCCCATCCTCAAGCGGGCCACCAAAGACGCCCTTAGACGGACGCACACCCAGAGTGCAAAGTTTATTGTGTTGGCACAAATAGGTAGAGCTGCGCGGCGCGTGTACGTGTGACTGTAGAAAAAGGCAGTAGGAGCGTAGTAGTAATCGTTTGGGTCTTTGGGGTGCATGCTGGGCACGGGACGGAAGGAAGACACACATCATTGTTTTTTTCTGTCCAGCTGCGTTTTCTTTATCCATTCATCATGGTGTTTCCTACTCTCTGCCGGCGTCCGATCGTCCTGTCCTCGCTTATTATACCAGTACTGTGTAATGTCATTACTAGTATATTTCTGTGAGCTTGATCGATCTCATCTTCCGTGTGGCCGCGTAACTTACGGCCCAAGTTGAGTCAGCACGAATCTTGGCACCGTGACAACTGATACCCGCGGTTTGGAAACGCCTCAATAAACCTTCTTCTGCTTCGTCCAGCTCAGTAATTACCTGCACATTCTTGGGTTGGGAAAGACTAGATAAAGCAAATCCGAGCAGCCTATCGCGGGCCCATGGAAGCATCACCGACGTGCGGTCCCCGGCTACCCGGGCCCGCCTGCCAGACACCATCCGTGGGCTCGCTCGGGAGAGACGCACCCGTCGTGGTTCGATGCTTCCAGCTGGGCCCCGCACCTTCGCGTGCGCCAGGTCCCGACCGTACAACGTGAAGCCAGACGCACCGATCGACCCACCAGTATATCCTCACTGACGCGCGGGACCCACGACCCAAACCCCCCAACCAGTCGACCACAGCCTGTACGCGCACTCAAGTACGCCGCGCGGTCGGGCTCTGTCCACGGGAGGAGACAGGTGCGGTGCGGCGGGCCACACGCGGCACGTGAGCACCGACACACACTCCGCTGTTCCGGCACGTGCGACGGCCGCCTTCGCCGCAGCGCGTCACCGGCTGATTCCGTTACGTACGCCGGCAACTCAGCTACTTCTCGCCTCTGCTCCGTCCGTACTCCGGCTACCACTTTCTTGGTTTAGATAGATGTTCCGTTTCTTTATACGTATTTATCTATTGATCGGTCCGAGCGTTCGTAACTACGGTCTCCATATGGAGCGAAGCGCCATCTCTGGGGATTCCAAATTATTCAAAGGCTAAAGCCATCTCTGTGGAGTATTGTAATTTTTTGTCAAACAAGAATACATGCGTACTACTCCTGCTGCTGCAAAGAATGGAGGATTTTTTTTTCTAATTCTGAGACGTTGCAGTACGTAGCACAGTTGCATAATCGACTATTACCCTTGTGTTAGCCTAATAATCGGTCGAGTTGTAGACGTTTATATGCACACGGCCAAACATTCAGCGAGACTGGTGAGAGGAAGTAATATCTTCTTTATGAGTTCAGTGTGGCCTTCCAATAGGCGAGGTGGACTAAACCTAAACAGCCTTCTCCGGTCACCTGGCTCCTATCCTGGTTACGGATTATCCGGAGAGATACTACTCTCTCCATTTTAAAATATAATATGTTTTAGCTTTGTAAAGAAGTGTATCTAGACTCTTTTTTGTGTCTAGGTTCACTCTAAACCTAGATGAACCTAGACACTAAAAGAGGTTTACATACACTTTATTTAGAAAGCTAGGGAATGAAAATGATGATGTGCACTTATAGACTAGCCTTGCGATCCCCGCATTTCCATTACCTAAGAGGAATCCAAACCCAGCTATAGTACTACGGCACTTATCTGGCTATTGACACTGGATTAGCTCATTAAGCTTGAAGCAGAAGATGATGCGTATTTTGTAGCAAGTCCAGCGACGCCGGCAAGTTACATTAGAAGAATATATAATACCCCTTCCATTTTAAAATATAAGATATTTTAAACTTTGAAATGACCGTATCTACACCATTTTTAGTGTGTAGGTTCATGAAGCTTTAGAGAGAACATACATACTAAAAGTGATTTAGATACACTCATTTTACAAAGCTAAGAGCATCTCCACTCGTCCCCTGTATAGGCTCCGGCGCGAGCGATCTAACCCATATGGCGAGACGCCGGCTATTTTTTTAATTTAAGGGGTAGTGTTCCCAGTCAAGCCCCTCCCAATATTTTTATATATTTAATTTAATATTTACATAGCGATTCTGCATCGTCACCTCTGCGCCAATCTAATCTACGACGCTGCTTTCACCGCCGCATCGCCGTCCTCCTCCTTCGTGACGGAATCGAGGTCAACAATCCTGGCAACCTCCGCCCTCATGAATTCATGGCGCGTCGCCTTGTCTCGAGGACGCGCCTCGTCGATAGAGTTGTAGACCGTACGCCCGTGCACTGTCCAGAAGCGCTGCCTCCCTTCGGGGCTGCGCAGATTCGGGTGGAGCTGTCGCCGGTGAGCTCGACACAGCACGAGCACCTTCGGCATGTACACGCTCGTGGGCGCGGACCGGGCCATCGCCCTCTTCCGCTTCAGCACCTCACGGCGGAGCTCCTCTATCTGCATCGCCAACTCGGCGCCACGGGCACGCTGGCGTAGCTGAGCTCAAAGCCGGTCGGAAGCCTCGCGCGCGGCGGCGCGAGGATGTCGTAGTGGGCGAACATCATGGCCTCGTAGAAATTGAGTTTGGGCCTGTCCATGGCAGCGATAGCGGGAGGTGGAGAAAGAGAGGGAGGGGCACATACACATAGCCGGGAAAATGGCGGGAAGTTGGAGCGGGAAGCGTCGAAAAGGGCGGGAACAAGGTCTCTTCCCATCTCAAAATGTGTGTCTATCCCCATCCATGAGCACCCCTTTATAAAGGGGGAGGGAGGTATGCCCCCCCTTGGGTTTCCCATGTGGGACTAAACGAGGCAGAGAGGGGGGAGAGGCGCCATGGGCCTCATGGGCTAGCCGGCCAGGGGTAGGCCCCACCCCGCGCACATCCCAAGGCTGGTAGGGTGGGCCCCATCTGGCGGCTAGGCCTTGGCCCCTTTGGCCCTTCCCTCTTACGGTTTTACCTCATGGGCCCTTTTTCTCTAGAAAATTTGGCCCATTAGTGAAATACCCCTTTGATGTCTACACACTTCTATTGATCAGTCCGAGCGTTGGTAACTACGGTCTCCATATGGAGCCAAGCGCCATTTCTGGGGATTCCAAAATATTCAAAGGCTAAAGCTACTAAAAAATATTGAAATTTGTTCGAGAATTTGAGAAGAGGGGCCTTTGCAAAGCTCTTGGTATTAACAATCTGAAGGAGTAGGAGCCTAGGGTCCAGGCGCAAAGAGACGATATCGCTATTGCCCTTAGGGGCAGCCCCATCGAGCACTGCTCGAAGCTAGGCCCACTGGTTTAAATATTCAAGACTCCTTATGAACGGGATGCTCTAGTCAGCGTTGGTAAAAGCACGAGAGATGGGTAGCTCATGAGCTGAGAAGATGGCAAAGAGACGAGGGTACCTCACGATCAGCGCAGACTGGTTCCATGAGGCAGTCGATGAAGCCGATGATGACGGGGGTGCATCGTCAAGCCCATATGCAGGAGCCTGAGGAGCATAGCCGCCGTAGCCGTAGCCATAGGCGTGCGGCGATGTAGAACCCCTTAACGGCGTAGAAGGCGTCTTTGCGGCGAAGCGTCGATGTAGGCTGGGGTGGAGCACGCATACTGTGGGCCGTATGGCCACATCTGGATCGCGCCGTTCTAGGGCAGGAGCGGCGTGGGCCAGGTTGGAGGAGCGGCGACCGAAGGTGTGATGACGGGGCCGGCTTCGATGATGGCAGTGTCCTTGGCAGCGTCCGTTGCAACCTTCTTCTTTTTCTTGCCCTTGCCACTGTTGCCCCGTCTGGAGTTGGGGGCGGTGGTGGCGTTGGAGTAGAGGGCCGTGTCGCCGTTGCCATTGCACGAGCGACGATTCTTGCGCTTCATGTCTTGGAGCGCGAGAAGAGAACAACACTTTTCAAACGAGATGTCGGGTATGAGGAAGATGAGATCGGCGGCGCCCTCGTATTGCTCGGAAAGTCCGTTGATGCAGTGGATCACCAGCTTGGCGTCGTCTTCCGGGGAGCCGAGATCCACGAGACCATCGGCGAGGGCCTTGATCTTCTTCAAGTACTCGGTTATGGTCATCTCGCCCATCTTGATCTCGCCCAGCTCGGTGGAGAGGTGGAGCTGGCGGTTGATCTTGTGGTCGTTGAAGAGCCCGTTGATGCTTGTCCACAGCTCGACGGCGAGGGGGTCTTTGCCTGGTGTCATGATGGCGTCGAGGAGGCCGATGGACACGGACCCGTAGAGCCAGGAGACGACCGTGGCATCCAAGAGAGCTCACTCCAAAGTCGAAACGGATGGAGCAGGGGCGTCGACATGGTCGAGCAGCGCATACTTGCGGAGGGCGGCGCGGAAGAAGGTGCGCCATTGGCGATGAACGCCGGTGTCGAGGGCCAGCTCGACGGGGACGTGCCCCTTGATGGAGTGGAGGCCGACGGCTTAGGCATGCAACAAGGTGAGCGAGAAGGCCCCCGCGCTGGAGGAGGGGGCGGCGGCGAGGGCGAGCTTCGACTGGGCGTCAGCAGCTTCTCGGGCCTTGCGGTCTTCTTTTTTCCTTCGCGGCTTGCCCGATCCGTGCGGTGTCATCACCCATTGCAGAGGGGCGGCGAGGTTAGAAGGGGAGAGGTGGGTGGTTTGCAGAGGCCGAGCGCCGAGATCGGCTGCTGCGGCGGTGGCGGAAGCGGGAGGAGGCGTAGGTTCGATTAGGGTTTTGCGTCTGATACCATGTAAGATAGGGGAAACCACACGTTAGGTGATCTTGTATTACTCATTATATAAACGGATTACAAGGAGTCTCGATTGCATATGACACTGACATATATACAAGGAATACACACGCATACGTATTACACATCTATACAAATAGTATTTATTATAGACATATGCTTCAATTCTGTGATTTTTCTGAATTTGGACGTGTTGATCCAATGCGTGACTGTTGGCACGACTGTTGATGGTTGCCAGTGTTGGACAGCCTCTCGAAGCGCCAGCACCCAAAATCACTGCTCGCAATCTTGCTGGCCGCGCCGGCAGAGATGCTCTTATTCTTACTACTAGCATTTTCTTCAACCTGAACAGAGACTACTCTTGCTGCAAAGACAGGCGAGACATATTTTTTCGCAGGCCGAGACGGGGCCAGATATGTACAGTTAGTATACTTAGCACGGTTGCGTAATCGACGATGATCTTGGTATTCTGGTCACGGATTATCCGGAGAGATACTAGCAAATGATGATGATGTGCATTGATAGGCAAGCCTTTTGATCCCCGCAATTCCATTATCGAAGAGGAATCCGGCCGAGTCTGGCTATTGCTGACTGCACACTGGATTACTAGCTCATTAAGCTAAGCTTACTTAAGCATCCTAATAACTACCCTGTCAAACAATCTCCAGAAGGTCGTTTAGATACGTTGGCTGAGATAAATACCACAAAGCGCACCGCCCTCTCGTTTTCTATATTCACGTTCAGGTCCCTGCAGAACCACTATTGGGGACCGATTTGTGAAATTACTAATCGGCAGGGGCAATGCGGTGAGAGGAGAGCGGTGCGGTGCGAAGCGAGGAACGGAGCGGCGGAGGTATAAATCGGCGCGGCTCTCGAAGCCCTGCTCTCCACTTCCATCCGCCCCTGCCCGCCTCCCTCCCTCCGCCCCAATTTGCTTTTGCGCTTTCCCACTTCTCTCCCCGCCGGTTTTTGAGAGCGAGCGAGAGGGAAAGAGAGTGAGTGCGCTGGCGGCGGCAATGGCGGGAGAAACGGCAAGGAGGAGGTGGGCCGCGCTGGGGACGGCGCTCGGGGCTGGCTTTCTGCTGGTCCTCGTCGTGTTCTCCGCCAGCGGCGGGACCGGCGTAGAAGAGGTCTCCGGCGGGCGGCTTCGGTAATTAAACCCCCTTCCTCGTCGCCCTTTTCCCTGTGACGCAATGCGGGCGCGTTCGCGAGCTCCGCCGCCGCCGGCGCGAGGACCGAATTTTTGTTCGTGCTCGTGTTTAGAAGTTTCGTGGAGCCCCTGTTTCCGTGGAGGAGGGTTTCGAGTTCGTATTTTTTCCCGCACCGGTTCCGGCGCCTGATTCCGGGCTCTTCCTCTGTTCCCAGGGCCAGGAGCACAGCCGCGGCGAGGACGGTGGTGACGGCGGCGGCGAGCGGCGCGAGGCGGTGGCTACGGGACTCTTCCTCACGGCTTGCGGCGGCGGCGGCGGCAACGGCGAGGTGAGCGCTTCGCGGCCTCGTCTCTCTCTCTGTCCCTCCCCCCCGAAATTGTGTTTCTTTTCGGCGTTCCGTTTCGAACACCCGGCGACGCATCTGGACCGTCAGCTCCGCTAGAGTCTTCCATCCCCACCGTCCACCTTTTTGCCCAGCCACAAAGTCAGATCCGGGACGGAGGCACTGCCACACCAGTTGGGTTCCCTGTCCGTCTGCCGTCTCAACGGAATGATTTCGTTTTCGTTTCCCCCCACCCCAACCTTTTCGACCCAAAATTCTCTGCTGCGCCGGAGCCGGCGCACGCGCGGCTGGTACGAAAGTTCGCAATTAATCGGAAAATTTGAAATTAGCGGCGCGTTTGACACTTTGATTAGTTGAGCTGTAGGCAGCAACGTTGGATTGGAATCTGGGTCAGATCAGCAGATAGTACTAGTACTGTCTTTTTTATCCCGTGATTAATGGCGAGGTAGAGTTCGTTACGTTGGCAGGAGGGGGCAGTTCGGTAATTCGATGGAGACAGCCGTCCTTGCGCCTGCACCGGCCACGGTCAAGGCAGTGAAAGACTTTGGAAGAAGGGAACCCACGAAAGAAAGCTGCCCAAAAGAAGAAGCGAGCCAGCCAAGCTCGCCTAGCCCCGCACGCTCCGCGTCCCCAGGAATGCACCCGCAGAAAAAGCACTCCTCTGCTACTATGCCCAGTCCAGTGCGTCTCTGCTTTGGAGTACACTCTGGCGTGCACGGAGCGAAGGTCCCCAGCGGTACAAGATAATTGCTTTGAAAAACATGTTAAGCTGTGTAGTGGTCCCGCGACCGACCAAAACCCCAAACCCACGACGCCTAGAGCGGCACAGCACGCACGGATCATGACACGCCGGGCGCACGGATCCATTCCATTCATCACGCGCCCTGCCTTTCCGTTTACTATCCGCTACTACTAAGTAGTAGCTCACACACCCCATTCCGAACCGGCCTGCGTTAATGACGATGAGCAGGGACTACGCGTGGTGGTACTGGGTTCTTGTACGAGGAATTTTCGCCACTTTCTACTAGCTGCTAACCACTCCTCCCAATCCACCCAAACTTGATTTTCTTGGAGCAAATTTACATACTTTTAATCCAATTCGAAATCACAACTTGTTCTTCTTGGAGCAGTACCAGTGCAAATTTACTCACATCCTAGTATACCTGTTGCTTTCAGTCGCATGTGCCGCTGTGTCTCTAACCTGCAAGGAATCTCGCCGTTATTACTCTCTCTGCAGCAGGAGCGACGGTGCCGACGCCGACGGTTCAGCGACGGTGGCGGTGGCTGGCGCGGTGGAGGACCCGGAATCGGTGGCATCGGAACTGCACATGTACGTCGCTTTCCTCTTTAAATGCTCCTCTCTGCCTCGCCTACGCTTAACCAACACCAAATCCGGAACCACCCGAAAGGAGGATAAAAGGTGAAGTAGTACTACTCTACCAGTGAGTGGTAGATGTGCTCTGCTTCTTGCACTAGCGTTTGCCATTGCAGGGGTTGGTTCTAATTTCAGCATTCTATGCTAGTAGTATATGCTACTAGGGGTTCTCGAGTCTTTTATGCAATGCCACTCTTTTATCATCAGTAGAGTGTCTAGAATCGGTGGGGTAGCCTTTTTGTCCGCTCTCTTTTACCACCGCCGGCCGGTCACTCCTTCTTGGGCCCACCTACAGCCTCACAAAGTGAAAAAAAGAAGTGAAATGGAAGGGAGCAGCTGATCTGATTCCATCGAGGCGGGGGGAGTGCAGTACAGGGCTGTACTTTACCCTGTCATGGGGCCCCAGCAGACGTGCAGGATCCCACATGCCGTGGTGCTGTGCTCTTTTATTGCGACGCCGACCTGCGAGGGAGAGAGGCTGACAGTAAACCCGGTATCACTACCCCCGTGGCGTGCTGCTTCTTTTGGTGCTCCTGGACTGGACCTCTCTCGCTCACCACACACACTAGACAGTAGAGCGGCAAGTGACCGGTAAGAGTGAGTAGTGACAGGCCACGTTCTCCCGGCTGCCCACTCATGTGCCCTTGCCTGTCCAGCCTCGCGCTTGCCACCATGCCCGGACGCAACGCATTCATGGCGCTCACCACAAGTCTTGGCGCGCCGATCACCCACCTAATCCATCTTTTCCACCCATCCCTCACTCACTCTACGGAAACGAGCAGCCACGATCTGCTGGTGGAGATGCTAACGGCAGGTGAGTTGACGTTTCGGCCACTTTCTCGTGGGTTGTACTCGTGGTACGTACAAGGAACTCTTCTGCTTATCAAGGGTCTGGACCAACGAAAGTGACAAGAAGAAAGAACTCTTCTTGTTCTTGATAGTTTGGTGCCAAGAACCAGCAAGGGACCGACAGACGGGCCAGATCTGGTGGTTCGAAACAGTAATACTAGTACATTGGTGGACAAGGAACTAATTGACTCTGAGATGTGTACTGACCATGTGCACCTTGTCAAGTGTAAATCTTTACCTGAATGTACATGATCTTGATCGTCATCAAACTGTGCATTGCTGCTATACTCTCTACCTGAATTTTACACCACCCTGTGCACTGTAAACTTTTAGCGACTCCATCGTTGAGCTAATTCACAACTGTTTTTCCCTGAAACTCTGACTGGAATTTTAAGTTTTGTGCATTCATCACCATCAAACTGTGCATTGCTGTTCTAGTCTACCTGAATTCTGCACCTTGTGAACAGCATATTTGAAATGAGTCAAAATTTCTATAATGAGCTAAGGGTTTGTTTTACTGAAACTCTGACACTTGTCTGGGTGTGCAGGTCGATCAGGAACAGCACCACCCGGAGGAACCTGGGGTACCTGTCGTGCGGGACAGGGAACCCGATCGACGACTGCTGGCGCTGCGACTCCGACTGGCACAACAACCGCCAGCGCCTCGCCGACTGCGGCATTGGCTTTGGCCGCAACGCCATCGGCGGCCGCGACGGCAAGATCTACGTTGTCACGGACTCCGGCGACGACGACCCGGTCACCCCCAAGAAGGGCACGCTCCGTTACGCCGTCATCCAGGACGAGCCGCTGTGGATCATCTTCAAGCGCGACATGGTCATCACCCTCCAGCAGGAGCTCATCATGAACAGCTTCAAGACCATCGATGGCCGGGGCGCCAACGTGCACATCGCCAATGGTGCCTGCCTCACCATCCAGTACGTCACCAACGTCATCATCCACGGCCTGCACATCCACGACTGCAAGCCCACGGGGAATGCCATGGTGCGCAGCTCGCCGAGCCACTACGGGTGGAGGACGATTGCCGACGGCGATGCCGTGTCCATCTTCGGGTCCAGCCACGTCTGGGTCGACCACTGCTCCCTCTCCAACTGCGCCGACGGACTCATCGACGCCATCATGGGATCCACTGCCATCACTGTGTCCAACAACTACTTCACCCACCACAATGAGGTACTACTGCTACTACCGACGTCCTCTCTTAGATCCTACTCATCATGTGTTTCTCATCCTGCAATAATTGCCCATGTTAAGTTTTTTTTTCTGTGGGGGATTGTCCTCATGTTAGTTAATGTTCTATCATCAATCAGAGCCACTGGAATCTACAACATGGTTTGGCGTATGTGAAAGTACTCATTTGTTTTCTACCAGCAGGACTGTAGTTTAGCATCATAGGTTCCATGTGAATTGTTGTTCTTGCAGATCTAACAAGGAATTGTCGGTTGGCTGTACTGTGAATTATATTTCTGTGTAGCAACATCTCACGTGCAAATGAGATTCTTTTGGTGTTGTATATGTGCAAACAGCTTTGCTTGGATTTTTTCACTGAGAGATGGTAAATGATTATATGCAGGTGATGCTCCTGGGTCACAGTGACTCCTATCTGAAGGACAAGGCAATGCAGGTCACAATAGCTTTCAACCATTTTGGGGAAGGACTCATTCAGAGGATGCCAAGGTAAATTCGGTCACCCAACTGTGATCTTCTGTTTCGTTTTAAAAGCACCAGATACTGAGGATATCCCCAACATAGAGTAGTGCATATGTGTATGCCCCTGTCCAGCAATGCATTGCATAACATAAATGAAAGCAAGTTCCTTTATTGCTTCAGATTTCGAATGACGTCGGTTGACTAACTCCTATCACTGTCTGAATTGCGTTTGTTTCAGGTGCAGGCATGGTTACTTCCATGTGGTGAACAACGACTACACTCACTGGGAGATGTATGCCATTGGAGGGAGCGCCGAGCCAACCATCAACAGCCAGGGGAACCGCTACCTCGCGCCAACCAACCCTTTTGCCAAGGAGGTACAAAATCCTTAGCAATGTACCATCGTCACAGTTAATTGGCTCAGTAGTCAACATTTTTCATTTGTTAACTAACTTCTGATCTTCACAAACTGCAGGTGACAAAGAGAGTAGAGACCGCCCAGACCACCTGGAAGGGCTGGAACTGGAGGTCAGAGGGTGACCTCCTGCTGAACGGCGCCTTCTTCACCCCGTCAGGAGCAGGCGCCTCAGCCAGCTACTCGCGCGCCTCCAGCCTCGGCGCCAAGTCCTCGTCCATGGTCGGGACCATCACCTCCGGCGCAGGGGTACTGTCATGCCGCAAGGGCTCCTCCTGCTAGCACGCGGCAGGGACAACAGAAAAGAAAAAAAAAAACACCCAAGAAGATATAGAAGTTAAAGCTACTACTGGAACATGGTTTACCTTTTTTCCTTTGCCCTTTTTTGACAACGGTTACTACTACATATATGGAAGCCTCCTCCCCAAAGTGAGTCAAGTTCACTATTCGTCAACCTCCCCCTGCCTCCCTCTGTCAAGAAAACACCCCGGAGCAGCAGGCGAGAAGCGTTGCTGATTGATTCGTCGCTCGGTGTCCTATTAGTCCCCTGAGTGTGTGTGTGTTTGTTGTGCTTTTGTGCCAGATGATGATGCTGGTGTTGTTGTTGTTGTCAAGTGAAAAACCGCTAGGATCGTGTTAGTGCGACAAATTTGTGCCTGGAAATGCATGGCTGGTTAAATGGTGGTACTGCTGTAAGATACTACTACTCCTGAATGGTTTTATCTGACTTCTAAGGTGGAAATTGAAACAAGGATCTTTATCTGTTGAGCACCAATGTCACCTCTGCTGCTCTATATTTTTTTGTTTGAATTCCGAATCGCGTACTATCTCTGCTTGTACTTGTGGATTTAGACGTTCTATTTCTTGTCTGAATCGTCCGTGATCTTGTCTGACCTGCTATCTGTGCCTGTGCTTGTAAACTTGGCTGCATTTTTCGGAGCATCCAAATGCTCTGAACGTCTGTTGTTTTACATGAATCATGATGCTGCTCTATCTAAATGAATCTGTTGAGCACTGGTTTGCCCCTTCTGTTTATGCATCTTGCTCGAGCCATCTGCGGCAGCGATATTCAGTTTGTTATCTGTCCTTGTGTTTGCACCAGTTCTTCACGGCGTTTTCGGTGCACTCAGATGCCCCGGACGTATGGCTGTTGGACAGGATCGAGCTAGAATTCAGAGTGGAGACTGAAGTTCAGACCATATCGACAGCAAAAGTAACTAGTTTCAGAGACCATATCTGTCCTTGTGTTTGCACCAGCTGTATTTCGGCGCACCCGAATGCCCTGGACTTGTCGCTGTTTGACAGGATCAAACTGGAATTCAGAGTAGAGAATGAAGTTGAGACCAAATCGACAGAGGGAAGTAGCTAGTTTCAGAGATGGATTGGCGTTAGGGTCTGAGAGTTTTACAAGGTGAGTTGGTGGATAGCCATGTAGAGGCTGCTAGGGTTTAACCCGACGCAGTGTAATATGCTCCTCGCATGCTCGGATCGGAGCTGTAAATAGCGTGGGAGAGCAGCGACACGGAAGAGAGCAGGTAAAAGGACTAAAGTTGAGATAAAGTAAAGCTAGTAACGTAATTTAAACCGCGACGCGCTGAAGCTGTCGCAAAGCCATATCCAGCCGTTGGACTGAGACCCGATGCTGGATCAAGCATTCGAGACATCGAAGCGTTAACTGAACTTACTGAATCTGTCGGGTTGACTGAACTTTGGAGTGTTTGGTCCTGACGCTTGTACTCGAATAAAGAACACGAATCGAGACGACGGGCTGTGAGGAAACGCCGAAATGAACCTGACACAGAACAGGAAACATTATCAAAGGATGAACGGTTGGTATGGGAGGAGGATATGGAATGGTCCTTGTTCTTGGGATTCAATGAAACGAAATGAATCCTGAGAGAGGTTTCAGCTTCCAAACTGTATGGACGGGGCCGAATGAATGCTGCAGCAACCAATGCTGCTGCATATATGCATCGATCTGGTCCCTGAATTTGGCCTGACCCTCACATGCTCAGACATGGAAACAGCAAACAGTGGGGCTGGTACGAATGAATGGTGGTGTGAACAGAGCTGTAGTTTTAGTTCTTTGATGCAACCTAAACCCCACATGCCGTATGTGTTGTCAACCGAAAAACCAATGTTACTTACCTCTGCTGTTCTGTTCTCTTGTTCCAGTTCCGACCCGCCTCCTGACTGCCTGTGCAAGTGCCTCTACTTCACTGCATTTTACGGTGTGTTTCCGAGACTCCGAGTGTTATCGACACCTGGTTCTTCATGAATCATGATGGATTTTTTCTTGCTATCTCAACTCTCATGTTCTGTTTCTCGCGACGGGTCTGTTAGTATGTCCTCTGTGTTATTTCGCAAAAAAAAAAAAGTGTGTCCTTTGTGTTTGCACCACCACGTGTGTTCGGCGCATCCGGATGCCCTGGACGACTGCAATGACCAACCTGTTCTTCTTCATGAACCATCATGATGCTCCCCTAACAAGCTTCCGAGTTGGCGAAACGAATCCGCCGCGGAATCGAGGGCACGGTTGGTTGGTACGGAGAAGGATACGGAATGGGTCCTTCCTGTGTGGAACTTGGGACGGAACGAAATAATTTCCTTAGAGGTGTTTTGAGCTCCCAAACTGTGTGGATGACGGTGGCATCATGCTGGACTGGACGGAATGAATGGCTGCACGTTGAGCAACTAATGCTGTAGCTTTTGCTGCATATATGGATCCATCTGGTCCCAAACTTTGGCCTGACGAAGCGAAAGGGGGTCCTGCAGACCTGATCCTCACACAAAGGAAACAAACAGCAAACAGTTGGACATGTGTCTGGCTGGCATGAATGAATGGATCAATGGAGCTGGCTGGAGTTGGGTTGTTTGATCTGATAATCTAGACGATATGGAATGGGAATGGGGTTTTCTCTTCTCCAACATGCCACACAGTCAATGGCACGTGTGAGGCTGGATCAAGCGAACTGCGTTAGGCAAGGTAGCATGGGTTTGGCCATGAAAGAGATAGTACAAGCTGTGTGTGTTTGTGTGTCTCCCTGTCAGCGATGGATGGATGGATGGATGGATGGATGGGTCTTGTTGCCACCATTCTGGCTGTCGGTGCACTAATGGGTTTCGTCCCATCCAGCACTTTTTTTTCCTTCTCTCCGTGTTTCACTGACTTTTGGTCGGAATGGAATAGTCGAGCCGTATTGGGGATGTTTAGGACAGATCACAGAGTAATACAAGTCATCATCTTTCCGGGTTCTTTTCCTGCTGGAAAAAGTTCTTGCTATTTTCTCAGATTAGGCGAAACATGGCACTACTGCTTTTTTCTACTACATAAACTGTTGCATCCAAAAACTGACTCTACACTACAACCACGAATAAGAAAAACTAAGAAACCAAGGAAAAACAGCAGCTACTACATTGGGCCGGAAAGGCACAACCGAAGTACTGATTCGTATTGACATGCCTTGTACAGTGGAGTCTTACTTAGACCTTTTAGTAGGCCGGCGGGTAAGATTATACTGGGCCTCGCTCCTCTAGGTGAAGCAGGGCATGTCCCGTGGGTGAATATTCTAGCGGAATGCTATAAGCTTCCGGCGGCGTGGGCGGCACACCTCCAGTTGGGTCGGCCCAGTTCGTGTCAATTTTCCTTCTATTTTTTAATTTGTTTTTTCTGTTTTCTGTTTTTTACTCTCTCCGGCCTGGAATACCTATCGCATACGTAGTACAAAGTTTATTTTGCAAAATTATCCTTCTTTCGTACAAAACATCTCGGATTTTGGCCCGGATATTCAAAATACAAACCAAAATCTTCCTGGTGTGTCCTCGTCCTCCCGCAGTCTGGCTTTTGGTAGGCCAAAAACAGTAATAGGCTGTGATGGAATGAAATGTTAACGGGCTGGCATGGGCCGCATCACGATGGGGTCTAAATTACAGTGTTGGCTTTCTATAGACCAAAACAGTAAATGATCAAAATGATAAAAGACGTAATTGGGTTACAAAGCTACAGACTCCGACAATGCCTTACATGAGCTGAAACAATAATGGGTGGTATGGCAGCATGACTTATATGGGTTGTACAGTGATGGGCTCCTGGTAAACATAAACATCAGGCCTTCCGCATGCCAAATCAGTAAATGACCGCAGTGTATGGGTTGCATTGTAATGGGCTGGTTGAATTTGGGATGGGCCACCTGCATGCCAAAACATTAAAGGGATGACTTCGTATTTGGCATGTAAGGTGGGCCGGCCCACTTAAACTTTGGTGGGCCTTACGTGGGCATGTTATGCACCACCGATTTATGACCGTGGTAGAAGATTTGATAGCGGTACCGGCCAGTTAACGATGTTTGGCACGTACCAGTTGGCATGCCGTCAGCAGTTTATGGCATGGCGAAACACATCTGGCATAGGAAATTCCATGGTTTTCTTAAAACTGTGGTAGATCCTTTTGTGACACGGTTTTTACCACGGATGGGCATCCATGCTAGAAGACTCATTATCCAGAAAAAAGGCTATTCTACTATCAAAATGATCGTGGTAGATGGTGATTATTCTTGCAGTGACATTCACATGTATCAACACACTAAAACGTGTCTAAATAAATACAAATCTAGACAAATCCGAGTCAATTATTTCTGGAAGGAGAAGTACTAAAATTTGCACACTTTAAAAGACGCAATGCTAGATGTATAAGATTTATGCAAAATCACAAAAAAAAAACTCAATGCTACAAAGGAATCCTAAATTTGTGTCTACGAATACATGAACCCTAGAACCTAAATTGTCAAACGACTTGATGCAGCTTGAATTGGTTTTCTATCTACTAGTCCAGAGAGTCAGAGACGCTAGTAGAAATTTAGTATCCCTGAAAAAGCTGGACCTCCTTTTGCTAACTTCAGCCTTCGGTGTTCAGCTGCACTGCACAACCATCTCTCTTTTCCTTTCTCAAGATGCTAGCTTTTTCTCCACGTTTCACACTTTTTGTTTCACCCTACAAATGTCACTTGTCTATGCATCATCCAGCTTCCTCCAACCATGTCATATCATCGAACCAAGCATGCATGATGTTGCTTGATTTTCACCTTGTTTTACATCAATAATTTGTCAACAATTATAAAAAAAAAAGTCTAACAGATAGAAAAATTATTTCTATAGAAAACTAAAATACTACGAGGAGAAGAGTTCAAATGCGAAGATCGCTAAGAGTGTTGATAGGAGTTCCAAAGTATTGCATTTAATTCTATGAAAATACTTGTAAATACATATATAAGACACTTATGAAAAGATTATTTTGTATAAAGTATGAACACATTTTATTTAAACTGCCGCAAAGGTATATAGGTACTACCAATGTTGACACAATGGGAGTGGGGAGTCAGTAGATGTGTGATAATTTTCTGCTGGGAATGCATGCTTTCTTAAGACTTTTAGAGCATATATTAGCAGCTAGTTTCTAAACAGATTATGCATTCTGTTACGAAATTTTGCAATGACATTTCCTTACGAAACTAACAGCCTGAATATATTGTCAAAAAATACCACCAGCCTGAATATTATTATTTTAGATACAATGGTAAATAACTTTGTTGGAAAAATATCTGCAGAGAGCCACCTCATTTCTGCATTCTCAACCATGTCATATTCTCACACAAATATGTATACTCTAGAAACATATAAAGAAGTCATACATAAATAATGATTAAACCGGATAAATGTTATAAGTATGAAATCGAGCCCACTCAATCCACGTAGCATGCATAGCCGTGCAGTCTCGCAGCACTTGATGGCAGGATCCTGCTTTCGCCGAGGCCAAACAAATTGACACACAAAATTTTCAAGATAAAGTATAGGGCAGGCAGTGCAGAGGAAGGACAGTACGTGATTGCAGCCTTGGGACAGAAACAAGTGCCTAGCTAGTGTGTAGAACTCTGTAGCCTATGATTGAAAAGATTTATATCTTGCTCCTCCTTCCTTTAGAGAAAGCAAAGAGAGTAGCTCTCATGGCTAGCTATGTATCTAGAGTATCACTAGTCAATTCCTCACCATGCTGCTCCCCCCTTATTTGATCCAAGATGTGATTGGCACACCAGTGATTCATGGACAAATTTGATATGTGCGGGATGTGATTGGCACTATACGGTTTCTTGAGCAATTTTGCAAGAAAAAAAATTAGAGACGCGTGCATGGATGGATCTAGTGTTGTTCTTCTAGATGCCAAATTGTTTGGCAGTGTAGCATTAGCCTTGCGTAGCATTATCCTCCTGCTCCCTTGTTGCTATGGACCAGTCCAAAAGAGGCTAACTAAGGGAAGGCATCATGCATGGAGAGGCAGGTTTTTTGAGTGTGCAAGGTCGATAACCATAGCAACAAGCATGTGAGGGTTGATAGTCACATGACAACTATGACACCATTTGGAGGATAGCATAGTGCCAAAATTTCTTTTTACATGTGGTTTTATAACCAAAGGTGGGTGTAAGCTTAATCCGAGCACTACAAATTTATAGTGGACCTTGTGGTCCTGAGAGATGAGATTGTAGGATGTGCATCAACCACTTTGCCAGTATAAAAGCATATCATTATAATTGCATGGACAATAAAAATATGATGAGTACACAACTGCTAGTGTAGGCTATACGTGTCGATAGACAATAGTAGTGCATCGAAGCATCGGCAATCCATTGGCAAATGCGGCTTGTGGGAAACAACTATGTGATGGTTCAATGTTAACTACCCCATCAATCACTCCATATACATGTATAGGATTGGCACTCCATGACAATCGAGAATCTTATATGCAATTCTTGGTATTTTTCTAGAGTTATCAATTGCATTTTGCACAATGATTGAATATCATGCTAATAAAAATCCACTGTCATGCCGACCTACAATAAGGTCACTTTTTTGGCACATCCACGTGTCTTACTATCGTTGTCGAAACATATACTCTTTGTCCGTAGTTTCAACAATATTTTCTCACAGATAACCATGTTTACATGACCTCTTTGGACCAAGTAGAAACTATCAAAATGAGATCAACGATGCATCCCTCCCATGAATAAGTACTCCTTTAACTTTATTTCCATGAGAAACTAATGGTGCATGATTCCACATAAATCATCGTAATACATGCATGTTGTGTGGAAGTGGCGGTGCACATACAAGTTTATCATCGGTCATATATTCAAAGATATCTTGGAGCAACAAGTATGCATGCATGCACCATGTGCTGCACATTGGGTGGCCGGGCCTTGAGTTGGAGCTAGCCAGCCACAGGAAAAGGTCCAAAATGTATAAAGAGGATATACTCTAGATGTATGGATGATGTAGTCTAGATGCTAGACTAACATACTTTTCTCTACCGCTTCTGGACGTACGTATGGATGATCTGATGCTGCCGCCATGCGACGTACCTTTGCTGAAGATGCCCATGTGATGGCAAGTGCACTCTACAAATGTTCCTTTTTTTTTTCTCCCACATATAATTTTTGTCCAAAAAAATTTAATTTCCTTGGAAACATTCAAAGGTTATTATGATTTTTATGCAATTTACATTGGGTCGGTACTTCTCCACAAGTTAGTATGAGAATACATTGCAAATGCCAAAAATATCTCATATATATTTGTTCATGTACTCCTAGGAGTATATATATAGAAGCCTACGTAAGGGCTGGCAGAATGTATGGCAAATGCTCTGTTTGAAACACACTGCCAATATGTGTGTCTGCGTGACAGTGCAGCACTTGAGTTGTTTCGTCAGAGAAAGGGTAAACAAACGGCTGTGATCAACTGGGCCTAAGATGAGACGGCCCCACACAATGTCAGAGGATGTGCAGGGCCCACAGCCTGCCAGTACAGAGGCATTGCCCACCGGCCATTTGCCCTGACAAAGCAAGCAACAAAAGCCTGTTTGCAGTTTGAACTCAGGGCCGTTTGCACCTGACAAAGCAAGCAACAATCCCTATTTGAAGTTTCAACTACTCCCTCTGTTTCAAATTACTCCGCCGGCGCGCTTACGTAGGTGGGCTAGTACTCCTTTATATTTTATTCAAAAAAATCCTGTCATTTTTGAAATAGATAGTATGAAATGTGTACTACGTATACCAAAAATTCTAAAGATTTTTTGATAAAAAATGAGAGAGTACTAGGCCACCTAGGTAAGCGTGCACGCGGAGTAATTTGAAACAGAGGGAGTATGTTTGCGTGGAATCGATGTTGGGGTCAAGGGTCCCATTGATGTTCAGAACCTGGTCTGGTTAAAGTGCTAGTATAATACAGTCATTCTCTCTCTTTCTCTCCCTCTCTCTTCTCCTTCGGGGAAGTGTTTTCTTCGTGTTGAATTGCAGAGCCGTACAGTGGAGAATATGCGCAAACAAGGCGCCGCATATATGACGTGTTTGACTGAGTACCTACTGATTTGCTTCTTTCCCTTCTCTTTCCTCTGCCACTCTTGAGAGGCCCCACCGACGCCCCAGCTACTCTCCCCTTCTCTTTCGTCGGCTCTGCCACTCGGAGGGGTAGTGGGAGGGGAGGCCGGTTGTTTGTACACCATAGATGTAGGGTCTTCAGCAGTATGCCGGTAGTTGCGAGTAGGGCACCGGGGTCTTTTGGCTGGATCTGTGCAGCCTGCGGTGCTTCTTCCTTGTTGTGGTGCTCCGATGGCTGGAGCCGGCGGTAGGCAGCTCCAACTAAGGGATCTCTGACAATAAGGCCAAGGTTCGAGAAAGCTGCTACCTATCAATTGGGCGTTGATATGCAACCGCTTCTTCTTCTGCTTGGTTGTGGAGGTTAGTACCGAGGGGTAACCTTGACAATGTACATTGTTATAGACTTGGGTTTCAGGGAAAAGGGGCGAACTGGTGATTTTGTCGGCTTATCAGACAAACAACGGAGGCAAGATTTACCCAGGTTCAGGCTCTCGTAGAGGAAACCCTACTTTCTGCTTGTCTGATCTTTGTTGATGGAGAGTACAAAGTCACTGGGTTGCTAGATGCGATCTAGCTTATAGCAGATTGCTATGAGTAGATTAAGGTGCCCTCCTTGTTGGCTCCTCCCAGCCTTTATATGAGAGGATGGGTCTCAGAGTCCAATCCGGGTCAGTTATAGAATAAAAAGTAACCTTATGACTATGTCGGCTACACCTTGGGCTTCACCTTGATTATTACGTCTTGTTCCTAGGCTTCGGGTGCTTTCAAAACCTTTGGCTCCTTATGGGCCTTATAGGCCTTGTCCTGGATTCGTACCAGGTATGCCAATAACGGAGACCTGGCAGATCATACCCATGTCAGTAGGCCCCGAGGATCCAATCGTAGACTCGGGTTGAGTCTCTAAATCCTTCTATTTAATACGCCCGTAAGGTGAACCCAAATATTTTTTCAGATGCATGAACTGTAAGTTCAATAAGCATTTTGTCATGGGGATATTGGTATAACGAGTCTGATGCATCCGACGATCAAGAAATAGTTAATTACTGTTGGGCAAAAACATCGTGAACCTTCTCAAAATCAAGTCCCCGAACTCGAACCTAGTATATTCTTGTGTAATTCAGCTAGGGCTGCGGAGGCCTTATCAAATCTGAATTATAGTTTTATGTTTGGGTACCCAACACGTCCGTCGGGATTTTTTTATCATATCGTAGATATGGAAAAATTCTAGCAGACCGTAGCATTTGCGATTACTAGGCATGTTGGACGGATGCTCGGGTCTTATCTTGGTGTTGTAAACACGACAACCAGACATGCTATTGCGGCGAACGCGGTCTAAGAACTCGAATATTTTCTCGATTGTCTTGTTTGGCTGATGCAATTGATGAAGTTGTCGTGTTCTTGAAATGATGTTGATATTTTCATCGGGTGCGCGATCAGCGCTCCCGATGGGAGTAGCCCCCGAGGCTATGCTCGGGTGCTTGCATCCAAGCATATGATCAAAGTTATTTTTCTTGAGTATCATTTTATGTCAACTCCACTTGAGGAATGTTCTTTCTATCAGGTGCGCGGCTAGCGCTCTCGATGGGAGTAGCCCCCGAGTCTATGTTCGACTACTTGTAGCCGAGCATAGGCTCGAAGATTATACACATACGAGGAGGTACTCGACACAGGTCTTGTTGTCCTTGATTGCAAGTAATAATCGTTGTCTCCGTTGGAGAATTGTTTTTATTGGGTGTATGGCTAGCGCTTTCGATGCTTGCAACTAAGCATAGGCTAAGAGACCATCTTCATCCGAGGAGGTACTCGACCCGAGTCTTATTTTTGGAGATGCCGATAATTTGTCGAGTCTATTTGACCGAACCCGACAAAATTTTCTTCCCGCTCATGACGTCAAGGATGATGATGATGGCGTGCTCGAATGCCTCTAGAAAAGACTTGATGTGACTGACGTACATGGGCCCATGACGCAGACTGTCCGACGCATGAACTGCACATTAGCGGTTAATGATTTGACCACACGACCGCACATCGCGCATAAATCGAGGCACACAGTGGCATGCTAGGTAATTTAGCTCCTAGATTTACGAAGTGGTAGAATTAATGAGGGACGATTCATTTCTATCTCCTCCATGTGGCGGCACGGATGCAGTCCATGTGAAGAGGTATGACAATCTGATGATCGTCGTCGACTGTCGTTTCCTTTATTAACGGTGGGAGAGGATTACTGTTTTCACTTTCTCCCATCGCCACTTGCTTTCATCTTCTTCCTTGCGCATTTCTCCATTGCCAACGAGAGCTCAAGCTCCTTCCTCTCCACTACAATCATTGGAGTAGAATTTTTCTGCTTGCCATGGGGAAAACCAGGACTAGCGGCTCCATCACCAATGCCACGATGAAGAAGACAAAGATTGGAGGCTGGAGCAGATCGAAGGGCTTTGACCAAGACCACCGAAAAGCTAGTAAGTCCGGGCTACTATCACCGGAGACGAAGGTCAAGACCCCCGGCAACGAGACCATGTCGTAACCCGAAGAAGGCTGGGGGGTAATGTTCCCATCCTTTCTCCTGCGTAGTGTTTCTCTTCCTATCCACGAGTTCCTTTGTTGGCTCCTCTTTGTATATGGTGTGCAGCTGCACCAGCTCACGCCAAATTCTATTCTCCACATCGCGTGCTTTATCACGTTGTGTGAGTGCTTCCTCGGCATCCATCAACATTGGGGCCTATGGAAATGCTTGTATTCCGTACGGAGGAACATGAAGAAGGACGTCATCTACGACGTCGGCGACTCCATCATCTCCATTATAGGAGAGGTTGACTACTTAAACTTCAAGATTTCCAACTCCGTCCAAGATTGGAGAAGGAATTGGTTCTATGTCAAGGACGAGAAGGTCTAGTCCTAGCAATACAGACTCACTCCCATTGACGCAACAAAGGGCGTGGTGAAGGCCAAGTCTTGGGATCACAAGCAAGTTATCCAAAGCTGAGATTGAAGAGATGGACCCAAAAATGGCGTGGATCCACGAGCTATAGTACGAGAAGGACAAGGAGGTCTTAGGCCTTCAAATCATGTCTCTCTTTCTCCGCCGTTGGATCCAACCTCTCCAGGCCAGAATTTCGTCTATGTGGACATATGCCAGTAAGAAGGACCTGATGAGGATTTCCCAGGAGGACCTCTCCACCGCCGAACTCGAGAAGAAGGCCAGGTCCTTCACCAAGCTCACTCAGGATAATGAGATTCCCTCATCTTGTCGAGTTGAGCCTTTTAGCAAAAAAGAATCTGCTATCAGCGGTAAATTTTGTTTTTTGCTTCCTTTTGTGTTGTTTTCCTGTTGTTTCTTCTCCTTCCAACCATGGTCTTCTTAACTATAGGATCACATGGTTATGTACTCCCTTCCTCCTTAGCCTAAGGGAGGTGAAGTATCCGAGGCCACCGCGGATCCTTAAGGAGTCACGGAACTGGGTGTTGTCAAAGAAAATATGAACGAAGAAGATTCATCCACCGAATCTTCCCAAACTTTGACGATGATCCCTCCGCCAATTCTTAGGATGATGCTGCAGATGCCACGAAGGGCAAGAGGAAGCGATCCGATGAAGATGTCGAGGTTGTCGAAGACTCTGAAAACTCAAGCTCTTCCAAGACACAGATGATCCCGCCGCTAAGGTCAGCTCCTCCTACCACGAAGTTGTATGAAAAGGGGTTTTTGCCCTAGCGATGGAAATTAGATCATAGGTATCGAATTCTCGGTTCTCTTTCTTAAACCGATGAATTTGCTTGAAACAAATATTTCAATTTTTCCTATAGGAACGAGGAGGAAGAAACTTCTCCAAAGTCGCCTATTGCTGCGAGAACCAAGCCGATGGAGGCCACTGCCGAAACACCGATAAAGTCGGTGAAGCTGCAAGAACAATCCGCGTACTCATTGGTTTTTAAGGATCCCGCGGGTGCCGCAAAAGCTCCGCCCAAGAAGAAAAGGAAGGATGTAGAAAAAAGTATTGTTCTATCTAAGAACCCTTCCGACCCTCCTATGTGTGACGCAAGTTCTACCTTTATTACTCCGTTATGTGACCAATACCTTGGCAGACCCGAGTCCTTGTTGATTTCCTTTTTACCTTTGCAGCCCATAATGCGTGAGATGGTAGACATGGCCACTCACTTTATCAACATTCGGGATGAATCCACTAACCTCCATGATACTTATATTTAACCTTTCCTTTTCTTTAACGCTCTTAGAACATTTTGTTTTACTCGAGAGATTCTTTATTGTGGTAGCCACCATCCAATAATCTGATGTCATTCGAGAAGTCGCCCTAAAGCACGCAAATGAACTGGAGAAAAAATTGAAGGCCGCTGAAACTACATTGGAAGAGGCCTGGATTGTGGCCAAATCCGAGGAAAAATTACGTGAAGGAGAAGACACCAAGCTCGCGAGCCGCGAGGAGGACATGCGCAAAAGGCTGAACTCCCTAAACACCTACTTGACAAGTAAGATTTCTTGACTTTCGACTCCCTTATCTCCTGAACTCGCTATTTTTCTTGTCTTCTGAGCTTGCTTTTTTGTTGGTATAGATATTACTGGCCACTCCTTGGAGTTGCAAGAGGATCATCGATCCAATCCATTACTAGATGTCCTATCTGTCTTGGACATGAGTAGCGTCCGAGCCAGGAACCTGCTAACCCGGTATCTCTAATCCTTCAAATGACTCTATGGAGATCTCTTCCCCAAGAAGGAGGTACCCATATACTTTAGCGACCTCGTCGCTGTTTTAACCGCTGAACTGAACCCACTACTGGATTACAGTCATCTCTAGATGAGGACCAGCTCAGAGATTTGGATGGCGCTAGCGATGGACCATGACTCCTAGGTCAACTGGAAGAAGGTCAACTCTTCCCTTCTAGTAAATGAAGTGGGCGAAGAGGTGCCACTCAAGGCCTTACTTAAGAAGGCGAAGCAATTCTCTAAGTTACTCATAGCCATGGTGGAGGTGCAAGAAACCCAGGTCACGAAAGCTTCAAGTGACGCGCCTTCAACTAGCATGACTCTCGCTGCTAGCGCTCTATAGATTAACTTTAGTCTTCTCTTTTGTGAATGCAATGAACCCGCCATATGTATGGCTTTAACTAGTAATGGTAGTATCTCTATTTTGTGTCTATTTTGTGATGCGTAATTTTGAGTTTGAATATTGTCTGCTTTTTCCCATGCTTCAAATGAATCTTTCTTTGAACTCTTTTCATCCGTTGTTTAGAAAACATATGACGACTCGTCCAATCCAACAACTTCACCCAGTTTTTCGAGTCAGTAATTGTCACTAAAGGAAACAAGTGCACCCGAAAATGCCAGCACCATCACTCGAGTTATTGACCCTTCACTATGTGTGGAGAAAACTCGACGCATTAAGCAGCTAGAAGATGAACTCAAGATTGTGAAGCGCAACGTAGATGTCTATAATTCGAAGGCACAATGGGATGGGGAACGCGACACTTTCTTCATTGACGAAATCTCAAGGGTGAGCGAAGATATGTTGTGTAAGTTTTTTGCAAAGCCCCCGGTTGCTTGTTTTGAACTGGAAATTGACTATCTTCTCTCGTATTGTACATGCATCCGATTAGAGGCTATGGCTGAAACACAACGGCTTAGGAATCGTATGAACGCTATTTGTAAAGCTTCTTCAGGGATAGCCAATAACTTCTGGATAGTCCACAAACAGGGCCATGTACTAGCACTCCTCCAAGATCGGGTTCCAAAGTAGGGAAATTTGTCGAGTGTTGCCGCTTTGCCTAAATTAAACAGAATGAGAGAGGCAGCCCCCCTCCCTAACCCCTCTACTAGATTCAAAATAATGGCTATTAACATCATTAATTCTAACTCCAACTGAGCCCTTATACAACAAGGAGTTCACAAGGCTCATAAAGAGAGGACCAAAATCTCTTTGCAGCATTATTTTAACATGTAGAGTAGTCAATAGGAAAACTCACATAGTTCTCGATCTCTTTTTTCACATGAAGGAGCATATGCTCTTGGTAGCATGAGTTGTATATCCGCGTAGATCTTTGGTATTTAGTTCAATTCTGAAGTCAAGAGGATAAAAGATAGTGTCGAGATTTCACTGGAATGTTTCCTTAATGGCATGTAGAGTAGTTCACATAGGAAAATTCACATGGTTCTCCATCTCCCCAAGTTTAAAAGCTTGTGTAGGGGATTTGAAATGTAATCCCTCCCAAATTCCAGATGCTGACCGTCGCAATTAATACCACCCTGTCAAAGCCAGACGATCGAATTAAGGACGTGCATGAGAGCCACGGAGATCGCTTTCCATGCATCCAGAAACCACTTTCCAGTATTGCGACCCAGTGCATTCTGCAGTGAGTGGTCACACTCACACTGGAATTAAGTCACCAACATGCTCACACACCACAACTACTAGTAGTATACCACAAAATACATATAGATATTACTACTACTGTATTTCATATCTTCTCACAGACACGACATTCATCTTCTAGATGTAACCCAGAATAATTACACACTAGAGTAGGTACTACTCCTAGACTCGTAGTACAAAAAGTGGCATCTTTACCCACTTTTAATTACACACAGATTAATTAACCTTAACCCAGATTAATTACTCACTAACCACTATTGGCTTCTTAATTTGTGAGTACTTATTGCTATACATACGGATTAGTACAACGCTAATGGCAAACCACTTGGTGGTTTACATGCAGAGGGAGGAGCTCATCATGTGGAAGCACGAGGGGAGCGCGTGCTGCTGCTGCTGCTGCTGCTGTCCTGTTGCCACTGGTGGGACGCCGCCACCAGCGCCGCTGCAGTTGCTCTCCGGCGACGAAGAGGAGGCAGACGAGAAGGAGTAGTTGGCGGCATCCGTGGGGCTCTGGCGGCCAGGGTTGAACGGCGGTATGACGTCGGCCGAGGCTGGTGGCGGCGGGTGGCGCCAGCGCGGGAGCGGGCCGGCGAGGAGCAGCGTCTGCAGGAGCGGGCCGGCTGAAACCACCGCCTCCACCAGCCGGCCCTTCTCCGGCAGGCGCCGCGCCAGCGCCATCTCCAGCTCCGCATCCTCCTCTTCGGTGGACGACACCACCGTCACGACGTGCTCGTCCATGGCGCACCCTGCTCCTCCTCCTAGGACGCCGCCGGCATGGAACGGAAGCGGTTCGGGGATGCTCTGCGTAGGCGGTTGCGTAGTGTGGTGGTGGAGGAGCAGCAGGAGGGAGTGGCAGTGGCGCCTGAGCTCGTCGCGCTCGGCGGCCGCGGACGCCACGAGCCGCGCGGCCTCGGACTCCACGCGCCGGAGCTCCGCCTGGTGCGCGTCCCGCGCCGCGTCCAGCTCCGCCAGCGCACGGAGCAGCGCGTCCCGGAGCTCTGACGCCGTCGCGAAGCATTCGTCCAGCGGCTCCTGCTCGCCGCCACCGCGGGTGTCGAATGCGGCGAGGGGCCCAGAGTCCCACGCGCCGTAAGTGAGAGCGACGTGGGCCGGCTGGAGGTGGCTGCCATGGAGCAAGGGGTGGCAGCCGGCGGCGTGGTCTTCCATGTGTGTCGGGTTTATGGCTTACAGATGTTTGGGCAAGCTAAAGGTGATGAGACGATGATGCTTAGGACGATATACGCATGGGTGCGTGCGTGCGGTCTTGGCTTGGGTTGTGGTATGTATATATAGAAGACCTTTATCGAGGTCTACCTTTATCTGGGTTTTTTTTGGCCTTTAAAATAAACTTGTTGTGTTCATGTTTTGTGATTCTTGGTTTGACAATGTGATTAAATAACTGTTTGTTTTGCTCTTATATTTTTCCTTGTTTTTTAGCTTGCGAAAACTTCTTATATTATGAAACGGAGGAAGTATATGGTTTTCCTATTTACTTAGTCAAACATTAAAATATTTGACTTTGACATAAAAATTTAACAGCATAATTTGGGAAGGAGGGAGTATTTATTGCCAGAGATCCAACAATGAAATTAAGTGTATATAATAAGAAACAAAAAAGTAGTACAACACACGAGCTTGAATGGAAGGTCTAGAAAATAAAAGAAAATTACTCCCTCTGTCCCAAAATAAGTTATTTGGATTTGTCTAGATCCACATGTATCTACATAGTAAAATAGGTCTAGATAAATACGAATCTAGAAAATCTAAACCATTTATTTTGGGACGGAAGGAGTATATAAAGATCAAGGCACATCATCGTCCTCCGTCCTCCATTTTGTGTGTGACGAAACTGATAATATCCTCGAATACTTGCTCATTAAAAGTCCACAATACATGGTTAGTAAAAAGTCAAGCACACGAGCAAATTAGTACTCCAATCTGTTCCAACCAATAAGACATATAAATTTAGTCAAAAGCCAACCACATCTAAGTTTGACCAACATTATAGAAAAATATGAACATTTATAATACCAAACCAATATCAATAGATTCACCATAAAATATATTCCCACAATGTGTTTATTTATTTATAATAATGTATTTATTTAATATTTTAGATGTTGATATTTTATCCTAGATATTTTTTCAAACTTAGGAAGATTTAACTTTTGACTAAATTTATACACCTTATTTGTTTGAACGGTGTTAGTAGTTCATGCTCCTAGGTTTTGTTTGGAATTGTGGAGTTTACTTTTGTCAGTATTTGATTGTCTTTAGTACTCCCAAGAACCATGGCTTTCAACAACTCATTTCGAAATAAGTTTTAAATATGATTTTTTTAATAAAAAATAGAAGCAGAAAATTTGCCTATCACAACATACATATCCATCATTATCCGAGTGGCTGAGTCGTGGACCTTGGGTGAAAAATAAAAAAAAACACGTGCTAAAAAGCACGTATACATCACAGAGAAAGTTTCTTCTAGTAAAAAAGATTTATCTAACAAAACCCTTTTGTGTGCTTTAAAAAAACAGAGTTGTTACCCTTTAGTGTGTCTTTGTTACCTTAGCTTCGTTCCCACTTTTCCTTTTCGTGCATGAATCCTATGTTTTCCACAACAAGGGGATCCAAGATGGGAATTCCCATGCATGCACGCCCATCATACTCTAGCCAATAATGCATTTTAGCCCTAGTTTCTGCCCTCTGTCCCTATCTCTAATGATCATCACTAGGCAAGTCATCTTTCACCCTTTTGCCCAACTTTATCCGAAAGGTTGCAGCTAAAAAATAGTTGTTCACCTGTTTGGGATGGATCTAGCTAGCTATGGGCAGGCAGGCAGAGCTAGCGTTGCAAGTGGATCAAATGTGTGAACTGTGAGGCCGTGTGGAAACTAGGAGGAGGCTAGCTGCCTCTGAGCATGTTTGCACCGATTACAACTTAAAGATATCATTTTCACATGTGTATTTAGAACATCTCCACTCGTCCCTAGAGGCCCAAAAAAGCAAAAATGGAGCGCGCGCGAGAGAAAACGCGCCAGCCATGTCCCCCCAAATAGTTTTTTCATCCGGCACATAGGAATGACATATCAGGCGCCCCCAGGCCACCCTACCCACGAGGAGGCAACCGGGAGGGCCGGCTAATCAACAAAGCGCGGAAATTGCGCCACGCGTCCCTGGAGGACCACCTACTCCTCTCTTCTCTCCCCTACCCACGCGCACCCACACCCCTACCCCGAGCTCCTCCTCGCTCCAATCGGTGCCGCCGCCTCGGCTCTCCCCTGCCCGCCTCTCTCCGCCCTGGCCCTCCCTGTACAAGATTGCACCGCCGCCGGCTTGCATGTCGTGCGCCTCCTCTCCCGCGCTACTCCACCTCGCCCTGTGCTATGCCGGCAGCCGCGTCGGCCAATGCCCCTCCCAGCTCCCTGCGCCCCACCACCAGGTCACGAACAAGAAGGCCGCAAAGCTAGCCTCGGAGAACAACAGCCTAAAGATCGCGCAACTGGAGGCTCGGCCAGGGCGTGTCCGTGCACGGCCGGGGGTGGAGCTGTGGCCACGTCGGGTCGCCGAGGAGGTCGGCCATCACCCGGTTGATTGCCGCCAACTGCGCCGGCGCGTCTCCCGCGGGCTGCGTGGTGGCCACTGCCACGCCCAGGACGAGGAGGTACATGCCGCCATCCATGGCCTCTCTCCTGCTCGCCCGTCCCTGGGTGTTTGTTAAAATGTCAGTCGATTTTTTTTGATATGGGGGCTGTGACTGGCTCCATAGTCTCCCTATAATCAAAAGATAGCCGGTGCCCCCCAATAGGAGAAACGCCAGAGGTCGTATGGGGGAGCAACTGAGTGGAGATGCTCTTACCAGCTACTTTGGGAGAAAAGGAAAGACCAAACTATAGTCGCATGCATGCCAACCTGCATAGTACGTGCCACTAGAAATATGTGCATCTCATGACTAGGAGAGTGTTTATATGTCCATGCATGATGCATGCATGTGTAGTTGTGAGTTGGTAGCCAGCAGGGGTACCTGTCAGGTGGAACTTCAGAGAGCTACTTGCCATGCCTAACATGGAGAGGGGCAGATCGTCTATAGCTCCTAGACTAGATCAGATTCAACCTTGGAAATAGGGTGGTGGTTTTGTTGAAAATCTAGGGAATTTGGTTTACTTTCTTGCAATTGCTGACCCCCTATATGTATTGTGATTCCATGTGAGAACCTGTCGGAAGTCGTTACATCGTAAATCGAGCAGGCTCTAACGACTACAATAATTATGTTCTCACTGACATGTGGTCTCAATCTGGTAGTTTGGACATCTTTTTTCATTGAAACATGGTGTCTTTGGTTTGAAATTGTCTAGCATGAAGATGGATTATCACAAAATATTCATGCAAGAATCCAAGACTTGTTAGGTAGAGGCTGTATGTACTTCCTACACACTGCTGTCATCCAGCATTTCTCTATTTGAGCAGCTGTGTTATACACATTTGCACACTAGTTTTTCTACCTAGTCAAGCCTTAAAGTTGTGCTCCCATTTGGGAGCAATGAGAAAACAAACTAGGAAAAGGGTTGTAAAACAGTGATGTTAGAACCTCTTATGCTTTCTTTTTTAGCCACCGTAGAATGTTCAATCAGCTTTTAAGTCAAGAATTTACATACAGCTTTCTTAATTTGTCGCACCAAAATTATGACATGATTCCAAGGTGTATATTATATACATACTAACTTCTTATAGGACATTATTTCTAAAAAGTAATGGCCATAGTTGTGAAGTGAAATAGTAATTCACAATAAGCCACAACTTGCTGTTTTTAGGTAACATGGAAGGCAGCCTGCTTGATTTCTTAATTAATTTGTCAAATGCTTACAAATCTATGAACATAACAAGCAATTGATCAAGAAAACCGAGAAATAGATTCTTCTATGATGGAACCACCACCTTTAGTCTACTTATTAGATGTATAAACCTTCAGGAAACTGGGGCATAACTGCTGAACTATTTGGGATTCCTGCATATATATGATGGTTAATGATGAAATCATCATCTTTTGTTGTACATCGTCCACATCATCATCATCATCCCAGCCTAGTACTGTTTCCCATGTCTTGTCATCAAGAACAAAAGTCCAGAAAGATCATGAAAGCATCTAGCCATAGAGATTAGCATCTGTATAATGCTCTCGACCATGCACGTATGTATATATTCCCCATTGCACCAGTAGCATGATTACGACACCTTTGGTTCCCATTTTTACCACTAGCTTATAAGATTACCCAACTGATGCGTACCAGAGGGTTTGTAGCTTCTAGACCCATTGACCTTTTGGATTAATGCGCGTTGATGAGTTTGAGCCACATACAGCATCGTTACAATGTCCACTTTGGGATATTGTATCCTATGGTTCTGAGATGTAAATCAGGTAACAGTGATGCAATCTCCTAAATGTCATGGTCATAAATGCGTGATCAGCGACAACACAAAGCCACAGGTTAGTGGACGACACACAAGTAACAGTGGAAATCTAACATTTTCTAGTGTTCAAGAATAAAAAAATCTAGTGGCAATGTTCCCAACTCTCAAACGGATTTGCTGGTCTATGATGACCAAATAGAAGTATCTGTTCCAGATAGGTGAGAGCCTAGTCTTTCATAGGTGCAAACTCTTCTCAAAAGAATTTATTTAGATTCAGTCATCCATTTGCTTTGTTTTGAATTGGCACAGAGAAAGATTTCTCACGATCCCTTAATTCAGGAATAGGTGACAAAGGGGCAAAGCATGTTGTCTGGGCCTCATTGGCGAGTAGATTATTTTGGGCCCAGCGGCCCTCTTTGAGGACGCTATTTGGTTATGGGCCGAAAATGGTGAAGCGGTATGGGCCACTTTTAGAATCTCCCGTGCATAACTGCTCTGGTTCTACTGATTACAGGGACAACAATTTTAAGCAGAAAGAAACTCTGAGCTTTGAACAGGAATAAATCCAAGTTGCATCAGACTAATTTGCTTTTCAACTTTTACCACTGTGGAGATCAACATCAGGTCAAGCCTGAAATCCAAAGAATGCATGAGGTGCGACCATTCTCGACTATAGACTAAACTAACTCAAGATAAGCCATACGAAAACTGGTTGGGTTTCTGAAGAACCAACAGAGCAAATGTACAAATAAACCGGTTGAGTTGTGCACCACTTCTCCGCTGAAGTCCAACTGGAAAAGGCCCAAAAAAATTCCATGGTCAATTTTTCCTAGAGTAGTGTGCACAGATATGGGATGCCAAATCCTGATATGTAAAATGTGATAGGACAAATGCAAAGACAATTTGCAAACATAACTAATTAGTTTGGACATATCTAGTATTGTGGATGTTAATAACATATACCTTAATAATTCTTGTCAATATTTTCATGCCTCTTGGACAGTTGGCCTGTCTTTGCCATAAGTTTGGACACATGCCACCATTGAACTCGTCACATGGATGCACAAGAACTATGAAGAATGAAGAATGCACAAGATGCAACCGTTTTCGGTACAGGCAACTGGCATAAAATAAGCTACACAGGGGCTGATTGGGTTCCGAAGAAGTCAAAGCAGCAAATGTACAAAGAAACTTGTTACATGTCCCCTGGAAGATAATTGAAAGATGGAGTTCTGATTCTCGTCACTACTGACCAGGATAAAATGGCAAGCACCATTTCCTTGCTGATGATGAGTCATGTCCTTCTCCACCGAGTTCATCTAGAAAAAGCCAAAGCAGTTTACATGGTCAAACTTAGCCATTCCGTCATACGTATAATATAAAAAGTAGCCCAACAAAAGACGGATGCAAGAGAATTAAATATATACTTCAGCGATGGATAATTCTTGTCACATGTTTGGACATTTACACAAGTATCTGTCTGGCACCCAACCACTCGTCGCAATCAACAGTTTAGTCATCCCAGGAAACTTTGCCAGCAAGGCTTGTTCGGCAAAGGCCAGTTAGTTATCTAGACAGACCGAGCAGCAGCTTCCTTCATGGATCGTCTTCTCACTAGCAATGGTGGCTGCCATATTTTCAGTTATAGATGAACTGGTGAGCCGGTTCATCTCCTTCCTTATAAACAAGTACCACTCCAGCAGCCACGCACAGTCAGAGAAGAAGAGGGTGCAGAGGTTGCAGCATCTTCTGATGACAGTCAGCACCATCGTTGAGGAGGTGGATGGACAATACATAACCAACTCTGGGATGGTGACGCATCTCAATATGCTCTTAGAGGCCATGTACAGAGGATACAGCCTGCTGGACACCTTGATGTACGTACATGTTCCACTTCTCCATAAGATATGAATAATATTACTGATATGTTGATTACATTTACCTTCTCAATTTCAGCTCTAAACATTCTGGAGATCAACATCAGGTGAAGCCTGAACTCTGAAGAATGCACAAGGCGCAACAGTTTCTGATTGAACACTGAACTAGCACAAAATAAGGCATAGAACTAAATGGTTCTGAAGAACCAAAGGACTAAATGTACAAACAAACTGGCTACATGTCCTCTGAAAGATGACTACTACAAAAATATGGAGCTGTGATTCTCATCGTTGACTAAGATAGCACATACCGTTTCCTCGCCAATGACTTGCGCCCTGCTCCTCCACTGAAGTCCATCTGGAAAAGCCCAAACAATTTCCATGGTCAAACTTTGCTAGAGTAGAGTGCACATATATGGGATGCCATGTAAAATCTAGGAGTCCAGTGAAATACAAATAATTAAGATAATTGTATTTTTCTATGGGATAATAACCACTTTGGACCTACCTACTGTGAATATTATATAAAAAAATTATGTCGTTCTCACATGTTTGTGTTAGGAACACAATCTGTATTCCATGGGGGTCTGGGATAATATATAGTAAAAGTACAGGTATTATATAAGGATGTCAGCGTCCTTATCTCACTCACCCTTGAGTCTCAGTGCTGTAAATTAGTTGTCCCTGACTTTTCTATTTTGCCAAGAGCCTCCGCAATGGTTTAGTCGTCTGTGTGTGCCCGCCTGCAGTTTCCCTCATCAATCCCATGGAGGTTGCCATATCTGCAGTTGCAGGTGAGCTCGTGAGCCGGTTAATCTCCTTCCTCCTGAAGTACCACTCCTCCTTGAGCCATGCACAATCAGAGGAGAAATTGGTGGAGAGGTTGCATCAGCTCCTCATGAGAGCTGGCACCATCATCCAGGAGGCGGATGCACGGTACCTAACCAACTTTGGGATGCTGATGCAGCTCAAGACGCTCTCAGAGGCCATGTACCAGGGGCACCGCGTACACGACACCATGAGGTACCAATCAGCCCTCCAAGACAGTGCAGGCTTTGACGAGGTTAGCAGCAACAACTCATCTAGAGGCAACTTATGTTTAGCCATCCCCTTTAAGCGCTCACGAACAATAATTGAGAAGCATGACAAAGCCATGCGCTTGGAGCTGCAAGGTGCCCTGGAAAGCTTAGAAAACGCTCTTGCTGACATGGCCGAATGTGTTGTGCTTCTAGGTGGATGCGAGAGCATGTCTCGTAGGCCCTATGATGTTTATCTTTACACTGACAACTTCATGTTTGGCCGACACGCTGAGAAGCAAAAGCTCTTGATGTTCTTGTTGCAGCACAACAGCCCTCCTGGTGATTGTGCACCGGCTGTCCTTCCGATCATAGGTGGTGCTGCTGTAGGGAAGAAAACTTTGGTTGCGCATGCATGTCGTGATGAAAGGGTTCGCTCTCACTTCTCCTCTGTTTTGCACTTGAGTGGAGAGAGCCTTTTCAGAATACATGACCATAGAAGGACCATGGAAGGGAAGATGTTGGTAGTCATTGAGTTTGCTTCTGATGTATGTGACGATGACTGGAGAGAGTTTCATGCATTTGTCAAAAGAATGGGCAGAGGAAGCAAGATCATCATCATAGGTAGACTTCAAAGAATAACCCGATTTGGATCGGTGAAACCGATTTTTCTAAATATGCTGTCTTACGACGAGTTAAGGTACCTTTTCAAGACACTGGCATTCGGAAGCATAGACCCGGCACAACATCCACGGCTAGTACAAATAGCAGATGAATATGCTGAGGTGCTTCACAGTACGCAAGGTTCACTTGTCTCAACAAATACCTTCGCGGATGTGTTGAGAAGGAACCTCAATATTCGGTTTTGGCGTTGCATATTGGACAAAGGGTTAAGAATGGTTGAAAGAAACCTCTCCATGTATGGTGTGCCCCCATCCACACTTGTACAACAAGGCCAACCAGTGGACATAACAGACATTGCTTTGCATCCACTTAGCATGACACCTTATACAAGTAATTTTTCAGTCAAGAAAGAATTGCCAAGTGTGACATTTGGGGAACTTATAATAGATCCTAGTGTTAGACCAAAAGGAGACTTCACTCTAATTACATGGGAATCAAGGATGCCCCCGTATAATTCATTTGCTAATTTTGCTACAAGTCGTGCTCAGGGTACACATGAAGGTAGTACCTTGCTAGGCAGGAAGCGCCGAGGAGCACCTATCTAGTTATGTTTCAAAATTCATGTAACTCTTGTTTTATTGATTTGTACATGACAAATGGATGTGATTTATCTAAAAACAAATTGATGTGTGAATGTGTCCATGTATATGATTTAGTCAAATGTATTAGAGATCTCAAGTAACTGTAAAATTGCATGTTTTATCAGATTAATCCCCCTGATCTTCTTAAGCAACCAACAACATCATCTAAACTGGCAATCCCTACTACCACTCCTCAGTAGCTCTAGATAGTCTTAATAAGGTGGCTAACTAACCTGAACAGAAATTAAACTAACAAGAAAGAGCTCTATGCATCATCATAATCATTATCATCATCATAGCGTAGTTTCTGAATAGCAATTTGTTCTTGTTGATACCATGAAGGTGCACAGGCTTTAATCAACCGATGAACAAACAACTAAAACTGTATAAAATAAGCTGAAGTTTGTGTGTGCCATGCCAAAAAAAATAACTAACGGCAAAATGTCTAAGATAACTAACAACATTATCTTCCACCATGGCACAAATCCTGATACATATACCAAGGTGAGAAAACTGAACTGAAATAAGAAAAGAATGCTTAAGTGTTGTGTATGCAAGGATTCTGAAACTTTTGAACATCCAGAACACGCTCTAAACTTGAAGTCGGGCAAAACAGGAGACAAAGCATCATTTGATTCGCAACCTTCACTCAAGGTTCGTCGACGGCTCGGGACTAACGGCGTGATTCTACTCTTCATTTACCATTCCCTTGTTGGCTTAGCCGTTTAAGCGCAGTTTAAGCCTCTGATTATAAGGGCTACATGATAAGTTGCACTTGTCCTACTTCTCCCTAAGAGATGAATACCATACTGATGCGTCAATTACATTTAGCTTCACAATTTCAATTTTAAGCATTGTGGAGATCAACATCAGGTCAAGCCTGAGCTCAAAAGAATGCACAAAGGTGCAGCCGTTTCTGATTAAACACTGAACTAGCACAAAATAAGACACAAAACTAAATAGGTTCTGAAGAACCAAAGGACCAAGCGTACAAACAGACTGGTTACATGTCCCCCGAAAGATTACTACTGAAGCACATACCATTTCATCGCCAATGGGTTGCACCCTGCTTCTCCATTGAACTCCATATGGAAAAGCCCAAACAATATCCATGGTCAAACTTTGCTAGAGTAGAGTGCACATATATGGGATGCCATGTAAAATCGTAGGAGTCCAATGAAATTCAAATGCAATGGTAATTAAAATACTGCATTTTTCTATGTAGCAATAATTGATTTGGACCTACCTACTGCGAACATTAAATTAGTTTTTCCATGTTGCTTGGACAGTTGGCTTTTCGTTCTCACATGTTTGTGTTAGGAATGCAGCTTATGCGTTCCATGGGGGTCTGGGACAATATATAATACAGGTACAGGTATTTATATAAGGATACATGTCAGCGTCTGTGTCTCACCCACCCTTGAACTCATCAATGGTGTACTTGTCCCTGACTTTTATATTTTGCGAAGAGCCTCCGCAATGGTTTAGTCGTCCATCTATGCAGGCCAGCAGCTTCCCTCATCAATCCCCTTGAGTTTGCCATGTCTGAAGTTGAAGGTAACCTCGTGAGCCGGTAAATCTCCTTACTACTGAAGAATAGACATGGTGCCAGCAGTTTTCGGTTAAAGACTGAACTATCAAAAAAAAGCCACACCAACTAATTGGGTTTGGAAAAGCCAACCAAAGGAGCAATGTATAAACAAAATGATTACATCCTCTCTCAAAGATTAATACCAAAGTATGTAGTTGGTATTCTCATCATCACAGTCAACGTCATCCGTGGAGACTTTTCTATTTTGCCAAGAGTAACTGCAAGACTTCACAGAGGCTGGCCTAGTTAAATTTGTCCAGAGACTAACCAACAGCACACCTCATCAATCCAAACCATGGAGGTCGCCATGTCTGCAGTTGCAGGTGAAATTGTTAGCCGCTTCATCTCCTTCCTGCTGAACAAGTACACCCGGAGCCGTCCACGATCGGAGGAGCAGGTGGCGGAGAGGTTGCAGCATCTCCTGATGAGAGTTTGCACCATCGTCGAGGAGGCGGACACGCGATACATAACAAATTCCGGGATGATGATGCAGCTCAAGACGCTCTCAGAGGCCATGTACCGAGGATACAGTGTGCTGGACAAATCGAGGTACCAAGCCCTCCAAGATGGCGCAAGCTTCGACGAGGTTAGCAGCAAACACTCATCTAGCAGCAGCTTGTATATAGCCAAGCGTTCTCGAACAACAACAGCTGATAAGGCCACACAACTTGGGTCACATGGTGCCATGAAAAGCTTAGAAATGGCTGTTGCTAACATGGAAGAATTTGTTGTGCTTCTGGGTGGATGCGAGCACATGTCTCGTAGGCCATATGATGTTTATATTTACACTGAAAACTACATGTTCGGACGGCATGCTGAAAAGCAAAAGCTCTTGAGCTTCTTGCTGCATCATAATGACCCTGCTGGTGATCATGCACCTGCAGTTCTTCCCATCATAGGTGGTCCAGCAATTGGGAAGAAAACTTTGGTTGCTCATGCGTGTGGTGACGAAAGGGTACGCTCGCGCTTCTCCTCCATTTTGCACTTGAATGGAGACAACCTAATGAGGGTACTTGACCAGGGAAGAACCATGTTTGGGATGATGTTGATAGTTATTGAGTTTGCTTCTGATATAGGTGATGATGACTGGAAAAAGTTTCACTCATTTGTCATAACAATGGGCAGGGGAAGCAAGATCATCATCATAAGTAAACTTACAAGATTAGCCCGTTTTGGATCGGTGAAACCGATTTCCTTAACTGTTCTGTCTTACGATGAGTTGAGGTACCTTTTTAAGACACTGGTATTTGGAAGTGTAGACCCAGCAGAACATCCTCGGCTATTACAAATAGCAGATGAATTTGCCAAGGTGTTGCATAATATGCAAGGTTCACTTGTCGCAACAAATGCCTTCGCAGATGTGTTGAGAAGGAACCTCGATGCTCAGTTTTGGGGTTGCGTATTGGACAAGGGGTTAAGAATGGTTAAAAGAAACCTCTCTGTATATGGTGCGCACCCAAACATGCATGTAGAACAAGGCCAACCAGTGGATATAAGGGACTTTGCCTTGCATCCACTTAGCATGACACGTTATAGACATAATGTTTCAATCGAGGAATTCCCTAGTGTGACATTTCGGGAACTTCTAGCAGATCCTAGTGTTAGACCTAAGAAAGACTTCATGCTAGTTTCATGGGAATCAAGGATGCCCCCTTATAATTCATTTGCTCATTTTGTCACAAGTCATGCTCAGGACACACATGATGAAGGTAATAGTGCCTTGTCTGGGAGGAAGCGACGAGGATCACCAATATAACTTTTGTTTCACAACTCGTATACTGTAATTCTTGTATTTTGTTGTATTATTATATACCATTGAACTAAATGTAGTAGATGTATTAATTTAAATAAAATCGTGTGTTCTATCAGATCCAACACCCCCTGCGTATCTTAGATAACTATAACAGCATTATCTCGCACCATGGCACAAAGCCTGACCCATATACCAATGTGAGAAAACTGAACAGACATAAGACAGTGCTGTGTATGTAAGTATTCTGAGAACTTGTGAACATTCAGAACACACTCTAAATCTGATGCTGGGGAAAACAGGAGACTGAGTGTCATTTGCTTCGCCACCTTCACTCAAGGTTTCCCAACAGCCCAGGAATGACCAAGTATACACAACGGCATAATTCTACTCTTCATTTACCATTTCCTTGTTGCCAGTTTAAGCTTATGTTAATCTTAAGTGAACTATAGTGCTCAACTTCCTAATGTGCCGTTGCTATATAGCACCAGCTCAGGTAAATGAAATGCTAGAAGAGTTAACCTTTTTTATTCTTATTTACTTCCTCGCAGTACAACATGCATTTAGTGGCATGTGAACGTAGCTGGGGTTCTGATTATAAGGATAAAGTGCTGCTTGATGATAAGTTGTGCATGTCCTGCTTCGCATTTTCCATTTTTAACATTATGGAGACCAACATCAGATCAAGCCTAAACTCTGACGAATGCACATGGTGCAACATTTTCTGATTAAACACTGAACTAGCATAAACTAGGCCACACAGACTAAATGGGTTCAGAAGTATGAAAGTTGTGAATCTAATAACTGACCAAGAATATCCCATGGGGACTGGACCTATAGTACTCTATGCGCCTAACCCTATAGTACAAGTACAACTATTGTATAAGTCCCTGTGTCACTCACCCTTGAACTCGTCACAAGCAATGGGTTTGGAGACTTCTCTAAGCAAATTGTCTCTTTGCCAGAGGGTGGTCCCCTCACTGATCGTCTTCTTGCTGGACATGGAGTCTGCCATTTCTGCAGTTACAAGTGAACTCGTGAGCCGGTTCATCTACTTCCTGGTGAACAAGTAACACTCCTCCTTGAGACATGCAAAATAATAGGAGAAGATGGTGGAGAGGCTGCAGCACCTCCTGATGAGAGTCAGCACCGTCGTTGAGGAGGCGGCTGAGCAATACATAACCAACTACGATGATAGGACAGCTCAAGATGCTCCCAGAGACCATGCATGGAGGATACCGCACGCTGGACACCATGAGGTACCAAGCCCTGCATAAAGGTACAGCCTTCGAAGAGGTTAGAAGCCACTCGACTAAAGACTGGACTAGCATAAAATTAGCAACATATGCGCAGGCAAACAGGTTACGTATAAGATTTCACAGATTGAGTTGTGATTCTCATCAGTGAGCAAGATAAAGGGCGCAATGAGTTGCGCTACTTCTCCACTGAAGTTCATCTGGAAAATCCCAAACAACTTCCATGATCAAACTCTGCTATAGTAGAGTGCACATATATATGATGCCATGTGAAATGTATGATCCAGTGAAATACAAATGCAAAGATAATTAAAATACTTGCATTTGGCTGTGGATCAATAATCTATTTGGACCTACTTACTTTCAATATTAAATTAAATTTGTCATGTTGCTTGGACAGTTGGCTTGTCGTTCTCACATGTTTGTGCTAGGAATGCAACTTGTGTATTCCATAGGGCTCCGGGTCAATATACACTACAACTACAGATATTATATAAGGATACACGTTACCGTCCATGTCAATATATAGTACAAGTACAGCTGACTTTTCTATTTTGCCAAGAGCCTCCGCAATGGTTTAGTCATACATGTGTGCCGGCCAGCAGATTCCCTCATCAATCTCATGGAGGTTGCCATGTCTGCAGTTGCAGGTGAACTCGTGAGCCGGTTAATCTCCTTCTCAATTGAGTTCATCTGGAAAATTCTAAACAGTTTTCACAGTCAAACTTTGGTAGACTAGAGTGCACATATATATGGGATACCTTGTAAATGTAGAAGTCCAAAGGCACACATATGCATAGTAGTTTAACATACATACATTTTTCTATGGAATTAATAATAATTTCAACATACCTAGTGTGAATATTAAAAACACTAGTTGATTTTTCCATGTCAGATGGGCAGTTGCCTTGTCTTCCTCACATGTTTGTGTTAGGAACGCAACTCATATATTCCATGGGGCTCTGGACCAATATGTAGCACAAGTACATGTATTATATAAGGATACACGTTAGCGTGTCTCACCCACCATTGAACACATCAGAGTCAATGGTGTACTTGTCCCTGGCTTTTATATTTTGCTGAGAGCCTCTGCAATGGTTTAGCCGTCCGTATGTGCCGGCCAGCAGCTTCCCTCCTCAATCCCCATGGAAGTTGCCATATCTGCAGTTGCAGGTGAACTTGCAAGCCGGTTAATCTCCTTCCTCTTGAAGTGCCACTCCTCCTTGAGCCATGCACAATCAGAGGAGAAGAAGTTGGTGGAGAGGTTGCAACAGCTCCTCATGAGAGCTGGCACCATCATCGAGGAGGCGGACGCGCGGTACCTAAGCAACTCCGGGATGCTGATGCAGCTCAAGACACTCTCAGAGGCCATGTACCGGGGACACTGCGTGCATGACACCTTGAGGTACCAATCAACCCTCCAAGCAAGTGCAGGCTTCGACGAGGTTAGCAGCAAGAACTCATCTAGCAGCAGCTTGTGTTTAACCATTCCTCTCAAGCACTCACGAACAACAATAGAGAAGCACAAGAAGGCCATGCACTTCGAGCCGCACTGCGCCTTGAAAAGCTTAGAACATGCAGTTGCTAACATGGCAGAATTTGTTGTGATTCTGGGTGGATGCGAGCCCATGTATCGTAGGCCCTATGATGTTTATCTTCACACCGACAACTTCATGTTCAGCCGACACGCTGAGAAGCAAAAACTCTTGATCTTCTTGTTGCAGCACAATGATCCTCCAGGTGATTTTGCACGGCCTGTCCTTCCGATCATAGGTGGTGCCGCTGTTGGGAAGAAAACTTTGGTTGCTCATGCATGTCGCGATGAAAGGGTCCGGTCGCGCTTCTCCTCTATTTTGCACTTGAGTGGAGACAGTTTTTTGAGGATACCTGACGATGGAAGGACTATGGAAGGGACGATGTTGGTAGTCATTGAGTTTGCTTCTGATGTATGTGACGATGACTGGAGAAAATTTGATAAACTTATCATAAGAATGGGTAGAGGAAGCAAGATCATCATCATAAGTAGACTTCCAAGAATAGCCCGATTTGGATCAGTGAAACCGATTTTCCTAAGTATGCTGTCTTACGATGAGTTGAGGTACCTTTTCAAGACGCTGGCATTCGGAAGCATAGACCCAGCACAACATCCACAGCTAGTGCAAATAGCAGATGAATATGCTGAGGTTTTGCACAGTACGCAAGGTACACTTATCTCAACAAATACGTTCGCAAATGTGTTGAGAAGGAACCTCGATGCTCAGTTTTGGCGTTGCGTATTGGACAAGGGGATAAGAATGGTTAAAAGAAACCTCTCCATATATGGTGTGCACCCAGCCATGCGAATAGAACAAGGGCAACCAGTGGACATAACAGACTTTGCTATGCATCCGCTTAGCATGACACGTTATACAGCTAATGCTTCAGTCACGGAGGACTTGCCTAGTGTGACACTTGGGGAACTTCTAACAGATCCTGGTGTTAGACCGGAACAAGACTTCATTCTAGTTTCATGGGAATCAAGGATACCGCCTTATAATTCATTTGCTAATTTTGTTACAAGTCGTGCCCAGGATGCAGATGAAGGTACTGCCTTGCTAGGGAGGAAGCGACGAGGAGTGCCGATCTAGTTCTGTTTCAAACCACATGTAACGTAGCTCTTTGTATTGTTGGATACATGACAAATGGATGTGTTCATGTATACCACTGAACCAAATGTATTAGAGGTCTCAATTAACAGTAAATTTGTACAGTATGTTTTATCAGATCCAGAAATCCCCCTGATATTCTTAGATAACCAATAACACAATCTACAGTGGCAATCACTGCTACCACTGCTCAGTAAGGTGGCTACCCAATGAAACAAGAAAGTGGTCTTATGCATCACCATAATCACTGGAAAGTTCTCATTAGCATTTTTGTCATTGTTAACAGCCTGAAGGTGTACAAGCTTGGATCGACCAACAATTGCTTGAATACTGTATAAAATAGGAAGAAGCTCTGTGTGCTTGTTGTGTGGATGCCACAAAAGATTTACATAGATCAGATTAATTAGTCTGCTAGCGCTATCCTTCCCGGGCCAACGCCTCCCACAAACCGATAAATCTAGCGAGATTTCGGAAATCGTAAACAGGTTCGGACTCAAATTACCGAGGATTCTGAAGAACATGCGGCGCCGGCGCGGCATTGCATCTGCGAGGCGCACGTTGCCGTCGGCGAGGCTTTAGGGCTCGCAGGCCCCGCACTTGGCGCCGGCGACCACCATGGCCCTGCCGCGTGAGCTGCGACGGAGATACTACGCGCTGGGCGACGAGGGTCCACCTCGCGTGCAGGCTGGGGGCGGGACTGCGGGAGGGCTTCGTGGCTGCCGCAATTGTGGATTCGGGGAAGGAGGGGAGGGGATCAGGAATTCGATTGGACGACTAACGACTGGGTCCCTGGATACCGAAATGGATATTTTTCTTGCGAAATAAATGATTTTGTTTTTTTTATACTTACTCCGGTAGTACATATTTATGGTTTCCACTTTTACAATTGCATCTTGTCTAAATAGTTAACTAGATACTATATACGAATTTTGATAAAACTGAGGTCATTTATATGAACCGGAAGAAGTAAGGAAAATACTAACTATCAAGCGGAGGAACGCGTCGCTCGTCGCCTTCTCGTCGCGACACGCATCCCCAGTGGACCCACACCAAACCCAACATTACCTCATCTTCCTCGACCTTCTTCCTCCTCCTCTCGATCGTCTCCTCTCTCTTCTTGCCAGTCTCACAGACTTGCGCCAGCGAGCACCGCCCCTGACGCCGCTTCCCCGCACCCCCATCCCCGCGGTCCCATGATGGCTTAGACGATGTCGTTGTCTCGCCCTCACTTACCCGACCATCCACGTCGATGCACCACCATCCGCCCCCACACCAACATGTCACCAACAAGCACAGACCCCAACCCCTCTCTCAGCGCTGCATTTTTGGCGTCACGTGTTCCTTGCAACAAAAAGGAGGCCACCCCTGCCGCTAACTGTTGTTTCTGACGACTGTCGTGCTGCAAAGGCAGGTCGCCGTTGCTACAAGGTCCACCACCACGTGCCGCTTTGCTCCTAAGGGAGGCCACTGTTGCTGCCACCGTCGACAGTCATTGCTGCAAAAGCAGGTCACCATTGCTACATGGTCTGTCAGCACGCGCTGCTTTGCTGCCAAGAGAGGCCCCCGTTGCAGGCACCACCGGCCGTTGTGGCTGCAAAGGCAAGTCTTCGTTGCTACAAGGTCTATCACCACGCCACCGCTTTGCTGCCACTGCCAGTCGTCGTTGCTACAAAAGCACATCGGTCGTGCTACAATTTCTGCCACCACGTGTCGCTTTGCTGCAAGCATCGGCAAAGCAAGGGTCGTGTTGCATCTCGACCGCTACCATGGCTTTTGCAAGCCAGTCGGGTGGAGGTGCTAGGTTGTGTGGGAGAGAGCTTCATCGGCGATAATGGCAAATAGGTTGGGCGTGATGGAATCCTAAATTGAGCGACTGAGGGCGGAGCAGAGCAACGATGGTTGGACATTTTTTTCCTCCGAGATGCGGTGTGGGAGTGAAATGGGCAAATAGCCACGGGATTTGGACGGCTATGATGCATACCATCGAACGGTTTTGGAGCTGGAAGATGGGAGCATTAGAGCATACCCAACGGTGCGGTCCAAAACAACATCCAACTGGAGAGCGAGCCGTTCGCTATTCCCGAACCAGCGCATTCACGGTCTAAATCGGGACAGCGTTTGCGCTCGCGCCTGTTCACGCGGGTAGCGCAAACATCGTCCCTCCGTCCGCTCGTGGCCCACTTGTCATTGAGAGACAAAAAATTCCATTACAATTAAAAGAGATATAGATACATGGTGTCGATTGTTTACCGGAGTTCAGACCGACAAGGCTTGTTTGAAATATTCGAGTTAGCTAATGGTGATATTCGGAAAAGGGGTTAGTCCGTCAGTTTGTGTCACTAGTAGGAAAATACCTAGCGGTGGCATTCGGAAAAGGGGTTAGTGGCGCTCAAGACGTACTCCACTAACTTCACGCCACTAGTAGTACTTAGTGGTGGCGTCTGGTGCAAACGCCAGTACTAGGAGACATAGTGGTGGCATTTGGCGCAAACACCATTACTGTATGTACAATTTGTGGTGTTTCCGTAAAGTCAAACGCCGCAAGTATATTTTCGAAAATTAAAAAAAAGGTGTTGTTACATATTGTTGATTAAAGGCTGCAATATAACACAAATGTGACATCACGAAATGCATATTCACATAAGCAGGAAAATAACGATTTGGTTCACCATAAATTATTAACAAGCAGTTCAAAACATGATTTTACTTAGCTAGTTGCATCTACACTAACAAATTATTCCAAGGAACTAGCTAGTCACTATGAATGATGATGTCGATGACGAAAATTAATGTTACGGCATGAAGTGGTTCTGCCGGTGAGGAGAATGGCTTACCCAACTTGTAGATCATCTTCATCTTCAACAAAGTTCTTCAACTCCTGGATGTTGAAGATGATATGGCCATATCTCACTGTCTTGTACGAAATGACGCTTACAAGACCTATTGCTCCAACGTGTATTCCAACCAAGCCTTCTTCAGAAATTTGAAGAGAAGAAACCAATCTCGACGGTAGTTTCTAATTAAGATGCATAAGTTAGAAATCATTCCGTCGCGGCGGAAGTTCTTCGGGTCGCATTGGCCGTAGCCGGCGTTGGCGACGAAGTCGACTCGTCCATCACTGTGGCGCTTGCCGGTGAGGCGAGTGTTGCTGTAGCGCATGTCGTGTTGTCGCCCATTGTCGTTGCCGCTCGTGTGGCATCTCCCCCTGACTCGTCGTCGGAGTCTTGGTTGGGGTCCTCCTCCGCGTAGCGCTCGGCGATTTCGAGGAGGTCGGGGACGTTGTCGAGCGTCCGGTAGACCCTCTTGATCTTGGCGACCAGAGGCTTGTACCGACACGCATTCTTGAAGCAGTGGATCGCCGTGTCCGGTGGATGCTGGAGGCGTTGATCCATAGTTCCTGCCACCTATGGATCCAGTGGCGAGTCAACTCGCGATGTCCTTGGATGTAGCGCTCTGAGTCTTCGATGGTGGTGGCGCGTGTGTAGGAGCCCTCGAAATGCCTGATGAAGGCGTCGCGCATCCCCTCCCATGAGTCGATGCTGTTGACGGGGAGGGTGCTTATCCATTGCCTGGTCGCTCCCTTCATCATCAGGGGGAGGTAGCAAGCAGCGAGCAGGTCAGTATGGCCGACGATTCCCATCGCCATAAGGTACGTGTCCAGCCACACCGCTGGGGGCTTGTTCGTCTGCGGTACCAAAGTTCGCAGGCCAGCGCATGGCGGTACCTAAGTTGCCTGAAATTACCGCATTTCGAAAAGTTGGGCCGCCAACTACTGAGAGGGGCCATTTAGAGGCAAACTCATCTCATCCCTGCCAAATTCAAACATTCTGTTAAACCGCCCCATGAAGTAGACGGTCGGGACCCACATGTCGGTCATCTGTCCGTGACGCGGGCGCCAACGCGGCAACCTCTTAGGCAAATCGAGCAGCTAAGTGGATTGGATGCGTTGACCAATTTCACAAATCCATTCCCAGCTTTCCCCTAGCATCGGGCGCTGAATCCACCCTCCAGGCGGGGCGATCCTTCGACATTTGACTTCCGGGCAAGTTGTTGCGCCCAACATCGATACCGAGCTCCAATGGCGCATGCCGTAGCCACCGCTATGAGGTTTCTAGCCCGCCTCCGCCACCGACGAGCCGAGCAGTTCGGAGGATGTCAGATCCTACTATCAAGGAAGAAGAAGTTCTGGCTACAAGCGGGTGAGCTACCCTTCTCTTTGCTATTCGCACTAATTATAACTGCTAACTGGCTACTGAACCTCAAATTGTTTGTTAGCCCAACGCTGACAAACATATTTTGTCCACAGTTTTCTGTCAAGTGGGATCTGCACGGACCCCCTTACCTGGTTACGCTAGTCCTTTACAGGTACGACTCTAATGACAAGTGGTATGGAAGCCATTGTTTCACGATGGAAGAAGCGACTGCGCAGATCTGCACTATATCTGGTATGGTTGTTGCTCTGCATAATCATGTTGAATTATGGCCAAAGCAGACAACAAAGTTTAGCTTCATGGATGAACGTGGCATCATGGTTCCTATAACGTGTGACAGTCAGCTAATTGGGTTGATGAAAAGGTATGCTTCGGCTCCCATGTTTGACCTGAAATGTCATGTACTGGATGTGGAAGTTGCTGCAACTAGGAGTCGCCCTTCTATTCTTGGACAGGGTGGTTGCTCGAACCCAATTAGCTCCTGGTAAGCAAAGGTTGCTTGGGGTTCGCATGTTTGTGCTGAATTGTGATTTTTGTTTTATTTACTCTATAGATATTGGGCAGTTATGCAACAGTCTTATTTCTTTGACAGGAAGCGCCGCAAGGTTAGAAACATATTTGCCGGGTGGTCACATTTTGCTGCCCGAAGAAATTAAAAACGAGTGGAAAGATGATGCTACACACGATTCTGGTGCCCATTGTCCCGACGATGCAGAGTACGTGAAGTTAAGAAAATTGGCACCAAGGAAGAGGAAGAAGACAGGAAATGAAGAAGTCAGTGGACGTGAAGGCTTGGCACCCAGGCTGCGGAAGGAGGCTGCTGGCAATGAAGATGCATAGTAATGTGTTGAACTTGAACCTATATATGTAATTCTGTTAAATTTTGGAGCTCTATGTGTGGCACGTTGCTGGGCGAAACAATCTACCCATGTTCTCTGAGTAAAATGTACCGCGACTTAGGGTTTGGAAACACTCGAGTCAGTAGTTGAATCCGAAATTGTGATTGTGCCACTGCTATCTGAAAACAAGGATCCACCGGTTCCACGATTGCTAAGGGGAAGGAGGTCTCCAAATACGACGGAATGTAAGTGGCACAGAAATAAATTATTTAAGTTGCCACACTCCACGAAACAGCAACTTATTTTAGATGCTGCACAATGACGTGGCAACATAAACAACAATGTTCTCACTGATAATGCCCAGATGAGGAGGAAATCAGTACCACTTTCTGGCCTAATCTTGAGCCCGTCTATCTCACCGCCTCTCTGCTCCTGTATCCCCTACATCCGGCGAAGCTTCCGGATCTCCAGTAACCGGGTGTACGTGCTTCCACTTTATAAATTGTGGTTGTGCCATTTACATGCGGCACAATCCACGTAGATTACGTTTAAACAGACCACCAATGTCAGAATACACTAGTAGAAAATGTGTTTTTGGTCCATGGTCACGTTCCCAATCTGGGACAGAGATCTAAATCGAGGCAGAAATTGATCTAAATCACAAATTCTTCCACAAATTAATCGAGACAGAGATCTAAATGGAGGCATTTCATTACTTCAACCACAAATTCTTCTAAACAAAGGTGCGATTTCACATCCTACATTAATTCAACCACTAGTCAACAATTTCACTTCCGCTGCCACTGTCCTCCGAGCCGTTGGCTTCCTCGTCGCTGTCGTACGGAACCTCCACGATGTCCGCATTGTTCGCGAGACGGAGCACCTCTTTGCGTCGAGCGGCGGCGATGACGGTGTACTTGGTCCGTCCAGGGACGGACCAGAACCTCTCCCGCCCTTCTCGGTTGTGGAGATCCCGGTGCACCACACGCCCGTCAACGATGCGGTTGCCAATCTTGGCCTTCCGCTCCTTCTTGAATAGCGCCGGCCAGTACGGGCTGGCCGCCGCGTACCGGGGCAGCGCCCTCTTCCACGCGGGCATCTGGCGGCGGCGCGCCAAGATTTCGCTCTCCATCTCGGCTCGGCCAGGGAGCAGAGCCACCGGCACCCCTGCTGAGCTGGTGCACCATCCGTGGGGCACCGTCGCGGCTGGCGGCGCGAGGATGTCGAAGTTCGCGAACATCACCGCCTCGTAGAAGTTCAGATCGGGCATCTCCATGGCGGTGTGGTGGAGATTGGAGAGGACGAGGGGATGGACGACGAAGCGACGCGCTGTGGCGCCTCCTATTTGTACATGAGGACGACGAAGCGACGGGCGGAATATCCAAGGGGCATTGGTCAGACAAAAGAAGTAATGCGGGGTGAGACAAAAGAAGTAATGCGGGGTCAGAGCAATTTTTTTCCTCCCTGGAATCCGGGACCAATAGTTCAGACCGCTAGGTCAACAAGTACAACTTTTACAACTTAAAAAGGCACAGAGCTTAAGCTAAATAGAACTAGTTATCACACATCTCCTTGATCTTCCTAATCTTAGCCCGATGCGCACCTTCCCGCGAGATCAAGGATCGAATCGTCTGCTCCTTCCTTTTAGCATCTTCCTTGCACAACTTCAATTGTTTCTCTGCATTTTTCCTCATGCACTTGTCAATACTCGTAGTTGTGTCGCAGGACTTTGGCCCGTGGAGATCATTCCTTGCTTGAGTCGGTTCTTGCTCGCTTAGCCTTCAGGGCCAACGCCGCGTCCCTCTCCTTCTCGACTTTGCTAACCTTGTCTTGCACCCACCTGAGATCTCGCTTATGCTTGGTCGTGTCAACTGGTTCCTGATGGCTCGGTGTTGATGTAGATCTCGTTGGGAACCCCAAGAGGAAGGTATGATGAACACAACAACAAGTTTCCCTCAGTTATGAAACCAAGGTTTAATCGAACCAGTAGGAGCAAGGAAACACCCCAAAGGTGTTGCTAGCTGAGCCTTGGCAGGGCACACTACCGGTGGTAGTAGCAACGTGGAGACACACAACACAACCACAAACTCGTCCCAACTTGTGATGAGGTTGTTAATCTCACCGTGTTTTGCTGAAAACAAAGGATTAAACGTATCGAATGGAAAGAAATAATAGTTTGCAGAAAGTAAACACAAAGCAGTAAACAGTTTGTAGATTGTATGTAAAAGAAAAGGACCGGGATCCATAGTTCACTAGAGGTGGCTCTCCTTAGATAGATAACATGCTGGGTGAACAAATTACAGCGGGGCAATTGACAAACATCGAGAAAGCAATACATGCATATACTAATCATCTTGACTCCTTTGAGATTCGATTGGGCATTACAACATTATACATAGACCGCCATCCAACTACATCTATGACTAATAAGCCACCTTCAGGTTATCATCCAAACCCCCTCTAGTATTAAGTTGCAAGCAACATATTATTGCTTTACGAACTGCGTGTAAAGTAAACAATACGATTGTTCTATGAACAAAGGATTATTGTTTTCTCCCTAGTAGCAACAACACATCTAGTACCTTAGAGATTTCTGTCACTTCCCCAGATTACCAGAGGCATGAACCCACTATCGAGCATAAATACTAACTCTTGGAGTTGCTAGCATCTACTTGGCCAAGATAGCTACTAACAACGGAAAGCATGCAAGATCACAAATAACAAAGACATGATAGAATCAATAATCAATCTGAAATAGCATCTCAATATCCATCGGATCCCCGCAAACACAACATGCAGAATTACAAATAGATGATCTTGATCATGAATGGAGCTCACAAGATCTAAACATGAAAGCACAAAGGAGGAGAACCAGCCATTTAGCTACTACATGGATCCGTAGTCTAAGGATGAACTACTCACGCATCACACCGGAGGCTTGCATGGTGATGAAGAAGGCCTCCAGGGTGAATTCCCCTCCGTGAGGTGCCGGGAAGAGCTTCAGATCCCTCCCGATCTAGGGATGGAGATGATGGCGGCTACAGACTCTTTCGTGGATTTTTGATCGGGCACTTAGGGTTTTTGTCCTGAGGGCATCTTATAGGCGGAAGGGAAGGCCGAGGGGGTGCCGTAGGCGGCCAGACCACCCCCTAGCGCGGGCCAGGCTAGGCCGCACGGCCAGGTGGTGTGGTGGCCCCCTGGCCCCTCTCCGTCTCGTACTCTGGCATCTGATGACTTTCGGAAAAATAGGCACTTTGGCTTTTGTCCTGTCCAATTCCGAGAATATTCATTTTCTGACTTTCACGAACCAAAAACAACAGAAAAATGTAGGCACTTTGTGGCTCTCGTTAGTAGGTTAGTCCAAGAAATCATATGAAAAGTACTCCAAAGTGTGGACAAAACACAAGAAAGTGGATAAAACCAAGCATGGAACATCAAAAATTATAGATACATTTGCAATGTATCAACATCCCCAAGCTTAACTCCTGCTCGTCCTCGAGTAGGTAAGTGATAAAAAGAAAGAATAATTTTTGAGGTGACATGCACCATCAAAGACTTGATCAAAGTATTTGTAAAACATTCAAAGCTGGGATCATAGTACTTCAATCATAACATGAAAGACAAGGTTCTAGCAATAAGACAAAGAAATTATGATGCAACATGAAAAGGTACAAACAAAAGATTCATGAATAACAATGCTTTGCAAGACGTTTGTTTGTTTCACATAAAGAAAACATAGCATAATAGTATTCAGCTTGTCCCTCAATAGAGTAGCAATATAAATGCATAGGACACCTTCAAAGTTCATAAGAGTGACTAGATACAAATAGTTTAAAACAAGCAATATCAAAGCTATGCATCAATCAACTAGTCTTGGGACAATGCACATAGAACTAAGAACGGCCACTATGCTCTCAAAGTAGGTGCATAAAGGTAGAAGGTGGAGACTCAATATATAATGGTGGAAGAAGGGCCTTCATAGAAGGAAGTAGGGATTCAAGTCTCATAAAGAGCTTCCAAAAATTATGGTACTTATAGCTTTCAGCTCTCATTGCCCCTAGCATAAGCATCTTTAAGGTGATTAAGGTTAAAGTGACACAACTAAGAGGATATGCTTGACAAGTTATAAACCGAAATCTCATGCCCCTTACTTATGAAGACCGATCCTCATGCTACTCAACTTTAGTCACAAGTAAGCTCTTGTCATTGTAAGTACATGTGTATCATAAAGAACCGCCAACGGGTACCCCTTGCACATGATACATGAGCTATCCCATAATCAAAATGACAAGGCAAGCAGACAATGAGCATCTCAGTGATCTTTTTATTTGCTATTTGCATAGGTTTTTATTGAGGATGCTTCATAGAGTGCTCATTATGGTGATGCTGCAAGTTTCCACCATGATTAGGCATGGCTTAGGCTAGCGGCCCAGGCGTTTCTCTAACACACATACAAACTCCATGATCTTACAAGTTCCACTTTTATTTCACATCGCCGGGATCCGTAAGCAAAAGAACATGACATCAACGGGGTACAAAGTACAAGTGCAATGTTGAAAGCGTTCCCCATGGTACATGGTTCTGCTAATTTCAACTTATAAAGCGCAAGCATATACACAACAAAGAAGGACCCAATGGTTCAAGTTTATTAGATGCAAAAAAGGTAAAGTGTGCCATCAAGTTCATGAGAGCTTTAATCACTAGTTTTCTCATAACAAGTTTAATTTGGAAGGTAAACAAAAGCATGAATATACTTGGAATAGCATATGCTAATAGGTAGGTATGGTGGACTCTTTGGAATAACTTGGTTTAGGGAGTTGGATGCATGAGTGGAACTCATACTTGGTTGTGCAGGCTAGCAAAAGACTGGGAGCGACAAACTAAGAGAGCAATAATGGCCATAATCATGCAGAGCGACAAAAAATCATTGATCAAAGCATAAAGTGATACTACAAGTTGAAAACTAAAGGATCATAAAGGCTATGGTGACTTGATATAGTCATAACATGGTGTGAGCATGCGCCAAGTCAACCCAAATAAAACATCAAAGGAGAATACCACTATACTATGCTTTAATATGCTAAAACAACGCATGATTCATCCAAGGCACATTAAGCAATCTCAATTGTTTATAACAAGTCATGCTACAGTAAAGAATACTAAGCATAAAGCCAAAACAATATCAAGCATGGCGTGACAAAGCATAGGCCACAGTCAAAAACAAGCTCTTTTTACCACATAAGCATGAACTTTCCTACTCTTTTCCAATCCAAACTAAACTATTTGCAAACCAATGTATGAAAGAGGGGGTCCAACCAATTTATTCAGCAAACTAAGAAAACCAAGCAAACGAAAAACCAAAACAAAAACGAAAAAGAAGACGCTCCAAGAACAACACAACCGTGCATGAAACAATAAAAATGAAGCGTTTGGAAGAAACCTGGGATTTTTATTGGTGAAGAAGGGGATGCCTTGGGCATCCCCAAGCTTTGACGCTTGTACTTCTTGGATATTTCTTGGGATGACACACGTGGCATCACCAAGCTTGAGCTTTGGTCCATCCTTCATCTCATTACTCATTCCTTCCATACACCTGAAATTTTTCCTTCATACAAAACTTCACACAATCTTTATTAGCAACATTAGTGCACTCAAGATAAAAGGTCTTAAGGTTCAGTTCTAACACCAAATAAACTTCCATTAGAACACTTCCCTCAAAAATATCAATTCCCCAAAAGAACTCAAAAAGGAACCAACAAGAAGCAAATGCAGAAAATGGCAGAAATCTGTCAAAATAGACCAGCAGGTAAAGACGAATTTTTTCGAAGACCTTCTGTTGCTCAAATCAAAAAGTGTTAAACTAACGAAAGTTAGATAACAACCTTGGGCAGAAGCAAAAAAATTCACGCCTCAAAAATAAGTTCAGAGATTTTACACGAATTTTTATGGTGAAGCACCGAAATCTATTTCGGGACAACAACTTTCCCAATCATTACTTCTCTCTCATTAGAGGTTACTCTTGACACAAAAAGCAAATAAAAAGGATAAGGAGCGATTATTACTGAATTAATAATTTCCAAGACTCATCTAAAACTTTTGGGTTATCTCCCAATAAGTACTTTTCTTTAACGCCTTTAAGTTAGGCATAAGAAGCAAGAAGAATCAAGTGTTCTCAAATGAAGAAGCATTAAGATTAATACCAGAAATATCTTCAACAAGGAAAGGTATCTCATCCAAATAAGTTCTAGAGGATCCTCTCTTCATGCTCTTAGGTTCACTATTTTCATCAAAAGGGTTTTCAAGAACAATCCAATCAAGATTCTTTTCTATGGCTTCATGTATTACTACCAGTTTAAAGGGTATTGGTATCTTAGTTTCTTCCCCATTAGGTTCAGTTTTGTTCATCTTTTCTCGAGTACCAGCAACATCTACACATGAGCCTAGCATATTGAAACGTCCAAAGACTTTCCTAGCTTCCTTGGCAACATCATAGAACTCCTTAAACAAAGTTTCTAGAATAAAATCCCTCTTTTTAGGGTCCTCAATTTCTTTAAGCTTAAGAAACATTACTTGCATTAAGGGGTTGAGGTTAACAAACCTAGCTTCTAACATATGAATTAAAGAAGCTGCAGCAATCTCATAGTTTGGAGCAAGTTCTGCAAGGGATCTATCCTCTGTATCTTCATGTTTGCTAACGTGATTAAAGAATTCTTCAATATTATCTTTCCCAATTATAGAACCACTACCAATTGAAAGGTCTTTCAGGGTGAATTTAGGGATCAACATGGTGAGCTAAGGAAGAGGTGACAACTAAAGGAGACTTAATTTTTTGTGTGTTTTTGATAAAGAAAACAAACTAGTAAAACTATTTTTTTTTGTGTTTTTGATAAAGAAACAAGCAAACAAAGCAAAAAGAAACTAAGCAAAACAAAAATAACAAAGTAAAGAGATTGGTTATGAGGGACTCCCCTTGTGAAGATGTCCTTCACTCCCAAGAAGCGCCAGGAAAAATGCTTGATGGCTCGGTGTTGATGTAGAGCTTGTTGGGAACCCCGAGAGGAAGGTATGATGAGCACATCAGCAAGTTTCCCTCAGTTATGAAACCAAGGTTTAATCGAACCAGTAGGAGCAAGGAAACACCCCAAAGGTGTTGCTAGTTGAGCCTTGGCAGGGCGCGCTACCGGTGCTAGTAGCAACATGGAGACCTGCACAACACAACCACATAACTCTGTCCCCAACTTGCGATGAGGTTGTCAATCTCATCGTGTTTTGCTGAAAACAAAGGATTAAACGTATCGAATGGAAAGAAGTAATAGTTTGCAGAAAGTAAACACAAAGCAGTAAACAATTTGTAGATTGTATGTAAAAGAAAAGGACCGGGATCCATAGTTCACTAGAGGTGGCTCTCCTTAGATAGATAACATGCTGGGTGAACAAATTACAGCAGGGCAATTGCCAAACATCGACAAAGCAATACATGCATATACTAATCATCTTGACTCCTTTGAGATTCGATTGGGCATTACAACATTATACATAGACCGCCATCCAACTACATCTATGACTAATAATCCACCTTCAGGTTATCATCCGAACCCTCCAAAGATTAAGTTGCAAGCAATGATTATTGCTTTTATTTAATCAAGTGTAAAGTAAACAATACGATTGTTCTATGAACAAAGGATTGTTGTTTTCTCCCTAGTAGCAACAGACATCTAGTACCTTAGAGATTTCCACTTCCCAGATTACAGAGGCATGAACCCACTATCGAGCATAAATAACTCTTTGAGTTGCTAGCATCTACTTGGCCAAGATAGCTACTAACAACGGAAAGCATGCAAGATCACAAATAACAAAGACATGATAGAATCAATAATCAATCTTAAATAGCATCTCAATATCCATCGGATCCCCGCAAACACAACATGCAGAATTACAAATAGATGATCTTGATCATGAACGGAGCTCACAAGATCTAAACATGAAAGCACAAAGGAGGAGAACCAGCCATCTAGCTACTACATGGATCCGTAGTCCAAGGATGAACTACTCACGCATCACACCGGAGGCTTGCATGGTGATGAAGAAGGCCTCTGTGGTGAATTCCCTCTCCGTGGTGCCGGAAGAGCTCGATCCCTCCCGATCTAGGGATGGAGATGACGGCGGCTACAGACTCTTTCATGGATTTTTTATCGGGCACTTAAGGTTTTCGTCCCGAGGGCATCTTATAGGCGGAAGGGGAGGCCGAGGGGGTGCCCGAGGTGGCCAGACCACCCCCTGGCACGGGCCAGGCTGGGCCGCGCGGCCAGGTGGTGTGGTGGCCCCCTGGTCCCTCTCCGTCTCGTACTCTGGCATCTGATGACTTCCGGAAAAATACGCACTTTGGCTTTTGTCCCGTCTAATTCCGAGAATATTCATTTTCTGACTTTCCTGGAACCAAAAACAGCAGAAAACATGCACCGCAATCGTGGCTCGTTAATAGGTTAGTCCAAGAAATCATATGAAAAGTACTCCAAAGTGTGGACAAAACACAAGAAAGTGCATAAAACCAAGCATGGAACATCAAAAAGTATAGATACATTTGCAATGTATCAGTTCCCATAGCTTCATCTCAACACTGTCAAAAAATGAGCTAAATACGGATTCTTTCAACTCGATAGTCATTTCCCATAGTTTGTCCAGCGTTTTTTGCATCGATTTGGGCCACTCTGGATCTACCCATTTGACAACACCGCAACTTCTGCCTTGCATCATTGCACGATGTCCTTGACACCATAGAAACCTCCTGCCTGCGTTTCGTCCTTCGAATGCTACAAATTTAGCAGGCACATATCCATGTTTACATACCAGAGATAGTCTGAGTCATACATCGTCTGGTTGGCCTAACACATCATACGCGCATGAGTAAACAGATTAGATCTAGCTCAAAAAATAGATAACTGGCCACAGATGATAAAAATAGAGATGAGACGACTCACATCGAAATCACCGTCCCTCGCTGCTCGACGCTTTCGCCGTCTCCCTTGAACCCATGGCGAGAGGGGAGGGGGGTGGCTGCCGGAGAGGGGATTGGGATGGAGGCGCCGTCGGCTTGCGGCTACGGCAGGATGGGAGTGAAGTGGGGAAAGTGGCTTCGAGGGTAAGGAAGAGAAGTACGGGGAGGAAGAGAAGTAATGGGGACGTGACACTGGGATGTGGCCCACTGAACTCGTGAGACGTGACACTCGCAACAGGGGAGCGCCCGGTGTTGCCAGTTTGTCCAGAGCAAGCGTGGCCAATCATGCCGCAGAACAGCCTACTCGCGGATCGCTCTCACGAAGACCATCCCAATCGTCCAAGCGCCCCAATCGAACGGTATGTAACAATCGTCAAGCAGAACAACTGTGTTAGGGCGTGCCTTTTAGAAGACTCGGTCTAACGTCTACCCATGCAATGACACTTGTGTATCCATGTGTGGTTTGTGAAAAGAACAGACATGCAATCACACTAGGTGGATCCATATGTGGTTTATAGAAGTAACAGACATGCAATGACTCTAGCTGTGATTCATGAAAAGAACAGACAAGCAATGACACTGGTGGATCCATGTGTGGTTCATGAGAATAACACACATCCAATGACACTGGTGGACTCTAGCTGTGGTTCATGAAAAGAACAGACATGCAATGACACTGGTGGATCCATATGTGGTTTGTCTAGAGGAACACACATGCAATGACACTAGGTGTGGTTCATGAAAAGAACAGACATGCAATGACACTTGTGGATCCTTATGTGGTTTGTGAGAAGAACATACATGCAATGACACTAGTGGATCCTTATGTGGTTCATGAAAAGAACTGACATGCAATGACACTGGGTGTGGTTCATGAAAAGAACTAACATGCAATGACACTGGGTGTGGTTCATGAAAAGAACAGACATGCAATGACACCGGTGGATCCATGTGTGGTTTATGGAAGTAACAGACATGCAATGACTCTAGCTATGGTTCATGAAAAGAACAGACATGCGATGACACCGGGTGTGGTTCATGAAAAGAACAGACATGCAATGACACTAGGTGTGGTTCATGAAAAGAACAGACATGCAATGACTCTAGTTGTGGTTCATGAAAAGAACACACATGCAACGACACTGGGTGTGGTTCATGAAAAGAACAGACATGCAATGACACCAGGTGTGGTTCATGAGAACAACATACATGCAATGACACCGGGTGTGGTTCATGAGAACAACATACATGCAATGACACTGGTGGACTCTAGCTGTGGTTCATGAAAAGAACAGACATGCAGTGACACCGGGTGTGGTTCATGAGAAGAACACACATCCAATGACACTGGTGGACTCTAGCTGTGGTTCATGAAAAGAACAGACATGCAGTAACACCGGTGGATCCTCATGTGGTTTGTCTAGAGGAACACACTAGCAATGACACTGGGTGTGGTTCATGAAAAGAACACACATGCAATGACACTGGTGGATCCATGTGTGGTTCATGAGAAGAACACACATCCAATGACACTAGTGGATCCTTATGTGGTTCATGAAAAGAACTGACATGCAATGACACTAGGTGTGGTTCATGAAAAGAACTGACATGCAATGACACTAGGTGTGGTTCATGAAAAGAACAGACATGCAATGACACCGGTGGATCCATGTGTGATTTATGGAAGTAACAGACATGCAATGACTCTAGCTATGGTTAATGAAAAGAATAGACATGCAATGACACCGGGTGTGGTTAATGAAAAGAACACACATGCAATGACACTGGTGGATCCTTATGTGGTTTGTTTAGAACACACATGCAATGACACTGGGTGTGGTTCATGAAAATAACAAAAATGCAATGACACTGGTGGATCCTTATGTGGTTTGTTTAGAGGAACATACATGCAATGACACCGGTGGATCCATGTGTGGTTCATGAGAAGAACACACATCCAATGACACTGGTGGATCCTTATGTGGTTCATGAAAAGAACAGACATGCAGTGACACCGGTGGATCCTTATGTGGTCTTTCTAGAGGAACACACATGCAATGACACCGGGTGTGGTTCATGAAAAGAACAGACATGCAAGGACTTATGTGGTTTGTTTATTAGAACACACATGCAATGACACTAGGTGTGGTTCATGAAAAGAATGGACATGAAATGACACTAGTGGATCCTTATGTGGTTTGTTTAGAGGAACATACATGCAATGACACCGGTGGATCCATGTGTGGTTCATGAGAAGAACACACATCCAATGACACTGGTGGATCCTTATGTGGTTCATGAAAACAACTGACATGCAGTGACACTGGGTGTGGTTCATGAAAAGAACAGACAAGCAATGACACCGGTGGATCCATGTGTGGTTCATGAAAAGAACAAACATGCAGTGACACCGGTGGATCCTTATGTGGTTTGTCTAGAGGAACACACATGCAATGTCACTAGGTGTGGTTCATGAAAAGAACAGACATGCAATGACACTGGTGGATCCTTATGTGGTTTGTGAGAAGAACATACATGCAATGACACCGGTGGATCCTTATGTGGTTCATGAAAAGAACTGACATGCAATGACACTGGGTGTGGTTCATGAAAAGAACTGACATGCAATGACACCGGTGGATCCATGTGTGGTTTATGGAAGTAACAGACATGTAATGATTCTAGCTATGGTTCATGAAAATAATAGACATGCAATGACACCGGGTGTGGTTCATGAAAAGAACAGACATGCAATGACACTGGTGGATCCTTATGTGGTTTGTTTAGAAGAACAGACATGCAATCACACTGGGTGTGGTTCATGATAAGAACAGACATTCAATGACACTGGGTGTGGTTCATGAAAAGAACAGACATGCAATAACACTGGTGGATCCTTATGTGGTTTATTTAGAAGAACACACATGCAATGACACTGGGTGTGGTTCATTAAAAGAACATACATGCAATGACACTAGTGAATCCTTATGTGGTTTGTCTAGAGGAACACACATGCAATGACACTGGTGGATGCATGTGTGGTTCATGAGAAGAACACACATCCAATGACACTGGTGGATCCTTATGTGGTTCATGAAAAGAACTAACATGCAGTGACACTAGGTGTGGTTCATGAGAAGAACACACATCCAATGACACTGGTGGAATCTAGCTGTGGTTCATGAAAAGAACAGACATGCAGTGACACCGGTGGATCCTTATGTGGTTTGCCTAGAGGAACACACATGCAATGACACTAGGTGTGGTTCATGAAAAGAACACACATGCAATGACACTGGTGGATCCATGTGTGGTTCATGAGAAGAGCACGCATCTAATGACACTGGTGGATCCTTATGTGGTTCATGAAAAGAACTGACATGCAATGACACTGAGTGTGGTTCATGAAAAGAACTGACATGTAATGACACTGAGTGTGGTTCATGAAAAGAACAGACATGCAATGACACCGGTGGTTCCATGTGTGGTTTATGGAACGAACACACATGCAATGACACCGGGTGTGGTTCATGAAAAGAACAGACATGCAATGACACCAGGTGTGGTTCATGAAAAGAACAGACATGCAATGACACTGGTGGATCCTTATGTGGTTTGTTTAGAAGAACACACATGCAATGACACTGGGTGTGGTTCATGAAAAGAACAGACATGCAATGACACTGGTGGATCCTTATGTGGTTTGTTTAGAAGAACAAACATGCAATGACACCGGTGGATCCATGTGTGGTTCATGAGAAGAACACACATCCAATGACACTGGTGGATCCTTATGTGGTTCATGAAAAGAACTGACATGTAGTGACATTGGGTGTGGTTCATGAAAGGAACAGACATGCAATGACACTGGGTGTGGTTCATGAAAAAACCCGACATGCAATGACTCTAGGTGTGGTTCATGAAAAGAACACACATGCTATGACACGGGTGGATCCTTATGTGGTTTGTTTAGAAGAACACACATGCAATGACACTGGGTGTGGTTCATGAAAAGAACAGACATGCAATGACACTGGTGGATCCTTATGTGGTTTGTTTAGAGGAACAGACATGCAATGACACCGGTGGATCCATGTGTGGTTCATGAGAAGAACACACATCCAATGACACTGGTGGATCCTTATGTGGTTCATGAAAAAATAGACATGAAGTGACACCGGTGGATCCTTATGTGGTCTGTCTAGAGGAACACACATGCAATGACACTGGGTGTGGTTCATGAAAAGAACAGACATGCAATGACTTATGTTGTTTTTTTAGAAGAACACACATGCAATGACACTAGGTGTGGTTCATGAAAAGAACAGACATGCAATGACACTGGTGGATCCTTATGTGGCTTGTTTAGAGGAACAGACATGCAATGACACTGGTGGATCCATGTGTGGTTCATGAGAAGAACACACATCCAATGACACTGGTGGATCCTTATGTGGTTCATGAAAAGAACTGACATGCAGTGACACTGGGTGTGGTTCATGAAAAGAATTGACAACAATGGCACTGGTGGATCCATGTGTGGTTCATGAAAAGAACAGACATGTAGTGACACCGGTGGATCCTTATGTGCTTTGTCTAGAGGAACACACATGCAATGTCACTAGGTGTGGTTCATGAAAAGAACAGACATGCAATGACACTGGTGGATCCTTATGTGGTTTGTGAGAAGAACAGCCATGCAATAACACTGGTGGATCCTTATGTGGTTCATGAAAAGACACTGGGTGTGGTTCTTGAAAAGAACTGACATGCAATGACACTGGGTGTGGTTCATGAAAAGAACAGACATGCAATGACACCGGTGGATCCATGTGTGGTTTATGGAAGTAACAGACATGCAATGACTTTAGCTGTGGCTCATGAAAAGAACAGACATGCAATGACACCGAGTGTGGTTCATGAAAAGAACAGACATGCAATGACACTGGTGGATCCTTATGTGGTTTGTTTAGAAGAAAACACATGCAATGACATTGGGTGTGGTTCATGAAAAGAACAGACATGCAATGACACTGCGTGTGGTTCATGAAAAGAACGGACATGCAATGACACTGGTGGATCCTTATGTGGTTTGTTTAGAAGAACACACATGCAATGACACTGGGTGTGGTTCATGAAAAGAACATACATGCAATGACACTGGTGGATCCTTATGTGGTTTGTTTAGAGGAACAGACATGCAATGACACCGGTGGATCCATGTGTGGTTCATGAGAAGAGCACACGTCCAATTACACTGGTGGATCCTTATGTGGTTCATGAAAAGAACTGACATTTTGTGACACTGGGTGTGGTTCATGAGAAGAACACACATCCAATGACACTGGTAGACTCGAGCTGTGGTTCATGAAAAGAACAGACATGTAGTGACACCGGTGGATCCTTATGTGGTTTGTCTAGAGGAACACACATGCAATGACACTGGGTGTGGTTCATGAAAAGAACACACATGCAATGACACCGGTGGATCCATGTGTGGTTCATGAGAAGAACACACATCCAATGACACTGGTGGATCCTTATGTGGTTCATGAAAAGAACTGACATGCAATGACACTGGGTGTGGTTTATGAAAAGAACTGACATGCAATGACACTGGGTGTGGTTCGTGAAAAGAATAGACATGCAATGACACCGGTGGATCCATGTGTGGTTTATGGAAGTAACAGACATGCAATGACTCTAGCTCTGGTTCATGAAAAGAACAGGCATGCAATGACACCGGGTGTGGTTCATGAAAAGAACAGACATGCAATGCCACTGGTGGATCCTTATGTGGTTTGTTTATAAGAACACACATGCAATGACATTGGGTGTGGTTCATGAAAAGAATAGACATGCAATGACACTGCGTGTGGTTCATGAAAAGAACGGGCATGCAATCACACTGGTGGATCCTTATGTGGTTTGTTTAGAAGAACACACATGCAATGACACTGGGTGTGGTTCATGAAAAGAACATACATGCAATGACACTGGTGGATCCTTATGTGGTTTGTTTAGAGGAACAGACATGCAATGACACCGGTGGATCCATGTGTGGTTCATGAGAAGAACACACACAATGACACTGGTGGATCCTTATGTGGTTCTTGAAAAGAGCTGACATGCAGTGACACTGGGTGTGGTTCATGAGAAGAACACACATCCAATGACACTGGTGGACTCTAGCTATGGTTCATGAAAAGAACAAACATGCAGTGACACCGGTGGATCCTTATGTGGTTTGTCTAGAGGAACACACATGCAATGACACTAGGTGTGGTTCATGAAAAGAACACACATGCAATGACACTGGTGGATCCATGTGTGGTTCATGAGAAGAACACACATCCAATGACACTGGTGGATCCTTATGTGGTTCATGAAAAGAACTGACATGCAATGACACTGAGTGTGGTTCATGAAAAGAACTGACATGCAATGACACTGAGTGTGGTTCATGAAAAGAACAGACATGCAATGACACCGGTGGTTCCATGTGTGGTTTATGGAACGAACACACATGCAATGACACCGGGTGTGGTTCATGAAAAGAACAGACATGCAATGACACCAGGTGTGGTTCATGAAAAGAACAGACATGCAATGACACTGGTGGATCTTTATGTGGTTTGTTTAGAAGAACACACATGCAATGACACTGGGTGTGGTTCATGAAAAGAATGTATATGTAATGACACTAGTGGATCCTTATGTGGTTTGTTTAGAAGAACACACATCCAATGACACTGGTGGATCCTTATGTGGTTCATGAAAAGAACTGCCATGCAATGACACTGGGTGTGGTTTATGAAAAGAACTGACATGCAATGACACTGGGTGTGGTTCGTGAAAAGAATAGACATGCAATGACACCGGTGGATCCATGTGTGGTTTATGGAAGTAACAGACATGCAATGACTCTAGCTCTGGTTCATGAAAAGAACAGACATGCAATGACACCGGGTGTGGTTCATGAAAAGAACAGACATGCAATGCCACTGGTGGATCCTTATGTGGTTTGTTTATAAGAACACACATGCAATGACATTGGGTGTGGTTCATGAAAAGAATAGACATGCAATGACACTGCGTGTGGTTCATGAAAAGAACGGGCATGCAATCACACTGGTGGATCCTTATGTGGTTTGTTTAGAAGAACACACATGCAATGACACTGGGTGTGGTTCATGAAAAGAACATACATGCAATGACACTGGTGGATCCTTATGTGGTTTTTTTAGAGGAATGACATGCAATGACACCGGTGGATCCATGTGTGGTTCATGAGAAGAACACACAATGACACCGGTGGATCCTTATGTGGTTCTTGAAAAGAACAACATGCAATGACACAGGGTGTGGTTCATGAGTAGAACACACATCCAATGACACTGGTGGACTCTAGCTATGGTTCATGAAAAGAACAAACATGCAGTGACACCGGTGGATCCTTATGTGGTTTGTCTAGAGGAACACACATGCAATGACACTAGGTGTGGTTCATGAAAAGAACACACATGCAATGACACTGGTGGATCCATGTGTGGTTCATGAGAAGAACACACATCCAATGACACTGTGGATCCTTATGTGGTTCATGAAAAGAACTGACATGCAATGACACTGATTGTGGTTCATGAAAAGAACTGACATGCAATGACACTGAGTGTGGTTCATGAAAAGAACAGACATGCAATGACACCGGTGGTTCCATGTGTGGTTTATGGAACGAACACACATGCAATGACACCGGGTGTGGTTCATGAAAAGAACAGACATGCAATGACACGGTGTGGTTCATGAAAAGAATGACATGCAATGACACTGTGGATCCTTATGTGGTTTGTTTAGAAGAACACACATGCAATGACACTGGTGTGGTTCATGAAAAGAATGACATGCAATGACACTGTGGATCCTTATGTGGTTTGTTTAGAAGAACAAACATGCAATGACACCGGTGGATCCATGTGTGGTTCATGAGAAGAACACACATCCAATGACACTGGTGGATCCTTATGTGGTTCATGAAAAGAACTGACATGTAGTGACATTGGGTGTGGTTCATGAAAGGAACAGACATGCAATGACACTGGGTGTTGTTCATGAAAAACACAGACATGCAATGACTCTAGGTGTGGTTCATGAAAAGAACACACATGCTATGACACGGGTGGATCCTTATGTGGTTTGTTTAGAAGAACACACAGGCAATGACACTGGGTGTGGTTCATGAAAAGAACAGACATGCAATGACTCTGGTGGATCCTTATGTGGTTTGTTTAGAGGAACAGACATGCAATGACACCGGTGGATCCATGTGTGGTTCATGAGAAGAACACACATCCAATGACACTGGTGGATCCTTATGTGGTTTATGAAAAGAACTGACATGCAGTGACACTGGGTGTGGTTCATGAAAAGAATTGACAAGCAATGGCACCGGTGGATCCATGTGTGGTTCATGAGAAGAACACACACAATGACACTGGTGGATCCTTATGTGGTTCTTGAAAAGAGCTGACATGCAGTGACACTGGGTGTGGTTCATGAGAAGAACACACATCCAATGACACTGGTGGACTCTAGCTATGGTTCATGAAAAGAACAAACATGCAGTGACACCGGTGGATCCTTATGTGGTTTGTCTAGAGGAACACACATGCAATGACACTAGGTGTGGTTCATGAAAAGAACACACATGCAATGACACTGGTGGATCCATGTGTGGTTCATGAGAAGAACACACATCCAATGACACTGGTGGATCCTTATGTGGTTCATGAAAAGAACTGACATGCAATGACACTGAGTGTGGTTCATGAAAAGAACTGACATGCAATGACACTGAGTGTGGTTCATGAAAAGAACAGACATGCAATGACACCGGTGGTTCCATGTGTGGTTTATGGAACGAACACACATGCAATGACACCGGGTGTGGTTCATGAAAAGAACAGACATGCAATGACACCAGGTGTGGTTCATGAAAAGAACAGACATGCAATGACACTGGTGGATCTTTATGTGGTTTGTTTAGAAGAACACACATGCAATGACACTGGGTGTGGTTCATGAAAAGAACAGACATGTAATGACACTAGTGGATCCTTATGTGGTTTGTTTAGAAGAACACACATCCAATGACACTGGTGGATCCTTATGTGGTTCATGAAAAGAACTGCCATGCAATGACACTGGGTGTGGTTTATGAAAAGAACTGACATGCAATGACACTGGGTGTGGTTCGTGAAAAGAATAGACATGCAATGACACCGGTGGATCCATGTGTGGTTTATGGAAATGAGACATGCAATGACTCTAGCTCTGGTTCATGAAAAGAACAGACATGCAATGACACCGGGTGTGGTTCATGAAAAGAACAGACATGCAATGCCACTGGTGGATCCTTATGTGGTTTGTTTATAAGAACACACATGCAATGACATTGGGTGTGGTTCATGAAAAGAATAGACATGCAATGACACTGCGTGTGGTTCATGAAAAGAACGGGCATGCAATCACACTGGTGGATCCTTATGTGGTTTGTTTAGAAGAACACACATGCAATGACACTGGGTGTGGTTCATGAAAAGAACATACATGCAATGACCTTTGGTGGATCCTTATGTGGTTTTTAGAGGAACAGGACATGCAATGACACGGTGGATCCATGTGTGGTTCATGAAGAACACACACACAATGACACTGGTGGATCCTTATGTGGTTCTTGAAAAGAACTAACATGCATGACACTGGGTGTGGTTCATGAGAAGAACACACATCCAATGACACCGTGGACTCTAGCTATGGTTCATGAAAAGAACAAACATGCGGTGACAGTGGATCCTTATGTGGTTTGTCTAGAGGAACACACATGCAATGACACTAGGTGTGGTTCATGAAAAGAACACACATGCAATGACACTGGTGGATCCATGTGTGGTTCATGAGAAGAACACACATCCAATGACACTGGTGGATCCTTATGTGGTTCATGAAAAGAACTGACATGCAATGACACTGAGTGTGGTTCATGAAAAGAACTGACATGCAATGACACTGAGTGTGGTTCATGAAAAGAACAGACATGCAATGACACCGGTGGTTCCATGTGGTTTATGGAACGAACACACATGCAATGACACCGGGTGTGGTTCATGAAAAGAACAGACATGCAATGACACCAGGTGTGGTTCATGAAAAGAACAGACATGCAATGACACTGGTGGATCCTTATGTGGTTTGTTTAGAAGAACACACATGCAATGACATTGGGTGTGGTTCATGAAAAGAACAGACATGCAATGACACTGGTGGATCCTTATGTGGTTTGTTTAGAAGAACAAACATGCAATGACACCGGTGGATCCATGTGTGGTTCATGAGAAGAACACACATCCAATGACACTGGTGGATCCTTATGTGGTTCATGAAAAGAACTGACATGTAGTGACATTGGGTGTGGTTCATGAAAGGAACAGACATGCAATGACACTGGGTGTTGTTCATGAAAAACACAGACATGCAATGACTCTAGGTGTGGTTCATGAAAAGAACACACATGCTATGACACGGGTGGATCCTTATGTGGTTTGTTTAGAAGAACACATGCAATGATGACCTGGGTGTGGTTCATGAAAAGAATGGACATGCAATGACTCGGTGGATCCTTCTGTGGTTTGTTTAGAGGAATAGACATGCAATGACACCGGTGGATCCATGTGTGGTTCATGAGAAGAACACACATCCAATGACACTGGTGGATCCTTATGTGGTTCATGAAAAAATAGACATGAAGTGACACCGGTGGATCCTTATGTGGTCTGTCTAGAGGAACACACATGCAATGACACTGGGTGTGGTTCATGAAAAGAACAGACATGCAATGACTTATGTTGTTTGTTTAGAAGAACACACATGCAATGACACTAGGTGTGGTTCATGAAAAGAACAGACATGCAATGACACTGGTGGATCCTTATGTGGCTTGTTTAGAGGAACAGACATGCAATGACACCGGTGGATCCATGTGTGGTTCATGAGAAGAACACACATCCAATGACACTGGTGGATCCTTATGTGGTTTATGAAAAGAACTGACATGCAGTGACACTGGGTGTGGTTCATGAAAAGAATTGACAAGCAATGGCACCGGTGGATCCATGTGTGGTTCATGAAAAGAACAGACATGTAGTGACACCGGTGGATCCTTATGCTTTGTCTAGGAACACACATGCAATGTCACTAGGTGTGGTTCATGAAAAACAGACATGCAATGACACTGGTGGATCCTTATGTGGTTTGTGAGAAGAACAGCCATGCAATAACACTGGTGGATCCTTATGTGGTTCATGAAAAGACACTGGGTGTGGTTCATGAAAAGAACTGACATGCAATGACACTAGGTGTGGTTCATGAAAAACAGACATGCAATGACACGGTGGATCCATGTGTGGTTTATGGAAATGCAGACATGCAATGACTTTAGGTATGGTTCATGAAAAGAAACGAGACATGCAATGACACCGAGTGTGGTTCATGAAAAGAAACAGATGCAATGACACCGGTGGATCCTTATGTGGTTTATTTAGAAGAAACACATGCAATGACATTGGGTGTGGTTCATGAAAAGAACAGACATGCAATGACACTGCGTGTGGTTCATGAAAAGAACGGACATGCAATGACACTGGTGGATCCTTATGTGGTTTGTTTAGAAGAACACGCATGCAATGACACTGGGTGTGGTTCATGAATAGAACATACATGCAATGACCTTTGGTGGATCCTTATGTGGTTTGTTTAGAGGAACAGGACATGCAATGACCGGTGGATCCATGTGTGGTTCATGAGAAAACACACGTCAATGATACCGGTGGATCCTTATGTGGTTCATGAAAAGAACCGACATGCAGTGACACTGGGTGTGGTTCATGAGAAGAACACACATCCAATGACCTGGTAGACTCATTTGTGGTTCATGAAAAGAAACGGACATGTAGTGACACCGGTGGATCCTTATGTGGTTTGTCTAGAGGAACACATGCAATGACACTGGGTGTGGTTCATGAAAAGAACACACATGCAATGACACCGGTGGATCCATGTGTGGTTCATGAGAAGAACACACATCCAATGACACTGGTGGATCCTTATGTGGTTCATGAAAAGAACTGCCATGCAATGACACTGGGTGTGGTTTATGAAAAGAACTGACATGCAATGACACTGGGTGTGGTTCATGAGAAGAACACACATCCAATGACACTGGTAGACTCGAGCTGTGGTTCATGAAAAGAACAGACATGTAGTGACACCGGTGGATCCTTATGTGGTTTGTCTAGAGGAACACACATGCAATGACACTGGGTGTGGTTCATGAAAAGAACACACATGCAATGACACCGGTGGATCCATGTGTGGTTCATGAGAAGAACACACATCCAATGACACTGGTGGATCCTTATGTGGTTCATGAAAAGAACTGACATGCAATGACACTGGGTGTGGTTTATGAAAAGAACTGACATGCAATGACACTGGGTGTGGTTCGTGAAAAGAATAGACATGCAATGACACCGGTGGATCCATGTGTGGTTTATGGAAGTAACAGACATGCAATGACTCTAGCTCTGGTTCATGAAAAGAACAGGCATGCAATGACACCGGGTGTGGTTCATGAAAAGAACAGACATGCAATGCCACTGGTGGATCCTTATGTGGTTTGTTTATAAGAACACACATGCAATGACATTGGGTGTGGTTCATGAAAAGAATAGACATGCAATGACACTGCGTGTGGTTCATGAAAAGAACGGGCATGCAATCACACTGGTGGATCCTTATGTGGTTTGTTTAGAAGAACACACATGCAATGACACTGGGTGTGGTTCATGAAAAGAACATACATGCAATGACACTGGTGGATCCTTATGTGGTTTGTTTAGAGGAACACATGCAATGACACGGTGGATCCCTGTGTGGTTCATGAGAAGAACACACACAATGACACTGGTGGATCCTTATGTGGTTCTTGAAAAGAGCTGACATGCAGTGACACTGGGTGTGGTTCATGAGAAGAACACACATCCAATGACACTGGTGGACTCTAGCTATGGTTCATGAAAAGAACAAACATGCAGTGACACCGGTGGATCCTTATGTGGTTTGTCTAGAGGAACACACATGCAATGACACTAGGTGTGGTTCATGAAAAGAACACACATGCAATGACACTGGTGGATCCATGTGTGGTTCATGAGAAGAACACACATCCAATGACCCGGGTGGACCCTCATGTGGTTCATGAAAAGAACTGACATGCAATGACACTGAGTGTGGTTCATGAAAAGAACTGACATGCAATGACACTGAGTGTGGTTCATGAAAAGAACAGACATGCAATGACACCGGTGGTTCCATGTGTGGTTTATGGAACGAACACACATGCAATGACACCGGGTGTGGTTCATGAAAAGAACAGACATGCAATGACACCGGGTGTGGTTCATGAAAAGAATAGACATGCAATGACACTAGTGGATCCTTATGTGGTTTATGGAAGTAACAGACATGCAATGACTCTAGCTCTGGTTCATGAAAAGAACAGACATGCAATGACACCGGGTGTGGTTCATGAAAAGAACAGACATGCAATGCCACTGGTGGATCCTTATGTGGTTTGTTTATAAGAACACACATGCAATGACATTGGGTGTGGTTCATGAAAAGAATAGACATGCAATGACACTGCGTGTGGTTCATGAAAAGAACGGGCATGCAATCACACTGGTGGATCCTTATGTGGGTTGTTTAGAAGAACAAACAAGCTATGACACTGGGTTTGGTTCATGAAAAGAACATAAATGCAATGACCTTTGGTGGATCCTTATGTGGTTTTTAGAGGAACAGACATGCAATGACACCGGTGGATCCATGTGTGGTTCATGAGAAGAACACACACAATGACACTGGTGGATCCTTATGTGGTTCTTGAAAAGAACTAACATGCAGTGACACTGGGTGTGGTTCATGAGAAGAACACACATCCAATGACACTGGTGGACTCTAGCTATGGTTCATGAAAAGAACAAACATGCAGTGACACCGGTGGATCCTTATGTGGTTTGTCTAGAGGAACACACATGCAATGACACTAGGTGTGGTTCATGAAAAGAACACACATGCAATGACACTGGTGGATCCATGTGTGGTTCATGAGAAGAACACACATCCAATGACACTGGTGGATCCTTATGTGGTTCATGAAAAGAACTGACATGCAATGACACTGATTGTGGTTCATGAAAAGAACTGACATGCAATGACACTGAGTGTGGTTCATGAAAAGAACAGACATGCAATGACACCGGTGGTTCCATGTGTGGTTTATGGAACGAACACACATGCAATGACACCGGGTGTGGTTCATGAAAAGAACAGACATGCAATGACACCAGGTGTGGTTCATGAAAAGAACAGACATGCAATGACACTGGTGGATCCTTATGTGGTTTGTTTAGAAGAACACACATGCAATGACACTGGGTGTGGTTCATGAAAAGAACAGACATGCAATGACACTGGTGGATCCTTATGTGGTTTGTTTAGAAGAACAAACATGCAATGACACCGGTGGATCCATGTGGTTCATGAGAAGAACACACATCCAATGACACTGGTGGATCCTTATGTGGTTCATGAAAAGAACTGACATGTAGTGACATTGGGTGTGGTTCATGAAAGGAACAGACATGCAATGACACTGGGTGTTGTTCATGAAAAACACAGACATGCAATGACTCTAGGTGTGGTTCATGAAAAGAACACACATGCTATGACACGGGTGGATCCTTATGTGGTTTGTTTAGAAGAACACGAGCAATGACCTGGGTGTGGTTCATGAAAAGAACAGACATGCAATGACTCTGGTTGATCCTTATGTGGTTTGTTTAGAGGAACAGACATGCAATGACACCGGTGGATCCATGTGTGGTTCATGAGAAGAACACACATCCAATGACACTGGTGGATCCTTATGTGGTTTATGAAAAGAACTGACATGCAGTGACACTGGGTGTGGTTCATGAAAAGAATTGACAAGCAATGGCACCGGTGGATCCATGTGTGGTTCATGAGAAGAACACACACAATGACACTGGTGGATCCTTATGTGGTTCTTGAAAAGAGCTGACATGCAGTGACACTGGGTGTGGTTCATGAGAAGAACACACATCCAATGACACTGGTGGACTCTAGCTATGGTTCATGAAAAGAACAAACATGCATTGACACGTGTGGATCCTTATGTTGTTTGTCTAGAGGAACACACATGCAATGACACTAGGTGTGGTTCATGAAAAGAACACACATGCAATGACACTGGTGGATCCATGTGTGGTTCATGAGAAGAACACACATCCAATGACACTGGTGGATCCTTATGTGGTTCATGAAAAGAACTGACATGCAATGACACTGAGTGTGGTTCATGAAAAGAACTGACATGCAATGACACTGAGTGTGGTTCATGAAAAGAACAGACATGCAATGACACCGGTGGTTCCATGTGTGGTTTAAGGAACTAACAAACATGCAATGACACCGGTGTGGTTCATGAAAAAACAGACATGCAATGACACGGTGTGGTTCATGAAAAAATGGACATGCAATGACACTGGTGGATCTTTATGTGGTTTGTTTAGAAGAACACACATGCAATGACACTGGGTGTGGTTCATGAAAAGAACAGACATGTAATGACACTAGTGGATCCTTATGTGGTTTGTTTAGAAGAACACACATCCAATGACACTGGTGGATCCTTATGTGGTTCATGAAAAGAACTGCCATGCAATGACACTGGGTGTGGTTTATGAAAAGAACTGACATGCAATGACACTGGGTGTGGTTCGTGAAAAGAATAGACATGCAATGACACCGGTGGATCCATGTGTGGTTTATGGAAGTAACAGACATGCAATGACTCTAGCTCTGGTTCATGAAAAGAACAGACATGCAATGACACCGGGTGTGGTTCATGAAAAGAACAGACATGCAATGCCACTGGTGGATCCTTATGTGGTTTGTTTATAAGAACACACATGCAATGACATTGGGTGTGGTTCATGAAAAGAATAGACATGCAATGACACTGCGTGTGGTTCATGAAAAGAACGGGCATGCAATCACACTGGTGGATCCTTATGTGGTTTGTTTAGAAGAACACACATGCAATGACACTGGGTGTGGTTCATGAAAAGAACATACATGCAATGACACTGGTGGATCCTTATGTGGTTTTTTTAGAGGAACAGACATGCAATGACACCGGTGGATCCATGTGTGGTTCATGAGAAGAACACACACAATGACACTGGTGGATCCTTATGTGGTTCTTGAAAAGAACTAACATGCAGTGACACTGGGTGTGGTTCATGAGAAGAACACACATCCAATGACACTGGTGGACTCTAGCTATGGTTCATGAAAAGAACAAACATGCAGTGACACCGGTGGATCCTTATGTGGTTTGTCTAGAGGAACACATGCAATGACACTAGGTGTGGTTCATGAAAAGAACACACATGCAATGACACTGGTGGATCCATGTGTGGTTCATGAGAAGAACACACATCCAATGACACTGGTGGATCCTTATGTGGTTCATGAAAAGAACTGACATGCAATGACACTGATTGTGGTTCATGAAAAGAACTGACATGCAATGACACTGAGTGTGGTTCATGAAAAGAACAGACATGCAATGACACCGGTGGTTCCATGTGTGGTTTATGGAACGAACACACATGCAATGACACCGGGTGTGGTTCATGAAAAGAACAGACATGCAATGACACCAGGTGTGGTTCATGAAAAGAACAGACATGCAATGACACTGGTGGATCCTTATGTGGTTTGTTTAGAAGAACACACATGCAATGACACTGGGTGTGGTTCATGAAAAGAACAGACATGCAATGACACTGGTGGATCCTTATGTGGTTTGTTTAGAAGAACAAACATGCAATGACACCGGTGGATCCATGTGTGGTTCATGAGAAGAACACACATCCAATGACACTGGTGGATCCTTATGTGGTTCATGAAAAGAACTGACATGTAGTGACATTGGGTGTGGTTCATGAAAGGAACAGACATGCAATGACACTGGGTGTTGTTCATGAAAAACACAGACATGCAATGACTCTAGGTGTGGTTCATGAAAAGAACACACATGCTATGACACGGGTGGATCCTTATGTGGTTTGTTTAGAAGAACACACAGGCAATGACACTGGGTGTGGTTCATGAAAAGAACAGACATGCAATGACTCTGGTGGATCCTTATGTGGTTTGTTTAGAGGAACAGACATGCAATGACACCGGTGGATCCATGTGTGGTTCATGAGAAGAACACACATCCAATGACACTGGTGGATCCTTATGTGGTTCATGAAAAAATAGACATGAAGTGACACCGGTGGATCCTTATGTAGTGCATCTGAGGAACACACATGCAATGACACTGGGTGTGGTTCATGAAAAGAACAGACATGCAATGACTTATGTTGTTTGTTTAGAAGAACACACATGCAATGACACTAGGTGTGGTTCATGAAAAGAACAGACATGCAATGACACTGGTGGATCCTTATGTGGCTTGTTTAGAGGAACAGACATGCAATGACACCGGTGGATCCATGTGTGGTTCATGAGAAGAACACACATCCAATGACACTGGTGGATCCTTATGTGGTTTATGAAAAGAACTGACATGCAGTGACACTGGGTGTGGTTCATGAAAAGAATTGACAAGCAATGGCACCGGTGGATCCATGTGTGGTTCATGAAAAGAACAGACATGTAGTGACACCGGTGGATCCTTATGTGCTTTGTCTAGAGGAACACACATGCAATGTCACTAGGTGTGGTTCATGAAAAGAACAGACATGCAATGACACTGGTGGATCCTTATGTGGTTTGTGAGAAGAACAGCCATGCAATAACACTGGTGGATCCTTATGTGGTTCATGAAAAGACACTGGGTGTGGTTCATGAAAAGAACTGACATGCAATGACACTGGGTGTGGTTCATGAAAAGAACAGACATGCAATGACACCGGTGGATCCATGTGTGGTTTATGGAAGTAACAGACATGCAATGACTTTAGCTGTGGTTCATGAAAAGAACAGACATGCAATGACACCGAGTGTGGTTCATGAAAAGAACAGACATGCAATGACACTGGTGGATCCTTATGTGGTTTATTTAGAAGAAAACACATGCAATGACATTGGGTGTGGTTCATGAAAAGAACAGACATGCAATGACACTGCGTGTGGTTCATGAAAAGAACGGACATGCAATGACACTGGTGGATCCTTATGTGGTTTGTTTAGAAGAACACACATGCAATGACACTGGGTGTGGTTCATGAATAGAACATACATGCAATGACACTGGTGGATCCTTATGTGGTTTGTTTAGAGGAACAGACATGCAATGACACCGGTGGATCCATGTGTGGTTCATGAGAAGAGCACACGTCCAATGACACTGGTGGATCCTTATGTGGTTCATGAAAAGAACTGACATGCAGTGACACTGGGTGTGGTTCATGAGAAGAACACACATCCAATGACACTGGTAGACTCGAGCTGTGGTTCATGAAAAGAACAGACATGTAGTGACACCGGTGGATCCTTATGTGGTTTGTCTAGAGGAACACACATGCAATGACACTGGGTGTGGTTCATGAAAAGAACACACATGCAATGACACCGGTGGATCCATGTGTGGTTCATGAGAAGAACACACATCCAATGACACTGGTGGATCCTTATGTGGTTCATGAAAAGAACTGCCATGCAATGACACTGGGTGTGGTTTATGAAAAGAACTGACATGCAATGACACTGGGTGTGGTTCGTGAAAAGAATAGACATGCAATGACACCGGTGGATCCATGTGTGGTTTATGGAAATGAGACATGCAATGACTCTAGCTACGGTTCATGAAAAAACGGACATGCAATGACACGGTGTGGTTCATGAAAAGAAACAGACATGCAATGCCACGTGGATCCTTATGTGGTTTGTTTATAAGAACACATGCAATGACATTGGGTGTGGTTCATGAAAAGAATAGACATGCAATGACACTGCGTGTGGTTCATGAAAAGAACGGGCATGCAATCACACTGGTGGATCCTTATGTGGTTTGTTTAGAAGAACACACATGCTATGACACTGGGTGTGGTTCATGAAAAGAACATACATGCAATGACACTGGTGGATCCTTATGTGGTTTGTTTAGAGGAACAGACATGCAATGACACCGGTGGATCCATGTGTGGTTCATGAGAAGAACACACACAATGACACTGGTGGATCCTTATGTGGTTCTTGAAAAGAACTGACATGCAGTGACACTGGGTGTGGTTCATGAGAAGAACACACATCCAATGACACTGGTGGACTCTAGCTATGGTTCATGAAAAGAACAAACATGCAGTGACACCGGTGGATCCTTATGTGGTTTGTCTAGAGGAACACACATGCAATGACACTAGGTGTGGTTCATGAAAAGAACACACATGCAATGACACTGGTGGATCCATGTGTGGTTCATGAGAAGAACACACATCCAATGACACTGGTGGATCCTTATGTGGTTCATGAAAAGAACTGACATGCAATGACACTGGGTGTGGTTCATGAAAAGAACTGACATGCAATGACTTATGTGGTTTGTTTAGAACACACATGCAATGACACTATGTGTGGTTCATGAAAAGAACAGACAAGCAATGACACTTGTGGATCCTTATGTGGCTTGTTTAGAGGAACAGACATGCAATGACACCGGTGGATCCATGTGTGGTTCATGAGAAGAACACACATCCAATGACACTGGTGGATCCTTATGTGGTTCATGAAAGGAACTGACATGCAGTGACACTGGGTGTGGTTCATGAAAAGAACAGACAAGCAATCACACCGGTGGATCCATGTGTGGTTCATGAAAAGAACAGACATGCAGTGGCACCGGTGGATCCTTATGTGCTTTGTCTAGAGGAACACACATGGAATGTCACTGGGTGTGGTTCATGAAAAGAACAGACATGCAATGACACTGGTGGATCCTTATGTGGTTTGTGAGAAGAACAGACATGCAATAACACTAGTGGATCCTGATGTGGTTCATGAAAAGAATTGACATGCAATGACAATGGGTGTGGTTCATGAAAAGAACTGGCATGCAATGACATTGGGTGTGGTTCATGAAAAGAATAGACATGCAATGACACCGGTGGATCCATGTGTGGTTTATGGAAGTAAGAGACATGCAATGACTTTAGCTGTGGTTCATGAAAAGAACAGACATGCAATGACACCGGGTGTGGTTCATGAAAAGAACAGACATGCAATGCCACTGGTGGATCCTTATGTGGTTTGTTTAGAAGAACACACATGCAATGACATTGGGTGTGGTTCATGAAAAGAACAGACATGCAATGACACTGCGTGTGGTTCATGAAAAGAATGGACATGCAATGACACTGGTGGATCCTTATGTGGTTTGTTTAGAAGAACACACATGCAATGACACTGGGTGTGGTTCATGAAAAGAACATACATGCAATGACACTGGTGGATCCTTATGTGGTTTGTTTAGAGGAACATACATGCAATGACACCGGTGGATCCATGTGTGGTTCATGAGAAGTACACACATCCAATGACACTGGTGGATCCTTATGTGGTTCATGAAAAGAACTGACATGCAGTGACACTGGGTGTGGTTCATGAGAAGAACACACATCCAATGACACTGGTGGACTCTAGCTGTGGTTCATGAAAAGAACAGACATGCAGTGACACCGGTGGATCCTTATGTGGTTTGTCTAGAGGAACACACATGCAATGACACTAGGTGTGGTTCATGAAAAGAACACACATGTAATGACACTGGTGGATCCATGTGTGGTTCATGAGAAGAACACGCATCCAATGACACTGGTGGATCCTTATGTGGTTCATGAAAAGAATTGACATGCAATGACACTGGGTGTGGTTCATGAAAAGAACTGACATGCAATGACACTCGGTGTGGTTCGTGAAAAGAACAGACATGCAATGACACCGGTGGATCCATGTGTGGTTTATGGAAGTAACAGACATGCAATGACTCTAGTTGTGGTTCATGAAAAGAACAGACATGCAATGACACCGGGTGTGGTTCATGAAAAGAACAGACATGCAATGCCACTGGGGGATCCTTATGTGGTTTGTTTAGAAGAACACACATGCAATCACACTGGGTGTGGTTCATGAAAAGAACAGACATGCAATGACACTGCGTGTGGTTCATGAAAAGAACGGACATGCAATGACACTGGTGGATCCTTATGTGGTTTGTTTAGAAGAACACACATGCAATGACACTGGGTGTGGTTCATGAAAAGAACATACATGCAATGACACTGGTGGATCCTTATGTGGTTTGTTTAGAGGAACAGACATGCAATGACACCGGTGGATCCATGTGTGGTTCATGAGAAGAACACACATCCAATGACACTAGTGGATCCTTATGTGGTTCATGAAAAGAACTGACATGCAGTGACACTGGGTGTGGTTCATGAGAAGAACACACATCCAATGACACTGGTGGACTCTAGCTATGGTTCATGAAAAGAATAGACATGCAGTGACACCGGTGGATCCTTATGTGGTTTGCCTAGAGGAACACACATGCAATGACACTGGGTGTGATTCGTGAAAAGAACACACATGCAATGACACTGGTGGATCCATGTGTGGTTCGTGAGAAGAGCACGCATCTAATGACACTGGTGGATCCTTATGTGGTTCATGAAAAGAACTGACATGCAATGACACTGAGTGTGGTTCATGAAAAGAACTGACATGCAATGACACTGGGTGTGGTTCATGAAAAGAACAGACATGCAATGACACCGGTGGTTCCATGTGTGGTTTATGGAACAAACACACATGCAATGACACCGGGTGTGGTTCATGAAAAGAACAGACATGCAATGACTTATGTGGTTTGTTTAGAAGAACGCACATGCAATGACACTTGGTGTGGTTCATGAAAAGAACAAACATGCAATGACACCGGTGGATCCTTATGTGGTTTGTTTAGAGGAACAGACATGCAATGACACCGGTGGATCCATGTGTGGTTCATGAGAAGAACACACATCCAATGACACTGGTGGATCCTTATGTGGTTCATGAAAAGAACTGAAATGCAGTGACACTGGGTGTGGTTCATGAAAAGAACAGACATGCAATGACACCGGTGGATCCATGTGTGGTTCATGAAAAGAACAAACATGCAGTGACACCGGTGGATCCTTATGTGGTTTGTCTAGAGGAACAGACATGCAATCACACATGTGGATCCATGTGTGGTTTATGAGAAGAACACACATCCATTAAACTCTAGTGGATCTATCTTGGCATAATTTGATGTATTCCACGATGTATTTCATTGTATAAGACACTTTCCATTTTTATACTACTCAGTTTTGCCCTTGGTTTTATGTGGTACTACTTAGTTTTGCCCCCGTCTCTCTATCTTTCATAGAAGCATAAACCTATGCTCACCCTGTTTGCTACTCCCTGATTGGGTGTCAGAGTTGTCACGCGGATCGTGCGCACCAACCGTTGATTCTGTGCGATCCAACGATGATCGTTGCACACGTCGTGCCCTTCACAGTAGAGCGTGAGACAGAACGAACGTCTCCCTCCACGAGACTTCTATAACAAGGAACACGATGCCGTCCATGGAAAAAGTCGTCGAGCGGTCATGTCAAGTTTAATCAAGTCTGAAAAACCTACTACTGCTACTACAACTCATGCACAGGGCAACGGGGTCATCGAGTGCACGGTTGTCGACGGGACGCTGCAATTTATTGCCACTTGATTTTAATAAGACATATCGCATTTTTACGCAGCACTCTCAATCTCACTTCCAACTGGGCCCTACCGTTAGTAACTTCCATGAGTCAAAGGCCCCCCTCGAGTAGATCTAACGTTGCTAGAAATTAGTTCCATGCCACTTGCATGCAGTGGAATCGAGGTCTGCCATGAGCGTGTTTTCAATGCATCTCTAAAGTGGAGATCGTGGCTGTTTCAAAAAAGGGAACCGAAAAAAGGGTCGAGATCATGGTAGCCCCCCGTGTTGGAAATATGCCCTAGAGACAAATAGGAGTAAGGACTATTATCATATTTCATATAGTTTATGATTAAGTTTTATATCATGCTATAACTGTATTGAGTGTAAACATCAATACACGTGTGATATACAAACAAACCAGGGGTTCCGAGTGAAACTCTAGTCACTGGTTCATTGGTCAACAGATGATCATGTTTCCTGATCACATGGCATTTATGCCAGTTGGAAATGAGGTCATCTCATTCTGAGAATGAGATGATGAACCAATACCCAACCTAAACATCGTGATTCGATCATGTCACGAAGTTCAAGTTATGATGATTAGAAATGGATCCTCGTAGACTATTCCTTAGACCATGAGGCTATATCAATCACTGTCTCCCGAGAATGCTTAGATAGCATCAAAAGCCATCTGGTAAAACGATGGTTATAAAGGTGTGTTCAGGTATTCGGAGGCAACCGTAGAGGCAATATATGTCAAGAGCGGGATTTGTCCGTCCATGTGACGGGAAGATACTCAAGGGCCCACTCGGAGAGGTTATATCCAATAGCTGCGCAGCGTGTGATTAGATCACGGGGATATCACTTGTGAGAACGAGTCAAGTAGCATTGTTCGGTAACGAGATTGAACACGACATGGTGATGTCATTGATCAGATCTCGGGCAATGCAAGTATCAAGAGACAAAGGGGATAAGACACGACTGTCCCGGTTCAAACGACGAAAGATCTTCATGGAATGCACAGGGGTCACATGGCCATCCAGGTCCCTCTGTTGATCATTGGTGCGGGAGTGTCGACCATGCAGGTGTTCCCAAACCGTGGGGTATCACGCTTAAGGGCTTGATGATGCTTAGAGAGTGTTTATAGGATCAGTAGAATCACCGAAGAAAAGAAGGGAGAAAACCGGAAGGGTTTCGGTAAGTCTGGAGGATGTCCAGAGTGGAGGTGGAAGGCGTTCCATGGCCACGGAGATTGAATAATATGTGAATGAATGTTAAATGTTGATTTAATCATTTATTCATAATTATTTAATAAAGAGAAAATCAATTAAAAGGTCAAAAGGCTCAATGGGCCAATTTCGGAGGGAGAGGGCCCATTAGGGGAAAGGAGAGAGGGAGGACGGACCAAGGGGGAGGCCGGCTGGGCCTTGCCCTGCCCACTAGGGGCTGGCCGGCGGCCACCCCACCCCCTCCTCTCCCACCCCGGGACTTGAGGGGAGGTAGTACCTCCCCTCCCCCTATATAAAGTGGGGTATTTGGCCTAGAAAAGACACCCAATAATCAATAAAGGTCTCCCCACTTTTGGGAGGACCTCTAATTGATATTTTCTCTCTCCCCTCTCTCTCTCGTGACCGTGGTCCCAAGTCTGGATCACTTGGCGAGATACATCTTCACCTGAGCGCCTGCCGCTTCTTGGATTCGGATCCGGGAGCTCTACTTCCACAACTGCTGCTAGATCGGGGAAGCGGGAGTCATCGTCAGGCACTAGACGTGTGTAACTCCCTGCTAGGTGTCGCACTTGAGGCACTCAAGTCGTTGGAGCCAGAAGGAGCGCAAGGACTTCATCACGACCTTGAGGTCGGCTTCGGCTCGTCTACATTAACCACGCTCTCCTGAGCGTTGACAACGCTTTTCGGTCTTCAAGGGTAAGTTCGCGAAAAGCCCCTCCCGTTACTATATTACTAATAGATAGGTCCTGGCAGCTTCAAGGGTTTAGGGGCGTAGAGTAAAATTTATTGTTTTTATGCGCGAAACCCCTACAGTGGTATCAGAGCTAGATCTATGCGTAGTAATGCTAGTACGGGTAGAACACATGAGATGTAGCGTATGGGCATTGATCTTTTAGTTGTTACCCTCCCACGTGTACTTGTGTATACCGCAGTAATGCTTGATGAAGCGGCCTCCAACCGACTTTACGCGTTCATTCGCGAGACTGGTCCACGCTTGACATACGGCTTGTACCGTATAAAGTGGCTTAGGGGGGGGGTCTGTCTCTCTCGCATTAGTTGGTATACCATTTGCAACGGAGGGCCCCGAAAGGGGTGTAGTATAGACAACTACTTGATCAGCGTTGTGCTGAAAGTTCATAGGTAAGAACGGTTCTTGTGCGAAAGCCCATTCAGCCACGTAAAACATGCAAAGATAAAGTAGAAGCGTCTAACTTTGTTTTGCAGGGGGGGCGTTGCTTTGTGATATGGTTGTGGCAAAGGTAAAGTAATTACCTTTTGTTGCATAGTAGTAGATAGTCACGAAGGTGACGAACTACCATCTTATGATGACGGTACCACAGTATCTGTCTGGCGCGGAACCCTGGCGCCGGAACCCGGTGACGGTGGATGAAGATCACGACGTGAAGGACCATATCACATAGCATTTACATTCAATGTTATTGTTTGTATGTCTTATTGTGTGCTAGTATTAGATACTCGACGGTAGCCTAATAAGATGATCCCTGTTAAAATTACCAACGATTGTGTTCCCCCTTAGTGTGCACCACCAAGAAAGTTCTTCGGTATGAGGCGATCCAGGGTGACAGGCCTGGGTGTCATACATATCTACGTTCACATACAGTGGGTGTAAGCCATGTTGCACAACGAATACACTAAGGTTGAGTTGGCGAGCCTAGCACGCTAGAGAAGCGTGGCCTCAGAATGCGGATGGTCGAAAGATTGAGCACGAGTCGCATGAATGATGTGACCGACACTTAGCGTCCACCCTTGAACCCACATTGATGGCCGTGACGATCGGGGGAGATGTGGCTGATAGGGGTCGTGTTATCACTAGGAACCCTCATTAGGGATAGGTGTTTCTGAGTGGAGTTACTATTAACTCATTTAATTATAAACTTAGTCTAAATTCCTTTTGCAATTATAAATGTAGATGGGCTCTTTCGTGTTGACAACTAAATGGTTAGAAGGAGAGAAGCTCAGATTAGATGGATCGAACTTCTCCATTTGGGTTGCCAGTCTCCATGTTCTCCTTAGCGAGAACGCCATTGTCATTGTATTGGGAACGACAGTACCTAAGAAGGTTAGATAGAGGTGTGGGGACTAGCAGGGAAGCTATTGACGGCGTCCGCAGGCGGGATTGGATACAAGCAAGCATAGCAGGACGCAGGAAGTACCCAGGTTCGGAGCCCTCGTGATGAGGTAAAACTCCTACTCCTGCTGATCTGACTATGAGAGGGATATGCGAACTACAAGCGCTCCTGGAGCTATATTCTCTAGCTAGTGCCTTAAATGCAATGAGACCAACCCTTTCTACTAAGGCCTTGCCTCTCCTTATATAGGCAGAGAGGCAAAGGTCTCACTGGCCAGTCCGACTAGCGGGCCCCACAGGCGGGTCCCAACCGGCTGGTCATCTATAGTATTCGGTATGGTATGTCACATCGGAGTATGAGCGGTATGGCTGTCGTAGACACAGTGAAGCGCCGTCTGAGCGCTGTCGTCAAAGTGCCCTTGTTCTGCGTCATCCCCACAAAGTCTTCGGTATGGCCGGGTAGTTGCCGGTCTTGTCATCGTACAGGGCGTACCGTGCACTGATACACACGTTGTCCTGTCTCGCTGATTGGTTCTGGCTACGTCGCCGTAGCCGGCTACTTCTTGCTGATCCGGCTACCATGCGATAGCCGGCCTGTCTTGCCTTGTCCGGCTGCCTCTGGTCAGCCGGAAGCGATCCGACTGCTCAGTTTCTTGTCAGTTGGGGGTACCTGGGGATCATCCCCCCGACACTAGCCCCCAAGTGCGTGTGGATTCCGCCCTTAGGCGAAATGTGCACGCGCTCCCTCCTGATTTTGAATTTGCGTCTGGCTATGCCTGGCGGTTGCGCTACCCGTGACGTCAGTGCTGACGCCGGCCACACGCGCACGCACCATCATTGCACTGCGGTGGGCAGCGTAATGTCCCGTCGCACGTTGCCTCGGGAAACTGCTGCTCGGCGCTTCGGTTCTTGCTCTCGGATCTTCTGCGCACCCCACGTCGGCGCACGGGATCTGGGCGGCGGTTGGGGTGAGGGTCGTCCAGATGCACGCCATGTGGTGCTGTTGACGGTTCCTCTTCCGGCCCTTTAAAGGGACGCAGCGGGGGAGGCAGTCCCCTTCCTTCGCTCCCCCGCTGCCAGTTTCCCTTCTCAGCGCGCTCCTGCCCTTTGCGCCCTTGCTCTGCTGCGCATTGTAGCCAGCTTGGCTGCCGCTTTTCATCGTCGTGATGCAGGCCACCGTCACTCCTCCGCCGCCGCGCCTCCCTGTCAGCCGGAGATGGCAGCCGACCGCGGAGGTTGGTGTGGCTCCTCCGTCACGAAGGACCACATCCAGAAGTAACGCGCCACCCGCATTCTCCCGTCGGAGGAGGAGGTGGCGGTGCGGTTGGCGCCGGTGAGAGAGGTGTCGCCGCACCCGGCGGAGGGGGAGCGTGTCATCTTCCTCTCCCATCTGGCGCACGGGTTCGCCTTGCCGGTGCACCCCTTCTTCCTCACGTTCCTGGCGTTCTTCGATCTCCGCCTCCACCATCTCGGCGCCAACGCAATCGGGATGTTGGCGCACTTCATGGCCTTCTGCGAGAGCTACCTCGGGATCCAGCCGGATCTCGGGCTCTTCTGCCGGCTCTTCCGAGTCCGCCACAGTCTGATACGAAGGGCGCTAATAAATGCTGCGGCGCCTCCATCTACTCCCGCGCCCAATCCGGCTACCCCAAGTTCTTGCTCCAGGACACGGTACGACTATGGCAACAGTCGTACTTCTACGTCAAGAACGTCACCAACGTCGATCGGATCAATCTTCCGGCTTTCCAGGATGTCGAGTCCAGCCGGCAGAACTGGGAGCTGAAGATTCATGGTGACAAGGCGGAGACGGACGCGATGCTGCAACGCATGCGCTCCCTCGTCACCTGCCGCCTAACCGGCCTGGACATCACCCTCAGCTGGATGTCCCGGCTGATGATGCCGTTGCAGCAGCAAGCGCACAAAATGTGCTACTACTCCGGCCGGCTGGACCCGACCCGGCTGTCGCGCCGTGATCCCCGCTACCATAACCTGAAGGAGTGGGTGTGGACGATCACCAAGGAGCGGCTGCCGGAGGGCTGGAAGTTCAGTCTGGCGCCCTACAGCCGGGAGAACCGCGTGCCCCGGGTAAGTTCTTCTAGCCGGAAGCTTCTTTTGCACTTCCCACATTTCTTTCTTGTTTTGTCCGGCTAACTTCTTGTATTCGGCAGATCTTCGCTTGCATTCTTCGTGAGGAGGGTGAGGCTCCCCTTGAGGAGTTCATGCCTGACTTGCCCGAGCCGCGCGCTCGGCGGTCCGACGAGGAGTCGGACGGGGATGGCGATGCCTTCCCCAGCCGGAATGATGAGCCGGCCGCCGACCCCCACACGGAGGTTCACGAGGAGGAGGAGGCTGCGCCGACCATCGATCCGGTGCCACGCTCCGCGACGAACGGCGAGGCAGGCGGGAGCGGCTCTAGCCGTTCCAGCTCCCGCTGGCCTGCAGCGGACGAGCCGGCTCCTAAGAGGAGCCGGACCAGCACCCGCCTTGGCGGAAGAAGGGGCGCCGGTTGCCAGCCAGTCGTCCCTCCTCCCCTTTTCTTTCAGCGTTTTCTGCGTGCTTCTTTTTTCTTCCTTCCTGACTTTGGTTTATTTGCCTTTGCCTTCTTCCCTTTCTTCTTCTGTCTTCTTAGCACATTGGTTTCTTTTGGAGCCGCGAGCCCGGCTCGAGCTCCAACCGGGTCGCCACCCCGTGCTCCGACTGCATCAGCCAGTGCCCCTCCTTCTTTCGAAGTGCCGCCTCCGCCTCTCCCTCGAGCTGAACCGGCTGCCCTAGCCGGATCGGGGGGTCCTCAACCGGAGGCGGAGTCCTCGTAGCCGGATGGCTCTTCCGCGGGCATGCGGGGGGCCGCTGCCAGCAAGGAGCTCGTAGTTGTCGGTGATGACAACTCCGACGAGGAGCCGGGGGAGGAGTGGAGGACGGCGGTGGTTGCTGCGAAGGAATCCTTGGCCGCCAATGCCGTGGATGACGACGCCTCCTCCGCCGCCTCGCTGACGGATCTCGCCGCCACCCTTGAACTAGCGGTGAAGGAGATCCGGCTGCTGGAGGCCGCAGCCGGTAGGAACCGGACCCTGGAGAAGAAGCTTGCTGCTGCCAACAGGACCTCTTAGAGTGAGTTTGCTTCATCCGTCTTTTTTTTACTGATAGCCGGTTTTGTCACAGCCATCCTCGTGTGCGCTCAGCGCGAGATCGATCGCTTGAAGAAAGCGAACGACCGGCTAAGCAAGTCCAACTCTACTCTGCGGCTGCAGAATAAGGATTGGCACGCGAAGGTGGACGGTCTGGAGGCCACCATCAAGGAGCATGACGCCTCGCTCGCTAGCCAGATCGAGGCCTTCAATCTTCTCGAGGCCCAGAACAAGGACCAAGAGAAAGAGATCAAACGGCTGGCGGCGAAGGAGAAGGCTCTGGTGGAGGAGCTGATGCAGGTCGGCCACACAGCTAAGGGTAAGTTCCCCTTTTCCGCCCTCTTTTCTTTCCGGATCCGGTAGCCGGATCTGACCCTCTTTTCTGATAGCCTTTTACCCCGGCATAGACCTGCTGGCCTACAACCGGCTGCAGGAGAACTGGCCGGGAGCGCAGCCGACGGCCAAGGAGCTTGTCGTCCTTCTTGGCGAAGAAGCTGCCAAGCTTCGTCAAGAGGCGCGGGACGTCTTCTCCTTCTTGTGGCCGGAGGCTCCGGTTCCGGAGACGATGGCGCAGCTGGCTGTGAAGGTGGGAGAGGTGCCGGCTGTGGTGGACCGGCTACAAGACTTGGCGGCGCGAGCCAGAGCGGAGATGGATCTGGCCCTCATGCTCTCCTGGTACAAGAATGCCCGCGTCGAGAAGATCGACGGAGGCTTCCGTGCTGGCGCCGACCTTGCCGCCATCCGCCAAGCCCATCCGGAGCTCCGCGGATTTGCCATCAAGATCGCCGACTACGTGGACCCCGATGAGGTGCTCACCGACTCGGAGTCCGTCGGTACTCCTGATGCGGAAGGCCCGACGCTGTCGCCTGCGGGCGCCAGAACCGGATCGAGCTCCGCGCCTCCTCCTCCGCCCGAAGCCTCAACCGGTCAAGATGCTCCTCACGGCAAGGGTCCTGCCGTCTAGCTATTGCCCCGGGATGCTGGGTGTATTTGTCTTCTTTTCAGTTATGTTTGCAACTTGTTCGTCTGTACCGGCTGTTTCTGATGCCGGGTAAACTTATGGGGAGCTTCGCCTCCTTTATGTTTATTAATATCGAACTTTCTTGAGTTTCCTTCAACTTGTGTGTTTCGAACTTTTCTTTCAATATTCTCCCGGTTGACTTCATCCGGCTTGCTTCGTCTGGCTACACACCTTTAGCCGGAGGAACTACACCTCTAGTGGGGGCGTGCTAGCGCACCCACCGGGTGTAGCCCCCGAGATTCAGAATAGCTGGCGCAACCAGGTGCTTCGAATCTTCCTTCTTTTTCTCACGTCTTCTAACTTTGTCCGACTAGACTCGTCTTAGTCGGCTGCTTTCGCTGGCTGAACACCTTCAGCCGGGGGAACTAACATTCCAGTGGGGGTGCGCGAGCGCACCCACTGGGTGTAGCCCCAAGATTCGGAGTAGCTGGCGTAGCCAGGTGCTTCGAATCTTTCTTTCTTTCTCTTGCACCTGCCCTTGCCCTCACCTGGGCTCCGAACGGCCGGCTAAACGCCTTTAGCCGGTCAGGAACTACGAGATTCCACTATGGGAGCGCGAGCGCACCCAGTGGGTGTAGCCCCCGAGATTCGGAGCGCTTGATGAAGGCAAGGACTTCGAATCTTCTCCTTTTCTTGCTCCTACCCTTGCCCTCACCTAGGCTCCGAACGACCGACTAAACACCTTTAGCCGGTCGAGAACTACAAGATTCCACTAGGGGCGCGCGAGCGCACCCAGTGGATGTAGCCCCCGAGATTCGGAGCGCTTGATGAAGGCAAGGACTTCGAATCTTCTCCTTGCTGAATTCCAACTCAAGGTAGCTGGACAAGAATATACATATACATACACATACATCCTCAAAGGTTAATAGGTTAGTTTGCCAAATTGTAGCCGGAAAACTGATTTGTTTTTTCGAAAACTAGCTTGCGCCTCTCTGGACACTTGGTCGCTTTCCCGTGTGCTCTGCTGTTTTCGCTGCGTCCTTGCCGGGCAGCCGGGTTGCGGTCTGTAGCCGGAGTCGAAGGGAGCCGTACATTGCTTGCGACAGTACTAACCGGATTGGTTCGAGCTAGTTGCAAGGCCGGGACGCCTGGTCTATCGCGTCTCCTCCCTGTTTTTCGTGTGGGATGCCTCGGGCTTTTGCTCTTGCTAGCTGGACAGCCGGGTTGAGGTCTGTAGCTGAGACGAAGAGTGGGCCTCTGACATCGCCGCACACTACTCAGTCGGTTTGTTGACTTAGCAGTCCGGGCCAGCCGGCGAGCCCCCAGGTAGGGGTTGCCGGAGCCAGAAAATCAGAACCGGAAAGCAGATGCGAAAACACATTTCTATCAAGGAGCCCCCGAGATTCTCGTAGGGGTCAGCATTTTCATTCATAGGGTTTGCGGGATACATACACTGTCCGACGACTAGGTGTAAAACGGGCGCAGCAAGGCCACGTTCCAGGGACGCTCGGTCTCCTCGTCTGACTTGTCCATCTTGTTCTTGCACGGCTGCTGTGCGTCAATGAGGTAGTAGGACTCGTTGGGCAGCACCCGACTGATGATGAAGGGGCCCTCCTAGGATGGTGATAACTTGTGCATGCCCTTCGTGTCTTGCACTAGCCGGAGAACTAGGTCGCCCTCGCGGAATGCGACTGGGCAGATCCGGCTTGAGTGGTAGCGACGTAGTCATTCTTGCTGACACAGACAGAGCCAGCTCACGGGCCTCCTCCAGGAGGTCCACTCCGTCCTCCCGCGCCTCCTGGTTGGCCTTTTTGTCGTATAGGAGCTTGCACGGTGAGTCGAACTCGATGTCCACGGAGAGGACGGCTTCCGATCCGTAGACCAGGAAGAAGGGTGTGTAGCCGGTTGATCTATTCGATGTGGTGCGGAGGCTCCACAGCACAGCCGGAAGTTCCTCGATCCAGCATCCGGGTGACTGCTCCAATGGTTCCATGAGACGCGGCTTGATACCGGCTAGCACCAAGCCGTTTGTCCTTTCCACTTGCCCGTTGGACTGCGGGTGCGCGACGGAGGCAAGGTCCAGCCGGATGCCCTTGTTGCTGCAGAACCGGGCGAAGGCCCCCTTGGCGAAGTTCGTGCCGTTGTCGGTGATGATGCTGTTGGGGTAGCCGAATCGGTTGTTGATGTCGGTGAATAAGGTGACGACTGCCGCTCCGTCCAGCTTCCGGATGGGGTTAGCCTTGATCCACTTCGTGAACTTGTCCACCGCCACCAGCAGATGGGTCATACCCGCGCGTGCTCGCTTGAAGGGACCGACCATGTCGAGGCCCCAAACCGCGAAGGGCCCGGTGATTGGTATGGTCTTGAGTACCGAAGTTGGCATGTGCCTGAGCTGCCCGAAGCACTGGCACCCATTGCACGCACGGACTAGCTGCTCAGCGTCCTCGAGGGCGGTGGGCCAATAGAAACCATGGCGAAACGCCTTGGCGACTATCGCCCTTGACGAAGCGTGATGCCCGCACTCGCCCTGGTGGATGTCCTTGAGTAGCCAGTAGCCCTGTCTACATCGACACATCTTTGGAAAATGCCGGATACGCTGCGCTTGTACAGTTCGCCGTTGATGATGGTGTACGTGTGCGCGCGGCGCCGGATTTTTATGGCTTCCACCTCGTCATCCGGAAGTTCTCCGTTGGTGATGTAGCTCATGAAGGGTTGTGCCCAGGATGGTACTTCCCGAATGATGAGGACGCTCCCGCCCTCCGGTTGACGAATGTTGGGGGGTCGTCCGGGTGGCGTACCTGGGACGGCAGCCCCAGAGCTGCTTAACGGACTGGCAACCCCCGGGTCTTGCAAGCCAGAGGGCACTGCCTTGCCGGAGTTGGTGCGGGTATTCTTCTTTGGCGGCTCTGCCGGCTCCGCTTCTGCCGTTCCGCCAGCCAGAGCGCTTCCTGCCCAGGTGATGGAGTCTGACTCTGGCGACGGGTTGGTGGAGGGCTTGCGCAGGTGCTCCAAAGAGACCCCTGGTAGGATCGGCTGCCTGGTGGATCCGATCTTGGCAAGCGAATCGGCTGCCTCGTTGTTGACGCGAGGGACAGGGTGAAATTCGCACCTATCGAAGGAGGCGCTGAGCATCTGGATGTGGAACCGGTAGAGGGCCATGTTTGCATCTCTAGCGTCCCATTCTCCGGACACTTGCTGCATTACCAGATCCGAATCACCGAAGCATAGGATCCGGTTGACACCGATCTCCTTGGCTAGCCGGAGTCCGTGCGCCAGTGCCTCATATTCGGCTACGTTGTTGGAGGCCTTGAAGTGGATCCGCAGCACGTATTCCAGCCGGTCTCCCTTGGGCGAGGTGAGCACGATGCTAGCTCCCAAGCCCCCGAGCATCTTCGACCCATCGAAGTGCATCTTCCAGTGGTCCGAATCCGGAACCGGTGGGAGATACTGGGTCTCAGCCTAGTCGACGAGGAAGTCCGCCAATGCCTGCGACTTGATCGTGAGCCGGGCCTCGTACTGGATGGAGTAGGCGGCTAGCTTGATGGCCCACTTGGCGACTCGTCCGGTGGCGTCCTTGTTGCCGATGATTTCCGAAAGGGGTGCGGTGCACACGACCTTAATCGGATGATCCTGGAAGTAGTGCTTGAGCTTCTTGCATGCCAGGTACACGCCATAGCACATCTTCTGGTAGTGGGGGTAGTTCTGCTTGGAGAGGGAGAGAACCTCGCTGAGGTAGTAGATGGGTCTCTGAACCGACTGAGCCTTGACTTCCTCGGGGCGCTCCACCACCAGGATGACACTGACGACCCGGCTGATGGCTGCTATATAGAGCAACATCGGCTCCTTGCTAGCCAGCGTGGCCAAAACCGGTGCTGTGGATAGCATGCGCTTGAGGTCATGAAATGCGGTGTCGGCTTGCGAAGTTCAGGAGAACTTGTCCGTCTTCTTCATCAGCTGGTACAGCGGGAGTGCCTTCTCCCCCAGCCGGCTGACGAAACGACTGAGAGAAGCTAGGCATCCGGTGAACTTTTGGACTCCAAGCAGGCTCTTGGGCGGTTGCATCCTTTTGATGGCCGCGATCTTCTCCGGATTTGCCTCGATGCCTCGTTGTGATACGAGGAAACCGAGGAGCTGACCGGATGGCACTCCGAAGACACACTTTTCTGGGTTCAGCTTCATCTGGTACTGGCGGAGGTTGCCAAATGTCTCTCCCAGATCCTCGAGGAGGGTGCGCTTCTCCTTGGTCTTGATGACCACATAGTCCACATAAGCATGCACGTTTCGGCCTATCTGCGAGTGCAAGCACTTCTGCATGCAGCGCTGATAGGTAGCGCCTGCATTCTTTAGACCGAAAGGCATGGTTACGTAGTAGAAAGCCCCGTAGGGGGTGATAAATGATGTCTTAATCTGATCAGCCGGGTTTAGCCGGATCTGATTGTACCCGGAATAGCAATCTAGAAAATACAACAAATCACAGCCGGCCGTGGAATCGATAACTTGATCGATATGGGGCTAGGCGAAGGGGTCTTTCGGGCACGCCTTGTTTAGGCTGGTGTAGTTGATACACATGCGCCAGGTCTTGTTCTTCTTCAGCACTAGGACTGGGTTCGCCAACTAGTCCGGGTGGTACACTTCCATGATGAACCTGGCTGCAAGGAGCCGGGTGATCTCATCACCGATTATCTTCCTCTTCTCCTCTGCGAACCGGCGCAGAGGTTGCTTGACCGGCTTGGCAACCGGCCGCACATGAAGTGAGTGCTCGGCGAACTCCCTCGGCACACCCGACATGTCCTTGGGGGACCATGCAAAGATGTCCCGATTCTCACAGAGGAAGTCGACGAGCGCGCCTTCCTATTTGCTGTCCAAGCCGGCACCAATGCTGACGAACTTAGTCGGGTCGGAGGGGTCGAGCAGAATCCTCTTTGTCTCCTTTGCCGGCTGGAAAGTTCCTTCTCTAGCCAGTTTGCTGCTAGTCGGCATGTCCTGCTGGGCCATGGCCACATTGCGCATGATCACGCGCTTTTCCTCGGCTATGATGAGGGCCTCTGCCAGTTTGGAACCGGCTGAGGCGCACTCCATCGACTGCCTGAAGCAGCCGGCGACGGTGATCATGCTGTGGGGTCCCAGCATCTTCGTCTTGAGGTACGCGTAGTGGGGGATGGCCGTGAACTTGGCGAGGGCGGGGCGCCCGAGGAGAGCATGGTAGGAGCTTGTCAGGTTTACCACCTCGAACCAGATTGGTTCATGGCGGAAGTTCTCCTCGGTCCCGAAGATGACGTCCAGCTGGCCCCGGCAGTACGCCGTGGAACGTTGTGGTAGTCGAGCGCAGGTCGCTTCGCGAATGCCCAGCTTCTCCAGCAAGGACTGGTAGAGGAGGTTGAGGCTGCTACCTCCGTCAATGAGGGCGCACGAGAATCGACAGGTACGCGCGTTGGAGATAATGAGGGGGTCGAGCACCATGGCGTAGCCCCCGGGAGTCGGCAGCTGCTCCGGCTGGTCTGCACGGCTCCAGGTGATGGGGGTTTCCGACCAGTTCAGGTACTAGGGGACCGGAGAGACGATGGCATTGACCTCCTTGGAGCGTCGCTTGCGGCTGTGCTTGTCGTCCTGCTCCGTCTCGAAGATGTGGTAGGCGGTGTGCGACTGGGGGTAGCCGTTGTTGTTGTTGCTGCCGTTGCCCCCGTTACCATCATTGTCGGCTCCCCTAGACGGTGGTGGGGGTCCGCCCGGAGGGGGAGGAGGGAGACGAGGCTGGTTACCCTGGTCTTTTAGCTGGCGGGTCCAGCTGCAATTCCGGGTGGTATGCGTAGCCGTTTTGAAGGGACCGCTATGCCACTTGCACGGGCCGTCAAACATCTGGTCGAAGGAGAGTCGTGGCTTCTGCCTCCTTGCATCGTTAGCCAGCGCGTCGGGCGCGCCCTCCACAACATTGACCTGCCGCACGTGGTAGCGGGGCTTCTGCTGTCCGGCTTGGCGGTCCCCGTGGAACCGGTTGTCGTTGCCGTGGCGTCTGGAGGATCTGGCTTCGCCAGCCGGATTGTTTGGGCGGTCGCGAGCTGGATCCGTAGGAGTCGGACGCCCGTCCGCATTTACTCGGAGGGGTTTCTTCATGGCGGCATCCGCCGTGGCGTACTGGTCCGCAACCGTCATGAGCTCCGCCATGGTTTTCGGCTCGTCCCACAGTAGCCGGTGGCGAAGCATGGTGCCTTCTCGGCAACCCTCGATGAAGAAGCCGATGGCCTGGCTCTCCAGGATGCCCTCACAGGTGTTGCGACGCTCCGTCCACTTGGCGAGGTACTCGCAGTCGGTCTCGCGGTCACCTTGGACGCACAAGGCCAGTCCGCGTGGGCGGCCTGGATGCTTGTACGTGCCGTTGAAGTTGCGGACGAATACTTTCTTTAAGTTTGGCCAGGCGTTGATGCTATTGGGCGCAAGGCTGTTGAGCCACGTCCTTGCCGACCCGGTTAGCATGAGGGGGACGTAGCGCACGGATGTGCGGTTGTTCCCATGGGCGATGCCGAGTGCCTTAGCATAGTCGGTCAACTAGTCTTCCGGTTTCATGCTGCTGTCGTACTTGGGGGTGTCCCTGGGCAGGGAGAACTTATCCGGAAACGGCTCGTTCCGGATGCGGGGTCTGAAACAAACCGGACCGGTAGAATCTTCCTCCTCCGTGACGCGCGCTTGAGCAAGGAGCTCGATGCGGTCATGGGCATCCGGACAATCCGGGTTGGGCGCTCCCACCCGGCCCGAGAGACGGGAACCGGCGGGTCTAGGCGCTCCGGTTGGTGGAGGGGGAGGTGGCAGGTTGTTGTTCACCGTCTGCTCCTGGCGCGGCTGGCCCCTGTTGCCAGAGCTGCGACACCTGCTGCGGGCCTTAGCCGGCTGAGGGGAGGACGCCTGCTGGGTGTCGCGCGGCGCGCCTCTGCTGTTGGGAGGTAGCTTGCTCCCCCTAGAGTAGCCGGGGTCCTCCTGCATCTGCCGGTTGGCATCAGCCTGCTCGTCCGCGATGCGGAGGAGCTCCTGCACGCGAGCGTACTGGCAGGCTTGCTCCTCGCCCTCCAGATTGGGCAGTTCCTCTGCAGCGGCTCGTGTCGCATGTAGGTTCTTGATGGGCGTGCTGTAGGTGGGCCGGATGAGGGCGGGTGCGGGATCCGGCTCCCCATCCTTTTCCATCCTACCGCCTAGCTCGCCGCCCCGGCGCCGCACCTAGCCGCGCCGGCTCGGCTCCGCGGTAGCCGGAGTGCGGGTGATCTCGAGTTGCTTGCAGGCTGCCGCTAGCTCCATGGCCTCCTAGAGGAGGATCTATCTCTCCATGGTGAAGTTGGCCTCCGCCTCCTCCGGGTTATCCCCGAGGTTAACCGGCATCAGGAGCCGATCAATGGCATCCTCCACCAGGTTCCGAGGCTGTGGAGGGGCAGAAGTCCCAACCTCGTCCGCGCCTCGCTCCCGCGGCTGGCGGGGGTGAGAGCTGGAGCCGGCCATCATGACCTCCACGCCGCAGGATGCGACGGAGGTGCTACCGCCCGGATGCGGTAGCTCCGCGACAGAGACGATTTCCCTAGGGAACACTTCGGAACGGTGGCGACGTAGTCGGGGAGGTCGCCGAATACCAGGACGGTGCCGTTCGCCGGGAAGGAGGTTCCGGTGAAGCAGGAAGCATTATCGATGACGCAGTCGAATTTGCCGAGCGTGAGCACCAGGCCAGAGGCCACGCGCTCACCGGCTGAAGTGCGGGGTCCCGTGCGGAACGTGACTCCGGTCGAAGCCATCTTGCCCCATGGTGGGCGCCAACTGTCGTTGTATTGGGAACGGTAGTACCTAAGAAGGTTAGATAGAGGTGTGGGGACTAGCAGGGAAGCTATCGACGGCGTCCGCAGGCGGGATTGGATACAAGCAAGTGTAGCAGGATGCTGGAAGTACCCAGGTTTGGAGCCCTCGTGATGAGGTAAATATCCTACTCCTGCCGATCTGACTATGAGAGGGACATGCGAACTACAAGCGCTCCTAGAGCTGTATTCTCTAGCTAGTGCCTTAAATGCAATGAGACCAACCATTTCTACTGAGGCCTTGCCTCTCCTTATAAAGGCAGAGAGGCAACAGTCTCACTGGCCAGTCTGACTGGCAGGCCCCACAGGCGGGTCCTAGCCGGCTAGTCATCTACAGTATCCGGTATGGCATGTCACATCGGAGTATGAGCGGTATGGCTGTCGTAGACACAGTGGACGCCGTGCGAGCCCGTCATCAGCATCGTGCCACTGTTCCTGCGTCATCCTCGCAAAGTCTTCGGTATGGCCGGGTAGTTGCCGGTCTTATCATCGTACAGGGCGTACCGTGCACTGATACGCACGTCGTCCTGTCTCGCTGATTGGTTCCGGCTACGTCGCCGTAGCCGGCTACTTCTTGGTGATCCGGCTACCATGCGATAGCCGGCCTGTCTTGCCTTGTCCGGCTGCCTCTGGTCAGCCGGAAGCGATCCGACTGCTCAGTTTCTTGTTCGGTTGGGGGTACCTAGGGATCATCCCTCCGACAGACATGGTCGACTACATACTCGACGGGATCTGGATCCCTCCATAGACCTTGAGACCCCAGAGGAGCGGAAAGACCGCTATCTCCGTCGGGAGATGGCCTCCTATATTTCAGTTGTGATGCGTTTCGGAATGGTGGACGAGCTGTGGCCTTTCGTGGGTGATGTCAACCCTCGTTCGGTGATGCTACAGCTTAGGACACATTTCGTGGATCAGACACGCATTTGGGAGCATGAGTTGATGGGAGACTTCCTCTCCATTAAGATGGAGGAGAACTCGTCACTGGACAGCCACTTACAACACATGCATGATGTGTACATGAGGCCAGCATACTTCCTGGACGTCTGGATTACAAGCTCTTTCAAATGCTTTCTTTGCGGTCATGCCAATTAAGCTACCAAGCACAAGTCAGGACTTGCGTAATGAGGGGCGACACGGAAACAATGGAGTTCCACCGGTTCATGACACATATCAGGAATGTGTTGGTTGAACCAGATGTCGCTCAGGTCGTCAATGACAAAGGTTTATATTTGATATACAGTTTTATAAATGTTATAATCTTGCAAACACATTGCAGTGTTAAGTATATCTGATACTTGTTCTGTTTTGGTGAAAACAGGTCCTTTTGCATGAGAGGTGCTTGCTGGAAAGGAGGTGACGTTGCGTGTTGATGGCGAGCATGATGATGATGGCGAACGACACCCTCCCTCAACATTTATCACTTAGTTTGTGTTTTAGGATGTTTTTTGTAATCAAGAGATTGTGAACTTCTTTAGTGTGTCTCACACTTTGTGAGACGGTTATTCATATGAGTTTGTAACAAACAGTTATTCTGCTTTTATGAATGATTTCTATTCGTGTTCATATCTTGTTTGATTATATGTGAATTATCCTTATTGTTTGAAACTAATTGATAATGTATGAACATTTGTAAAATATAAAAATGCCTTGTTTAAAATACCCAACTTAATGATATTTCATTAATGAATGAAACCATTGTTTAAATTCTAAGTTATGCGATAATATGTGAAAGTCATTTGATTACTTTTCACATATAAATCATGCCTAAGTTCGGCGAAATAACTTGAACACCATGTATTACTTGAATACAAAGTGTTTAATGAGTTGTTAAAAGTATATACATATCTGATGTATTATATTTTAACGAAAATGGTAATTATCATTAAATGATTGTTTAAATGTGTAAAGTAAGTTTACCAAAGGAAACATGAATATGAAACTATTTGATTTGATCAAAGTGTTTCATCAACAAAGGGTATAAATATAAAAGGGAATCTAATACTATGATTTGATCAATAGTAATGAAGTTCAAATTTATAAGAATGGCATAAAAGACATTGTGGAATGCAAAGTGTTTTGAAACGTCAAAATACAAAGCATCACAATGTGATATTAGATATCAAAAGGGGTTGAATAGAAGGCACCAAATAAATCGTTGTAGTGTATATGTAGAGACCATTTAACATGGGTATACCCTACAGGTACTCGAGCTTGGTATATACGGTCTAAAATACATACAGGCCCACGGTGTCGCCAAGGCCCAAATGAAAGACTCGAGTTACCTACGGACTCTCGATTGCTTGAAGAACAAGAAGGAGTTAAAGATAGAAAGTTTGAAGGGGAAAACCCTAATTTGTAACCGACTCGACCTGCTACCCGAGACCTAGCCTATCTATATAAGGGCTAGGAGGGGGCGGCGAGGAGGACACACGCAACCCTAGTTTCCATCACCCTCGCCAGATTACATCTGCGCACCATTGTAAACTTCGGTTCCTTCGATAATTCCACAAGCAGACAAGCAGGAGTAGGGACCTCTACGAGGCCTGAACCTGGGTAAATCTTTGTCCCCTGTGTGTTTGTTTGCTAGCCGATAGATGTCTCCAGCGCTCCCTCCTTCTCCAAAACCCAAGTCCATAACAATGGGCATTGACGAGTTAAACCATCGTCAATTGGCGCCATCTGTGGGAATTGGGAGTGCTGATGTTGTGGCTTCTTCGGCCCCATCAACTGTTATCTACAACTCCGCAACAGCGAATTCGCCAGCTCTTCAGCGCGTTCGACTTCACCGTCCACACGCCGTCCACTCGCCCGACCTTCGAGTCCGTGGGCGACGGAATCAGCCTGGCAATCGGGAGCTTCCGCTTCCAAGTTGGTCTGATGGGCACGCTTCGCATGCCTGATCAGCCGACAGCACTGGCGATTGCCCCAGCATCATGGTTCCCTCCATCGATCGGCACCCTCAGTGAGCTGAACATCCCGACAACAGTCGAGAACACGGTCAGCGACGGCAGTCGCGATTCTGATCTGAGCGATCTGGCCACTGAAGATGGAACCTACGGTTTCGGATCTAAGAGTTGTGGAAGCAGAAGCTTCCCTAATCACTTCATGTGCGCCGTCATCAACGCAGGCGATACCTCTGCCAATCGCGACAATGGTGGCAATCGCGGTAACGAGACCGACCCACCCAACACCGGCAACGGTGGCAATCACGGTAACGGAACCGACCCGCCCAACGCCGACAATGGCGGCAACAGTGACAATGGCGGCAACGGTGGCAATCGCACCCCCGTCGATAATGGAGGAGCAGTCGAACCTCCAACCATAATAAATGAGCAAACCGGCGAACGCGTCGTAATCAGGCGCAACGAGCAAGAATGGTCTCGCTGCCGCGAGGCCCTACGAGGCGCTCCTCTACCCTTCGGATCCCCGCAGGAACTACTGATGGGCTATCACTGACTCCTGAAGGAAGAGTTCAAGCACCAACTACAAACAATCGCGCAACTCGAAGCGCGTAAAAAGGCAGCGAACAAATCAAGCCTTCGTCGCGCTGGGCTCTCCTCCCACGGAGGATCCTCCTCAAGGGGCAATGAGTACCTCGCCAAGAAGAGGCAATCTCGGATGGCCCATCTCACCGAGCAAGAACGCATAGAGGCTGCAAAAGTCCTCGACTTCAGCTCTATGACAGTCGACACACGGGGCAACGTGGTCCCCAAGACGCCGCAGGCTGTAGTCACAGTAGCCACCATGTATCTCCTCAACAACCAGCCGCCAGCTGGAGATCCCCGAGCCGCCATGCACCGATCTACGATCGCGGGCTTGGGATTAATCAAGGCTGATCTCGACAAGGAGCCAACACCAGACCCGAAGAAGGGCAAAGCGCTAGCAAAGCGCTACTCCTCGCCCTCATCCAGCGACGACAGTCACGACCTGTCTCGACGCCGCCGCTCACGGCGACACGACCGTGACTATGATGCGCGCGACGACCTCACGCAGCGCAAGATCGACAAATCAAGAGCACGACGTGCTCGGTCGACTGACTCAAAAGAGGAAGATGTGGAGCTCTGTGGCGCCAGATGCTTTAGCACATCCATTAGGCAGAAACGAATGCCTAAAGGTTTTAAACTCCCGTCAGAGAACCCAAAGTTTGACGGCCTACAGGACCCGAAAATCTGGCTGGAGGACCACATCTCCTCCGTCAGACTCCACGGAGGCAGTCGAAGCACGGCCATGCAATGCTTGCAGCTACAGCTGTAGGGCGCCGCCCGAGCATGGCTCAACAACCTCCCACGCGGATCCATTTGTAGTTGGGACGAGCTGGTTTACAGCTTCGTGTGCAACTTTAAGGGCACATACAAGTGGCCTGCATCAATCAAAGAGTTGAGATGCTGGCAGCAAAGATCTGGCGAATCGCTGCGCTCCTACATCCAAAGGTGGTCCATCATCAAGAACTCCGCAGAAAACATCTCGGAGGATCGCGCGATTGACGCATTCAATGGTGGCATCCACTGCTTAGAACTCAGAGAGGAGCTGGGCCGCTCGAAGCCCAAGACCATCGACCACCTGATGGAGATCGTGAATCGGTGGGTCGATGGAGAAGATTCAGTGAAGAATCGCGTTCACTCCGACGAGGAGGCGGAGCTCGAGCGCAGACGCGATCGCCGAGGCAAGCGTCGCATGCGCATTTACAATGACCATGACGACATCAACATGGTCGCGGATGGCTACGCCGAAAGACGCGACGACAACCGCAACAGCGGCTACCGCGACTCCGGGGAAACCACACAAGTGTGGCAACGCCGCACTCGCGACGAGGCACCCGCGAGCTCCATTGAGGACAAACTGTTCGGGCCATGTACGGTGCACTTCTACATCGACAAGCATGATGGCAAGAAGAAGTCCAGCCACCTCCTCAAGGACTGCCGCGAGTTCCTCAAGCTACACGAGGGACTGGTTCGGATGAACCGCAATGTAGTCGAAAGAGGCTACGGAGCCGCTCCAGGCGCCATGGCCCATGGCGCTCCGCCACCTCCACCTGGGCCACCCCCGAATGCAGCCGCACCGGACCAGCACCATGGAGGCGAACCGTATCCACGAGCCATGGGCACCATGATGATCCAAAAGGGACGCCCCTCCAATAGGGTGCAGAAGGCCATCACTCGCCAAGTCAACTTGGCCACACACTCGCCACCATCCACCACTGAGTACCTCAGTGGAAGCGAGTCCTGCATCACCTTCGACAAACGAGATCATCCGCCTCAGGTACCCCGTCCAGGCCATTGCCCCCTCGTGCTCGAGGCGCAAATCGGAGGCTTCGACATGAGCCACGTCTTCATGGATGGCAGAAGTGACATCAACCTTATATTCGCGAGTACCTTGCGAGCAATGAGGATCCCCCTAACTTGCGTGGATGCCTCAAACACAATGTTCCACGGCATCGTCCTAGGGAAAGGCATATACCCCCTGGGCAAAATCAACCTCGTCGTCATCTTTGGCACGCCGAAGAACTTTCGGGGCGAGCGCATCGACTTTGAGGTCATCGACTGGCCCTCACAATACCACTGCATCCTCGGGCGCGTCGCGTTCGCTCGGTTCATGGTAGTGCCCCACTATGCCTACCTGCAGATGAAAATGCCAGGTCCCAATGGCATCATCACGATCAACGGGAGCTTCGAGCGATCTGACAGTTGCGACAGGGAATTCAACAGAATTTCCCAGACCTTCGGCATGCAGGAAGAACTCGTGAGACTAAAGGAGACGACAAACAATAGTCTGCCTCCCTTGAGCCGTCCAAGATCACCTGATCTCTCCTTCGACTCATCGGTGCACACGAAGAAAGTGCAGGTCCACTCATCGGATCCCGCCAAGACGGCCCTCATCGCCAACAACTTGAGTACTGCATAGGAACTCGCGCTCATCGAATTCCTCTGTGAGCACTGGGAAATCTTCGCCTGGTGTCCTGCGGACATGTCAGGAGTTCCCAGGGAATTCGCCGAGCACGCACTCAATGTCAACCCTGACGCAAGGCCAGTCAAGCAAACAATTCGGCGATTGTCTGAGCCACGAGCATAGGAAGTTGGAATGGAGATCAACAGACTCCTCGAAGCCAAGTTCATACGCGAAATCAAGGAAAGCACTTGGCTCGCCAACACGGTGCTAGTACCAAAAAAGGACACGGATATCCTGTGGATGTGCGTGGACTTCACCTCTCTGAACAAGCACTACCCAAAGGATCACTTCCCGTTGCCGCGCATCGATCAAATCATCGACTCCACGGCGGGATGCGAGCGCCTCTGCTTCCTTGACGCCTACTCAGGCTATGATCAGATTCAAATGAAGGAGGAAGATCAAGAGAAAACAACATTTACAATGCCCTTTGGTGTGTTCTGCTACAACACAATGCCCTTCGGGCTAAAGAACGCGGGAGCCACCTACCAGCGGTGCATGCAGGCTTGCCTCAAGGAGCAACTGGGTCGCAACATTCAAGTCTATGTCGACGACATAGTAATCAAGACCAAGGAGGAAGCCTCCCTAATCGACGATTTGCGCGAAAACTTCGCCAACCTCGACCGCTACCGGATCAAGCTCAATCCGGACAAATGCGCCTTCGGTGTACCGTCTAGGCAGCTACTCGGGTATCTCATTTCTGCAAGGGGAATCGAGGCAAACCCGAAGAAAATAAAAGCCATACTGGCCATGGAGAAGCCGAAAAACATAAGAGGCGTCCAGCAGCAGGCTGGACGAATCGCGGCCCTCAGTCGATTCATCTGTCGGATGGGCGAAAAGGCGCTGCTTCTATCAGCTCCTCCGCAAAGCTGAAAAATTCGAGTGGACCAATGAAGCGCAAGAAGCATTCGAAGATCTAAAGCGCATGCTATCCACTTCGCCAGTGCTGGTGACCCCACGAGAAAGGGAACCATTGTTGCTGTACATCTCCGCCACCAACCAGGTGGTCAGCACAGTACTCGTCGTCGAGCGAGCTGAGGAAAACAAGGTCCACGACGTACAACGCCCAGTATACTACCTCAGCGAGGTCCTCACACCAACAAAACAGCGGTACCCGCACTACTAGAAACTGGCGTATGGTGTCTTCATGACCGCCTGGTGACTGTGCCATTACTTCCAGGAACACCCAATCATGGGGCACATACTCAAGAATCCCGACGCTACGGGACGAGTCGCGCTTTGGGGAATAGAATTGTCTCCACGAGACATCACATACGAAAAGCGTGACGCAATTAAGTCGCAAGTTCTCCCTGACTTCCTCGTGCACTGGATGGAGAACCAGCTCCCGGACAAGCCAGATATGTCCTACCTCTGGACAATGCACTTCGATGGGTCCAAGCGGAAAGACGGAGCAGGCGCAGGTGTCATACTGACATCACCTCAAGGGGACAAGCTGAAGTATATCCTGCGAATGCAATTTACAGCCTCCAACAACGAGGCTGAATATGAGGCCCTGTTGCATGGGATGAGGATGGCAAAAGCCTGCAGCGCCAAGAGGCTCATCATATACGGCGACTCCAAGTTAGTCGTCAACCAAACGATGCATGAGTGCGACGCACTGAATGACAACATGATCGCGTACCGTGACCTCTACGACACACTCGAAGGAGACTTCGACGGTTGCGAGCTGCGGCACGTAGGTCGCGAAAGCAACGAAGAGGCGGACGCACTCGCCAACATAGGCTCTACCTGCGCCCCTACCACCTGGGGTATTTCTCGAGCGCATCTGCGAACGCTCCATCAAGCCAAAGGCCGCAGAGAAGAAAACAAGCGCAGCAACGGACTCGGGGGCTACGCCACCCAATGAGCCAATGGCACTCGATGGCTTGGAGCTGGACACAGGACTCGAAGGACCAATGAGTGTCATGATGATTGAGCAATCTTGGACGCAGCCATATATCACGTACCTCCTCAGCAAGAGGCTACCGGACGATCCGACAGACGCACGGCACATCGCGTGGTGATCCAAGGCATTCGCTGTTATCAACGGCGAACTGTACAAACGCAGCATCATAGGAGTACTCCAACGATGCGTCTCCACGGCCGATGGAAGAGCAGTTCTCCTCGACATCCATGAAGGGACCTACGGGCACCACGCCGGCAGTCGCGCCCTCGTTGCCAAAGCCCTACGAGCTGGATTCTACTGGCCTACGGCCATGCGCGACGCCAAGGACATCGTCCAAAAATACAACGCTTGCTAGCGATTCGCGGACAAGCCGCACGCACCCGGCGCAGAGCTACGACCAATCCCATTGGCCTGGCCCTTCGCGCAATGGGGACTCGACATGGTCAGCAAACTCCCAAGGTCCTCACGAGGAGGCTACGTCTACCTCTTGGTCGCAGTCGACAAATTCACCAAGTGGATTGAGGCCATGCCAATGACCAACCAATTAGGACATAGCGCAGTCAAGTTCTTCGAATCCATCATCTACCGCTTCGGCGTACCGCACAACATCATCACCGACAATGGGACGAACTTCACATCCAAGGAGTTCAAAGAATTCTGCGAGAGCCTAGGGATCAACATTAGCTACGCCTCGGTAGCGCATCCACAGACCAACGATCAGGTGGAAAAAGCAAACGGGCTCATCTGCGGCGGCATCAAGTAGAGACTCCTCCGGCCACTCGAACAAGCCGCTGGTTGCTGGCCAGACGAACTGCAATCCATACTCTGGAGCCTATGCACAACTCCAAACAGCACCACAGGCTACACGCCATTCTTCATGGTGCACGAAGCCGAAGCAGTACTACCCGCCGAGGTAAGGTACAAGGCGCCGCGCGTGGTCGCTTACAGCAAGCAAGAGTCATCCCTCACACTCGAAGACTCCGTCGACCTCCTTGACGAGGCAAGGGAAATTGCCGCGGAAAGATCCACGATCTACCAGCAGAACCTGCGCAACTACCACAGTAGGAGGCTTCGCCCCAGATCCTTCATCGAAGGCGACCTGGTCCTGCGACTGAAGCAGCAGGGGCATCTCAAGCTCGAGTCCCCCTGGGAAGGACCGTACGTGATTACAGAAGTAATCCCAAGTGGCGCCTATCGCCTTCAAGATTTAGAGACAGGAGTCGCATACTCCAACCCCTGGAACGTCGCACAACTACGACGCTTCTATCCTTAGTCGCTCTTTACTTTTTACATTGCAAATAAGGCTACTCAGCCAAGGCTACTTAGCCACACATTGTACCTCGCACTATTCTTCGAATATATAAAGCTAAGTGCCCCAAAACTCTGTGTTTTCCTTTACTTTTCAAATTTATCTACTCGGGGGCTGCGCCACCCTATATACATCTGTTCTACGAACCAAAACGCGATATCTTGAGTAGCTGGTACATCAATCGAAACCCTTGACACAAACATCAACCCAGCTGCAACGCATCTGATAGGTTGACAAGGGACTAAGATAAAAGCATGACTAGGCTAACGAAAGGGACTCGCATAGTGCAACGCACTTCATGCTTACAAATCTCTTTATACATATTCGACAATAAATTATACACAACATTTATACGAACTTTACAACACAAGTACACTTATGTGCAAGATACAAATTAGGTTACTACTGCAGCAGGAGAATGTTGGTTTGTTCCTCGAAGAAGTCGACGATCTCTTCTGCTGGGCGATCCACCGCCTGGTAGTGCGGCACCATATTCCAGGCAGAACCTGCTGGTGGTGCAGGCGGCCTAGATGCAATTTCCGCAACATCTACGTCAGGCCTGTGCAGTCGCACCATTGATAGAGCAGCCTTGGCACCAGCCACCAACTGTTGCCTCACGCACTCGCGTACCGCAGTCAGGTCTTGAAACTTGGCAAGGAGGGCCATCAAGCTTGGTGGAGTATCATCCAGCGGAAACATCGCCCGATAAATGTTCTTCAAGCATGACTGTGACTTCTTCAGAAAGTGCAGCACTCGCGACGCACGATCCTGTAGGGTCGCCAGCGCAGTCGCACGATCATGATCTATCCAGAAGTATCCACTCTCTTGAAGTTGCTCCTGGGTAAGATCATGCATGCGAATGGAAATTCTATCCTTCTCCTCCTGCGGGTGACGCGTGCTGACAACTACACGAAGCAGCAACAACAGCATGAGTACAACGTACCACTGCGAGTGACTACAAGAAAAAGATGAGAACAAGCAAACTAACACTTGAATTGGTCGCCCAGCTGCGTCACCTCGCCAAGCAAATACTGCTCCCGGGCGGCGGCTTTCTCCGCCTTCGACTTCCATACATCCGCGTTACCGCGGAGCACGGGCAACTCACGTTCCAGCTGCTTCACGCAGTCACGCAGTCGCGAAAGCAACGACAGCTCATCTACCCTGGAGCACGGCGGTGCCACGGTATCATCAAGAGTCAGCGAGTCCTGAGTTTCCCTCAAAGGATCACTTGATGTACCCTACCACAAGTCAAAATAGAAGCAAATAAGACGACCAAATCAACACAAAGACAAAAGGATCAGATGCATTCAAGACTAGCAAAAGTATCAGCAGATACACTTGCCAGCAGGCATGTTCTTAAACAAAAAGACATAAACTAATTAACTATTACAAAGCTAACTAAGGAGCAACTGGCTTCTTCGACTTCGACGGCTTCGGGGGCTTCATCGAGTCCGTGACAGTGTCAGATGCCACTGACTTTCCGCCAGCCCCTGATGCCACCGCTTTCGCCGCCTTCTTGGCGTGGTGCAGCTCCTCAGAATACTTTGCAACAATATTTATCAACTGAGGCCCATACTTGCCACAGGCAGTCGCGAAAGGAGCGAAGACTACCTGTTGGCTGTCCGCTATGAGCATCGCCGACCTTGCATGCGATCAACCTCGACCAGGCCTACACCATGGCAAGCGACATGGACGCGCCAGCCACGCGGAGCGAGTTCTTGTAGCTGGGTACACCCCCGGCGAGTGACTCCACCAGCTCGCCTATATTATCGATTAGATCCGCCTTGGGCATCAGCTCCTCCTGGAGGCGACTGAGGGTGCCCTTGGCCTTCGAAAGTGTATCTTGGATGGCGGTGCTACGGTCCTCGACTGTAGGCAGCGCACCCGCCAGAGCATCATCGCGACGAAGGGCCTGCGGGTCGAAACTCAAGTCGCCAGCATCTGCACATAAATCCACGCATGGACAAAACATCAGCGCCAACGGCAAAAAAGTCCAGCAGCGAAGGACAACGATATCCAAAGCAAAATACCTGAGAGGGCCTTGGCGATTGAGAAAAGCTGTTCCTCGAACAACTTCTCCCTGACTGCGAAGGAGGCACGCAGCTTCTCTTCGCGCCTTTGTGCCTCATCACGCGCCGCGATTGCCTCATCGCGACCCTTCACAGCCATGGCGAGGGTTTTCTCCATGGTGGCAGCATTGCGCAGAAGGTCGTTATGTTCGGCTACAAACATAAAGGGATTAACTGTCAGTCGATCATATCAAAAAGGAGATGAAAAAAGAAGAAGAGGTGCAGGTCACTCACTTTCAACCACGCGATGACGCGTCTCCAGCATCGCATGTTGGCGGCCCATCGCAAGCACCTGCTCCGCCAAGTGCTCGGCTTCCTTCACAAGGAGCTATCGCACAACAAGGAATCAGCAGAGGCAATACATAAACATCGACTACAACACTAAAAAGGAGAAAAACTACACTTACATGGTCCTCCAATGACTCCGAGCTGCACCGTCATCCGAGCAACCATTCGATGCTCCCCTGCATAAGGAGAACTGGAAGAATTGTGCCTGGAGTGGGCCACCAATGGAGGGGAAGGAGCGCGCTCGACCTCTTTCTTGGCCCTTGAGGTCGCGACTCCTAATTCCTTCAAAAATTGGACGTCGCCAGAAGATGACGACACCTCTTGACTGCAAGACAAAAGCCACATCAAGAAAGGGCAAACCTAGAGACAAGCCATCAAGGGCAAAAACAGAGAAGAGCAAATCAACTAGAAAACTTACCAATCAAACTTGTGAAAGTCAAAGGTGGCTTCCCCCGACTCTGACGAAGACTCCTTGGGCAATCGCATCTTCTTGCGAGAAGATGGTGCCACGACGCTCACAGGAATGGCAGGAATTGGCGACTCTGCACCAACACCTGTACCTTCCGGAGTCGAAGGAGACGACGCATCGGAATCCTTGCTGCGCGAACGCTTGCGAGTATCCGGACTCCCGGACTCGGGGGCTTCCTCCTCCACATCAGAAGGGACAGTCGACTCTGACTCGTCCTCTTACAAAGCTTCACGAGGGATAATCCCCTCAGGTAGAGGGGGCATACAAGGTGACACCGCCCAATCCTGCACACAGACAACACATTCAGCAAACAACAAGTAAACAACAGAGAAGCAATTGACAATTTTAGCTACTACGTAGCACAACCATACCTCAGGAGGAGGGTTCGAAGCATCAAATGGAGGAACAACTGGCTCACCGGGGAGCACATCCTTGACGGTGTACTTGGTGACCAGTCGAACCCTCTTGTCCACCTCACTCGCGGACATGCCATCGGCAGACACGCGAGTGGCATCATCAGCGCCAGCCCACTGAAACATGGGGTGGACTCTGGCTTGCAGGGGCTGGACGCGACGGTGCAACCAAGTGCGCATGAGGGCGCAGCCTCCCTCCTCTTTGCCTATGCGACTCTCGAGGTCGTAGACGCGCTGATACAGCACATCCGTCTCCGCGGACTCGCCAGGCATGACTACATTCTTCCAGGAGCGCATCCTCCTGCATGGCGTCGCGGGATCGAAGGGCGCGAGTCCGAAGTGCTCACAGTTAGCCTTCTCATCACGGATGTAGAACCATTTATCCCTCCACCCTTGGACGGACGCCATAAGCTTGATGTCGAAATAGGTGGCGGATGGGTCGACGTGGATTCCGCAACCACCCACATCGTAGACTAAAGAGCCAGACGCAGATTGGCGCTTCAATTTGAAGAGGCGCTTGAAAAGGCTGAAGTGCAGCTCGATTCCGAGCCAGCACTCGCAGAGAGTGATGAAACAAGAGATATGGAGAATCGAATTCGGGGACAGCTGATGGAGCTGAAGCCCGTAGAAACAAAGAAGACCCCTAAAGAAGGGGTGAAGAGGCAAGGAGAGACCATGAATGATGAATGCTAAAAACATCACTCGAAAACCAGCGGGAGGAACAGGAATTGTCTCACCGCCGGGGACGGGCGCTTCGGCGACTGTGCCGGAGAGCACTCCGTCTTGACGAAGAAGGCGGATATCCGACGACTTGATGATGGAGGGGCGCCACGCACCATTCGTGACGCGAGTGCCTGCGGCCTTTTTCTACCCATCGGTGGCGGTGCTAGTGCCCGCAGCAGCGGAGCCGCCCTTCTTCTTTGCCGCGGCAACGGTGGCCGCGGATTCAGCCGCAATGCCTCCCTTCTTCTTCCCTATTGCGCGGCGGTGATGCGAGCGAAGGAAGTATCTCGGAAACGAGCGGAGCTGGTCCAGCGTCACGAAAGAAACAGGCGCAGAGAAAAGCAGAGGAGCAGCAACAATGGCGATGGAAGTGAAGGATGAACGAAAGCAGATGAGAAAATTACCGTCGTAGCGCTGCTACTTAACCCCTGGAAGATGCAATCTAACGGCTCAGAAAAACCCTACTGGACGCATGGCAAACATCGTGCTGGACACGTGGAGGAGTGGAAGCGTGAACCGTCCCTCCACTACTCTCATTACGCGCAGAAATCGAGGAGACACAGTTAAAATAAAAGATTACGCACGCCCAGTCAAATCAAAGTCAGAAAGTGGGACCCACTGCTTATCACGTCCCGTGAAACTCGCCCACGCGGGCAACTGAGGTCATGAAAGCGTCAGCACTGACATCATCAAAGCTACGCAGCAGAAAACTTCGACTATTTTAGTCCTTGCTCGAGTCTTCGACTCCACCAAGCACTCGGGGGCTACTCCCATAGGGAGCGCTGGTCGCGCACCCTACAATTTTTCTCTTTTTTTTCAGGAACATGGACAATCAAAGGCAAATCCAACCACTCAAAATATGGTTCGACTATGGACATGGGTTACTCCCATAGGGAGCGTCGGAAACAAATTCGACTGAAACAAGCAAAAGACAACAGCAGTCGCAAAATGATTCTTCAGTCCCTGCCTGAGTCTTCGACTCAACCAGGCACTTGGGGGCTACTCCCATAGGGAGCGCTGGTCGCGCATCCTATGATTATTTATACAAAAAACTGTGTGTTGATAACATCCACACTTGAAACTCATGGCGACACCGCCTAATAATTTTTCCCTACAAAGAGACTGTGTCTCCTAGGTCACCCGAATCGTCTCCGCGATGATAAAATTCGGATGCCGCGCTTACAGCGTGAAGGTAAGACCTGAATAAGGCCTGGAAACGCATTAGCTGCGCACTACCAGAAATATATCCGTGCCTACAGGAACGATGAACATGCCTTGACGGACGCGTCGAGTGCTCACACCCATATAACTGGAATTCGACTCCTGTAAGACCTCCGCGGCTAGAGTCGAATTACACCAGCACTTTTCCGGGTTCGAGTCCGGGGACTCGAGTTCGAGTAGATTGCGTTGTTTCACCCTAAGGTGGTTAACTGATACCGATACTTCGGTTATATCCGGCACGTATATCAACAATCCCGATGACACAAATAAAGCAGTCGAAATACACTCGTTCTGGCACTCGAAAGACTTCAAAAGTCCCCAGTCGAATTTGCGATTCCACTGGACACTCGGGGGCTACTAACATGGGTATACCCTACAGGTACTCGAGCTTGGTATATACAGTATAAAATACATACAGGCCCACGGTGTCGCCAAGGCCCAAATGAAAGACTCGAGTTACCTACAGACTCTCGATTGCTTGAAGAACAAGAAGGAGTTAAAGATAGAAAGTTTGAAGGGGAAAACCCTAATTTGTAACCAACTCGACCTGCTACCCGAGACCTAGCCTATCTATATAAGGGCTAGGAGGGGGCGGCGAGGAGGACACACGCAACCCTAGTTTCTACCACCCTCGCCAGATTACATCTGCGCACCATTGTAACCTTTGGTTCCTTCGATAATTCCACGAGCAGACAAGCAGGAGTAGGGACCTCTACGAGGCCTGAGCCTGGGTAAATCTTTGTCCCGTGTGTGTTTGTTTGCTAGCCGATAGATGTCTCTAGCGCTCCCTTCTTCTCCAAAACCCAAGTCCATAACAATGGGCATTGACGAGTTAAACCCTCATCACCATTAGTTTAGAAATAGTTAGCACTCAATTAGAATTGGTGAACCATTTGAATTCGTGAAAGTTTTGGGGTTATTCGATATAACCAAAACAATAGCGAGCAAGTCCTTGTAGAGTATTCATTGGAAACTTTGAATACAAAACCCATAGCTGAAACCAAAAGGAAAGCAAAACTTGTATTGCTTGGATTTTGGTGCATTCTTGAGAAAGCCCACTATTAGTGATGTTTCTCAATTATGAAGCAAATGGAAATTAGTGTAAAACATGATGAGGATTCAAAACCCTGCATCAGAGTGTTGAGAAGCACAACGGACAACATTCCTGAACGATTCTCTTCATAGATGGAAAGAATCAATGATTTTGATCATTGTGTTTTTCCCTCCACTATTGTTTTTCACTATAAGAAGTAGGATTCAAAATGTAAATCCATATGTTGTATGGAAACATTTGTGAACCACTTTTCATAATTTTTCAAATGTGACATATCTACGAACTACTAAGGAAATAATGGTAAACTAGAATTATGAGAAATCCTAGAAGCAAAATTCCCTTGAGATTAGAAAGCAATTAGTTGCTGAATCTCACAAGTAAAAGGAGTTACTTGGAATTTTCCCAAATGACTGCAAATCCATTGTAGGAAAGGGGGGTGAACGGCAAAAGCACAATTTGTCAAGTATTAGACAAATTCAAATGAATTTGATTCATGTGTGCCAAATGTCTACTGGATTTAAAACTAGTAAAGTACTAGTCTCTCATAATAAATCTCCAAGTTTGATGTTTAATCAAAGGATTTTGAAGTTATTCAAAATAGTAAAGGAGATATGCAATTTGCATAAAATTGAGTGGGAGCTATGAAAGTCTTCCTTAAACAATATGTGATTGACATATTTTTAAGTGGGAGCAACATAAGACTCAAATTCAAATATTTAGGAACATAGTTTGAGTAAGAGTACTGACACGTACCCAAATATGTTAGCAACATAGTTTGAGTGGGAGCTTATAGGAGTAATTCTTAAGTAAGTTAAGGATGAAAGCGCAAATACTTATAAATAATGATTTATAAGATGTAGAAGTTGATAATAAGTGTATTATGATATTATGTAGTATTCCTTAAGAGATTCTGAAAGGGATTTTCAGGATAGAAGTTAATTAAGGAACTGGTCCTTGATAACTCAAATTAGGAATAGCATTAAGTTAGACATCAATGGTTGAAAGAAAGAATAGGATGATCATCACCCACTATGTTAAGACATAGGTTCTGTCTTAGTAAACCATGATGACAACTTAGCATTATATGTGATCCAATAAGGAACGTTTGAGAGTGATTAAGTTCGAATCACAGAACGTTGAGCTAAATTTGTCCACATAGTCTAATAGAGAATTGTAGACATGTTTTTCAAATCCATAAAGGATGACATATCTTAAAGCATACAGAGTTATGTTATAAGGGAATAAGTTGGAAACTCCTGTAGATACCAATTAAAGTCAAATAGGAAGCGAGGTGAACAAAACATCGAAAGTTGCACAGAGTGCACTAGTGTTTCGATGAATACATTTATAATAATAGATAAGGGTACCATCTAAAGTGTTGTATAATGTTATGGCGGGGCTAATTCGCTTTTAACGTAGAATGATGTGTCCCAGGTATACATGGGCGTGGGCAGCCCGGCCTGGCCCGAAAAAAGACCGACGGGCCGGGCTTTTGAGGCCTGCGGGCCGGGCCTAGGCTCTAGTTCTGCGGCCCGAAGGTGTCATGGGCCGGGCTCGGGCTTCATGAATGCGCAAAATAAGGAAAGGCCCGGCCTGAGGGAAAACGTGCATCACGGGCCGGGCCTGGGCTTGATTTTTAGGCCCGATAGCCGGGCCGGGCCGGGCTCGGGCCTAGGATTTTCATGGGCGGGCTTGGTCAGGCCCGGCCCGAGCCCGGCCCAGCCCGAACCCAGGTATAGTCCCAGGGCACAATGCCCATGAGAAAGCCCTCGAGGTTGATCTAACGTCACTATAGGCTCCTGGAATCAGGCCTCGTTCTGCTGCCATAACAACGATGCATACACACAGATGCTGTCATGTGATGATAGAATATTAATGTCAATCAAAGTGACATTAGTAAGTTGCAAAGGATTTGGGACTGTAAAGTACAGACCCAAGACTCAACCTCTTCCATGAGCAAGCATGTTCTAGGTACCGGTTATATGGTACCAATAATTAAGAACAAATGCAACTAGTGTATTTGTACTCTAGTGCAAGCGGGAGACTGTTGGAAATATGCCCTAGAGACAAATAGGAGTAAGGACTATTATCATATTTCATATAGTTTATGATTAAGTTTTATATCATGCTATAACTTCATTGAGTGGAAACATCAATACACGTGTGATATACAAACAAACCAGGGGTTCCCAGTGAAACTCTAGTCACTGGTTCATTGGTCAACAAATGATCATGTTT